>OZ024838.1:7500-617500 GCA_964016985.1 Anodontia alba | reverse complement strand
TATGTTTTGAGCAGAAATAAGAAAAATATTAGAATTTCATCTGAAAACTTTCAGTTTTTGGTGTTGAAATTTTTAAAATATTTGAATAGGCGTTTTACGTAATGCTAAATCTGAACGTACAAATACTTACCGACCTTTGTCGTAAAACCTCCATTCGTCGAAGATTCAAATTCAGAAGCACATCTTCACGTCCCAAGAAGAAAATCTGCAGAAAGATGTATAACTTAATCAAAGTATGTCACAGTAACCCAGTTTCGTAGGCGGTCCTCTTGTTGTGTGATGCATGAACTGGGGGTCTGGCATCAAACTCAGGAACCAGGAACTAAAATGGGGTGTGGAATCGAGCGTATGTGAGTGAAATACTGTTGAGTTTTTTGTTTCTTGTTTAACAAAATGTCAATCCTTGTGTTAGGGTATGGTTGTTTTGTTTGTGTTGAGGTTTTACGGGTTGTCAACCCAAGGGGTCATGTCGAGCGCAGTCAGTTTATCTAACCGCGCTTTTACTGGGCAGGCTGTCCTCTAAGCAGTTAATCAGTATTGTGCACAATCATTCGCCAGAAACTGACAACTGCCCTTCTTGAATCAGCAGAAGGGAGAGAATGACCGTAGAAAATATTTCATGATCAATCTCCACGAAAGAATGTTGCCGACCTCGGCGAGGGATGAACCCGCGACCTCCTGATCACGTCGGACTCGCATCCTACTGAGCCACCGAGGTCGGCAGGGTATGGTTGTTCGAGCCGATCCCGAAAACCATATCAGGGATCGAACTGTTGGCCTAGTTTTGTGGTATATAGTCAAACCTGTGTTAAGGAAGCTCTTTAGGGAATTGCAGAAGGTGGTTACTTAGGGCAAATGCTTGCTTAATACAGGTAAGTTTACACTAATTCAGCGGCGGATTCAGAGGGGGTTCATGGGGTTCAGTCAAACCCCCTTTGACTCAAAATTTCACTTTCATGAGAACTTTTGGATAAAATTAAGATACCATATTTACCCTAAATATTCACACCACTTACTCTTTTACTTATACTTCTCTTCAAATCGTCAATTTACTTTGTGGAAGTGTGTAAAATTGCTGGACGAGAGGCAAACGAGAGGCAAACAATGTAGACCCTGATCAGAGCCTGTGTTTGGCAGTGTCTTATCTGGGTATCTGCTGCTTGCTCAGACCTTTCGTTTTGTAAAGTACGGTATTTGATCAAATTGGACCCCCTTAGAAATCATCCTGGATCCGCTCCTGCACTTATATTTGAATTTTAAAGGATCCAAATATATGACTGATTAACCCATTTATGACGAGTGGACTCTTCTACCTCAATTCTTTGGACAGGTCCTTTCCCAGTAGAAGGGGTGTCTGAATGTTTTATTTATTTATTTTATTTTTTTATTTTATTAATTTATTTATTTATTTATTTATTTATTTTTTTTTGTCTTTTTTTTTCTTTTATAATTACCATGTTTTATAGAAATTCCTGGATTTAATGCAAACAGTGTAGACCCAGATCAGATGCAACGTTCCGCGGTGTCTGAATAGGTTAATAGAGGTGATTGTTTAATACAGGTGGCCTTTAAGACAGGTAGATTGTATAGGTGACTTGACTTGTGATGGCGGATGCGAAAATAGCAGCCACACTCCGAAAATATAACCAGGTGTCCATTTTCACAAAACTGACATTGTTTCATGGAAGATGACCTGGGTGTTTATAGTGTGATATTTGTAGTTATGTTTGTAGTGAAAGCCGCCGGTTTTTGCTTGGCGTTTTATTTTGTGTGAAAATATTTTAAACTGAATGACCATATCTTATCAGAAACCATTTGTCTTTCCTATTTCTGTGTTTTGTTCTCAAATATTTACCATAAAATTAAATTTACGACCCAAAATTTTTGTCTCAGATTTTTTTTTTTTTTTTATTTCTCTTTTCCTTAATTTAAATAATTAGTGTTTCATAAACACTGTGAAAATTTCAGAAAAAAAATGAACAAACGTACTTGTTGAAAATCTGCCTCCAAATTGTCTACCCTACAGATTTTTGCATAACTTGCATTCATTTTTATTAAAAGAAAAAGTGATTTTTTTTTTTTTTTTTTTTTTTTTTTTTACTTTTTAAAACCGAATGACTAAATAAAGTTCTTTTTTTATGCATAGGTAGTCACGACAAATGGTTTTGGATTAAATCATTACAAAAGTTTGCAAATTTTCTTCTTCTATGTAATGCACCAAGGTAAAAACAACTTTTTGAAAGATGTTGTAAGCACAGTCATACAATGATGATGATGATGATAATGATGATGATGATGATGATGATGATGATGACGATGACAATGATGATGATGATGATGACGATAATGATGATAATAATGATGGCGACGATGAAGAAGATTAGGCGGTTGTACACCCCTTTCAACATTATTCATCACGAAAACATGCCTATATAATGTTGACCCCCTTAAACCCCACTTTTATATAGTAAAACTGGGGTTTACAGGGGTATATATTATTTTTTCTTATTTCTGCTCAAAAGCATAGATTGTGGGTACTCGTTAGAACCGCCTTATCGAGGCAGTTCTAACGAGTACCCACAATCTATGTTTTGAGCAGAAATATGAAAAATAACAGAATTTTTATCTGAAAATTTTCAATTTTTTGGCGGTAAAATTTTCAGTATATATGAATAGGCTTGTTTTCGTAATGGAAGTTATATTGAGACGATGGAACGGTGATAATGAAATGTTCAGTGCAATAACACGTCGTATAGTTATAAGATGAATTAATTCTACCTCTTGCGGGATTCGAACACGAGACCTCATGATCCGATGTCGAGAGGCCATTGTCAGCTTGTACAAGGGAAACTGGAATCGCTAGTGATAACTACGAAAGACCGGTAGTGACATTTCAACTACATTAATTCAAGGTTTCAACTTCATAAATTCACGATTTCAGCTTCACGAATTCACGATTTCAACTTCACGAATTCACGATTTCAACTTCACGAATTCAACTACACGAATTCAACTTCACGAATTCACGAATTCAACTTCAGGAATTCACGAATTCAACTTCATGAATTCACGAATTCAATTTCATGAATTCCACTTCACGAATTCAACTTCACGAATTCATGAATTCAACTTCATGAATTCACGAATTCAACTTCACGAATTCCACTTCACGAAGTCAACTTCACGAATTCCCGAATTCAGCTTCAAGAATTCACGAATTCAACTTCACGAATTCAACTGTTGAACGTGAAGTTGAATTCGTGAAGTTGAATTCGTGAATTCGTGAAGTTGAATTCGTGAATTCGTGAAGTTGAATTTGTGAAGTGGAATTCGTGAAGTTGAATTCGTGAATTCGTGAAGTGGAATTCGTGAATTCGTGAAGTTGAATTCGTGAATTCGTGAAGTTGAATTCATGAAGTTGAATTCGTGAAGTTGAAATCGTGAATTCGTGAAGTTGAATTCGTGAATTCGTGAAGCTGAAATCATGAATTCGTGAAGTTGAAACCTTGAATTAATGTAGTTGAAATGACACTACCGGTCTTTCGTAGATAACAGCTGCATACTACAACATTTATATGTGGGCACTCGTCTTAGGGCATACATGGACATTGAAGATCTAGATCAGCCTGCGCATCCGCGCAGTCTGATCAGGACCTTCACTGTCCGCTAACAGAATCATTGGATGCTACAAATGTATGCATGGACAATAATGTCCCGGATGATACTTTGCACGGGCCCCCGTAGCCTAGTGGATAAGAGAGTTGACTCTTGATCCATTAGGTTTCTCACCGCTGTGGTTCGAGCCTGGCTCGGGTCATATGTGGGAAAGCCAAGATCTGCTTACGGATGGTCAGGTGGTTTTTCTCCGGGTTCTCCGGTTTTCGCCCACCTTCGATGAACGATCGGCTCGATATAAGTGAAATATTCTTGAAAGGGCCGTAAAACCCATATCAAAAAAAAACAAAAACAAGAATATCGGTGAAACCGATGGATGCTCCCCGATTGATTGTGTTGGGGTTTAACGACACGTCAACCCTTGAGGGTCATTTTGTGTCGTCTCCCAGAGAAAGGGAGAAAAGAGATAGAAGAGAGAGTAGAGGAGATGAAAGAGAGGGACAGGGAAGAAAGAGAAACAGGAATGAAAGTGAAGAAACAGAAGAAATAAAAACATTCCCCTCTACCCTTACCCACTACAAGGATAGCAGGCCTTGCCCAACTGTAAGCCAATATCAGTTGGACGCCCCGGTGATGAAAGATACACAGCACCTTTGCACCACCCGACCACCCCCGGATGCTCCCCGAACATGCAATAGTCGGAACAGGAAACATTATCCTAGATAAAGAGCGGTATACTGTGTATACTCACTGTACTTCAAAATGGAGTATCAAGCAAAAACAAAGTTTTTCTAAAAATAGCCACAGTGACCTTGACCTTGAGCCCAGGACCCTGAATGTCGAACATGCTCAAGATATTTAAAAGCTGCAGTGACCTTGACATTGAGCCCAGGACACTGGAAATTGAAATTGCTTGAGATATTATCATACTCAACATTTTTTTGAAATTATATTAAAATCCATCAATAAATCTAGGCACTAGAGCAAAAACAAAGTTTTTCTAAAAATAGCCACAGTGACCTTGACCTTGAGCCCAGGACCCTGAATGTCAAACATGCTCAAGATATTATCATACCCAACATTTGTTTGAAGTTATATCAAAATCCATCAATAAATGTAGGCACTAGAGTGTTGACAAATTCTTTTCTAAAAATAGCCAGTGACCTTACACTGCAGCTTTAAACAAAGTAGCATGACTCTGTGACAAATCATCTAACCAGAAAGATTGAACAATATGCGCATCCCCTATTGCTGCTTAAGATTCCATTAAAATTTCGTTGAATTTCTGCCAGTATTTGCTAAGAATTTGCGTGGACACGAACAGTACCCTATATATTCATGCAGAACTCATCAAAGGGCAATAACTCTTGGAAAAATCATCGAACCAGAACACGCAGGTGATATGCACATCCACCTTCCATACTTAATATTCCCATGAAGTTTCAATGAAATCCGACTAGTAGTTTCCGAGAATTCGCGTGGACACGAACAGTACCCTATATATTCATGCAGAACTCATCAAAGGGCAATAACTCTTGGAAAAATCATCGAACCAGAACACGCAGGTGATATGCGCATCCACCTTTGATACTTAATATTCCCATGAAGTTTCATTGAAATCCGACAAGCAGTTTCCGAGAATTTGCGTGGACAAGAGCGGGACGGACGCACGGACGCACGGACGAAGCGGCGACTATATGCTCCCCCGAAATTCTTCGGGGAGCATAAAAAATGATACTTTGCGCATGTGCAGATTGATATGTGTGCGCATTTTGCTCATGCTTGAAGGAATGTTTCACTTGTAGAAGCTGGAAGCACAGCAATGAGACTCAGAGAGGCCACTCATTCAAACACATTTTCATCCATTCACACCTGACTTTCTGAAATAGACTCTTCTATCTGCTTTATTTGGATGTGTTCACTTTTTTTTCAAACGCATTATTTGTTTGTGTTGAGGTTTTACGCCCCAGTCAACCAAATAGGGTCATGTCGAGCGCGGTCATTTTACCTAACACACTTTCTCCTGGGCAGGCTTAGTCATCTAAGCGGTTGACCAGTACTTGTGCACATTCTTTCGCCAGAAACTGACGACTGCTCTTCTTGAATAAGCGAAGGGAGAAAAAAAACGTCAAAAATATTTCATGATCAAAAAATCTCCTCGAAAGAATGTTGCCAACCCGGCGGGGATCGAATCCAAGACTTCCTGATCATCAGTCGGTGAGTATTCAAACAGGGTTTAAATCGAAACTAAAAACCAGAATGTCAAACAGTGAAGATCTTGATGAGATGTCTCGTTCGAACCATCGCACCTGGATTGTCACTATTTGCAACAAGACCTCTCGCCAGACAGGATAGCTCGCGCTAATCAATCAAATATAAAAATACGTTGACCTTAAAATCCAGATTATAAAATAAAAGATCTTAAGAACTTTTGAGGTAAACTTTTACATAAAATTTCTAGTCGGTGACCTTGACCTCTAGGTCATAGGTTGGGGATATATAGTGCTGAATAACATTTTGGACTAATACCTATAACAATGCCAACTATAAAGTAAATCCATGCAAGGATTTAGAAATTAACAGATCTTAAAAACTTTGATGCAAAACTTTAACATAAATTTCTAAATCTGTGATCTTGACCTCTAGATCATAAATATAGAAGGGGATAGTGCCGAATAAAATTTTGGACCACTATATATAATTATGCCAAAATATGAAATAAATCCATTTAAGGATTTAGAAATAAGAGATCTTAAAGGCTTTGATGCAAAACCCTAACATAAAATTTCTAGGTATGTAACCTTGACCTCTAAATCATGAGCAGGGGTGTGGCTAGTGCTCAATAAAATTTTGGACCAACATCTATAAACACACTAAATATAAACTAAATTCATCTGATGATTTAGACAATATAAGGTCTTGAAAACTTTGATGTAAAACTTTGACGTAAAAACTGTAACATTTTTGTTAACGCCGGAACCACTGCTGCGCCAACGCCGGTGATAGTGCAATAGCTCTTCCTGCACTTTCGTACAGGTGATTTTAAAAAAAAAGAATGTCAAAAAGTGAATATCATGATTGTTGAGAAAAATACAGGCTGGAAATGGGCTGATCCAGGCTGATTATCTGAGAGGTGGGGTGGTGATTTGATCAAATTACCTACCATGTATACTCTACGTATAAGGACAGAATGCGGCATCTGATCAGGGTCTACACTGTTTTCACACATTCACAGGTAGTAGCAAAATGGAGTTTTGAACCCAGCGGACACATGACGTCTATACAACATCGTCTCAACGTCGATGCAACGTCATGACGTTGCGTCGACGTTTGCATCGACGTTGAGGCGACGTTGTATAGACGTCATGTGTCTGCTGGGAAGAGAAGTACAATGTATAATGTAAAAGGCAAGGGATATGAATACTTAGGGTAAATATGGTCCCAAATTTATCAAAAATTTTCCCATGTAAATAAATTTTGAGTCGAAAGGAGGCGGGTCGAATTAACCCTACGAACCCGCCCCTGCTGGACCTTTATTATTTGTTCTCTCAAATGTGACAGGAGACCACTTCAGTCTGCACAGGCTACAGCTCGGACAGTTCTATGTCCGAGGTCATAGCATGTGCGAACAGATGATAACTTGTTGTTTTACGTCCCTTTCAACAGTATTCAAGTCATATCGAGATGACAAAATGTCGATAATGAAAGGCTCTGTGCAATGAAGTGCCGTAAGTCATGAGCTGATTTCCGCCTCTAGGGAAATTCGAACCCGGAACCACGTGATTCTGTTTTGTATGGATTTTACTGCCCTTTCAGGAATATTTCACATATCGAGACGATCGTTCATCGAAGGCGGGCGAAACCCGGAGAGCCCGGTGAAAACCACATGACCATCCGTAAGCAGAACTTGGCTTTCCCACATGTGACCCGAGCGAGGCTCGAACCACAGCAGTGATAAACCTAGTGGATTCGGAGTCCTCCACTAGGCCACGCAGGTGGGGGGAGGGGGCTATGGGGTCCCGCCGGACCCTCGTGATCCGATGTGCAAACAGGAAGGAACAGATAAGCCTGATATATTTTTTTCTTGATATTCGCTGTAGTTTCAGGGTACCTTATTAATTTGTTTACAGACACAGTCGAACCTCAATGGCTCGAACACTTTTGGAACCGTGGTAATATATTCGAGATATGATTACATATAGCCATTGAGAATTAAAACGCCGAAATGTCTTTTCGATCTTCTGTATGTTAATGGTTTCCTGGGTGTACTTATTAGAATCGCCTCTATCAGGCACATAACATACAGTTCATGATGAAAGTAAGAAAACTTTCCTAAATTATCCATAAATATTTGCTTTCTTGGGATATCGATAGAATTTCCCAGGGATCAAAAACGAGCTCGAACTAGCCATAGGACGAGCCATCAGTGTTCGAGTTATGGAAGTTTTTATTGTATATGTAGTTGTTGTTAGTATTCGCTCGGGGTGGGGGTAACTTGGGGGTAATTGTGGTACGGGTGTGCGAGCCAGTATTTCGAAATCTACCCCATTCATATACTTGGCCTTTGAAAAAAAGGACCCTTTCATATACTTGATTGTCCGAAATTTTGATCTGTACATATACTACCCTTTGATTTTTTTGCCAATTATAAATATCGCAGACAATTCATACCCAGAGAACAAGCAGCATCAAAAATCTCTGATCGAAAAATATACGCATATATACCGGGATGTCAGGAAAGTGGGGCCTTTCACATACGAATCTAGAAAAATCAGGTCAGACATACACTTTTTCTTGAAAAAAGGGTGGCTAATCATGTAAAAAGGAGGCCATTTGGCATGCACATCTTTACTAAAACATATATAGGAAGTTAACCCCGCCCCCTCCCCCCACACACACCTCAAACCAGATCCCCACCCCATCCCCTTCCACCCCCCCCCCCCCCTCACATTCCCACCTCCACCCCACGCGAGGGTATTCGCTGTTGTTTCAGGGTACCATATTTGATAACAGATATTGAATATCTTTGATATAAAAGGCAGCATAAGTTTACATATATAAAACCAGGTACGAACGCAGGCTATGGGACCCGCCATTCTGTTTGGACTTTCTCATGCCTCTGTTCTTATCCGTTTATGGCTGAGTTTCTCAAATGTTTTTTCTTTCACTCGGCTTTATGTAAAATATTCATTATTTAAACAGTACATAAATAAACATACCTGTTTAGAGAATCTTTCCCAAAGAATAACACAGAATTATAAAAATGGCGTCAATAAACTTGCACGTGCAATATATGATTTCGTTCACAATATAGCTGGTTCTCAGCTTTGCGTGCTGGGAAAACTTTCTGCAGACGACATTTTGAAAGATTTATCTTGTTTTTCCAAGAAAATAGGCGTAAACATTGCAGATTGTCTCCTAAAGATAAGATTTGCATGGAATGATAAATCCCGAAATCGGAAAAAATGATAAAAATGTCATCACTTTGTCGTCTGCTGAATATGGCCCAGAGAGTGGTAAATTTTTGATTGTGTTGAGGTTTTACGGCCCAGTCAACCCAATGGGGTCATGTCGAGCGCGGTCAGTTTACCTAACCACACGTTTACTGGGCAGGCTTAGTCCTCTAAGCGGTTAACCAGTATTGTGCACATTCTTTCGCCAGAAACTGACAACTACCCTTCTTGAATCAGCGGAAGGGAGAGAATGAGAGAGTGGTAAAAGCTAATCATGAATATCATTTAATTGGACCGCGCCTTTGGGCGAAGGCCTAGATCAGCCTGCAGCTCGGTGAGATCAGGGGCTTCCCTGTCCGCTAAGAGAATCATTGGATACTGCAGAAAGTATGAATGGAGAGCAAGGACCCGGACGAGGCCTTTGCACATGCCCAGGATGATCTGAATCTGCAAATTTAACACATGAGCAAAGGTACTTTTTCGCCGGACGCGCCCATGTACATGTAATAATAATGGGAACGGTTCTTAGGAAGATCGCTAGTATAACAGGCCTCCTATCGTATATCTAAGGTGTTTGGATAAACTCTGATATGTAAGTAGTGCACACCCAGGTCAGATGTCACAAAACCCGATACCTGGTCGGGATCTACACTGTATGTCATTCACAAGGCAGTTTTGTTGTCACACCAGCTGGTAGTAAAAATATATGTGTTGGAGTTTAAGGACCTCCCACGGATATTGGGGAAAAGATGACAATCGCAATTATTTTAGAGGACAAGGGGAAAATTCCCTGGTTTTACCTTAAATATAGGGAACAAGGGAACATTTACAACTAAAACGATTGGGAACAAGAGAACATGATCATTAACCCATTTGTACCTAGCGTTCCATAAAAGGGACACAGGTGAAACAGCGTAGACCCTGATCAGTAGCCGCAGAACACGGCGTTTGATTAGTGTCTACACTGCTTGCATTAAGTATAGTACAATCTATAAAAAAAAATTGGTACTAACAAAAAACTATCCAGACACCCCTACTACTAAAGTTTATCTTGGCGTCTCCACTCGGCATACATGAGTTAACATTAGGGACAGAAGGGAACATAGAGCCCCTGGGAGGATCTGATTTTTTTTTTTTTTTTTTTTTTTTTATCACGACATGTATGAAACGCGACATTAAAAATCTGTCTTTGCGAACTTTGCATGTTCAGCCCAGACTACGCAGTCTAGCTGGCACATGCGCATTACTCTCTAAAAAATACACATGTGGATTTAGTGGGAAAATAGGAATGAAAAGCGATCTGCGTATGCTCTGTCCTAACTGACATCTATATCCTAAAGGAGCTTGAATATAATTATCAACTATCTGCCTGTGTCTCAGCTTTGACTCAGGCGATGAAAAATAATATTTGGCAAGACCAGTGGCTTGAGATTGTCGGTGTCAATCTCTGTACGAAAACTAAGCAAGATATTCCTAACGGTTGTAGTGATAACAATTTTCACTAACTGACTACAGAAAAGAATTCTTACCTCGGTTTTGCTTCGGTCAAAGAAAAGTTGCATAGAATATTTCTTTGTCTAGATCGTGTCAATATTATTGTGCATGCAATTTTTATCAAAATACCCAATATGGTTGAACACCTACGGCGATTTCAATAGTTTCACATGTTAGGACTCGGCGTTGCCTCAGTTAATGAAAAGTGGCATTTCGCAAACCCATTGGTTAGATCTTGTCAATCCGTGGGCGAACGATTATCAACCTATTCTTAACGGTTCAAGAGTTATGACAATTTGCTAATTGCGGACGGGCGGAAGAGCGCATGGATGGATTTACAAGTATATTGCACACTCCTAAAGTCGACCTTAGTCGGTCGGTCGACTTTTCAGCGGGCCATACAATATCTGACATATTTGTAAGTATGTCTAGATAAAATGCTAGTTTTAAATAAAACTATCCCAGCTAGCATTCTGCTTAACCCAAGTCCTGCTGAACCCGGATGTGCCCTGCATTTGCAAACAGTGTAGATCCAGATTAGTTGGCTTCTTTCGAAGCCAACTGATCTGGAGCTGCATTGTTTGTCATTTAGTATGTGAATTTATATCAGCAACCTTGATCAAGCAACCTGATTGGCTGACAGTTAGAAGCAGGCGTGGCATCTTAATTTATTCAGCAGTTATACCTTCAAATAGAATGCTAACTGGAATGTTGGTATTGGAAAATACATAAGTAATTCTGAGTACATGTATCTTAATAGATACGGTATTATCAAATTTCATTTATGGCTTTATTTTATAATTTCGAGTGATTTATACAGCTCTTGAGGTACTAGTACAATCGACCGAATTACATTCAAGCGAATTAATCGCCATCACTCTCGTATATTATGGTTGGTTACCGAATATAAACACCAGAACCAATAGGCGAACTGACGAAATACTGTTCGACGCTATGTCCTTCTGACGGCCATTTAATACATACTTTTAAATCATTTTGAATAACTGTTGTTCCTTGTGAATACGTTGTCATGGTTTAAATGATCGCTGTACCTATTAAAAACAATCTGCCCAATATCTTGATGGTCTAGCATTTAAACTAGCTACTAGCTGGATATCAATATTATTTTCATCAGAGAATCGTAATTAATGGTTTACTTAATTAATTAAAGGCCATCTACTTCCATCTGCTTCCAACTGCTTGCCGCATCTCTTTGCTAGCAGTAACTCATCTTGGAGATATCCATGATGTTAGAGACCAACTATTAGAGACTGGCGGCTATACACGGTATCATATATAAATTTGAATCATCTCATAGTAAGGAGGGATAAAACTTGACATCAAGGTCTAGGAGCTATAAGCTATCTAATATTGTGATCACTTGTTGAGGAAGCTGGTTCATTGCGTTTCTTTGGTTAACGTACTGTCTGTCTTGTTTTCTTTGCTTGTTTTTTCTTGGTGTCACTCCAAGTTGGGGCGGGGAAGGGGAAGGGGGTGCACTCACTATATAAGCATGGCAGGGATATGCCGGCGAAAGAGGTTTTTTTTTTTTCAGAGTCTGTCTGGAACGGGGTGGGGATGTTTATTATAAAAATCTGGGAAGGGATCCAAATATAACGGCCTGGAAAGGGGATCGTGTCTGTTTTGAAAGTGGATGGTAAACTGCCTTGGAACGGGGATATAATGAATCAATTGTGTTTGTAAAAAATTAAAACATTTTATATACCTTAGATAAACTTGATTTTGTGTGACTCTTGTTATACTTAATATTGATAATATGCAAGTAAATCCTTGTTAACTGACCGAGAAAAAGAACATATATTGTTTGTCTACAATGGGGTATATGTTTGTTTTATTTTTGTTTGGAAAAAAGGGTCTAAATCGTGTCTGGAAAAGGGGTAGGGGTCCCGGGCTCCTGGCGATAAACCCTACCCTTTTTATGGTAAGTGCCCCTTCCCCCCACCCCCTACCTAAGTTATCGTCCGGAAACGAAAATATGGGCGTGTCTCGGGCAGATAACTACGTCAAAAGTTGACGAAAGTCGCCCAGCAGCAATTCCAAACAGATCTCCACAATATCAATGCACATACCAAGTTAGGCGAAAATCGATTGATTTTTACTCAAGTTATCACCCGGAAACAAAATTTCGGACGGACGGACGTACGACTGACACACGGAGGTCCAACGTGAAAGCATAATAACCCGCACCTATAGTGTGGCGTGGTACAAAAATAAATAACACAAAACAGTATTAATAAAATATATCTCATGTTTTATTACAAAGTACCTGAATTCTTATCTAGTTAAAGTGTTATATTTTTCTTCTAAAACTGATGATATGCTAATAAATATACAATTGTGTACAAGTGCATTCCATTCAGAAAGTAACGTCAGTACATATAGAGTAGACTCTCGTTATCTCAAAGTCCAAAGGACTCTCTGTAATATTTCGAGATATCCGTACCTAGACATATCAGATAAGCAGAAGTGAGGAAAAAATAAATCAAACAACCACATTCCGCAAATGAAATATGTAACATGAATACTGAAGATAGAGATATATTAAAAATATTGTGGAAAATAGAAGGAAGAAGTTGCTCCCTTAGAGGGAGAGATATATTGAAAATATTGTGGAAAAGAGAAGAAATTGCTCCCTTAGAGGGAGAAATATTGAAAATATTGTGGAAAAGAGAAGGAAGAAATTGCTCCCTTAGGGAGAGATATATTGAAAATATTGTGGAAAAGAGAAGAAATTGCTCCCTAAGGGAGCAATTTCTTTTCTTTTCCAAAATATTTTGTTACCTGTTGTTAGATTTCCATGTTAAAACAGGAACTAGCTTTGAGATAGGCGGTAATTCGAGATAATCAAAGTCGAGATAACGAAAGTCGGCTGTAAATGAGGATGCTTAACTTTTAACGAGGTGTGTATACATGTACAAATCATACAAACCGCTACGCGAGAAAAAGGTACCTTCAGACATGTGCGCTGAACGAAGACTCAATTCAGTCTGCGCATCCGCGCTGTCTGATTAGAGTCTTCATCGTTCGCATGAAGAAACTTTTCACCCTTGGATATTCAAAATACGTCCATTGAAGATCTTGATCAAACTGAGCGAATGCGCAGGCTTATTGAATCCTGGCTGGGAGTATATTTCCGAAGGCATGTTTTCTGACGTAACGGATCAAATTATGAGCCTGCCATGGACAAAGCATAATGAGCTGTGTCTTGAGAAATGGCGTCTTTGGGCATATGTGACCAGTATAGATCTAGATCAACCAGCAAAGCTGTAAAATCTATATGGAACCTTTGCTACACATTGCTATATTCTATAACATACACTGATGCAGTTAACAGCGAAGACCCTGATCACTCCGCGCGCATGCGCAGCTAGATATGACCCTTTGCCCCTTTGCTGCCTACTCCGAAGACACCCTTTTCCCGCGGCGTGGCTCAATTATAAACACGGGTATGACGTTGCTTTCTAAATGGTTTTCTACAATATATGACTTACACTCACAAATATTTTACAAAAAAGAACAAATATTGTTTTATGAAACAAGTGGACAAACAATAAAGTAAATAAATACCCTTTACGCATCTATGGGAGAATACTTTAGTTTAAATTGTTACTTTTCTTCTCTACGGAAGACAGCTCTTACAAAGATGAATTTGGTTCCCTTGTCAGAAAATCCCTTCTTAAAGATGATGGTTTGGTGTTTTACGTCCCTTTCCACATTATTTAAAGGCTCCATATTCCTCAAAAATAGACATTTTATTATCCATGAAAGGTTTGATAAATTGACAAATTGATATATGGTATTAATACATCACGAAAACATACCTATATAATTTTAACCCCCCTTAAACCTCATTTTTACATAGTAAAACTGGGGTTTACAGTGGTATACATTGTTTTTCTTATTTCTGCTCGAAAACATAGATTGTGGATACTCGTTAGAACCGCCTCGCTGAGGCGGTTCTAACGAGTACCCTCAATCTATGTTTTGAGCAGAAATATGAAAAAAAAAAACATCAGAATTTTTTTTCTGAAAATTTTCATTTTTTGGTGGTGAAATTTTCAATAAAATTTGAATAGGCGTGTTTTCGTAATGCAATCATAAAATGTGGTACCTGACAGCATGTAAAATTTCAATTAGACGCTTATTTTGAAATGAAATGATTTTTATCATATATCTGAATTAATGTTGCCAACATTTATCCAGAGATACGATAATAATCATTTCATTAATAAGACTAACTGAAATTTTAAAGGCTGTCAGATGCCACATTTTATGATTGTATTAATACTAAGCATCAACTTAGCAAACCTTTCTTGGCTAAAAAAAAAAAACAAAAAAAAAAACGTCTATTTTTAAAAAAACATATGGGGCCTTTAATCCTTAAAATGCCAAGAAAACCTGTATCTGAAAAAGTCGTCTGTTTATATCGTCGGCTGAATATTCTTGCAAACTTTTCAAACCTATTTTGCATACAGGCAAACAGTGTGGATCCTGATCAGAGTCTGATCTTGGTCCACAGTGTTTGCAAAAATGATTTTTAAAATCACAAGCAGACGACAATTATTATGATTGGCAGTTTAAGGGTTAAGTCACATATGTATCGAGACAATGAACGGGTGACAATGAAGGCTGTACAATGAAACGCCTTGAGCTGAATTCCTGAGCTGAATTCCGCTTAATTCCGCCTCCTGCGGGATTCGAATCCAGGACCTTGTGCTCAGAAATCGGGAGCGTTAAAATTACGAAAACACGCCCATTCAAACATACAGAAAATTTCACCTCAAAAAGCTGAAAATTTTCAAATAACAAAACTCTGACATTTTTCATATTTCTGCTCAAAACATAGATTGTGGATACTCGTTAACGAGGCGGTTCTAACGAGTATCTACAACCTATCTTTTAGAGCATAAATAAGAAAAAATAATGTATACCCATGTAAACCCCAGTTTTACTGTATAAAAGTGGGGTTTAAGGGGAGTAAAATTATATAGGCATGTTTTCGTGATGCCACTCGGCCACCAGGACGCTTCCCCTTCTCAAAGTGATCTAGTCTTAACCTTAACCACTCTCTGGGCTAATTCAGCAGACGACAAATTGTCGACATTTGTCTTATTTGTCCCTGAAAACAGGATTTGATATTTCATGCAAATTGTCTCCAGTGGAGACAATTTGAATGAAATGTCAAAACCTGTTTTTTTTTTTGGAAAAATAAGGAAATTGTTTTAATTTGTCTTCTGCTGAAAAAAAAAAAATACGCTGAATGCTAAGCGTTAAAGGAAAGAATGTCCCAAAGAGAAGTAAATGTCTGATAAGGAAGGCAAATTCTTTCACGACAGAGTGATCTCCCCTGGATTTCAATCAAATCAACTGTATTGTTTTTAACGTAAAATGAGTGATCTGTTTATATGCTTGTCACCTGATTAAATGTTGGCCCATTTAAGTTTTCTTAAATTATGCAAAAGAGAAAAAGTATTCGCAAACCATCAGGCTACGGTTGTTCAACACAGCATGAGCTTAACAAAATTACCAAAACAGCGAAGTGTGACATAGATGATTTTAGAAAGGATATGAACTATGTCACAGGAAAAGAACTGTTCTTGCATAAACAGTCGAACCTCAATAGCTCAAACACCGATGGCTCTTTTACCATGGCTGATTCGAACTCCTTTTTATGTCACTACGAAATTCTTCCGATAGCTCAAGAAAACAAATATTTGGGGATTCTTTTTTTTTGTGGAGAAATTTTATTATTTTATCATAAAAAGCATGTTGTGTGTCTCATTGGAATCATATCATCGAGGC
This sequence comes from Anodontia alba, assembly GCA_964016985.1. Lineage (NCBI taxonomy): Eukaryota > Metazoa > Mollusca > Bivalvia > Lucinida > Lucinidae > Anodontia > Anodontia alba. Next base: position 601,115 of record OZ024838.1, on the reverse strand, counting down.
GATTCTAATGAGTACACTCAACATACTATTTTTGTTTAGAATACCTCCCTAAATTATCCTCATTTGCTTCCTGACCCGGCGTCATAATTAACCCTCAGTAGCTCGAACTACCCATGTCCCGAATAAAATTTTCATGTTCCCAAAAATTTTTGTGCCATTTAGATTTTCCTGTGCAGTTAAACCTCAGTGGCTCAAACATCTTTGGGACCATGGAAATTTGTTCCAAAGATGGGTGGTTCGAGCCACAGTGGGTTATTAAGATCCCCGGGTTAGGACACAAATTGGAATAATATATGTTGTCTTTTCGATCTATAAAATACTGGTAAGTTGAGTGTACCCATTTGAATCGCCTCGATGAGGCGATTCTAATGAGTAAAGACAACAAATATTTTATTAAAAAATTGGGGAAAAAAACCCTAAAATATCCCTAAATATTTGTTTTCTTGGGCTGTCTGAAGAATAACCTCGGGACTAAAAAACGAGTTCGAATTAGCCACGGTAAACGAGTCATCGATGTTCGAGCCACTGAGGTTTTACTGAATTTACAGCAAAGGTTCAGGCGTGACTGCGCAGATGCACAGATTGTTTTCTCACGTAAGCTGTACTCCAAAGGGAAACTTAAGCCAAAGAACTAGACATGTGGCCTCGTTAGGGGCCAAGCATGCGCACTAACAGATTGATTCGAAAGAAAGTCCGATGAACTTTTTTTCTCGCGCGTCGCAGCTCTTAGTTTAAAAAAAGAAATGGGCAACGTTAAAGCTGCCCGTATTGTTTTCATTTCACTTTTTTTTCTCTTTTCTTTTTATCTTTACTGTCATACAATGTACAGAATGTCAAAGTTTATTAAGCTGACAAGGACTCGGATGAAAGCCTGTCTTTGCGCATACTCAAAACTACAATATATTAAAACAGTTATAGAACATCTCATAAACAGTAATGCATTAGATTTTTTTGTTCTATTTACAAACTTTCTGGCTATGATGTTTTAGACATGTTTTAGATATGAATATTTATAGATCAGACACAATCACATAACACAGTCTTCTTGAGATCTGCTGATATATGCACTAGGAACCGGTATCAAGCAAACACACCTCGCCGTTACAACGTCGTTTCGACGTCACCGTGACGTCGAAACGACGTAGTTACGACGTTGTGTGTTTACTGGCTGTTCTGTTAGGCTAAACATTTACACTGCGACTACCAAGGACATTTCAGGAAATGGTAAAATACCTATACAAACAGGTAAGGAAGTGTCTCACACTTTAATTTCCAATCTTTTCCACCATGTTCTTTAAATATTGGTGCAAGATACAAAAGCTGAAGAGATCTAACTGGCCGAAACAAGCATGTTCGACACACATTTTTCAACAGTCAGTTTGCCTTAATAAATAAGTTGAGTGAGTTAAACTATCTTGAAATGTAGGTGAAGTACAATTGAGTAAGTATGTCTTCTCATTTGTGCTCGTTCTCTTCTACAGGCTAGGTGCTCGACAAGACCTATGCAAGGAAAAGTATTCTATATGTTGCCTCAGTAATATACAATGCATTTTTGTACACATGATTATAATATTATGCTCCTTGTATATATGCTCATTATTCCACCCATATAGTAGCCATCAAAGGTATATAACTATTCATATCAGATTTGGATGAAACACTGAAAATTTGTATTATATATTGATCTAACAGACAAATGTTTAGTATCTTTTTTATCTTAAGAGGATAGATACATTTGCCTAGGAGTCACCATTTTCATAATTGTTTGGCTCCCTTCAGAAAGGGTTTACTCTAAATGGAAGGGAGCCAGTTCTTTCCTTTTTGAGTAGACCCCTTTTCAGAAGGGACTTGTACATGAAAGCAATCAGGAAGTCACAAACTTTTCTCCCTAGTAAAAATGGCGAGTGTCTACCAAGTGCATCTTGTCCCCTTAACCCTTGTCATGCTGAATGAATTAAGATGCCACGCCCACTTCTACATTTGTAACTGTCAGCCAATCGGATTCTTTGATCCAGATTATTGATACGAATTCACATACTGAATGGCAAACAGTGCAGGTCTAGATCAGTTGGCTTCTGCATAAGCCAACTGATCTGGATCTACAAGGTTTGCAAAGACAGGACATATCCGGGTCAGCAGGACCAGGATTAAAAGTATATTATTGTGTGTGAATGGAGTTATAGATGTGATTATGGTTTGCGTTCTTTAGTGAAATGACATATAATGTACATGTATAAACTCTATAAACCGCATCGTCAGGAAAGTACCTTCGGACATGAACGCCCAGCAAAGATTCAGATCAGCCTGCGCGTTCGCGCAGTCTGACCAGAATCTTCGCTGGGCGCATTTTTGATAGCCAAGGATGTAAAGTTTCTTTTGCGAAAAACGAAGGCTATAATCAGGCCGCGCGCATGCGCAGGCTGATTAGATTTTTCGTTGAACGCGCATGTAAGGTATGTTTCCTTACGTTGCGGTTTATATTATTCCGATTTCTTGTTTCTTAGCAATTGCCAACTGTTGAGAATGCATGCATGCGCGAAGGTCACCAACCTTTCCTGACAATAGCTGGAAAAGGTTATCTGAAAAATGAATAAATAAATGATAAATAAAAACTATTGTGTCAGAAACTACCCTACTAAACAAATGAGCAGCATCGTGGGAAAGCGTCCGCTCTGACATGTGCGCCGAACGAAAACTCAAATCAACCTGCGCACGCGCACAGTCTGATCAAAGCCCTTGTTGTTCGCAAGTAGGAACTTTGCATCACTGACTATCTAAAATCTACCCAGTAAATAGTCTAATCAGATTGCATGAATGCACAGGCTGATCTGAATCTTCGCTGGGCGCATATGTCCGAAGTAACGTATTCTGACGTTGTGGCTCCAATCGTTGTTGCTGTTGAGAAAGATCTGGCGTTTATACAACATCGCATCAACGTCGATGCAACTTCATTGCGTTGCATCGACGTTGATGCGATGTTATATAAACGTCATGTGTCCGCTGGAATATACCACCAGACAGATACTGTTAATTCTGCTAGTGAATTATAAGTCTCTGTACTATAAGCTTCTGCACTAGCTTATTTATGGACAACTTTTAAATAATTTGCTGTCGATTCTGATCGCCTCGAATTTTAAACCACAAAAATGTTTGGTTTGAGAGAAGAGTAGTTTAAAATATAATTAACTGAAATGTAAGGAACGTATTCTAAGATAAACTAAAGCAATATTGCTTTTATTTAGTTCTACTTTATCAGTTCGAGATAACGCGTGTCAGCCGTATATATAACACATTTATATCTTAAACAATTGTAACGTTTACACTTTTACAAAAAAAAAATCAAATTTTTTTCTTAGATTTTTCCCCCAGTTTATGAAATGCAATTAAACAAGACTCTTTTCAATAGTCTAAGACTTTTCAGCCCCTGTTAATCATCCCAAAGGAAACAATTGGCAAGGAATGTTACCACTAAAGCACATTCAATAACATTCAATGTGCAATAGCAATTTGTGCGTCTGCAACTTGTCTAGATATATTTTTGTTAACTGATATTTTGTAAAGTTTTCGTACTCATATGTGAAAGCACCGCCGATGCTTTAGCATTAAAGCCGACTCCCGATATCGATAAGTCCAAGGAACGCTCTGATATTTCGAGATATCCGTACCTCGACATGTCAGATTTGCAAAATTGAGGAAAAATAAATCCAGCAATCACATTTCACGAATGAATATGTAAACATTGACTCCTGAAGAGAGAGATATATTAAAAATATTGTGGAAACGGGGAGAAATTGCTCTTAATTTCTCCTCTTTTCCACAATCATTTTGTCACCTATTCTGTAGTAAGTGTAAAATACCGTACCTTGTAATTCTAGCACCATGTTTTACGAAGTGCGTTCGCGAAGCCACTCGGCTATTATCGGCACATTCTTGTCCATCCACTGTATATTACCCTTTGTCTTCTCGAGGGCTTGGTCGAATGCTCTGGCTCCCGATCCGAGATCAGATTTGCTCTTTATAAAGTCTTGGAGCTAGAAAAATATTAATAATTTAGCCACGTCACAGAAGCTTAGATAAGGTGGGTATTTGGTGATAATTGAAGGATAATTTTCCTTATCTCTCAACAAAAACATATGTTGTTGGTACTCATTTAAACTGTCTCGGTGAGACAGTTCAAATGAGTACCCACAACATATGTTTTGTTGAGACCGAGACAGTTCAAATGAGTACCCACAACATATGTTTTTTGTTGAGAAATAATGAAAATTATCACTTAATTATCACCAAATACCCACCCTTATCTAAGCTCCTGCACGTCAGATGAAATTGTGTCTTAGGAGCGTATGCAAACAGCGAAGATTCAGACCGGCCTACACAGCAATCCTACCTGTCAGAGTCGTTTTGCGTTTATAACCAAAATTTTACTTATCGAATGATACTGTAAGCGGGTATCTGAGGACCTTGATCAAACAGTGCATATGCATAGGCTGATCTTGTCCTTTGCTATTTGCATATTCCCCAAATGCACAGCTTCATATAGCATGGGTAATTAGCTTCGCTATTGTTTCTGACGTTGAGTTAAAGTAGATGGATACACTATCGGGGAGACAACTCTTTCCAATTTAAATTTGCTTTGCCTCCCTTCCGAAAAGTGGTCTACTCTTAAAGGAAAGAATTTGCTCCCGGTGGGAGCAAATTCTTTCCTTTTGGAGTGGACCACTTTCAGATGGATTCATCGTGCAGTAAAGCAAATAGGAAGTCACTTAAGTTGTCTTCCTTGGCACAAACGGCGAAAACTTATAAATTGTATGCAGTCTCCTTAAATGCCTTAAAATTTAGGTCAGTAAAATGGCCAAAATGAAAATTAATCACATACTTTTCAAGAGAAAGAAGTAGCAGGGAAGTGGCTATTTTTTTGCAAACTGGTGCAATTTAGCTGTCTCTTTTAACAAATTCATCTTGTCCCTATATCAAGTTAGATAATTAGTTTATAGCTCTCACTTCTCGAGCTGTTATCCTAACTATATGTATGATAATTCAAGAATAATCAAAGTCACAGCAGAAAGAAATATTGTTCAACATATGCTAAAACGTACATCAGCCACAGCAGCCATGAAATTTACTTTTATTTCTTTTTTCTTATTTCAGCATAAACTGTTTGAGTATAAGGATCAGGACACACACACACACACACACACACACACACACACACACACACACACACGAGCTGAGAGAGAGAGAGAGAGAGAGAGAGAGAGAGAGAAAGAAAGATAGAGAGAGAGAGAGAGAGAGAGAGAGAGAGAATCAGTTCACTAAAAGAAAGTGACAAATACATTAATCATATTAATAATGTTTGATAATGTATATACTCAACAAAATAATTTAAGGGTCACTTAGTGCAATTTTCTTTATATGCAAATTTGGACTGTGTCTATGGGCCAGACCACAGAAGATATTGAAATATTAGTGATTGTTTCTTAGAGTGGAACCCGAAAAGGAGTGTTTTTAACAACAAATGTTGAAATGAAAATTTTTATTTCAAAATTGTAAAAAAATGCTACTTTTTACCCAAAAATGGAAAATTGACATTTGAACATGATAAGTAATGTATTGACTTTAAGCTGTGAAACAATCATACAGAACGCTTTAATTTCAATCAAGAAATTCACATTTTCCTACAGATACACTCTAAAGATTATTCACGGTCTATGGGGAATCAAAGAGGCAATTTTAGCCACTTAAAGGGTTGATCTCTTTTTCTGGCAATATCTCTGTGTGTTTTGACCGCTAGGAAAGTGGAATTTGCAAGATTGTGTTTTGACTAAAAACTAAAAATAGAAAATTTCAGATATTCTGAAAAAAAAAAAAATCATTTTGGTGTTTTTTTTTTTTGTTTTTGTTTTTTTTTTTTTTTTCTTCAGAATTTCCTTTTTTTCTCAGAATATTCTAGGCTGCCAATGTTAGCACCATTGACACTTGGTAGCTGAACATATTGGTAGCATGTTGAGCTTATTGAACTGGGCATGCAAACAGCAATATTGCCCACAGAATTATTTTAAGAACTGACGGGTCGCATTTGAATGTTATTCAAAGAGAAACTGAATTTGGTGAACCTTTAATTATTTTGTTGTGTATATTTCAGATGCGTTATTTCATTGACAATAATGCACTTTTTAGACAAACTACTGATTAAGTCGTTCCACTGAAATAAAAAGATTGCGGTCACGTGTAAATTTCTGAAATTTAAACTTTGTAATTACAGTAGGCAAGACATTAATACTTACAAAATTATGTCTGCCATCCCTGACAATTACTAGAAACAACAATGTTACATATATATGAACATTGAAATTAAAAAAAAAAAAAAAAAAAAAAAAAAAATATATATATATTAATGTAAAAGTCTTGTCATACATGATATTGGTTAAAAGAGGCATTCATTTTAATATTTGGCGAATTTTTTTGAACAACAAAATACACAGTATAGCAGGCACAGTAATAGTATATAATTCAGGCGTTTGCAGATTATACGAAGGACAGCAATATGTTGTTAGCAAATAAAAATTTTGACAGGGACATGCTCATTTCATTAGTTTATGTATCTTTCGGTATATGTGAACAATGATACTGGTAAATTACTGTAGATCTGCTGCAATTCAACAATTCCTGATCAGGCAACAGCTATTCTGATATGTTTAGAGTCTTGCTCAGCGGTGGTAATTTTAGTCTAATAATAGTTTTTCTACCTAATTTGGAAATGATTTTTTGAAAATGGCAAGCTGTAAAATATGCTTTGAAGCCCCCGTTGGTTTATTCTACTGACCGTTCCAAGGCGGTGGTCCCGGTGTTAGTCTCACTCTTTGTTGCTTTGTGGTTTATTCTACGAGGCGATTTGTTTTAAGTTTTGCCTGGCGTTATTTTGTTCTTGTGTTTTCAGTTCTTTGCATTACGAAAACACGCCTATTCAAATATACTAAAATTTTACCACCAAAAAGTGAAAAAAAAATCAGATAAAAATTCGGATATTTTTCACATTTCTGCTCAAAACATAGATTATGGGTACTCGTTAGAACCGCCTCGATGAGGCGGTTCTAACGAGTACCCACAATCTATGTTTTTAAGCAGAAATAAGAAAAATAATGTATACCCCTGTAAACCCCAGTTTTACTATATAAAAGTGGGGTTTAAGGGGGTCAAAATTATATAGACATGTTTTCGTGATGGAGCATTGCGATAACTTCGCTTGAGGAAGCGAAAGCTAATCTTAGTGCTTACGTTTGTTTGATTTGCGCTTGTTTGGTTTTGTCTGTTTCCTCTTCCTCTTCGTGTCTGGGAAGGGCTGCGGCTTGTGATTGTGGCACTCCCTGCATTACAAAAACACACCTATTCAAATATATTGAAAATTTCACCACCAAAAACTGAAAGTTTTCAGATAAAAAAATCTGATACTTTTCATATTTCTGCTCAAAATATAGATTGTATGTACTCGTGAGAACCGCCTCAGCGAGGCGTTTCTCACGAGTACCCACAATCTATGTTTTTGAGCAGAAATAAGAAAAATAATGTATACCCCTGTAAACCCCAGTTTTACTATATAAACGTGCGATTTAAGGGGGGTCAAAATCACATAGGTATGTTTTCTTGTGGGACTTTTCTCTTACCTTTATTTGCATACTTTCAGCCTAATTCACACATTACTTGTTTTTGTTTGAAAACAACTAAGTTGTGCATGGTTCCTTATTAATTTAATGCAAAATTATGTGTTCAGAAAACATTACCCCACTTGTATATAGTAAAACTGGGGTTTACAGGGGTATACATTATTTTTCTTATTTCTGCTCAAAAACATAGATTGTGGGTACTCGTTAGAACTGCCTTGTCGATGCGGTTCTAACGAGTACCCACAATCTGTTTTGAGCAGAAATATGAAAACTATCAGAATTTTTTATCCAAAAATTTTCAATTTTTGGTGGTAAAATTTTCAGTATATTTGAATAGGCATGTTTTCATAATGCATTCAAGGACGTCTGCCATCATATGCCGAGGTGTTACTTGGTTACAGCTCAAACACCATGCACAGCAGGCAACATGCATACAATTATCAAAGGCAATTAAACAAATAATAATTTCGTTGAGAGATTTTTTTTTTTTTTTTTTTTTTTTGTCTTTAATATAAACGTGGTAACTTTTGACTGAGAAACAACTTCAAGTGTTTTTTCTTAAAGACGACGTAAGTGTGGAAACATGGATAAGCCGTGGCTTGGAAAAAGGCATTTTTGGGGGCATGCACGGACATCGAAGGGCCAGACCAGACGGCGCCGCGAAGTCTGATCAGAGCTCTCACTATCCGCTTACAGAATATTTGGCCACTGTTGATGTATGAGAAAAAACCTTTATGAGATTAGGCTCAAACATACGAGCATCTATAAACAGTTACTGATTAGACCGTATTATTAAAACCAATTGATTGGGAAATTTAATTAGGCAATTACAGCCTCTATTTAATCAAAAGTAAACCATGTTCTCAAAATGTTTTAGCTTCTGCAATTTTAAATACACACCATATACCAATTATTCTAAGCAGGGATCCTGTACAAATGCAGAACAGACAAAAAAACAAAAACAAACAAACAAAAACAAAAAAACAACAAAAAAAAAAAAAACCCAAAAAACAAAAACAAACAGAAAATAGCAGACTCTATTTGATTAAGTATTTTCATAATGAATAATAGCATAATACAATAACTCATATTCCGTATTAGCTTTGATAACCTGAATTCTATTTTCAAACATATACAGAATCTATGAAGCATATTTTCTTTACCGATCAGTGCAAATTCTTGTCGATTTTCAAGTACACAAAGAGTTGCATTCATCCCATACAAACAAGAAACCTTATTACGAGTCACAATATCTACTAAATCCCTTACTGTCAGGATTTGGGTTAAACAATATCTCATACAAACATTGCTACACTATTTGAATTTTGTAAATAATTGAACGTGCAAACTGTTAGCTATTTAGAAATTTTGCATAGGGAAATGGTAAAGACAGATTTGAGAGGATTTGAGGATGTTTTGCTATTAAAACAAGCAGGGAGACACGAATTAAAGGTTTGTACACTATGCCAAATTGAAAGCAATCCAATCCAGCACGGCATTCGACGAAACAGTAAAAGGTCGGGCACAGGTATTGGGCTTCAAGCTTTCAGTTACCTGCACGACAAGCAGCGGGGTTTCAAATGACCCAGTTATTCCTGATATAAGCTTAGCGAAGTTGTATAGCGATCGCCCGAACCTGGGATAAAATGTTTCAACAAAATGATAAATGTTAGAATTATTAACAAACATTGGTAAGTAAATTACTGCAACGTATGAACATTTTAGTGTCACATGTAGGGAAAAGATGGTCTCAAAATCAAAAGAGCCGCAGCGTAAGGGAACGTATCTTCGGACATATGCGCACAACGAATGCGCAGTCTGATCTGAATCTTCACTGGGCGCATTTTGGATGGCCAAGGATGCAAAGTTTCTACATGCCACAATGAAGGCTATGATTAAATTGCGCAGTACGCGGGTTGGTTTGAGTGTTCATTTGACGTATGTTTCCGGACGTTGCGGCTCATTAGACGTACGTTCCCGGACGTTGCGGCCCATTAAATACTTATAAGTAGCCTAAAAGAACTATAAAACATTGCTGATTACCTACCGTCATATCACTGATTATGAACCCAGCTAGCATTCTTTATAAATCTATAGCGGACCGTTATAGGCCCGTCAGCTACCCTGACGTGCCGATAACGGCCCGTTATAGATTTATAAAGAATGCTAGCTGGGAAACGGTTGCACTACAGATCAGCAGTCATATGCGAAAGTGTTCTATCTGACATGTGAGCCAAGCATAGTCTCAGTTCAGACTGCGCATCCTCACAGTCTGATCAGAATCTCCGACAGGCGCTCTTTAGATGAATCATGACGTCCACAGACGAACAGAGAGATTCTGATCAGACTGCGCCAATATGCAGGCTGATCTGAGTCTCCGCATAGTGTACATGTGGCAATGAATACTTTCTCACGCTGCAGGTCAAATAAGCCACAATAAAAAAATCAAAATACTCTCTAATAATTTTCATATACCAACGTAAACAAGAACACTAAACGTTTGTCACCATATCACTTTGAAACATATAAAAATCATGCCAGATTGCACGATCCGCAAAAAAGTCGACCGAATGAAAGGTTTACTTTCGAAGAATGTCCTATCATCAGCTTGTGAGTCCGTCTGTCTGTCCGTCCGTCCGTGGTCGATTAGCGAAAGCGGCCATAACGCTTTAACCGTTGAAACCGGCAAGATCTATCCAATACGCTTTCCAAATGTCACTTTTCTTTGACCAAGGCAACGCCGAAGCAAAAGAATGGGAAAATATTGAAATCACCGTGGGTCTTCAACCGTATTGGATATTTTGATACAATTTTGTATACACATTCATATTGACAAGATGCAGACAATGGAATCGCCAAACGCCACTTTTCCTTGTCCGAGGCAATGCCGAGGCCAAAATGTGACAGTTAGTAAAAATACCCACAATTCCTGAAATTAGGAACACTTTGATAATGTTTCGAACAATATCTAGCCAAATGGCTTAACAAATTTTAATTTTTACTGACCAAGGCAATGCCGAGGCAAAGAAAAAGGAATAGCAATAGGTCTTCAACAATATCGAATATTTTGATAAATGTATACACATTAATATTTACAAGATCTAGCCAAAAGAATCGCCAAACGTCCGAGGCTAAATAGTGGGACAGGGAAGAATATGACCGGTCGTGCATTTTAGCGATAGTTGATTCTTGTTTATTGATTTCACAATAGATAATTAATCTAACGTATTCTCAAAATAACCACATACACAGTTGAAAAAAGAAATTAAAAGTTTATCCCTACATCAGTGCGTAACCAACGAAAAATCCATGCCAAATTCTAATGTACTTTTTTTTTACAAACCGTGTAACCAATTTCCCAGTATATGATTTCTCTAATGCATTATATGTATAACCTTCTATTACGCAAACATTTCGCACATCCAAACAGCAAACTCGTAGGCTTCTGTAGACATGCCAGATAAACTGTCTTTTCTAAATGTTCGCAAGTAATTTGTTCTACGACCGCGATTTGTTTGCAAATTATAGTGACGTTTTCGCTTGACTCGACCCGTATTTCTGTTATATAGTATTTGCACTATGAAAGGCATGCTTCTACAACTGAAGGATCAAATGAATATTATCAAAATACAATTTGGGCCGCGTAAAGCGAAAACGTGGCTTCTAACATGCGCAAAATGCGCAGATTCTGATCATCCTGCGCATGCGCAAAGTATCATCCGGGCCTTTGCTCTCTATATTTTGTAGTATCCACTGATTCTGTTTGCAGAGAATGAAAGCCCTGAGAAGACTGATCTGAGCTTTCGCTTTCCGCATATACCCGAGAACACGTTTTCGCATGCCGCCGCACAATAGCGAATTCGCATGGCGCCGCACAACAGCGAATTCGCATGGCGCCACACAACAACAGCGAATTCGCATGCCGCTGCACAACAGCGAATTCGCATGGCGCCGCACAACATCAGCGAATTCACATGGCGCCGCACAACATCAGCGAATTCGCAAGGCGCCGCACAACAGCGAATTCACATGGCGCCGCACACAGCGAATTCGCATGGCGACGCACAACAGCGAATTCCCAAGGCGCCACACAACAGCAAATTCCCATGGCGCCACACAACAGCAAATTCGCGTGGTGCCGCACAACAGCGAATTTCCTACGTAATTTTGTCAAAACATGTCTACAGCAACCTGCGTCGATGACCTGTTTATGTGTCACCTGAAGGAAGTTTTACCTGCTGAGCGTCCAGTTTTGTATTAAATGTTGATGTTATGCGACTTATCAGTTTTATAAACATAAAGGCTCTATGCCCATATCTAGGGATAAAATGTATACAAAGAATTAAATATACAGAAAAAAACATCAATGACTCGAACACCGATGGCTCTTATACCATGGCTAATTCGAACTGTTTTTGAGTCTCTAGGAAATTCTTCCGATAGCTCAAGAAAACAAAAAAGAGATATTCTAAAGACTTTTTCTCATTTAATCATGAAATTGTATGCTGTGTATACCCATGAGAATCGCCAGTTCGAGGTGATTCAAATGTGCATACACAACATACCATTATCTTATAGATGATAAAAACATAGCCTAAAAAAATTATTCCCATTAGCCTTTTGGCCTGGCGCTATGATAAATCCTCAGTGGCTCAAACTACCCATATCTAGATCAAATTTACATGGTCCCATAGATGTTCGAGCAACTGAAGTTCGATTGTATAGGGCATAACTGTACGGAGGTAATATTACACTTGAAAGAAAGTTAAGCACCCCTGGTAAAAAAACTCGGTCTGTAAATTAGATGCAAATACATATCAAATAGTATTATTGGTATAAACGTAAATGGTGTTAACAGGTCATTTCGTGGCGTGGCGACAGTCCGACTCTTGATTGGAGGGGTGAAGTGTAGGGTGGAAGATGTCATCCGGGCACATTTCGGTAATACATGATACTAAAGATATTGGGTTGCTAATGTAATTTAGAGACCATCAGTGTCACCTTAACCCTTGTCATGCTGGATACATTAAGATGCCACACCCACTTCTAATTTCCAGCCAATCAGATTACTTGATCCGGATTTTTAATAGAAATTCACATATGTAATGACAGTGCAGATCCAGATCAGTTGGCTTCTTCAGAAGCCAACTGATCTGGATCTACACTATTTGCAAAGGCAGGGCATATCCGGGTGCGGCAGAACAAGGGTTAACAATGAAATATCCACCGTGTTTAACTTAGTGATTGTTGCGCATTATAGCCATAAATATGTAATATTTCCGTCTTGTTTTATTTTTATTTTGCAAAACGCTGGCACGGTAAATAGTTTCTTTTTTATGACAGTTCTGAGCTATGACAAAGAGAGAAATGGCTTTCTAAATTGTGATGAAATTTCGTTGGTGGGGTTGCTTAACGTTTTTTCCAGATGTATATTTAGTCTGAAACAATGTAGGAGAGAGAAAAAAAAACATTCTTGCACTCCAGATAAGGATATCCTAGATTTTACCCTGGGATAGAAATTCTTATTCTACCCAGGTTATCCTACCCAGGTAAGCTAAAAATCTAGAATTTCACTGGTTGTATAGGACGTCACGTACGCCATCGTTAAGGTTTAAGTCACTGAATGTAATGACATCATTTAACGCCACAGTAATGTCATTACAATATGGCGGACGTCAGCAATCGAAGTGACTGCATTATTAAAACATCTACGTTCAGAAATGAAAGCTGTTCAAGAAACAAAATCTTCCATTGGTGTGAGGGCTGGATAGAAAAGTCCGTCCATCGCGATCACAGTCTGGCATCACGAGGCAAGCCTCGTGATACCAGACAGTGATCCGCGGGACAGATTTATTCTGTCTAACCCTCAAATCAATGATAGATCCTTATAATATGAGAAACAATGAACAATCTTCTTAGGCCATGTGCCACACCTGTAATATGAAAAACTAGGCTCTTCTTATCAGCATCCCTATCCAGTAGTAACAGTAAAACCTCAATGACTCGAACACCGACGGCTCGTTTACCATGGCTGATTCGAACTTGTTCTGGGGACCCCTGGTGATTCTTCAAATAGCTCATGAAACAGATAACTATGGGGTATTTAGGGAAATTTTCTTAATTTATCATGACAATATATGTTGTGTCTACATTAGAATCGTCTCATCGAGGCGATTCTAGTGAATACATTCAACATACCATTATTTCATATAGAAGACCGAAAAGCATCTCTTAAGTATCCCCATCCGCCTCTTGACCTGGCGCTTTTAACCCTCAATGGCTTGCACTATCCATGCCTAGAACAAATTGCCATGGCCCCAAAGATGTTCGAACCATTGAAGTTTTGACTGTATTTGTTACAGATATTAGCAGCACCTGCAAGCGTTACCCAATGAAAGTCGTGGGCTGTGTTCAGTAAAGGAACCCGTTCGCGGATATTTGCGAACGTCTGAAAAATTTCCGTTCAGACGTGACAGTTTTCGGCGGACAGCTGTGACCCACTTAGCATTCTTTATAAATCTATAGCGGGCCGTTATCGGCCCGTCAGCTACCCTGACGGGCCGACAACGGCCCGCTATAGATTTATAAAGAATGCTTACTGGGGAGTGTCCGCAAACTATACCTTCAACTGTTTCTTGACTCAACCAAAATAGTGGCGTATGCAAATAAAGTCTATTGATTGAGTTGAGGTTTTACGGTCCAGTAAACCCAGTAGAGTCATGTCGAGCTGGTCAGTTTACCTAATCACACTTTTTCCTGTGCAGGCTAGGTCCTGTAAGCGGTTAGCTAGTATTTGTGCACAATTTCTCGCCAGAAACTCACAACCGCCCTTCTGGAATCAGCGGAAAGGAGAAAATGACCGAAGAAAATATTTCATGATCCATCTCTAAGGAAGAATGTTGCCGGACCCGCCGGCGCAGCCTCCTGATCACCAGTCGGACGCGTATCCGACTGAGCCGACGAGGACGGCCAAATGAATAAAGTCACTGCATATTTGTATCTGACAAAAAATGAAAATGTTTACTGCGTTGTTATTATCTAATCGAACATATTCAAAATTGTTAATAACTGATATAATTTATTTGATCACATATCAAGTCTCGTCAACAAGACTAATGTCTATCAGGATCAATCAGTCTGCACCTCTCATGAACACGGGACCAGCGGACATACAACCTGAGCAATATCTACAGGCCATTGTTTACAACATGTTACCAGTCTAGTGGCAAGCAGTCCAAGCACCGAGGCATCCTGATGTCGAGGTCACAGTCTGATGATGTTTTTTCGCTGAGAACTGAAACTGTCACAGTATGTGAAAATCTTATTAGGATAAATGCGATATTCTGTACTGACGAACCTATTCAGTGAGAATAATTGCTGCTCTCTGATTTGAGGTCACATGTGCTACAAAATATGCAAAACAGTTTGCGAAAACGCTCGCGAGTGTTTTTCTTTACTGAACAAAGCCCAGGGTTGTATTAATCTTTACCGCTTCTGGGCTATTTCAGCGGATGACAAACTGATGTTATCTTTTTCTTTTTCTCCTTTTTCCCCAGGAATGGGCATTGGCATTTTACGGAACTTGTCTTCTTAGGAGACACTTTTCATGAAATTTCAATGCCTATTTTTTTTTGGAAAAGAAAGGAAAAAATAAACAGTGTCGTCTACTCAAGATACAGTCGACTCTCGTTATCCCGAATTCCAAGGGACACTGTGAAATACTTAGAGATTTCCGGACCTCGACATATCAGATTTGCAGAATTGAGGAAAAAGTCAATCGACCAACCATATTTAACAAATTTATATGTAATTTGACTCCTGAAGTTAAATGATATATATTGAAAATATTGTGGAAAAGAGGAGAAATTGCTGCTCCTAAGGAGCAATTTCTCCTCTTCTCCACAATATTTTGTTACCTGTTGTTAGACTTTCAGGGTTTAAGAAGGGACCAGATTTTTGCTTCGAGATAAGCAGTTATTCGAGATAAACGAGGTCGAGAAAACGAGAGTCAACTATATTACCAATCACGCTAAGCAATTATTTGCGGATATAATATTTTTAATTATGGCGGAAAGCACCTTCAAGCGTTACCTGTTGAAGGTCCCGTTTTGTATTGAATGAGTACGAAATCCCACGCACCAGATTCGTTAATAAAAAGAAGGTTTCACCATATCTACAGGTAGAATCAATTAGCAATACTAAACATAGAGAGCTGCATTTTCGAAATAGCATGATCAAACTATGTAGTGAGAACTTCCAGTCCTACACCTTTGCTGTATTTGTTAAAAGCAATAAAATATGGTTAACTTAAACGTTATGTAGAACTTATTGCAAAGTATTAGGAAATATGTCAGATAGAACATAAATACCAAAAGATAAAAGTGATAGACAGCTAACTAGCAAGTTATCAGGAAACATGGCTAATAGAAAATGGATACTAAAAGAAATACGGTTAAAAGCTGACTTGCAAAGTTATCAGGAAATATGTCTGATAGAAAATGACTACAAAAAATATAAATGGGATTAAAAGCTAACTTGCAACTTATCAAGAATATGTGAAATATGAAATGAATACAAAAAAAATAAATGGGATTGAAAGCTACTTTTCAAGTTATCAGGAAATATGTCTAATAAAATACGTACAAAATGATTAATGGGATTGAAATCTAACTTGCTTGTTATCACGAAGAATGTCAACAGAAAATGAATACAAAAAGATGAACGGAATTTGAAGCTAACTTGCAGGTTATCGGAAGTATGTCTTATAACGAATACAAAAAGATAAATGGAATTGACAGCTAACTTGGCAAGTTATCAGAAATATGTCTAACAGAAAATAAATACAATACGATACAGGAGATCGGAAGTTATACAATACGATACAGGAGATCAGAAGTTAGCTTGCAAGTTATCGGGAAATATATCTTATATAAATATGAATACAAAAAGACAAAAGTGATAGACAACTAACTTGCAAGTTATCTAAAAATATGTTAATATAGAAAGTGAATACGATAAGACAAACTGGATTCGAAGCTAAATTGCAATTTATCAGGAAATATGCCTAATATTTTATAAATACACAGAGATAAAAGTGACAGAGATCGAACATCTAAGTTATGATCAAATACATATATTCCGCTAGAGTATAAATACAGAAAGATAAAGATAAAAGCAATAGCCTAGCAGACACATGACGTTAAAACAATCAACGTCGAATCAACGTTGATTCAACGTCTTGGCGTGGAATCAACGTTGAATCGACATTTTTACAATTGTTACACAGCGTTGAAGCAATGACCATTCAACGTTGATTCAACGTCTTGATGTTGATTCAACGTTGAATAGACGTTGTTTCAATGTTGTGCGGCTGCTAGGAGAGAGCTAACTAGCGAACAATAAGGAAACACTTTCTAAGGAAACACTTCCTACAGAAACTGATTAACAAAACAAAATGTCTGCATATTTAAGGAAGAACTAGGCATACGTTGGAGAGAATATGTAAAGCTACATTTAATCATTAAAACAGACTGCAGCAGACGATGATTTTGCAATATTATTTCTATATTATTGTCAGAGAATACAAGACTTGACATTTCATGTGAAGTGTAAAGCCTTTTTTTCTCTAAAAGAGAAACAAAATAGACTTTCGTCTGCTACAATTTCGAATCCAAATTCAAAACAAGGGTCCCCGGCAGGCACATGACGTAAATATAACGTCGCCTTAACGTCGATGCAACGTCATGACGTTGCATCGACGTTGAGGCGACGTTATATTTACGTCATGTGCCCGCTGGGTCCATTTCTGGAAATTAAAGTTGATAATGTTACTTGTAATAATTTAAACGCTATGTTTTTGCAGTAAATTACTTGGCGTTAAAGTGTACAGGCTTACCATACTGAACTAAAATGAAATTTCGGCACTGTGTGTGAGTTTGTCTTTTTTTCTTATTGATTGTCACTCAGCCAGCAGTTTTATATAGTACGTATTTTAAGTCTCTAAGCAGTATTTTGACTACTAATAGTACTTTAATGAAGCAATGAAGTCCAGTTTGATACCTTAAAGGCAGACGATTTCATTATTTTTTGGTGTTGTTGTTGTTGTTGTTGTTGTTGTATTTAACTGATATGTTCTCATCTATTATCTTCGAGGACCTCTATTTTAATATGCAGCGTAATGAAGATTGCCCTTTCTTAATCTCGCTGGGATAACGTCGACTCGAGACTTACCTGGACAGTTAGGCGCATGCGCACAACAATTTGAAACAAAACTATTGGTAGTAAAATGGACGTTCAAATGTTAAGACAAGTATGGTAAGAAGTTAATCAATGTAAATCAATATTTATGCTAAATACGTTGCTTCTGAAAATATCTTTCTTGTAACTGACGGTCCTGTCCATATTTCATCAGATGTTTAAGATGTTTTTCTTTTTTTTATATTCGCGAAAATAAATTCCTTTGGTTTTGCAAAACATTAGCTCAGAAGACCAAGACTGAACTGAAATATTTTGCAATTTATCTCATCAATGAGGAAAATGCCGAAATTTCATTTATTCAATTCTGGTGTCAGCTTGGCTATAAAAGCTTAATTATTCGGTGACATTCGTGTTACCTGTTCATACTCAAACTGTATATTAAATGTACTTGTTAATCCACCAATTAAGTAAGGAAAAGCAAAAGGTGACTTTCCGTATCTATGAAAATGGATCATAGAAAATAAAACATAGAAACTATTTATGAACAAACAAAAAATGCAATGCTTCTGAAAAACACAGAAAAAAGTAGTTAAAATACCTCTTTTCTTTGCAATAAAATTGATCTACATGCATCGGTCTAAAGTTTCGTCCATGCATATATTATGCATGTATATATTATATTCAGGAATGAACAAATCAAATGTATCCGCAAATTTTAATTTTCATACACGCTCTCATCAAGAAAACATGCCTATATAATTTTGACCCCCTTAAACCCCACTTTTATATAGTAAAACTGGGGTTTACAGGGGTCTACATTATTTTTTTTATTTCTGCTCAAAAACATAGATTGTGGGTACTCGTTAGAACCGCCTCGCCGAGGCGGTTCTAACGAGTACTCACAATCTGTGTTTTGAGCAGAAATATGAAAAATATTAGAATTTTTATCTGAAAGTTTTCTTTTTTTTTTTTTTTTGGTAGTAAAATTTTCAGTGTATTTGAATAGGCGTGTCTTCGTAATGTACACAGGCTTTCCTTTGTGGAAATCCTTGGACCCATTGTGGTATCTTTGAAAAAGGAGTTCTGCTCATGAATACGCTATAGGGCAGAAGCAGTGTTGCAAACTCTTTTACTGCATACGAAGAGTCTCAATAAAACCGAGACTCCCATTTTCTATCTATAACGTGTTTGTTTCCAGCAGTAAACTTTTAGACTTTTATTGTTCCCATTTGCCATTTAGAAGTGTTGCATTTCTTATTTGTTTTTGTTTGTTCTTGTTTTTTTTTTTTTTTTTTTTTTTTTTTTTTTTTTTTTTTTGTCAGTATATATAGACATCTGAAATGAAAATATAAACACTAAATCAGAGAAAAATGTAATCATTCCAAATCAAAACGCTTCTATTTATTTGGCGCAATTTGACTGGTCGAGATAAATTTGAAAAGGGCCATGTATACTTCGACAAATCCACTGAGCAGGAATTTGGGAATTATTTACTTCGCATAAATTTCTAAAATGAGTCATTTTACCCGTATTTTATAGGTTAATCCATTTAAGGTTATAGTACCATAAAAGGCACGTTAGCAAACGGTGTTGAACCAGACCAGACACCGCAGAACGCCGCTCTGTGGCGTCTGATCTGGGTCTACACTGTTTGCATTAAGTACGGGAATTTCTATAATAAGTAATAATCCTAAAAACAAACCAAAACAACCCTGAAATTGGAAATGAACAGGTCCAAAGAGATATCCATTCGGAATAAATGGGTTAGAATTATAAGAGATGAATCGCAGTTTATGTGGATTTTTTTATTGTATAAACGCCGACAAATCACAAACAAACTTTACACAAAGCCCTTCGTACTTGATTTATTTGTGAGCAATTCGCCGCCGCTTCTTTTCGGCCTTTGAAGATATGTATCCAAAAAAAATCGTGAAAAGAATGTTTTGGCTCCAGATGAAAAAGCTGCCAACACTATTAAATTAACCATTATTAAAAACATAGTCGCGCGAAAACACATCAGTTTCCTTCTACGGGTCTGTTGTTGATAAGCACTGCTACCATTTAACCCCTTTAAGCCTGGCGTCCCATAAAATGAACATTGTAAACAGTGCAAAGAAAGCGGCGTCTGATCAGGGTCTACACTGTTTGCATTAAAAGCTGGAATTTCTATAAACATGATCATAACAAAAAAAACTAACAAGACATCCCTTATATTGGAAATGAACCTGCCCGAAGAGTGAAGGTAGAAGTGTCCATCCAGCATAAATGAGTTAATTGCTAATTATAGTTCTTGCACAATTATTGAGCTGCTATGTTCATACATTTATGCATTTGACGTATGTTTGTATATGTGTGCCATAAGTTTCTCATAAACATATGTACATCATATATTAATGATTTCCCCTGTTATCTGGAAAAGTGATTACTATGCTTTCGACATCTTTCGGAAAGACATTTTTGTTGAACGTTTTATGCTAAATGGAAAGCTATGGTTAGTGACTGACAGTATCTTATCAGGATTCATTTGTATTTTATGTTCTTGTGCTTTGTTTTTATATAATCATTTATTTCATGAACAAAATAGGTCTAACTTGATATTAAAAAGAGGTTTTGATGCTCCAATATAATATATGTAAAACATTTAGTAATTTTGAACAAGTGGATCTTTATAAAACAAAAAAAACACACACAAAAAACACGAAAACATATCTGTATAATTTTGACCCCCTTAAACTCCATTTTTATATAGTAAAACTGGGGTTTACAGAGGTATATATTATTTTTCATATTTCTGCTCAAACATATAGATTGTGGGTACTCGTTAGAACCGCCTCGGCGAGGCGGTTATAACGAGTACCTCCAATCTATGTTTTTGAGCAGAAATATAAAAAAAATCCTGTTCAAAAACATAGATTGTGAGTAGTATAAGGTGGCACTATGGGGACCCTATACTACTATTGTGTGTACGAGTACTCACAATCGATGTTTTTGAGCAGAAATATGAAAAAATATCAGAATTTGTATCTGAAAACTTTCAGTTTTGGGTGGTGAAATTTTCAATATATTTGAATAGGCATGTTTTTGTAATGAAAACCTGCAGCCAAGATACGTATCCTGTCGACTTTTTGCACATTTTGAAGCCAATACTTGCTATAGGAAAAATGGAAATTTCTAATTTGTTTAAAAACCACTGACTAGAATAAAACTTTTTTAATACATAAGTAGTTAAAGTAAATGATTGTGCACTGAATCATAACAAACTTCGCAAATTTACGTTTTCTAAGTAAAGCGTCATGCATAAAAAAAAAACTGTCTGAAAGATGTCGAGAGCACAGAAGGAATCATCTACTGAAGGTATTTGTAAATTTCCAAAGTATCAGTAATAGTATGTGTAATGTATCTATGTATGTGTACATTTCAGGTATATATAATTAGGAAGAGGAAATAGAATTATGCTAAGTTTAATCAACTAGTACAAGGAAGGGATAATATCAAATATATTTTACCTGCATCAAATCATTCTCAGTGTTAAACGTTTCAGTTATGCCACCAATAAAAGACGAAAACGAAAAAGCTGAACCATACCTAGATGAAATTAACTCTTAGCACTTAGGGTAAACTTTTTCAGCAGTCATTTTAAATACGTTTCTTATTTTCCCAGGAAACAGGATTTAACATTTCATGTGAATTGTCACCAATGGAGACAGTTTGCAAGAAATGTCAAATCCTGTTTTCTTGGAAAAACAAGAAAATATGATCAATGGCGCTTATCAAGTTCAAGTTCAAGTTCAAAGTACTTTATTCTCTCAAAGTCAAGCATGACATCAGAGGAAATGTAAGATACAAAGTTGAATTGACATAAAGGAGTAGGCCAAACAGAAAGGTAAAATGAAAAGTCCAAGGAGTGCCACAATCACAATTATTATCATGATCATCGGATCTTTAATTAACGTGCATGTACGGGGGCAACATCCACATCAGTGGGCCCCCTTCCAGATAGCTGGCTTGCTGCACGCATGGCAGATCTCACACCAGATCTCCAGGTATGTCTATCATGAAGGTTGATGGCCGAGAGCTTCCACTCTCTACAATCCCTCTCTGTAAGCTGCTTCCATGTCATCTTGGGCCCTCAAGGCTCACGCTTTCCATCAGCCTATATGTCAAAGGCTGCCTTGACTACACCATTGTCCACATGTCCATACCATCGGAGCCTTCTCTCCTTCAGAATGAGGTCCAGATCATCAATGCCAAGCTGCGCAAGTAGTTCATTTAATCTGGTGGTGACAATGTCTTGTGGCTTGACATTGCAGATCTGTCTGATCATGGCCTTGTCATTTCGCTGCAGGTGTTGGAGGTTTGGCTTTGTCAATGGCCAAGTCTAACTGGCATAGAGCCTTGCACTCCACACACAAGAGCTGCACATGCGGTCACGTCTTTTTCAAGAGGGTCTACACTGCTAAGACCTTCTTGTCCAAATATTTAGTATAACACCTATTTGTTTTTGAGAAAACATGAAAAAATGTTAGGTTTCTTCAGGAAATTTAGTTAAGGTAGGTTACCTTTTTTTTTTTTTTTTTTTTTTTTGCCTTATCTGGCGAGAATCCAATTATGAAGTATGAGGAGACGTTTAATTGACGCCACATGGCATTAAATGTACATAGAAATGAGCTTTCAACAGTACTCTGTTTAACTGTGACTTACCAGACCCTAGGTCAAAGACCGTGAATAGACATATACTTACTCGGCGAAAAAGTGGTCCCAATTTTCTCTAAAGAAGTCCCAGGCCAGTTGCCGTCCAATCGTATTACGAGAAATATGTGCGATGATAGATACTGCGTCCTGCCTACGAATTTCATTCTCGTCTAAAGTCATTTCTAAATACCTGAAGATAAAACAATATCAAAGCACTGAGAGTGCTGATGGAGGTGGTTGCCAGAAAATACTATAGGCCTCAGGAACTGAGCCATTTTTCGGTGAAAATGGTTACATGTTTTACATAACGCTGTAGAATTGGTGTGTTTCGGCGTATTCATATTCTTCCGCCAAAAGTGTACTCTATATGATATATTGCTTCAGAAGTTTGAAGTTTTTTTCTTTTCTTTTTTTTTTTTTTTTTTTTTTTTTTTTTTTTTTTTGTTTTATTTATTCGCTATTTGTAAGGATCAGAGTGTGTATAAGGCTAATATGTTCTTTTTGGAAGTTATTAGTTCGGTAGTAACAGGAAAACGGATTGTCGAAATGTGGTATGTGAAATCTGGTGGCAGGTTAGCAACCTGACTCACTGAACCTGAACGTGAGAAAGCGTACCATCTGATATATGCGCCCAACGAAGACTCAAATCAGAGTGCGATCTGTGCAGTTTGATAAGAGTCTTCGTTGTATGCATGAGGAAACTTTACATCCTTTGGCTATCCAAAATATGGCAGGTGAAGATTCTGATCAACTTGAGAGAATGCGCAAGCTGATCTGAATATTCGCTGGCAGCACATGTCCGAAGGTACAGCCTTTGATATCCCTATCACGAAAACATATCTATATAATGTTGACCCCCTTAAACCCCACTTTTATACAGTAAAACTGGGGTTTACAGGGGTATACATTATTTTTCTTATTTCTGCTCAGAAACATAAGCTATGTTTTGAGCAGAAATATGAAAAATATCAGAACTTTTTACCGAAAATTTTTTTTTTTTTTTTTTTTTTTTTTTTTTGTGGTAAAATTTTCAGTATATTTGAATAAGCATGTTTTCGTGCATATTCACCAATATCAGTGCCACTAACCTTTAATTATAAATCTGTTTGTTGCTTTAGACTTCATAAAAGCAGTGTCATTTTAACCCATTTAGGCCTAGCGTTTCATAAAAGGGGCATTGGCAAACAGTGTAGACCCAGATCAGACACCACAGGACGCGACGTCTGATCAAGGTCGACACTGTTTGCAATAAGATCAGAAATTTCTACAAAACATAGTCATAATAATAAAACCTAATTTTACATCTCTTATATATGAAATAGATCTGTCCAAAGACTTAAGGTAGAACAGTCCAGCTGGCCTAAATAGGTTAAGGTAGCATTCGACGGTATCCAAGTAATATCAAAGTGTTATATCAAGTACGCGTCGATATCGAATGATATCTGCACGCTTGTTCCTCCCAATTTTATCGCATATTTTTTATAATTAAATATGTATAAATATGTAATAAATGCAATCCCTACTTCTTAAGAATCCATGTTTCCTTTGAGCAGCTTAAAGCAGCTTGTAGTCGAACCTTTTCTGCTGCTAAATTTTCCGTCTTGTATCGCTTAAACACAAAGTCCCACTCCTCTTCACCTCCCTCAGCAATAGCTTTACAATAAACCGCAGATTTGATACCTGGGTCAATCCTGTAATAAAAGAATATCATAAATTGTATTTCTGACCTAACACAATCGTTTTCATTACGAAAACATGCCTATTCAAATATACTGAAAAGTTAATCACCGAAAAATTGAAAATTTCCAGACGAAAAATTCAAATATTTTTTTCATATTTCTGCTCAAAACATATATTGTGTGTATTCGTTAGAACCGCTTCTGCCTTAGAACCGCCTCGCAGAAGCGGTTCTAACGAATACCCACAATCTGTGTTTTTGAGCAGAAATAAGAAAAATGATGTATACCCCTGTAAACCCCAGTTTTACTGTATAAAAGTGGGGTTTAAGGGGGTCAAAATTATATAGGCGTGTTTTCGCGATGTCAAACACAGTCGACTCGTAATCTCGATTTTGCTTATCTCAAATAATTGCTTATCTCGGGATGCAAATCTGGTGCCTATTTTAACATGGACAATTGGTAATAAAATATTGTGGAAAAGAGGAGAAATTGCTCCTAGGGAGCCTTTCTTTTTTTCACAATTGTTTCAATATATCTCACAATATTTTCAGTATATTTCTAACTGAGGTGTCACATATTCATTTATGAAATGTGGTTTTTTTCTATTTATTTTTTTCCTAAAATCTGCAAATCTTATACGTCGAAGTATGAATATCTCGAAGTTTGTAAGAAGCCCTTTGAGATAACGAGAGTCGACTGTAATTATGCGATTAAAAGATGTTCATGTGAAAAGATGACATAAATATACATTTATGTAGTTCAGCATCTATCCGCCCAGGACCAGCCATAGACATGCATTTGAATTAGAGAAAACATGCAGTTGAACCAAGGAGGGTCCGAGCAATACAAAAACATACTTTCTGAAAAAAAAAATAAGTATTGAAAATATTGTCTGCTCAATTTTTGCCCCGTATGCTAAGCGTTTAACAAAAGCTTTCTCCACTAAAGGTGACGCATAGTAAATTGGTCAGGAGAGTTTATTCGCGGTTACCCATCGCAAATTGCGTCATAAGTGAGTATGGGAATAAAGTTTCGATGACACTTAGTAAATAAAAACGTTAAACTATAATACCCGCCATTTGGGCAGATAACTGTCAAAATTTGACGAAATTTGCCATCAGCAATCCCAAACCAGATCGCCATAATATCAAAGCACATACCAAGTTTGGTGAAAATCCATTGGTGTTTACTCAGGTTAGCATCCGGAAACGAAAAACGGACGGACGGACGTATGACTGACGGACGAACGGACGGACGGACAGACACACGGACGTCCAACGTGAAACCATAATACCCCGCAACTATCGTGTGGCGCGGTATTATTAGGAATGTGAATATATTCCCGGTAACACATAGTAAATTAGGCATGGCAATATATTCCCGGTGATGCATAGTCAATTGGGCATGGGAATGGATTCCCGGCGATATATAGTCAATTGGGCACACTAATATTTTCCCGGTGACGCAAAGTAAATTGAGCATGCGAATATTCCCTGCGACGCATAGTAAATTCGTCACGGGTATATATTCACGGTGTCGAATAGTCAATTAAGCACAGGCATATATTCCCGACGATGCTTAGTGAATTGCACCCAATACATCACCATACATACTATACATCACCTTCGCTGGAGAAAAGTTTTTTTTATAGTCTATGTTACATGTGCGTGGTCTAGTACTCGTATGTCCTATTACTTACGGGTTATTATCTGGGTCGGCCATCCACTGACTAAACAACTGTTTAGCTTCATCTATACATTCTTGTATATCATATCTACATGCTAGTGCCACCAACGCTGAGCGAAGGAATCTAGAAAATAGAAACAAAGAGCACATAGAAAAATGACAATAGCCCAGCGGGCACACAACGTCGATTCAACATCTTAAGGTTGAATCAACGTCGATTCGATGTTGTTTCAACTGTGTGTACAACTTTGAAACATCGTCTATTCAACGTTGATTCAACGTCTTGACGTTGAATCAATGCAGAATCGATGTTGTTTCAACGTTGTATGTCTGCTGCGCCTGAGTCTCGGTTTCACTGAAACTCGTTTTAGCCAGCATGGCAGTTTCAAGGGCTACATACGCTCCCCACTTGCACCAGCCTAAGTGGAACTCGATTTTCCAAGCTGCCAGCATGGGTTTTATGATCCCAAGGAAACTACAACTTTTACCTGCAGTCTGATCAAGTACGGTACACAAACTGAACACATATTTGAAAATGCACTGCATTAGAATTAACAATGACGATTCGATTAAGTTAACCTAATTTAAGCCCCGCCAACCCGACATTTGTTTCTGCTAAACCTTCCAAGGCGGTTCTCGAGTTGCGATTCTTCTTTCAATTACGATTATTACAAGTGTTACGTTGTGTTTTGTCGTTGTTCTTTATGTCCTCTCCTTTCGATGCTTCGGGAAGCCTTTGCTTTGTGATTTTTGTTTTCATTTTTTTTTTTTTTTTTTTTTTTTTTTTTTTGTGTGTGTTTTTTTTTTCAGTCACTTAATATGCATTTTCCAGTAGAAGTCGTGCAATACAGCTTTACCTGGTCATCCTGGTAGTGTTTATGGCGTATTGAGCAAGGAAACAACCTTTTTGGACTTCCAATTCGCTTAACTGGCCTAACCAAAATGAGAATAAAATACTGTACTTTTGTCAGAAAAGAAGAGTTTGCTTCGACTGAAGGCTTATTCAATCCCCTGTACTAGAAACATTAAACTGCTGAAGTAGTATCTCTTCCAATATACATTCTTTTCTGTCTCATAATAACAATATTTACTTCTATCTTATGATAACAGATATGTATTTTCTGTATCATGATGACAAAAATGTATTTTCAATATCATAAAAACAAAAATGTGTATTTTGTATCTCATGACAACAACTAGATATTTCTATTTCAAGATAACAAATACGTAATTTCTGTCTCATGATAACAAATATGCATTTTTTTCGTATGATGATAACAAATACGTATTTAATGTCACATGATTACAAATATGTATTTTCCATATCATGATAACAAACACGTATTTTCTGTCGCATGATAGTAAATAAATATGCATTTTCTATATCATGATAACAAATACATTGTGTATGTATTTTCTATATTGTGATAACAAACACATATTTTCGGTTTCATAATATTAACTATGTATTTACAGTAAAATTCTGCTATTAAGACGATTAAAAAATAACACCACCCCGCTATTCACACCAGCCTTTGACAGTCCCAAATGTTTTGTCTTAATATTCTACAATAGCTCCTAATAGGAAGGGGTATACGCAAAGTACTTTTCTTATTTCTCTTCGAAAACATATGCTGTGGGTACTAATTAGAAACGCATCGGCGGGGCGCCTCAAGCGAGTACCAAAACATATAGTTTCGTGGAGAAATGAAAAAAATATCAGGGCCCAGTTGTTTAAAGTGTCGTTAGCTTAACGAGCTCGTTAGTGGTCAAAATATTAACTGTTCTTGTAAGTACAATATATAATTCACAGTTATTTTTGCTGAAAAACTGTGAGTAGCTTTTGCAACTCGCATTTTTTCAGCAAAAATATTAGCGTATATGCCCTATTTAATGATGAAAGTTTTAACGATACGTTTGAACAACTGGCCTCAGATTTTTTTTGTTGAAAACAGTATCTAATCTGAAGCTATGTTCTTCATTCAATATTAAGGATACAGAATGGTTTAAAACGTTATTTTATGCACTTTTTTTACAATTCTGTAGAATTTGTTCCTCATTAGAATGCGAAATACAAACACTACAGCACTAATAAAGCTTGAAATTGAAACACAAATCCACTTGACACATCACGAAAACACGCCTATGTAATTTTGACCCCCTTAAACCCCACTTTTACATAGAAAAACTGGGGTTTACAGGAGTATACATTATTTTCTTTATTTCTGCTCAAAAACATGGATTGTGGGTACTCGTAAGAACCGCCTCGGCGAGGCGGTTCTAACGAGTACCAACAATCTATGTTTTTAACAGAAATAGGAAAAATATTAGAATTTTTTATCTTAAAATTTTCAGTTTTGGGCGGTGAAATTTTCAATATATTTGTATAGGCGTGTTTTCGTAATAATTAGTTGATAATTTTGCTTTCCTTACCAACACTGCCACTGTAATGGTCTTTAAAATTATCCACGGTGATAAATACTTCTGCTTGTTTTTGTCAGTGGCTCTTCATCCATAATTACCACACAATGACTATAACATTTTATAGCCTTGATGCTGCTGGTATGAACAGCTTTATGGGTCCGGAACAAGGTGTTAATAGCTGTCTTTCATTGTGTAATAACATAGCGGGTATCAGCTCTTGGCTTTAATTGGAAGTTTGTTATGTCTGCTTAATTATTTCATAAAAGATGCATTTCTGATTTGCTGCCCAGTAGTCATGGAAAAAAGGACATTCTCTGTAGGCCGGTCTGACTTTAGTCTAGATTCCCGTCTGCAGTCATGAGTAGATGAAGATTAATTGGTCTCAAACAATTGTGGCTTATTTCTGCAAACTGGAAATCAAGGGTCTGAGAAACCTTAGACGGGTTCAACTCTTTTATTTCTGGGCAAAACGAAATGAAAGTTGGAATATCTAAAGTTTGTCATATTAT
This sequence comes from Anodontia alba, assembly GCA_964016985.1. Taxonomy (NCBI): domain Eukaryota; kingdom Metazoa; phylum Mollusca; class Bivalvia; order Lucinida; family Lucinidae; genus Anodontia; species Anodontia alba. Next base: position 572,267 of record OZ024838.1, on the reverse strand, counting down.
CTCAAAAACAGTATCACATTTTTTCAAAACTGCTTCAATTCGGAATTTGTGTGGTCGTTTTGAAATGGTGGGCTGAAAACAATACTGTGGATAATTAATTTAGCTGTAACTTTACATCTAAACATTTTTTTTCAAAACATTGTGATACTTTATTTCATCAACACTTCTTTAGTCTATCTTAAATTGTTGTGCTCTTTTGGGGTTTTTGCTTTGATACTCAATCAACAGTAATGTTGACAGACTGCAATGGCATAGTTTGCTTATTACCTTATACCAACTAGATTCGGATAAAAACAATAATATAGTTTTAAAATATATAAAATCTAAGCTTTAAATTAATATATATAGCATGATTATGTTTCTGCTTGGAGAAATGCTGAACTAAGAGTATAAACATGATTGTGGTCATTTGGGTGAAGTATATCCTTAATACCAGCTCTCTAATAAGACCACTTTTAGGCAGTACCAAAGGTGGTCTTAATAGCTGAAATAGCCATCTACTTACGATTCTAAATGCGGAGCTCCCGTATTGTTCATTCCCAGTCTCCTAAATGGTCCAGATACAATACTTCGCATAAATTTCTGTAAACAAAGGAACACCAAGATTGGATATTGATTCAGCTACTTATGCAAAAATGATTAAAAAGTGGGTATAGAAACATCAATATTTGTGATTGCAGCATCAGCGTTTCTAACCGCATAAATTATCCAAAATGCGCCCCGTGAATATTGTGATCAGACTGCGTAAACCGAATGTGCAGGCTGGTCGGGCTCTTTGATGGGCGCACATGTCCGGAGGTACATTTCCTCAAAGCGAAGCTCATTTCATTCTTTTCTTGTGTGTTTGACGGAACATCAGGTGAATTGATATATGTTCAATCTCGTTATCTCGAAAAAAGGTAGGAGAAAAGCCCAGGGAGTGCCACAATCACAAACCGCAGCCCTTCCCAGACCCCAAGAGGAAGAGGAAACCGACGAATCTAAACAAGCACAAACCGAACAAACGCACGAAAAGCACCAAGATCAGCCCCCTCCCCAAGCGAAGTAATCGCAATACTAAAAGGACTGAAAAACACAAGAAGTCCAATAGACTGAAATACGTAGAGATGCCAGTACCTCAACATATCAGATTTGCTGCACTGAGGTAAAAATAAATCGAACGACCACATTTTAACAACTGAGTATGTAATTTGACTTCTGAAGTTAGATATATATATATTGAAAATATTGTGCAAAAAGGGCGAAATTGCTCCTGTTTTTCACAATATTTTGTTACCTGTTGTTAGACTTCCATGTTAAACAGGGACGCTTCGAGATAAGTGAAGTCGAAATAACGAGAGTCAACTGTATAACTTTATCAAAACTATATGGTGATGATGTGCGGTGCTGCTTCGGAGGTAAGGGTGAGGATGTTGGTCCGTAATATCAGGTTTAAAGTCGTCCCTAGTTTTGTTGTTGGTAATTCTAATACTTTATTTCTTCGCTAGTTCTTTCGGTTTCGATAGTGCTGTTTTTGTTTTGCCCTACCCCAAGTCTCACCGCGTTACTGACCGTTCAAAGGCGGTTCATCTATTGCTTTTTGATGCCATTGCCTCTCGTCATTGTTTGTTTCTTATCAATTCTGCGTTCGGTTCCTCGGAAAGGTTATGCTTTTTGATTCTGAACTTTCCTACCTAATCATCTGTATTTTGGCAAGACTGTGTTCCGTACTTGTAGCCTTTTTTGGACATTTAAATATCTTGGACATCTACATATTTTATAAGACAAACAGCTGTAAAAACTTTATCTATATAGTTATGTTTATTAGTGTTCTTACACAAACATTCAACAGGGAAAGTTAGTAGAGATATAGGTGACCTTTTAAAATAAATACATTTTCTTTCTATCACGATGCATGCATATTTCATGACATATACACTTCAACATTATTAGTTACATTATGTCAGCTGGAGGAACACTACTTTAAAATATTCATTGATATTTAGCTAACTATCTGATTAGAGACAATGTATTAACCGAACAGCGTCAATTGATGAATATTGTGCGGTAATGCAATGTGCGTGAAGACATAAAAATAAAATACATGTCTGTGTCATTAGGTCTTATCAGTAACAAGAGATTGCGACTACAAAACCTGGTTAACTATCAAAAATGATAGACAGGTAGAGGTTCAATAAGGAAAGTTAGTACTGACTTATTTATTTGGTCTATAGGTAACATTATCTGTTAGCACCTCAAAATATTTATAACCCTTCAGATGGCCTCTTTACCACACCCTGCTGGGATCTCATAATCACTTCTTTATGGCATTTTTTGATCTCTCTTGCATAGTAACTATGTAGGGACAATATAATATTAGTGTGTGGTACCAATTTTTTTTTTTTGGTCTCGTTTTAGCTATTCTTAAATATTAGTGAATGTAGGAGCCCAGCTAGCATTCTACTTAACTCTATATCGTACGTTATCGGCCCGGCAGGATGGCCGATGACCGCGCGATTAGATTTAAGTAGAATGCTAGCTGGGTAGTAGACTTACACTATATTCTCCATATAGAGGATTACGCTTCAACATTGTGCTGACGAACCCAAGTTCATCTGATGCCGCCGACCAAGCCACATACTCAGTTTCACTACCCAGGTACTCTGTTGTTCTTAGCGCAATTTTCATATCCAAATCACCAGACCTAAAACATTCAAAATTACCTGACCTATAATAAAGCAGTTTTCCTATGTAAATATGAAAGATCAGAAACAAAACGTCGCAATGGGTTCGTTCCTTACACTGCACACACATCTGACTTTTGTAGTGTGCACATCTGACTTCTATAGAGTGTACAGCAATTACTGTAGTTTTGATAGTCAGGCATCTAAGCTGTACATTGTACTTATTCTGACATTGAATCATTTTTTAAAGAATGTCCTTGTATACGAAGGTTTTTTTTCCTGCAGATCTTCTATGGCAGTTCGCTGTAGTACTTCTTTCTTTGTAGCGTTGTTTATATGTCTTGGTCTTTGTGATTATTGAGCACTTTTCTGTACTCTTTTTTTTCTTTCGGAAGTTTAATGAGAGTCACTTAATTGGCCGGACGAAACTAACTAGTCTGGCCCAGAAAACTTTACACAACACATTTTGTCAGTTTAGTGAATGCGTTAATTGCTCTAAATGGTCAGCCAGTAATTTGCATATACGGCGCACATATTTGTAATTTGGTGCTGAATCAGAATTAATGGAAGGATTTGCGTGAGTAATCACTCCTCACCTCTGAGTCACGTCTTCTGTTTTGTAAAGCGTGTATTGCAAATCTATTTTCGTCACTGTCGATCCTGTATTCCTCCTTTTGCTACCACTCGTAGGTGCTGCTTTGTGATTAAGGCCTTTTCTGGGCAACTTCATCCTTGATTTGTGTTATGTGGACAAATGGTCAGAGAAGTGCTTAATGGTCAACAGTGAGAACTGCACACACAAAGCCGTGTATCGCCGTAAATCACAAAACCCCACTGGTACCACAACACAGATAGTTCACGTGAAAGCGTTCTGTTCCAGAGACATCCACACAGAACAAGCAGAAGGCCGTTATTGTATGAGACCTGGAATACTTTAACCCTTTCAATCCGGAAGGCCAGAACTTTTATCTGTGCAAACAGTGTAGATCCAGATGGGACGGCTTGTAACGAGCCGTCTCATCAGGATCTACATTGTTTGTCATTCTGTTTTGATTTTAGACTGAAACCGCTATTTGCGTTCGTGGTTAAGTCTAAATTAAAATTCTTGATTAATTGAAACTACACTTACTTGGCTAAATTCCAGGCATCGTTAATAATTTGGGCCCTGTTGACTGTTGGTATCACCTGAATATAAGTAAAAACCTCAGTGATATTAATCAAGAAAATGAAACGTTAAGCAAAAATTGAACGAGTGGACATTTTATGTTTACAAAAATCAAAAAATAAAATACAATTTGGGTTATGCTAGAAAAAAAAAACATATCTGGCTCAAGATAGGGGGAAAAGAAAATGGTGTTTAGTCATTGATAATAAAACAAAATTGTCTTTGGTAACATTTTTGAGGGGAAAATGCTGTAAAATACATGTTTACAGGGTCGTACTGCAGCAGTTACTATAACGTTATATGTCATAGAATTTTCTTGGTTTCAAGCCTTTACACCATTCAAATAACGGGAAAGACGCTGTGGTCTCTGTGGTGCTTCAGACTGGGTTTAGCTAAACAGTCCTCAATATGAATATGTACTTGAAAGCATATTTCTATGTGTTGACAATATGTCTTTGGCTTGACCCGCCGTGGTTCAACTATTGGTTTTCATTTACTCTGGCACACAGTAAAATAACCATGGGTACTCGTCTTTTTTATCATAGTGATTAATTTGATTTTTATGTTTTCTCTTTGATGCATTTACTGAGTTGGGAGCCTTTATACGAATATTTTTATGTACTTCTGAATTTAGAGTAGTTTCGGGGTCCAGGGTGAAGTTGGCCGGCTGTAATAGTGCCTTAACCACAACCCCTTCTGCTCTCCCCCTTCCGGTATTTTATTCTACTGATCGTTCCCACGCGATGGTCCTTGTGTTGTTCTTACTCTTTGTAGCTTTGTGGTTCCCGCATTGCTTTTCGTTTTTTTTACTATATATGTTATGATTAGCATTGTGGTTGGGCCGGCCCTGGTGGATCTGTTGGATGCGCGTCTGACTGGAGACCAGGAGGTCGCGGGTTCGACCCCCGCCGAGGTCGACAACTTTCTTTCTTGAGATTGATCATGAAATATTTTCTACAGTCATTATCTCTCCCTTTGCTGATTCAAGAAGGGCATTTATCAGTTTCTGGCAAAAGAATGTGCACAATACTGGTTAACCGCTTACAGGACTAAGCCTGCCCAGTAAACGTGTGGTTAGGCAAACTGACCGCGCTCGACATGACCCAATTGGGTTGACTGGGCCGTAAACCTCAACACAAACAAACAAGCAAGCATTGTAGTCACCGTCTTCAATAGCTGCCCACTTTACTTTCTGTTTAACTAATTGTGTTGTGATGTTAGCGTTTTGGTCACCTTCAACAGCTGCCCATTTTCCTTTCTGTTTTACTAGTTGTAATTAAGAGTGGCATTGGGACCCAGGGTGATTTTAGTCGGCTGTAAAAGTACTTTAAACAAAGAGTAACAGATCAATACCGGGACCACCGCCTTTGGAAGGTAAGTAGATTAACCACCGTTGGGGGAGGGGGGAAAGGTTGGAATGGGGTTTAAAGCTTCGCATAAAGGCTCGCAACTCAGTCAATGCATCAAAACATCTATTTAGGGTTATTTTAGGGAAAATTTATTGTTTTACCATGACAATTTATGTTATGTGTACTTAAAAGAAATACCTAATCGAGGCGATTCTAATAAGTACACTTAAAATACGACTATCTAATAGAAGATCGAAAATACATCCTGGAATTATCTAAATTTGCCTTTCGCTATGATTAAACAGAAGTGGCTGGAACTACTCATGTCTCCAACAGACTTTCATGGCCCCAAATGTGTTCGAGCCATTTAAGTTTGAGTGTATAATGGTGAAGGATTGGTGAATGAATATGGATTTGTTTTCACATACCTCATGATTTTCCTTAAGTTGTTCTATTAATGCCATCCAATTTCTGTCATCGTAATTCATTCTGTAGTAACCGTATTGTAGGCAGTTTCCTATCACCCAGTTTCGGCCATTATTAGCATTCGGATCTGGTATGTTCGTTGTATCGTAAATATTATCTGAAACGATAATAATGATGGTTTGGTGTTTTACGTCCCTTTCAGTATTATTTAAACCATATAGAGACGATGTAAAGGTTATGATGAAAGACTGTGCAATGAAGCGCCGTACGGTTATGAGCTGAAATCCGCCTCTAGTGGGACTCGAACCCGGGACCTCGATGTCCGGAGTTAGTAGTGCTACCCACTCTGCAACTCGGACGCTTCCTATCTGCACTGAGCATAACGCCTGCAAAAATGATATCAAAAGAGCATACAAATAAGATGGACAGGTTCATCTCCAAAACTGCAAGCTAAGCGTGGCAATCTGGTGCTGGTACATTTCTATTTCTTGCACAGCAGATACGGAAATCCTGGATTTAACCCCGGGATAAAAAATCTTATCCTACCCAGGTTATCCTACCTAGAGTAAGTAAGATAAAAATCGAGAATTCTCACGTGTTTGATATGATGTGGTTGTAATGGACGTCATGTACGCCCTCATTAAGGTTTACGTCACTGAACGAAATGGCGTCATTTAACGCCAAAGTAATGTCATCACAATATGGCGAACGTCAGCAATCAAAGTGACTGCATTATTAAAAGATCTACGTTCAGAAACAAAAGTTATGCAAGAAAAAAGAATCTGTCATGGGTGTGAGGGGTTAATAGAAAAATCCGCCCCTCGTGATCACAGCCTGGCATCACGCGGCAAGCCTCGTGATGCAAATAGTGATCCTCGGGATTGACTTTTCTATTTACCCTTCACACCCATGATAGATCCTTATATCATATTTTATCCAGGATAAATCTGAATTGTCTGTTGAGTATTTATCGCAATACCTGTAGCCTAACTTCAGACCACTTAGCCCCACTTCAGACTGTCATCAGCCAATCAGATTACTTGATCCAGGTTGTTGATACAAAGTCACATTCTGAATGACAAACAGTGCCGATCCAGATCCATTGGCTTCCCACTGAAGCCAACAGATCTGAATCTGCACTGTTTGCAAAGACGAGGCATATCAGGGTTCAGCAGGATCAGGGTTAAGAGTTATTACTTGTGGCATAATTTGAATTAAACAAAATTGTTTTACCTTGTCCACCATGTCTATTCATCATGACAATATCATTATTGCTGACATCGAAACGTTTCTGGGTACTGGTGGTATAAGTGAACGGAATCTCCCATTTGTATCTGAAAACAAAAGGATCCGATAACTATGGCCAAGATGGCACAGGTTTAGCCATGTAAGCGTACTAAACTATCACAACGGTGAAACATGATTTTATTGAGCACTAAAGTACGCTTCAAGTTCAGGTTCTTCACGTTTGTAGAAAATGAAATGTATGTACCACAACGATATGGCCAAACAATACCTTATCCAGCTCTTATGCGACAGACTTGAACGTCCGATAAACAAACGTGTGCATAACACGAGTTTGTTTACAAGATATGCATGGTGGATTCACAGACTGTGACAGCTTAGTTCTAAATTGTGGCTGTTATGCGACAGGCTGCAAGCTCGATGGGTGAACCAATTAGGGCTGACAGCTTTGCTACTCTCTTTGGTAGCACGGCGATGGGTCGCGCCATGGGCTCAGTAATGACTTCATCATAGACCATTTAAGAGTGGCTAATGCCTGATCTGATGTTTGGTTTCTTCTTGAGCACTAATCCTTGTTTCATCATAGTGCTGATAAGTTAATTTATATGATGTTTGTCTGCACGGATCTACTGACGAGGACCGATCAGTGATCAGTTACAGACAGCTTGAACTATATTAAGATTGAGGGCGAGTGGTTATGATATTGTTAGTTCTTCGTATTACGCTGAGGCCTATCGCAGAGGCTCTTTATAATGTGTACGAACGTGTTTTATTGAAGAGCTAAGATTTACAGCTGAAAATACACCTTATCTACAGTTCTCTCTAAGAAATATACATTTTACTCAGGCTTGCCATAACGTTATGCAAAACAAAGTCAAGCCCATATGGTGACACATATTTGCCATAACGTAATACAAAAATAGAAAGTCATACCCGTTTGGTGACACACATTTGCCGTAAGATAATACAAAAAAGCGAAGTCATAACCATATGGTGAAACGTATTTGCCATAACATAATGCACAAGAAAGCAAAGTCATGGTGACATATATTTGCCCAAACGTTATGCAAAACATGCAAAGTCATACTCATAAGGGGGCACATATTTGCCATAACATAATGCAAAAAAATGCAGTCATACCCATATGGGACATATATTTGCCATTACGTATTGCATAAAAAAGAAAAGCATAACTATATGGTGACACGTATTTGCCACAGTGTAATGCACAAATGCAAAGTCATACCCATATGGTAACACATATTTGCTATAACGTAATGCAAAGAAGTAAAGTCATATTCATATGGTGACACATATTTGCTATAACGTAATGCAAAGTAGTGAAGTCATATCAATATGGTGACACATATTTGCCATAAAGAAATTCAAAAAAGCCAAGTCATATTTGCTCTAACGTAATGCAAAAAGTAAAAAAAGGTAAGAGAAAAGTCCAGGGAGTGCCAAAGTCATTCTCATATGGTCACATATATTTGCCATAAAGAATTCAAAAGAGCGAAGTCATACACCTATATGGACACGCATATTGACCATAACTTAATGCAAAAACGCAAAGTCATACCCATATGGTGACACATATTTGCCGGGATCCGTGGCATTATAGTCCCGTAGATATCTTGACTGTGACACGGTTATTTTTCCTGGCTCTGTGTAGCGAACCATAACAGTTGGATAATTCATTTGCAGTGTCCATGTATCCATTATTTCTTTTACGTTCGTGATTTTTCCATTTTCTGCTTTGGATTGCTACAAAGAAATATGCATTCATACCTTTACAATACAAATCTGAAAGGTTGCCCTCAGAAACAAAAAAAAACCACACACAAAACAAAGAAAATCAGAGACTCAGTTTTATAAGGTTGCTCCATATATAGTACCATCACGGAAACATGCCTATATAATTTTGACCCCCTTAAACCCCACTTTTATATAGTAAAACTGGGGTTTACAGGGGTATACATTATTTTTCCTATTTCTGCTCAAAAACATAGATTGTGGGTACTCGTTAGAACCGCCTCGCCGAGGCGGTTCTAACGAGTACCCGCAATCTATGTTTTGAGCATAAATATGAAAAATATCAGAGTTTTTTTATCTGAAAATTTTCTGGTTTTGGGGCGAAATTGTCAACATATTTGAATAGGCGTGTTTTCGTAATGTCTAGTTTGCAATGCTGCATTCGCTTCACAACGGTATTTGTTTTTTCCAAGTACTCAGAAATGGCTCAATGATTCCAAAGGAAATTAAAAATATAATCCATTACGAAAACACGCCTATTGAAATATACTGAAAATTTTACCATCGAAAAATGAAAATTTTCAGATAAAAATTTTGATATTTTTTCAAATTTCTGCTCAAAAACATAGATTGTGGATACCCGTTAGAACCGCCTCGACGAGGCGGTTTAACGAGTAATCACAATCTATGTTTTTGAGCAGAAATAAGAAAAATAAAGTACACCCCTGTAAACCCCAGTTTTACTATACAGAAGTGGGGTTTAAGGGGGTCAAAATTATATAGACATGTTTTCGTAATGTGTACGATTGTGAAGTATGCGGAGACGTTTTTGGGCAAATCATTTAGTGCAAACCTCGATATTTAAAGGTTGAAACCTTATCTACTTTGATATAAGTGCCCTTTCTGTTATCTGAAATTTCTATTTCTATATGCAATTCAGCTGTCCCAAGTTTGCTAACTAATGCTGCTAAGAAAAGGTAGAAAATGATAACTGTCAGTGCCACTACATATAGATTGGAAATCTGTTTCCTTAATATGTGTTAAATCCTCATCCGATACATGTTAGAATGTTTGATGTAGTGATATTTGTGTTTTACATTTCTTTCAATTTAACTCTTATCCGCTGCCTTGGAAAGTTGTTCTAGACTTAGTAGTTCGAGCCACTGAGGGTTAATCATAGTGCTAGGAGGCAAATGGGGATATTTTAAGTGTTTTTTTTTATCTTTTATGAAATAATGGTTTGTTGAAGGTACCCCTTAGAATCGCCTCAATTAGGTGTTCTAATGAGTACACGTAATTTGATGATACAATAAGAACATTTCCCTAAATATAGTTCTAAATATTTGTTTTCTTGAGCTATCAGAAGAATTTCCTAGGGACTCAAACACAAGTTCAAATCAGCAATCAGTGTTCAAGTCATTGAATTTTTGTTGTAGAAAGCTCTGGGGTTTTTTTTAGATGTTAAGGTGTAAGAATGCTGTCACCTCGAAAAACATGTAATTAAACCCTCGTTCGATGTCTTAAAAGACTGTGGTCCGTGATTGTGGCTTTTCCTGGGTATCTTTATATTCATTTTTTAACAAATATGTGTGATAATTCACCGTCTTTTGTGGACATGCATTTCAGCTTCTTATGCAATAAGTATGTGGATCTTAATAACAAAATTACCACATAAACAAAATAATATGATATTTTGAATTTATCTCTGTTTCTTTCAACTTTTCTGGTGCGTCTGACAACCGCAAACCATTTTGTAATGTTGAACAGTTATTGGACGTCATTTTGAATAACATCATGTAAGCCTTACACTGATGACGTCATAATGAACAACAACGCTATTTAATTACTTAGAAATAATTTATTAGTATATAGGAACAAGTATCGAGACAGATATTTTCAAATTTAGCTAAATCATCTATAGTTTGTGTATATAACGGCTCTGATTCAGATTAACCCTTGTCCAGCTGAATAAATTAAGAATCAACACCCACTTCTAATTTTCAGCCAATCAGATTGCTTGGTCCGGATTGTTGCTATAAATTCACATTCTTAATGGCAAACAGTGCAGATCCAGGATATATCCGGGTTCAGAAGGACAAGGGTTAAAGAATACTTTAATTAAGTGTTTAACTTCTTTGAATCACTTACGTTTCCCAGAGCAAACCAGAGATCATCATGGAAAGCTGCCCCATATCTTAAGCTGTTTAGATATCTCTGAAAACAAACACAGATGTGACTACAAATTCACTTAACAACAAAGTTCAAGGCTCCTTTATGCCAATATTAAAGAAAAAAAACATTTCTGGTATATATACCCTGCTTTCGATGACCCAGGCTGATCACAGCCTGTGTTTGAGTACATGTAATGAAGACACATGCATAAATATGTACTCTTACCTACACTTTGACCACTGAACTGCATTAAAATAATTGTCTCCACTACAAACATCTGTTTACCCTGTGGTATTTTCTCCACCTCTACCTTAGTCCTTGAGTGTAGGCTGTTAAACTGGGACTTACGACTGTCTGATTTAACCCTTAACTTCCCGCCGCGTTTTGCGGCGTCTGATCTGGGTCTGCACTGTTTGCCAATGTCCCATTCTAAGTTTTACAAATAACCCTCTTCACAAAGCATGACGTCACAGTGACAAGAATAGAGCAGCTATTAATAACCGTTACCTGGATACACTGGGCAATGATAATCACGTTCTAACAACCTTAAGGATTTTTGATGTATGTAAAATTTGGCTCGTTAGTAAACAATCGACCAAAATTTGTCTCCACTGCAAACATCCTTAACTGTTTAGTCTGGAGAGTAAAAAAATGATTTTGTTTTACACGATAAGTCGGTCATTGTGACCTTTAACCTACCTTGTAGATTACAAACAAAACCTTTGATATACGACATCTGATGCATGGCTACCTCATCTATTAAAGAGGGTATGTCATATAACATAAATCATACAAACATATCAGTACTTTTTAGTTGAAAAAAAAATCCTTATCTAAAACTATGTTCTACATTCAATATTAAGACCAGCCGGCTAATAAGACCACATTTAGGCAGTACCAAAGGTGGTCTTGATAGTAGAATTTACTGCAGTTTGCCTGTGCAAGAAAACATATTGCATTTCGTCTACCCAGCTTATCATAAAGACAAGTCTCTCTTCGTTTTGATCGTTCTGTTTTCTTTGGTACGTATAATGTGATCTCAACTGATGTCATAGTAACCTTATTCGGTGCCTTATTGTGCGAACCGAATTTTCATGTATTTATGTACTAAGAATAGCATCTGGACCCAGTGTGAAGTCAGTCGACTATATAAGTGCTTTAAACTCTCCGGTAGTTAATACTACTGACCGTTCTAAGGCAGTGGTCCCGGTGTTGCTCTTACTTTGTGTAGATTTGTGGTTAAATCTACGAGGCTTTTTATCCATGTTTTTTATTCCTTTTAGCATTGCGATTACCTCGCTTGGGAAAGGAGAGAGCTAGCCTGTGTGCTTTTCATTCATCTGATTGTTTTGCACCTATTGGCTTGCGTCTCTTTCCTCTCCCTTAATTTTGCTGTCAGGGATTGGCTGTGTCTTGTGATTGTGGCATTCCCTGGACATTTTCTTTTACATTTTTGGGAAAGGGCTGTGTTCCGTTACCGGGGCCTTTTCCGGGTATCTCCACTCGTATTTATAATATTTGTTTCTAAAAGATCTCTAAGCAGGCAACGAAGGGCATTATTTGACAGTGTGACCTCACACGATAAATAAGTAATAAGGTCCGTTTGCTGATGTCGCGTTTCATAATGTCAATACTTACAGTCATGCCGTGCTTGAAAACAGCGTCACCAAGGAAAAACCGCATCATACGGATAATAGCCGCTCCCTGAAATACATGTATAACAATGACATTATGAGAAGAGAAAAAATCCGCTCTTTAGATCACATTTGGGACTAACTAAATGTGGATTTATTAGTGGACAGTCTTCTCATTAAATATGCAATAATAAGAAGGAAACTTTTTTTAACAGTCAAAAGTTGCTCTTTACCCATTTAAGCCTAGCGTCCCATAAATGGGACATTGGCAAACATTGTAGACCCAGATCAGACGCCGCGATGCGGCGTCTGATCAGGGTCTGCACTGTTTGCATTAAATACAGGGAATTTCTATAAAACATGGCAATAATAAGAACTAACCAGACACCTTTATACTGGAAATGGACCGGTCCAAAGAGTGATTGTAGAAGAATCCATTCGGCATAAATGGGTTAATAGTTGCGTGGTCATTAGTTCGAGTGGTTTTAATAGATGAGTTTTACCGTAATCAGTAAAAACACAAAACCTGAAGGACATTTTATCTAAGGTACGTAAGCACGGATAACAATACAAAAAAAGTTTAGTAGATATACACATTTTGTTCACTCAGTGTCAATAAACCAACACGCAATACTATGTCATACTGGTTCGTTTAACACTACTGTGTCAATTTTAACCCTTTTCATGCTTAATAAATTAAGATGCCACACCAAATTCTAATTCTCAACCAATCAGATTTCTTGATACAAAGTAACATACTTGATTACAAACAATGCAGATCCAGATCAGCTGGCTTTTGTCAGAAGCCAACTGATCTGGATCTGCACTATTTGCAAAGGAAGCGTATATCTGGGTTCAGCAGGGCTAGGGTTAATGGTTGGCCATATTTGTAGAACCTTTCAGTTTTGCAAATAGGATCCTATCAGTCATTTAACTTATATGTATTTTTGCGTGTGAGATCCTGTCAGTTATTTAACTGTAATTTATTTCTGCGTGTGAGATCATGTTAATTCTTTAACTTTATTCATTTTTTTTTTTGCGTACAAGATCCTGCAAATAATTTAGCAATTAAGGCTGATATTTTTTTTTCGTACGAGATCCTGTCCATTCTTTCACTGATATTTATTTTTGCGTATGAATTCCTATCAAATATGTCCATTTACTTTTAAATGCTTTATACAGAAAGTCATCTCAAATATTTCACGGACTCTTTTTTTTACATGTGATCTCCTATCAAACATTATACTTACTTGAGATCCAATTAAATATTTTACTGACTCCTATTGTTACACGTGAGATCCTATCAAATATTATACTTACTCTTTAAGTTTATACGTGAGATCAAATTAAATGATTCACTGACTCCCACGATTACATGTGAGATGCTATCAAACATTACTCTTACTGTTGCGATTACACGTGAGATCCCATTTAATATTCACTGATTCCTACTGTTACATGAGAGATCTTGTCAAACATTATATTTACTTTTATTTATACACGTGCAATCCCATTAAATATCTCACTGTCGCCAACTTTAACATGTGAGATCATATCAAATATTATACTGACTCTTACATTAACATGTGAGATCCTATTAAATATTTTGCTGACTCCTACTTTGACATTTGAGATCCTACTTAATATTATGCTGGCACTTACGTTTACACGTTAGATCTCATTAAACTGTTTACTGATTCCTACATGTGAGATCCTACTAAACATTATACTGACTGTTACCTTTACATTTGAGACCCTATTTTAATATTTCATTGATATTTCATGGATAGCTACTTTTGGATATTACTCGTAGATCCTGTAAATTATTTCACTGAATCTTATTTTTGGCATGAGATAATGTCAAATATTTCACATTATTTCTGCATAAGAGATCGTATCAAATATTACAGTCATACTTACTTTTGCATATGATATCCTATCAAATATTTCATTTATTTCATCCGGATGGTACACAGGCACATACACAGGGTGCGAGGAAATCAGACCATCAAAATTGAACGCATCATGTAGTTCCGATATCACAATCTGTTCAAACTGAATAGAAAAACAAGTACATAGAGTTACCAGGAGTGAGAAAAGTCAATAATAATCAATCCTGAAATCTAAAAATTCAGTCTATGAATTACTAATATATTTCTCATTTCTCGATAAAAACATATGATGTGGGTACTCATTAGAAGCGCCTTTGGGAGGCGCTTCTAATGAGTACCCACAACATATGTTTTTATTCAGAAATGAATAAGAAAATTATTATGTAGATATTCCCTCTTATCTGGAGCTATACAACTAATAATTAATTTAATACATCACGAAAACATAGCTATATAATTTTGACCCCCTTAAACTCCACTTTTATATAGTCAAACTGGGGTTTAGAGGGGTTTACATTATTTTTCTTATTTCTGCTCAAAAACATAGATTGTGTGTACTCGTTAGAACCGCATCGGTGAGGGGGTTCTAACGAGTACCCACAATGTATGTTTTGAGCAGGAATATGAAAAATATCAGAATTTTTATCAGAAAACATTCAGTCATGGGTGGTGAAATTTTCAATATATTTGAGTAGGCGTGTTTCGTAATTGTATGTTTTTAAAGTAATATCTGGCATATTTTAACCCTACTAACTACTTTTGACATAAAAGGATGGTCTTGTGAACAAGTGTAAAAGTGAAATTTCATGCTTAAAATTAAATTTCTCAATCCTAAAATCAGGATTAATCCCGAATCTCAGATGAGGTTCAGGACGCCTATGCGGATCGAACATATATTTGTAATTTGGATCTGCACAGAATTAAGGGTGAGGTTTCGCGCGGGAAAAACTTGTGTAAACATCCGTTGCTTCATATGTGGCGTTTATTTGCCATTATTTCATCAAGAAAACACGCCTATATAATTTTGACCACCTTAAACCCCACTTTTATATAGTAAAACTGGGCTTTAAAGGGGTATACATTATGTTTCTTATTTCTGCTCAAAAACATACATTGTGGGTTTTCGCTAGAACCGCCTCGTCGAGGCAGTTCTAATGAGTACCCACAATCTATGTTTTGATAAAAAATATGAAAACCATCAGAGTTTTTCATCTAACAATTTTCAGTTTTTTAGAGGTGAAATTTTCTGTATATTTGAATAGGCGTGTTTTCGTAATGTATTCCTCATCTCTCCTATTCTTGGTGACTCGGGTGGGTTGTACTTCATGATTGTGGAATTTCCCAGATAGCTTCACTTCATTTTTTTGTGTTGTTATTGTGGTTTTTCTTGGATACTCCATATCATCACGAAAACATACCTATATAATTTTGACCCCCCATAAACCCCACTTTTATATAGCAAAACTGGGGTTTACAGGGGTATACATTATTTTTCTTATTTCTACTCACAAATATAGATTGTGGGTACTCAACGAGGCGGTTCTAACGAATACACACAACGTATGTTTTGAGCAGAAATATGAAAAATATCAGAATTTTTGTCTGAAAACTTTCAGTTTTTGGTAGTGAAATTTTCAATATATTTGAATAGGCGTGTTTTCATAATGGATTATTATTTCTGTTTACTTTCTTGTACACCAGTCCTTCTCTGAAAAAGATCAGTTTTTATTGAAAATAATCTGCTCCCAAATGAAGGCAAATTTTTTTTTTTTTTTTTTTTTTTTTTTTGTTTGAGTTATGCCTTTTTCAGGTGAGAAAAAATTAATTCTGGCGGGGTTGCCGCTACTGACTCCCATCTCTTTATGAATTTGCAGTATTGTGGAACTTACCATTTTCCACTCCGGCTCTACCAGGTCCACGCCCATATATTCAATGTAGGTTGCAAATCCTTCATTCAACCACAGATCGTCCCACCATGATGGTGTTACCAGATTACCAAACCACTATAATCAAATCAACAGAAAGAACAGTATGGTTTGCTGAAATATCGACGTCCTGTAATATTCCGATAAAATACCCATTGTAAATTAATACTTTATATGCAAACGGGCAAATGGTTATGTAATAGATCTCAAACAGACGTATTTTTGATGGACTGAGTTGAGGTTCTATGGCCGATTTACCCTTTAGGCTCATTTTTGAGCTGGTCAGTTCTTAACCACATTTTTTTCCTAGGCAGGCGTACTCTTCTAAGCGGTTAACTAGTATTTGTGCATATTCTTTCGCAAGAAACTGACAACTGCCCTTCTTGAATCAGAGGAAGGGAAAGAATGACCGTAGAAAACATTTCATGATCATTCTCTACGAAAGAATGCTGCTGGACCCGGCGGGGATCGACCTCCTGAACACCATAAACACGTATACATTTTACTACCGGGATCCAATACTTTTCACATGGTCCGTATTTCTATTTGCAGTCGAATCTGGTATGGACGAGAATGGATACACATTCAAGGGAAAGCAACTGTCTAAACTGGCTTTGTCCCCTTTCCCTTTTTGAAAACACTTCTTTTCAGAATGGATGCAGACTCAGTTAAGACAGTCCATTGAAAATATACTCAATTATTTTTTTACTACATGCGCTATGATATACCAACTTACTTGATGCGCTAGTTCATGGGACACGACAATAGCGACCCTCTGTTTATTTCCCTCGGAGGAAACACCAGGTTTATACAACATGGCTGTTTCTCTGTAGGTTATCAGTCCCCAGTTTTCCATAGCTCCGGCTGCAAAGTCGGGCAGTGCTATCATATCTGCAAAACATGACATTTGTGTTATAACAATATTGGCATTCCGAAGACACTGCCTTCTATAACTACTTATGATAATAGATTGACTTATCGTGTTGGTATATTTTCGGTGCTTCAAATAGCAGCATTTATAGATTTATTTACGACGCCAAACAGGAAGACGACGAAGTTACCCAGACCTTGCACAGTCGAAAATGATTCACCACCTTTTCCTCTTCCCGACTCGACTGCAGCAAGGAAGACTGACGATAAAACATAACGGACGAGAGACGACGCACGTACGCATGTGCAGGGGTTGTGGCTGTTACGGTTTCGTACCCTGGGATCCACTGCACTGAAGTATATACCTGTGCAATAGCATTGATTTTATTTGACTCACTGCATGTCGTTAAGTGGCGTGTGATTTCTCGTGCACATTTTATGGGATATCTTGGAAAATTGGATCCCGCTCAGTCTGATGCTAGGTGCATATGCAGCTCTTCAATTAATAGTGCTGCCTTTTGAATAGTCTCTATGAAACCATACGCGTCGTTAAACCTGAAATCATCATCACCATTATCATCTTCATCCAAAATGAGGTTCTCTTCTTATTCTACATAACTCCAGATAAGAGGGGGTATCTGCATAATATCTTTCTTATTTCTCCACAAAAAATATGTTGTGGGTACTCATTAGAAGCGCCTCGGTGAGGCGCTTCTAATGAGTACCACAGCATATTTTTCTGAAGAAATAAGAGAAATATCAGTATCTTTAGGTTGGAAGAAAAAAGTACCTTATCTGGAGCTATGCTCTACATAGGCAGTTCCAAAAATGGTATTATTAGTGGAATTTTACTATATCTCTCATATACAGACAACTTGGCATGTCCAAAATTGCAAGTAATGACAACGGAATTGTCACAATCTCAAAGCACATCCTTTGACGACAGGAGACGAAATGAGAAACAAACAATGATGAAACAAATACCACATATAAATCACCGACGCACGAAATAAAGAAACCCTACAATAAAGGAGCTGCCTTTTAAAACGTTTCTAAACACTGATTGTCACAAAAACCGAAATAAAGCATCCTGTAGAAGTTTGGAAATAAAGCATCCTCTAGAAGTTTGTTTAAATAGCCATTGAATAACGGTCTTTACCTTGTTTTGGCAGAGGATACGAAATATTGAAGAACTCTTCGTAGTATGTCAAAATTTTAGCTCCAACATCCAGTCCATAAGGCGTCTGGTCCAGGGCTTCTGGTCGTGCCCAAGCTCTATACTGTAATAAAAGTGTATAGTACATCATAAATATACGGAACAAGAACCAGCCTTTTTTTCATTATTATTATTATTGCAGTCGCACTTCAATGGCTCCAACATCTTTGATATCATCATGGAAGTTTTTTCTTGACATGGGTAGTTCGAACCAAATAGCGCAAGGTCAGGGAGCAAATGGGAATAATTAAGACATGTCTTTACGATTTTTTAGGGCTTTCTGCATCTATTAAGAGTTAACGATGACGGTCCGATATAGATTTACGTAGAATGCTGACTGGGATAACACTATGCAGTTTGGTAGTCAAATACATATTTATTTCACTCAGCAGTATCATAGGTTATACACAAATCTATTACACTCAGCAGTATTAAAGGTAATACCCACACATGTATTACACTTAGCAGTATCATGGGTTATACACACTTACATATAACCCTCAGTAATAATATTTATATGTCTATATCTATACATATTTATACACTAAGCAATATCATAGGTTATACACATATTTATTAAAAATAGCAGTATCATAGGTTATACACGCATACATATAACACTCAGCAGTATCATAAGTTATACACACATTTGTATAGCACTCAGCAGTTTCATAGGTAAAACGCACATAACCTAATGATATCATACGTAACATACATGTAATGACAGGTATGGAGTTAAGATGAATGCACAATCCAGCTGAGACACAACGTTAAAACAAAGTCGATTCAACGTTAATTCAACGTATTGACGTTGAATCAATGTTGAATCGATGTTGTTTCTACGTTATGTGTCTGCTGAGCAACTTACCTCGATGCCGTTTGTAGTATTTTTCTGTGTGTATTCAAAATCGCAGACAATCATGGCGAGTAAATAGGTAGACATTATGGGTGTACGTTCAAAGTGATCTGCAATCCAACCGTCTTCCCTTAAAAATAATATATATTTTAGATATATAGTAATTATTGGGATAACCAGGCTTAATCTGCCCAGAAAACAGTAACATTACAATTGCGAGTTTACTTGACGGACAATCGTGTACATGCTGGCAGATCAAGACCTTTTCCATCAAACCCGCTCAAGATCATAACTTTAACGGGAAACTGAAATTGTTCTAAATATTAGTCCCGGGTTTTACTTGTAAATGACCTGCATAAGGTAAATGGTGCATTGTGGGTCAACAATTGCTTCACTTCCGTGTCCGAACCAAACCGTATACTGTCTCTGCCCATGGGAGTTGACAACAAAGATGCGGCTTTGACTACAGTCTGAAAGCCAGTGCAAGCGACAGCCACAAACATTTAGAACCATGGTGAACCGGGACACAGACACTTTATATACCGAAACCATATGCATATTTTATGTATTATTATCTATGTGCCAGTCTACCTTGAAAAGTGGTTAAATATGACTTTAATCTTAACAATTCTTTGAGCAAATTCAGCAGACCATAAAACTGGCGATATTTTTTCTTATTAAGCCCGAAAATAGGCCTTGACAGTTCATGTAAAAAAATAATCCTTAGAAGACAATTTGCATAAAATGTCAAAGCCTATATTTTTTAAACAAATACGACAACATATTTCAAAATGTCGTCTGCGGCAAGTTTACCAATCATGCAGAGCGCTACAATTCCTCCATACTAAATTTACCCTTAGTGCTGAGACAGAAAAAGATAATTCAAAAAGAAATTACTAATGAGCAGTGGACACACAAAAATTATCATTACGAAAACACGCCTATTCAAATATACTCAAAAGTTTACCACCAAAACCTGAAAATTTTCAGATAAAAATTATGATGTTTTTAATATTTCTGCTCAAAAGATAGATTGTGGGTACTTGTTAGAACCGCCTCGACAAGGCGGTTCTAATGAGTACCCACAATCTATGTTTTTGAACAGAAATAAGATAAATAAGGTAAACCCCTGTAAATCCCAGTTTTACTATATAAAAGTGGGGTTTAAGGGGGTCAAAATTATATAGGCATGTTTTCGTGATGACTACAGAGGACGTCGAGGAATAGACACAATCACAGGACATAGTCTTCCAACCCACCAAGAGGAAGAGCAAACAAACCATGACGGACAGAACACATGTCACAAATAATAGAAAGCAAGGGAAATCAGCCCCTCTTCTCCAAATACGTGATCACAAAGCCAGATAGTATTTGCCAGCTTCTCCAACAACAGCAAGACAACGAGCAGGATAAAACATTAAAAAGCCCCTCAGCAAGCAGCAACAAGACCACTAAAAAAACAACAACAAAAACACCAGAACCACCCACCGCTCTAGAATGTCTCCCATCTAAAAAATGAGTCCTACCCTAAAGGGAAAGAATTCAATTCCTTTCGGAGGAATTTCTTTTCTTTAAGAGTATATCCCTGGTCAGAAGAGACTTGGCGTGTATGAAAGCGAACACCAAAACAATTAATGGATGGTACCTACGGCATGTAAAGCCACAATCACGAAGCACTGCCTTCTGGTGGCACCAAATGTAGAAGAGCTTTCCAAGTAGGCACACAACGCTGACACAACGTCGATTCAACGTTGATTCAACGTCTTGACGTTGAATCAACGTTGACTCGACATTGTTTGTCAAGACGCTGTATCAATGTTGAGTCCACGTTGTAAAACGTTATGTGTCCGCTGGGAGTTAAATCAGGTCTACTTTAAAAGGAAAAAATATGCTCCCCTGGCTGTATTTTTTTTTTCTGTTTAGAGTAGCTTCTTTACAGAGGGGGTTTGATGTGCAGAAAAGCAGACACATGAAGAAAAAATAAGAAATGCCACAGTCACGAAGCACAACCCTCCCGAGGCAAAGAAAATTGTTGTGTTGAGGTTTTACGGCCCAGTCAACCCAATGGGGTCATGTCGAGCGCGGTCAGTTTACCTAACCACACGTTTACTGGGCAGGCTTAGTCCTCCAAGCGGTTAACCAGTATTGTGCACATTCTTTCGCCAGAAACTGACAACTGCCCTTCTTGAATCAGCGGAAGGGAGAGAATGACCGTAGAAAATATTTCATGATCAATCTCCACGAAAGAATGTTGCCGACCTCGGCGGGGGTCGAACCCGCGACCTCCTGATCTCCAGTCGGACGCGCATCCAACTGCGCCACCGAGGCCGGCATGAGGCAAAGAAAAAAGAGAAGATTTTGTTTGTGTTGGGGTATAGAAGTAGTAACAAACTTTTCTCACCGGTAAAAATAGCTGCAAATCTACGAACTAACCTTAGAATTACAGACTTGACTATATATTATTATAAAATAAATAAAATGCGAAACATGCACACGTCACAATAACTGCCTCTTTTGTACAAAATGGCAGAAAAATCTACCATCCCAATGGACACACAACGGTGTTACAACGTCGATTCAACGTTTTGACGTTGAATCAACGTTAATTCGATGTTATTTCAACGTTGTATGCCTGCTGGAATAAGACGTTGAATCAACGTTGAATCGACACTATTTCAACAAACAAAGTTATATAATATTGCCCTGCGCAGTATTTAATATCAAGTTAATGAATCAAGATATCTATCAAATAATTATTTCATTAATTCAGTCAGTCAATCAGTTGTTCATTCAGTCATTCATTCATTTAAACATTCATCAGTTCATTCATAAATAATTATATAACTTTGTTTGTTTGTTTGTATTGAGGTTTTACGGCCCGTCAACCCACTAGGGTCATGTAACCCATTAGGGTCATGTCCGTCGCGGTCAGTTTACCTAACCACATTTTTTCCTGGACAAGTTTAATCCTCTTAGCGGTTGACCAGCTCTTGTGCACATTCTTTCGTCACAAACTGACAACTGTTCTTTTTGAATCAGCGAGAGTGAGCGAATGGCCGTAAAAATGAATATATAAATAAACAAATAAATCGTAATATGCCATACAGAGAAAAGAGTCTACACCAAGCCACCACAAGCAGAAAAGCAGTTACAACATCAAACCGTTTCTAATTACATAGCATTCACCTGAAAAAACTTTCTGGCAGAATAGATTCATCTACAATTGACAATCTGGCTATATATTTTCCCAGCTAGCATTCCTAATAAATCTAAGGCGGACCGTTATCGTCCCGTTAGCTACCGTGACGGGCCGATAACGGCCCACTGTAGATTTATGTAGAATGCTTACAGGGTTGTTAGAAGGCATGTACACTCAGACCACGTCTGAATTTTTTAGTGTATTTTGTTTGATATTCATAGCTCATAAATGCAACTATTGTCTTCTCATCCAGCATGCGTATTGTGGACCGCTGTTGTCTCCAAATCGGAATGGCAGTGTCCCGATTAACGATTTGTCAGTAGAACAAATAAAATACAGAACAACTCCGCCATTAAACCTTGTTATGCTGAATAAATTAATAGGGCATGCCCACTTCTAATTTCCAGCCAATCGGATTACTTGATCCGGGCTTTTGATAGAAATTCACATATTTAATGACAAACAGTGCAGATCCAGATCTACACTGTTTGCTAAGACAGAGCATATCGTGTTCAGCAAGAGAAGGGTTAAGATCACATATAGTACGGCCTAAAAGTGGTTTTATTAGCGGGGTGGTCGTAATTTTGAATGGTACATTTTTCAACCAAAAAAGTAATGATAATATTATTATTTTTCCACGAAAAAGTATGTTGTGGTACTCATAAGAAGCGCCTGGTCGAGGCGCTTCTAATGAGTACCCACAACATATCTTTTGTGAAGAAATAAGAAACATAATATGCGGCTTCCCCCTCTTTTCTAGAGTTATGTAGAATACCAAAAGAAATTTTTTTTTTTGGACTGGCAAAAGCTGGTCTTAATAGCAGAATGGTCTTATTTTCGAGTGGTCTTAATTGTGGAATGGTCTTATTTCCGAGTGGTCCTAATAGCGGAATGGTCTTATTTTCGGGTGGTCCTCATAGCGGTGGTCTTATTTTTGAGTGGTCTTCATGGTGGAGTAGTCTTACTTTTGAGTGGTCTTCATAGCGGAATTCATCGTCGTATATCTACTTCCTTGAAGATGCTTCCTGTTTTATTACAATTAACTAACGCAGTGTAAATATTAGACAAATATCAGTTTTAAATGAAATGATATTTTTCTACAACTGCTGATTTTAGAGACAGTCAGCAAGTCTCTCCCCAATCTCAACACGTAAACCTTCCGTTATCAGACCTATGTACATTTATGTTGTAATGTGCAACAAGAGCCGGACTGATATGTTATAGTGGAATACTATACCAAAACAAGTTAGCTTAATTGTAGTGTTAGATCGATAGGTTCACGCTGACTGAGAATACTTTATATTACACGTCCCGATAGCCCCATTATCTATCATGCATGCGTAAGCCTCTATTCTCACCTTTGTACAGATGTTTTTACAGGCATATTTGAGATTGAGATTTTAGTTTCTTTTCGAACTAAAATAACATCAAATTGGGCTTTTAAGGCAGGTTCATCCATACATGGAAATGCTTTTCGGGCATAAACTGGTGCCAGAAAAGATGTAGCCGTATATCTGAAAATATCACAGAATGGTAGAATACAGAATTTGTACAATGTTTGGTAAGAGTGTGCTGCCATTTTTTATTTTCCATAAAATAATATGAAGCCAAAGCGGCTCCTTGCCGAACACCGCAAATGTATAGAATGGCAACGTAAACAAACATAATGAGTAATACTGCCGCAAAGTTCCCTGATTATAGTTTGGAAGCTCCTTGTTCCTTAGCAATCTTGCTGTAAAAGACGATAAACACCAAGAACCTGAAAGGATCAATAATGGGCAAGCACCTGAAACGGACAAATAATGACCAATCACCTCAAATGATCAAACGCAAGGAGAGGATCGATAATAACCAAACACCTGAAAATTATCGACTGTTTTGTTAATTTACCTGGGTTCTTGTTCTCTAATTGGCATATTAGATAAAGTCTTCATGTGAGACTTTCTAACGAGAGTAACATCAAACTGAGCTTTTATTGCCGGCTCATCGTAGCACGGGAATGTCTTCCTCGCATCAGTGGCTTGGAGCTGAGATGTTGCTATATAGCTGAAATGTCCTCAGGATGTTCGATTAGTAAATTCACAAGTAGACAAATCAGTAAATTTACAAGTTAACCGAATGCTATAAGATCATGTTTTCGCAGATCAATCACTCGTACATTCAGAGCAAAATGAACGATTAAAAAACTAACCATTGTAGTTTACCAACACAACACTCCCAAATGTATAAACAAATTTGAATGCTCTTGCATGTAATCTTATTCGCCCCAAATATTGGGACACCTGAACTCCTCACCATATTTATCCTAAAATTTGGCAAAGTCAATTCTGAAATGTTCTCTGAATGTCATTTTATTAAACACACAATTTAACTGAATGATACAGGATCATTTTCTCAGCTTATGTATATCAGAGTGACATAGACGGATATAAAACTAACAAATATGCAGTGTGTATGTAGTTTATCTAAACAACACGATCTACAGTAATATATTATATTTATAGTAAATACGGTAATTTGTAGGAATCCACAAATGTTCGTATTAAGACTCTTACAAATTACTTTATTTATTCTAAACATTGGGACACATTAACTACTTACCATACTTGTGCTAAAATTCGGACAAGTCCAAATAACTTCCTGTTTATATGTCTAAATTAGTGCTGGATGTAACTGTGTGGACCCTGATCTGACGCCACATTCTGTAGTGTTTGATCCAGGTCTACACTGTTTGCATAGGCCTGTCTGTCACAATACTTTCTGTGATTATGATATATTCGAAGTAAAATGGACAAATAAAATACTAACAATTATGCAGTTTTTTTCCAAACAATACTCCCCAGCAGTACGTTATGAATAGCTGTGGATCTTCCATATTACCTTATTTACACCATACATGTTCTACCTTTAAAACAACACCTCATTTTACTACCTGCTGTTGTTTCTTAAATATTGCTGGATGGAGGGGTGGGGGGAGGGGACAACTTGTCCTCTAGGGTTAGGGTTAGGGTTAGGACAACTTGTCCTCTTCCCCCACCCCTCCATCCAGCGTAGATCCTGATTCGAAGCAATGTTCTGTGGTGCCTCCTTACAATCTACACTGTTTGAGCAACATGTCTATCCCAGTACTTATGGGTTTTATGGTACATTCAGAGCAAAACGAAACAAAAAACACTTATCCAAACACTCCCACAACAAAACTATATGCCTAGCGGTGGACTCGTGCGTGTTTTCACCGTGTATATTCTAGATACTGGGATAGTTTAACTACTTACAATATCTGTTCTAAATTTAAAACAAGAGTCCATTTTACTACTTGCTGATGTGTCTAACACGGTCAAATCGTTGTAATATATCACATACAGTCAATCCTCAATGACTCGAACATGTTTGGGACCATATAAATGTGTTCTAGAAATGGGTAGTTCGAGCCACCAGGGGTTAATCATGGTGCCAGGTCAGGAAGCAAAGAGTGACAATTTAGTGTAATGTTTTCAATTTTCAACACATTAATTGTATATTGAGTGTACTCATTAGAATCGCCTCAATGAGGCGATTCTAATGAGTACACACAACATAAAATTTCATGATAAAATAAACAAAAATCCCTAAATATTTGTTTTCTTCAGTTATCGGAAGAATTTCGTAGGGACTCAAAAACGTTCGAATTAGCCATCGGTGTTCGAGCTGTTGAGGTGTTCTGTACCTCCATTTATCTTTCGCCCACGAACCTATCTAAGGGAAGCAACCTAGTCACTGGAAGAGAATGATACTTACATGGTTTCATTCCCCCTCTTGTAACTACTGAGGTAGAGCCCTGCAAGATCTGGTGCGAGGGGTCCCACAAATGTCATGGAAACCACATATATGCTGCCAGGATTTAGGTTTATGTTTGTGTTGATGATAAGAAATTCTCTCTTTTTATCCTCGCTGTGAGAGCTGTACAACTCTTGGATGCCATTCTGTTGTTTCACTGATATATTGCCTGTAATTAATTTATTTATTCAAGAACTGATTTTTGATTTTTTTTTTTTTTTTTTTTTTTTTTTCGTTTCATGGAGCCATGAATGAAAAACAAATAACGAAGGACGTTTTGGATGATACGCAAAGCGCATTCATGCAAAATAGCCAATATTTTTTTTTCTTTCGAATTTGATATAGTAGGCGAATTATTGGACCTCTGGCGTTGGGTTTAACCATAAGTATTGCAATCGTAGGCGGAGCATCAGAATTTTTTGTTTCATCTGGAAATCAATGAAATTTTACAACCTATCAGAATACAGGAGCACGCATCGAGAATGCAAAAGCATAAATCGTCAGAAAAAAATAGGAAGATAGCCCCTTGGCATGTTGATGTGTCACTAAATAAACAAAGAAACTACGACCTTTTATTTAAATTCGAAATAGGGATTGAAATTTAATTCAATCTGCCTCCAAGGCAGACAATTTGAATAAAACTTTGTTTTCTAAGTAAAAAAAGAAATATTGAAATGTCATTTGCATATATTTAGATCTGCACAATTTAAGCTTAATAAGATTTAGGCTGTCCTTTTTTTTTTTTTTTTTTTTTTTTTTTTTTTTTTTTTATTTAGCCTTCTGGAATATTTGAGAAATGAGTATGTACATACCATAAGATTTGTGGAGGAAGTGTATTTGATGTTAATTCAGTGATATGTTTTATTTCTCCATAGAAAGATATGTTGTGGGTACTCATTAGAAGCGCCAAGGCGCTTCTAATTTGTGCCCATAACAAATGTTTTTGTTGTTTTCTTTTTTATTGATAACTGAAGAAAAAGTGTCCCTGAATTATCACCAAGTGCTCCCCCTTAACAATTCCTCTGGTATGTATGCAAATGTAACTTACTTGTGATATTCAATTTCTTCATATGCATAGTAATATTAGATGTCGTTTGTTTACATCTTATCTCTATGGAAATGGAACCAGTAAATGTGAAAGCGCTTGGTTCCCCATCGTACATATTGGGCTGCAATTCAACTTTGTAGAGGACGGGCTCCAGATCAAGAGGAAGTCTGACGTCCTTCAGAGGTGGCGCTTTTGTTGTGGTTATTACTGGCGTTGTCGTCTGTACAGATGGTGTTGGTGGGCAGGTAGTTCCGCCGGAACAAGCCGAGCCTGAAAATATTTTAATTTCAGGTTAAGGGGTTAGAGTTTCGGCCATCTTGTATAAGGGAAACAATATATATGCCTTACTGTTTCCCTCTCTGCACACCTAGTCCCTTCTGAAAACTGGTTTTCTCTATAAGGAAAGAATTTGCCCCCCACGGTAGCGTATTTAATCCTTTAAGAATAGACCCCTTTACAGAGCAATGCAACGAAGGGACTTAATTTGGTTTCCAGCGTCCGGGACCTCGTAAATCGAAGTCGGAGCGTTTAACGCGCTCTGCCACGCTGGTGTGCAGAAAGGTAAACAGGAAGTCGCACATGTTGTCTCCTTTGTAAAAAATAAGGCGGAAAATCTACCATGTGGCTAAACATGGTAGATGGTAGATTTTGTGCCATTTTTACACGGGTCGTTTCCGACTTCCTGTAGGCTACACATGGTAGATTTTCCGCATGCTGTGCAAGGGAGACAATAATTTTGACAGAGTGTTTGCTTTCATGTACCTCAAGTCCCTTCCGAACCGGTATCTACTCTAAAAGGAAAGAATTTGCTCCCAAGAGGAGCAAATTCTTTCCGTTTAGAATAGACCCTTTTTTTTCTTTTTTTTTTTTTTTTTTTTTTTTCAGAAGGAATGCAGAACGCTTTTGACTGAGTTGCCTCCCCTGTAAATGTATCTTTCCCCTTAATTGTGTAAGTGTGTCATTAGCTTGGCTTTCGAGATCTGTATGATAACAGACGTGCAATATTTATTTATTCTGCATGTCAAACATCAACGCTAGAATAACAATCAATTGAGAATTCTGATTGTTCTTGTAGTCTGTACAAGAAGATGAAAGATAGATATCCTCATCACTCAGGTGAAATATCATCCAAACTATCTAACAATTTATTGATGTGAAGAGGGATGTAGGATATAAGTTTGAATAGTGCTGTTGGTTATATAAACAGATCTACGCTTCTGGCGTCTCAATAAGAAACACATACCACTCATTTATTTCTAGGATAAAACAAGTATGAGCTTACACAAAAGCTTGGTCTATGCTTAGCACACAATGTGTGCTAAGCGTGACCAATTTTTTTTTTTTTTTTTTTTTTTTTCTTTCTTTCTTTTTTTTTTTTTTTTTTTTTTTTTTTTTTTTTTTGAAAGTCAATGCTTTGTTAAAATAACTTTGAGCAGTCCGTGGGAAATAACATTAGACCAATCCATGACCTATTATAATGGGCGTAGACAAAAATCAATACTGTGGAAAATATTGCAGAAGATGACCAGAAAGAGTCACAATCACGTAAAACAACCTACCACTGAGAGATAGCAGTAGTTTTACTATTATCTCCCTTGCCAGATAAAGTGCAAGGTAGACCAAATGCTAACTAGGTCCTTCTAATTGGTATACTCTGATTTTTTCATAGGTCCTCAGTTAAATTTAAATGATTTTTAACTTTATTTTTTTCCATATCCACATTAAAAATATTAATATAATATTATATATTTTATTGCACATAAAAATGTTTCTTTTTGATATTTTTGAAGTTTTATTGGCATATGACTATAATTAAATTAGATTTCTCCAGACAAAGGAAGCTATTCTTAATGGTGTTGCTAATGATAAAAACAGAGGAAACCAAATGACTGGACCTGCTTGTTTACAGATAGTATTCAGGGGAGTTAACTGACTACTTTCTCCCATTTCGCTAAGAGGAAGACCAAACAAACTACGACAGACAGTATTCAAGCCACAAACCAAAGACAAGGAAAGCAGCCAGCACTCTCTTTCATATAATGAAATCCTTTAACCCTTAAAGCGCCAGTCACAACTAATGCCGTCTGCTTTGTCATCTGCTTGTGATTTTAAAAGTCATTTTTGCAAACAATGTGGATCCAGATCAGACTGCTCCAGTCGATTAGGGTCCACACTGTTTGCCTGTATGCAAAATTAGGTTTGAAAAGTCTGCAAGAATATTCAGCAGACGACATAAACAGACGACATTTTCAGATGCAGTTTTTCTTGGCGCTTTAAGAGTTAATAGTACAGGCATATTACGTTATCACTGTTCCATAAACCTGGCGTCTTCTGTTTCAGTTTTTCTGGTAGGCTGGACCAAAAGATATTAACCTCTACAATTTACAGTGATAGTGGGTGGGGTACCACGTTGATATTTCTTATTTGCGTTTTACTACATAAATGACTGGACGTCGTTATTTGTAATTAATAAAAGAAATTTTCAAAAATAAATCAGAAATTTGTCAATCTTTCTTTCTTTTTTTTTTTTTTTTTTTTTTTTTTGCTTTCTTGAAAATGTGTGTTACAAAAATCACCCAATTAATTGATTGAAATCTTGTTAGAAGAGACATCAGCGCTTCGAGGTCACTTTGTGTTGTCACCACAGACAAAGGGACTGAAGGAACAGCAGCGCTAATAGATGGGAGGAAAGTCATTGATTGATTGATTGATTGATTGATTGATTGAATGATTGATTAGTTGAGGCTTTACGGCCTAGTCTACCTATTAGGATCATGTCGATTCGGTCAGTTTTCCTAATCATACTTTTACTGGGCAGGCTTAGTGACTGTCCTCTAAGCGATTAACCAGTATTGTGCACATTCTCTCTCCAGAAACTGGCAACTGTCCTTCTTGAATCAAGAATGATCGTAGGAAATATTTCATGATCAATCTCCGTGAAGAATGTTACCGGACCTCCACGACAGAATGTTGCCGGACCTCCACGACAGAATGTTGCCGGACCAGCACCCGATACCTAATGATCACTGGTCGGCCGTGCATCCGACTGAACCACCGAGGCGGCTGATGAAACGAAAGACTACATAAATACACACTCACTAGACAAGCAAGTGCTGTGTTTAAATTTACTCTGTATTTACCCTGAAGATAAACTTTGGATTCTATTTTTCAATCATATACAGATAACCCTGGTCATGACAGGTTAAGCATTTTTATACCCGTCAAATCAACAATTATTGTTATGACAGCCAGGTAAAAACACGCTCAACGTTATTTTAACCAATAATGACTGTAATTTGAATAGGAATCGAAACATGTAAAGATGAAAATGTAAAGAAACATAAGGTTTGCGATGCAATTTAATATGACAGAACTTCAACGAAGCAGAAACCATTAAACCAAAATACAGATTTGGTTTTCCGCTTGACTATAAGCACCATAATTATGATATTATATATCATTATAATGTTAAACAGATATAATCATAATGTTTAGTAATGTCCCTGTGACTTTTGAGCACTCATTGTGCATTTGTGAGACATATAGGTCATAGTCTACTGAATATCATCAAACTACTCTCACAGAACACCGGTTACGGTACTATTCTCACAGAAAACAGGTTAGGGTTCAATTCCCACAAAAACCTAGTTACGGTTCTATTCTCACAGACACTGGTTACGGTTACATTCTCACAGATATCGGTTACGGTTCTATTCTCACAGACATCGGTTACGTTTCTACGGTTACGCTTCTATTTTCGCAGAACACCGGTATCGGTTCTATTCTTACAGAGCACCGGTTACGGTTCTACTATCATTCCCTGATGAATGAATGTCTATTGATGTGTCACCAGTAAAATATTCTGATTCTGATTCTGAACACTCGTTATGGTTCTATTCTCACAGACTACCGGTTACGTCTATTCTCACAGAATACCGATTACGGCTCTATTCTCACAGACCACCGGTTAAAGTTCTACTCTCATCGAACACCGGTTACTGTACTATTCTCACAGAACACTTGTTACAGTTCTGTTTTCAGAGAATACCGGTTACGGTTCTATTCACAACCAAAACTTATTACGACTCTACTCTCACAGTACATTGGTTACATTTTATTCTCACAGAACAACGGTTAAGGCTCTATTCTCAGAGAAAACCTGTTACGGTTCTGTACAAATTTAGTTCCATAAAAGAGTTCTAGAACGTTTGCCTCTTTTAAGTCTTTTTACGTGGTTTTGTGTCAGAATGTATCAGTCAGGCAATATGTACGAGTCAGATAATTGGAGCAGGGCATGGTCGAATTTCTTTACAATTGTTATGCCAGTGATGTATAATTTATGTTGCATGCATGCCATTCTGCGTCAAGTTTACGTAACTTTTAATCTAAAATGCTCCTACCGGTCTAAATATTTACTTCTTGTGTAACAATCAAACACACCTGGTACATCTGGTGTGTTCGATTCGACTTGTGATGATTGGACTCTGATTTGGAAATAAAGTACGCTTTCACAGGAAGACGGCAGCTGTCTAACTTTGCCGACAAAAGCTGTACAGGCAGACGTCTAAGAGCGCAACGTAATGCAGTGTTAATAAGTATTACTGAATACTGTCATTTAATTTTCCTTTTATTTACATACATATCTGCAAACATTCTTAGGGGCAGATCCAGGATGAGTTCTGAGGGGTGTGTGTGTGTGGGGGAGGGGGGGGGGGGAGAGGGGGTTCGATTTTGATAAAATTACCGTACTTACTCTATGTATTCTGACAAACAGACCTTAGAAAACAGTGTAGACCAGATCAGACGCCGCAGATGCGGCGTCTGATCAGGATCTACACTGTTTGCCACTTATTCGTAAATTTTACACACACACTCACAGTAAAAGGGACTTGTTGAAGAGAAGAATAAGGTAAAGAGCAAGGGTGTTAATATTTAGGGTGAATACGGTATTCCAAATGTATCAAATTTATCCAAATTTCCCATGAAAATGAAATTTTGAGTTAGAGAGGCTAACCGAACCCCCGAAGTCTTTCTGAATCCGCCTCTATATTCTGGAGGTCATAGATTTTTATTTTTAGTTCATCCTTAAGTGTATGTTCTCTTATGCTATCATCGGTAGCCTGTTTGTTTGTGTTGAGGTTTTACGGCCCAGTCAACCCAATTGGGTCATGTCGAGCGCGGTCAGTTTACCTAACCACACGTTTACTGGGCAGGCTTAGTCCTCTAAGCGGTTAACCAGTACTGTGCACATTCTTTCGCCAGAAACTGACAACTGCCCTTCTTGAATCAGCGGAAGGGAGAGAATGACCGTAGAAAATATTTCATGATCAATCTCCACGAAAGAATGTTGCCGACCTCGGCGGGGGTTGAACCCGCGACCTCCTGGTCTCCAGTCGGACGGCGCATCCAAATGAGCCACCGAGGCCGGCCATCGGTAGTCTGAGTATTTTGTTCTATGAATAAAGTTCTGATCTATTCTGTTCAAATGTTAAATATAGGTACTGGCTTGGTTCCCTCTGAAAGGTCCAGAAAGGCGACATGTAAGAAACTTCCTATGTCTGAAAGAACTGACCCCATATCCACTGCCTCCGCATCCACACCCCACCCCACTCCCCTCCCCGACAACCACCTTCTCCTCACACACACCTACGGAGAACAGTGGTGACAATGACCCTTCATCCATCACAACCGTTGCTAAAAGTCATGCACCATAAGGAACTCAATAAAGTAATTACCCTGCCCTTATCCCCGCTCTTTCGAAAAGTAAATTCTATGGGGTATATAAAATGCATAGTGTCACAAGCCCAGCACTTACTGCGCGGAAGCTCTCAAAACCCCACACATTAGCCCCGCCATACCCCGCCCATCCCCGTAGGTATGTGAGAGTGTGAAAGGGGACGGGGTGCAGTTATTACAAACAACTGGTGCACAGTAACATGCTATGTACGGTGGAGTTCCTATAACGGACCCAGTCAACAACAGCTACCTCTCTATCACAGCAACTAATCTGATCCCATAAAATGTTTAACGCTTAGCACTCTGGGTAAATGGGTAAAATTTTCAGCAGACGACATTTTGAAATATTTTTCTTATTTTTCCCAGAAAACAAGAAAAATATCAATTTGTCGCCTGCTGTATATATATTAAGTCTCTCTCAACAATCACAACAGCCAAAATGATGGCCGTCATAGAGAAGTTCTGCAGAGGCCTACGTACGATATAATACATGGGACTAAATAGTAAGTAATGCAATCAGATAGAAATAGCGGGCCTTCGTATAACTAGCAAACGTCATTTTAGAGAAATAGGGAATTTGTGAAGAGTATATTACTATGTTATCGCATCGTTGTACATTAGGATAATATCTTATCTGACACTTTGTAGCAAATTACAAATAATACACGCGTCAAATTTATAAACTTAATGATTTCTATCATAATCAGTCATTCCTTGGTAATTTATTAGAATTTATTTGTAAACTTATTGCCAACATTTAGGTGCACTATAAGCAAAACAGATCCAATATATTGAAATAAAGGCTTAATGTGGCCACACTCAGACGTTTATTGTTAATGTTATAATTATTATTATTATTATTATTATTATTATTATTATTATTATTATTATTATTATCTATCTGTCTGTTTGTCTGTCTGTACACACAAATGAGTACTTTGATTTGACGGACAGTTTTGGACAGTTTCAATGTATTTAAATGGGATTTATTCCGTAGACACATCTTGAATTGTGTGGCTAAAATCGACTTGTGGGGCAATAGATTAGTCACATAAATATCAAAATTACTCTGGATAACTACATAAGTACCAATACGTTAGAACGTCCATCCGACCGTTTGCCAGCCAGCCCGACTTCCATCTATCCACCGACCCTCCCATCGAACCATCCGTCAATCCAATCTATCTATCTATCTATCTATCTATCTATCTATCTATCTATCTATCTATCTATCTATCTATCTATCTATCTATCTATCTATCTATCTATCTATCTATCTATCTATCTACCTACTTACCTACCTACCTACCTACCTATCTACCTACCTATCGTAGAGATTGATCATGAAATATTTTCTACGGTCATTCTTTCCCTTCCGCTGAGTCAAGACAGGCAGTTGTCAGTTTCTGGCGAAAGAATGTTCAGAAGTACTGGTTAACTGCTAAGAGGACTAAGCTTGTCAAGGGAAAACTGACCGTGCTTGACATGACCCTAAAGAGTTGTCTGGGCCGTAAAATCTCGACACAAACAACTCTATCTATTTGAGACAGCTAGCCAGCTTCTTTACCCCATCAGATGACATCATGATGGTCTTGTATAACTAGTGTGCAAGGGGATTAGTAAGAGCACAGGCGTAGCCCCTTTGAGATTCTGTTGCCCGACTACGTTAAACATCTTGACTTGAGTTGACTAGTAAGAGCACACAAGTGATGAATAACTTGGTAAAAACATTTACAGTGAGAAAAAAGGGTAGGTTAGTTTAAGTATACTCGTATGCTTTATGAAATCAGTTCCATATTTCTCATAGTCATTTTTTATCAAAAAAAGGTTTAATAAATTAATATATAGTATTAATACGATCATAAAATGTAACATCTGGCAACCCGTCAAATTTCAGCTAGTCTCTCGTTTTTGAACTGGATCAAAAATGAAATGATTTTTATCTTATCTCTGAATTAACGTTTGCAACATTAATTCAGAGATACGATAAAAAAAAATCATTTCATTGCAAGAAGGAGAGACCTACTGAAATTTTACAGGGTGTCGTGCCACATTTTATGATTATATTAATACCATATATCAATTTATTAAACTTTTTTTGTATAATAAAATGTCTATCATTGAGGAATATGGCGCCTTTAAACTCTTTTTATACCAAGGCCACCTATACAGTGAAGCTTCTATACCCCAGAAAAGAGTAGTATGACATAAATATAAAGACGCTTCTAGATATGTGCATAGCAAACGGGATAGATAACATCCCCATTTAAAGGATTCGTATCTTTTATTAAAATGAAATACTCATATATTATCGCTTTATTGCTGTCCTTGTTTTATAAAACTAATTTAATTTTCTAACATTTTCCGACACGCTGTTACAAGAATGCGTTTGGACAGCGGTAACCATAATCCAAGCCTTCTCTGATGTTTTAGTGGTTTTTCTTTGTATTGATATATTTGCCACTAAGTAGTATATATCAAAGTTATAAACGTCAGAGAAGACTCGGACTACGGAAGCCAGTGTGTTGGGCTGTTCTGGTTTACGGACATCACTGCGGGAGTTCCCCAGTAAATAACAACATGAGAAATAATAAATCAGTAGTCGGAGAATATTGACACCAGTTTTACAAAACATGAACCCCAACGTGAGAAAACGTACCGTCTGACATGTGCGCCCAACGAAGACTCAAATCAGACTGCGCATCCGCGTGAAGTAACTTTGCATCCTTGACTATCCAAAATGAGCCCAGTGAAGATTCTGACTAAGGTCACCAATATTTAATCATCTGAACTAGAAGGCATGTTATAGGGACATAGCCAAGTAAGTTGGTTGAAAATCGACGCTGATGATAAAGCCGACGCTAACGACAACGCCGACGCTAACTATAGCGGAATCCGCACCAAAATCAAACCCCATCAACTCTGAATAGCCTCTAATAGGCCTTGGCTCAAGACATCAAAGACGTGACCTCTTCGGCGATAAGGTCGATATCAGACGCCGTATGCCCCGGGCCCTCAAAGTGGCGCCAAGATATAGCCCAAACATACCGTATATGATCCAATTACCGCTCATATCCCTATAATCGCCGCACAATCAAGCACTTTCCTCGTCTTCAGGTTACAGGTCAAGTAATTACTTCTTTATAAAAGCATATGTTGTTGGCACTCATTTGAATTGCCTCGACAGGTCGAGGCAATTCAAATGAGTACCAACAACATACATTTGAATGCCCTTATAAAGAAAGTCAGAAAAAATATGGCGTAAGTATCACCGTTAAATACGCCCCTCATGAAGTTCTCTGCTGCTCTTCCTTTTAATTGTTACCCAGAAAAACTTGTAGTTAAGTATCCTCCAAAATCGGAAGATACTTTAGTACAACTTCTAGTGACTTTTGAAAGAAATTTCCTCGAAAACAGACATTTTATTCTCCTAGAAAAGTTTAATAAATTGATCAATACAATCATTTAATGTGGCACATGACAGTCTGTAAAATTTCAGTTAGTCTCTCATTCTTGAAATGAAATGATTGTTGATCGTATCTCTGAATTAATGTTGCCAACTAGTCTGGCCCCAGACCCTTTCTTTATTTTTCTTTTCTTTCTTTTTCTTCTTTTTTTTTTTGAGGGGACACAACACTTGTACAGCTTGTAGAATTTTTGTTTACTTCAGTCCCTTGGCTAGCCATAGGTAACTTGAAGTTGGATTAAAGAGGATCATGATAACAAAAAATAATGGAGAGAAAGAGAGAAATAGATATAAAAAAAAAACGACTGGAGCCAGTCTAGTTGCCAACATTAATTCAGAGATACGGTAAAAATCATTTCATTTTTTTTTATCCGGTTCAAAAACGAGAGACTAACTGAAATTCTACAGGCTATCAGATGCCACATTTTATGATCGTATTAATAGTATATACCATATATCGATTTATCAAACCTTTCTTGGATAACGAAATATCTACTTTGGACGAACATGGAGCATTTAAGTCCACAGTGCGTTTTTTAGAGCGAATACGGGAAGCTGAACGTGATATTAAATGTAATGGATGCACTTAAGAGAGTTTCTGCCAGTTTATGCAAGGGAGGTAACTTTTGTGACTTCATGCTAACTTTTCTGTGAAATAATCTCCTTTCGAAAAGGGGTCTACTCTAAAAGGAAAGAATTTGCTCCCAAGGGGGAGCGGGGGGGGTGCAAATTCTTCCCTTTTAGAGTAGATCCTTTTTCTAAAGGAGACAAAATAATTCTGACAGAGTTATCGCCCTTGAAAATGTGTCGATCCCTTAATCTTTACCACTCTTGAGGCAAATTCATTAGACAACAAACTGAATATATTTTTCTTATTTTTCTCAGAAAATAGGTTTTGGTATTTTGTAAATTGTCCTGGGGAGACAGTTTGCATGAAATGTCAACGCCTATATTTGGGGGGAAAAAAAAGGAAACTTATTTTAAAATATCCTCTGTTGATTTTTCCAGCATGTTCAGTGTTAAGATATTTTCTCTTCTGACCCATATGATCTTTCGTACATCGTTCTAATTTACAGATCGGAACAAAGGAAAATTTCCACCTGACTTATTAATGAATGTATAAAATTTCTTAATGTCTTTTACAAATGTTTCAGTGTTTGTTATTTTTTACGGATTCTAATCCGACACCAAAACAACTGTGGTTGTAGAGTATACAGAATCTCGTCAGGAGAAAAAGGGCTTCAGCAGACGACATTCTGAAATAGTTTTCTTAATTTAAAGAATAAGTAAGAAAAAATATTCCAAAATGTCGTCTGTTGAAGTTGTACCCATTTGTTAAAGTATACGGAATCTCGTCATGAGAGAAAGGGGCTTAATGCTTAACATGCTGGGCAAATTTCAGTGAAAAATTGTTTTGTAATTTCTGGGAAAAGTAAGAAAAATATTTCAAAATGTCGTCTGCTGAAAGTGTACCCATTAGCTAAGCATACAGAATCTCGTCATGAGAAAAAGAGGCTTAATGTTTAGCATGTGGGGTAAAATATTCACCAGGCGACATTTTGAAATATTGTTTCTTAATTTCAGGGAAAATATTTTCAAAATGTCGTCTGCTGAAGTTGTATCCACTAGCTAAGTATACAGAATCTCGTCTTCAGAAAGGAGGGTCTTGAACTGGGACTTAAGACTGTTTCATTTGACCCTAATCTTCCTGTAATTTGAGCAAACAGACGCGGATCAGACGTCGCGTTCTTCAGGGTCTGATCAGCGTCTGCACTGTTTGCCACTACCTCAATCCAGGTTTTACAGATAAACCTATTCACACTGCACTATAATGTCACAGCGACAAGACTAACGCGGCTGTATATAACCGTACCTGGTTTTCGTCTAACGTGCGGTTTGATTGCATTGGTCAATGACAATCACGTGGCATTTGTTTACTATGGCTCTATTGTAAACAATCGATCCAAATTGTAAACAATCGATCTAAATGTAATAAATCGACCCAACAAGGCACAACAACGTACGAACAATACTAGAACCACCCTTTAGATACTCCCATGGTGAAACTGCCTGACCACTGAATGCAATAAGACAGTTCGTGGTACCGCTAATGTACTATAAATAGAACAAAAGTTGCGCATGCGCAGAACGTTCCCTAAAAAGTAGGACAAAAAACAATGGACAACGAAGCGAATATACAGACCAACCCACTTTGACCGTTTCACCGCGATTCAGTCAAACACGTTTTTTTTTTTTTTTTTTTTTTTTTTCTCGTTTTTTTTTTTTTTTTTTTTTTTTTTTTTTTCCGCGAATGTATTTATCTCCGAACAATGTATGATAGTTTAAGCCCCTTCGTTATACATTTGACTCTTGCTGCCTCAACATTGTTATACAAATCTCAAACTATTCTTTAAGCCAAACTAAAAAATGGACGATGAAGGACAATATTGGTTTAGTTTGCTGTATGTTCTTTTCATTTCAAATCCTTTTACATGTATCTCAAATTACTGTTACATTTTGTATATTGTACAGTGAACCCTCATTACAGTGAACCCTCATTACAACGACAGCATTTATTCCCAAAGACGTCGCAGTTAAAATGAATTTGCTGTTGCAAAGAATCCTTAATGGACAGACTGGTATGTAAGAAATACCTTATTTTATTTTTATTTCCTTATAGAATGTATGTTTTGGATATCTATTAGAATCGCCTCAGAGAGAGGCGATTCTAACAAATATCCAAAACATATGTTGCTTGAAATTTTAAAGCAATATTCGTGTATAATTTTTTCATCAACTTTCACCCCTTAAGCGAAGGTTTCGTGACATTCAAATTGTCATTATAACGAAATTTGTCGTTGTATCGAGTGTCGGTATGAAGAGATAGATAATCAAAAGTTCTGTTCCCGTTGTGTTCGTGATAAAGAGTCGACTGTCCTCTTATAGACGTGCACGCGGACTACACTAGACTGAAGACGCATGCACTTATCAAAGCTTTCTTGTCCGCGAACCCTATTATATTGAAGAGGTCCATTTTCAGTGGCGCTGTTCAGATGTTAACAACGCCTAACAGTTGCCTACATCCCTATCATACCAAGGGATCATGTTTTAGGGCCACAGATTACCATGGTGTAAATCACATAAACTGTTCAGCTTCGAAATGAAAGAAACCGTACTCACTCTACATGAACCGAAACGACAGAAAACGTACCTTATGACATATGCGCCCAACGAATACTCAAATCAGCCTGCGCATCCGCGCAGTCTGATTAGAGCCCTCGTTGTTCACATGAAGAAGCTTTGCATTCCTAGATATTCTAAAAGCAACCAGGAAGGATTCTGATCAGACTGCGCGAATGCGCAGGCTGATCTGAATCTTCGCTGGGCGCACTCTTCGAAGGAACATTTCCGGACATTGCGGCTCGTATGTATTTGAACAGATCGGGAACAGGAAAAAAAAAACAAAAAAAAAAAACATTGTAGACCCTGATCAGACGCCACAGAATGCAGTGTCTGATCAGAGTCTACACTGTTTGCAATTCATCCAGTAGTTCTAGACTCATCTACC
Organism: Anodontia alba; assembly: GCA_964016985.1. NCBI lineage: Eukaryota > Metazoa > Mollusca > Bivalvia > Lucinida > Lucinidae > Anodontia > Anodontia alba. The sequence goes on along the minus strand of OZ024838.1, from coordinate 532,269 downwards.
GCAAAGTAAAAGGAAATTTTGCAAATTTTGGGACAAGAATGGTACAGAGATAGGTAGACTGGCTCCAGTCTATCATAAGAAAAAAATTTAGTCATTAGAGACTGGAGCCAGTCTAAGAGATATTTAGATTAAATATGATGGCGCAGAAAATGTTGTTTACCGTACATACTCTGACAAGCGCACGTAAAATATATGAAGTACGTTTGATTAATTATCTTACTATGTCATGGTGGAAAAAGGACCAAATAATGCGCAAACCAGGAAAATTGAACCGTACGCAATAGGGAAACAGTGAGGACCCAGATAAGACTGTGCTTTAGCACAGTTTGATCACCTTTGTTTTCTGTTTGTCGACATATTCTTTAGTATCGACCGATCCAATAAGCATGCAACTCATGCCAAGATCAGATTATGTGAATGCACAATCTGAACTAGGTCTCCGATGTCCCCCACCCCCTTAAAAACGTGTTCATATTGACTGAATAAACGGATTTTCCTTCTGCTTCTCTCTCTCTCTCTCTCTCTCTCTCTCTCTCTCTCTCTCTCTCTCTCTATCTCTCTCTCTCTCTCTCTCTATCTATCTATCTATCTATCTATCTATCTATCTATCTCTCTCTCTCTCTCTCTCTCTCTCTCTCTCTCTCTCTCTCTCTCTCTCTCTCTCTCTCTCTCTCTCTCTCATACACATACAGACACACAGACACACAGACACCGAGGTATATAAAAGCCCTTTTATGGCGTTAATTATCAAACTTTGTTTGGTTTGCGAATGTATTTTTTTTTTTTTTTTTTTTGTTTTTAATTTCCAGGGGGGTGGTGGAGAGGGTGGGGATTGATAAATTTTCAGGGGAGATAAGTCTATCAAAAGTGTTGCTGAAAGGAATCAAAGCACTGATAGAACTCAGGTGGGTCGATTGCCTCTGAGTGTAGGCTGGGAAAATGGTCCTGAACGGGGACGTAACACTGTTTCCTTTAATCCTTAACTTCCTGTAATTTAAGCAAACAGTGCACACCCTAATCAGACGCCGCGTTCTGCGGCGTCTGATCTGGGTCTGCACTGTTTTACAATGTCCCATATGTCCCAGTCCAGGTTTTACAGATAACCCTCTATTAACTGTTCTATGACGTCACAGCAACAAGAATAGCGCGGCTATAAATAACTGTCTCACGCGCGGTTTGATTAAATTGGTCAATTATAATCACGTGGATAACTTTTAAAGGCCTAAATTCAGGAGGGCCAGTTTGTACTTCTTAGCATATATCAGACAATAGCATTTGCGTATCGCTGGTCTTAGCAGGACTCCATTCCAAAGGTGTTGAGTTCATTAACTATCACTTCTTGTGCATATTGAATACAACATCTGGATCTGTTGCATAATGAATATTCTAATAATTTAGATATCATCATGATTTAGTTTGATTACAGAGCAAATCCAAATCAAAGTTTGCATCATGATTTGGCCTGATTACAGTACAAATCCAGATCAAAGTTTGCATCATGATTTGGTCTGATTACAGTACAAATCCAGATCAAAGTTTGCATCATGATTTGGTCTAATTACAGTACAAATCCAGATCAAAGTTTGCATCATGATTTGGCCTGATTCCAGTACAAATCCAGATCAAAGTTTGCATCATGAGTTGGTCTGATTACAGTGCAAATCCAGATCAAAGTTTGCATCATGATTTGGTCTGATTACAGTGCAAATCCAGATCAAAGTTTGCATCATGATTTGGTCTTATTACAGTGCAAATCCAGATCAAACTTTGCATCATAATTCGGATTTATTACAATGCAAATCCAGATCATGATTTGGTCTGATTACAGTGCAAATCCAGATCAAACTTTGTCATAAACATTCAGACTTTTTTCCGCGTTTTCCTTATGGTGTTTGTGTACTATGGCTCGACTGACACAATCGACCCATAAAACAAATTGAAAGGCTGGAATAATAACTGAAAAATACTAAAAATCGTCTACTAATGTTTACCCCTGTATATCCATCAGTACATATTAAGAGAATATAGGGGTGGTTGGGTAGTGCGAAGATGTCCTGTATCTTACGTTATCGGGGCGTCCAAATGATATTGGCTTACAGTTGGGCAAGGCTTGCTTTCCTTGTAGCAGGTAAGGGTAGAGGGGGAATGTTTTTATTTCTTCTGTTTCTTCATTTTCATTCCTATTCCTCTTTTTTTCCTTGTCCCTCTCTTTTATCTCTTCTACTATCCCTTCTATCTCTTTTCTCCCTTTCTCTGGGAGACGACACAAAACGACCCATAAAGGGTGACGTGTCGTCAAACTCCAACAATCAATCAAATTTAAGGGAATAAAGAGTACACTTTAGATAGACTAGTTAAAGAGCCGCGACGTCTGAAAAATTACATTCAGACATTTGCATCCAGCGAAGATTCTGATCAGACTGCGCATTTTGGATAGCCAAGGATGCAATGATTCTTTGTATGGACAATGAAGACTCTGATCAGATTACGCTGATGCGCAGGTTGATTTGAGTCTTTGTTGGGCACACATGTCAGAAGGTACGTTTTTTCACGTTGCGGCTCTTAACGTCCCAGCAGGCACATGACGTTGAGCCGACGTTGTATAAACGTCATGTGCCTGCTGGGGTAATGTGCTACTTACATATTTCAGTATTTCCATCTTTCGCCCAGTCGACACACTGTTTTTGTGCCTCCTGGTCCGTGGGAGATTTAGTGGTAGGATAATGACAGGTGCATGCTACATTCTTGCTGGACCCTGAAAGCAACAGAAACACAAGTAGGTATTAATAGAATAGAAAATGTACCGAGGACTGCTGATCCTTTTGACCTATAGAATCGTTCGAGAAATGCTTGAACTCCAATGGCCAGATCTGCAGGAAAGACGATAGCAGGCTTCTCTCTGTCTCTATTCTACAAAATTCATAACGACCTTGCTATTGTATATAAAAATAGGTACCTGTCTGGGGCTGGTGGAGGGAAGAGGAGAACCAGGTCCCATCCCTTTCAGTATCACCATATGCATCACGAAAGCATGCCCATATAACGTTGACCCCCTTAAACTCCACTTTTATACAGCAAAACTGGGGCTTACAGTGGTATATATTATTTTTCTTATTTCTGTCAAAAACATAGATTGTGGTACTAGTTAGAATCGCCTCGCCGAGGCGGTTCTAACGGGTGCCCACAATCTATATTTTGAGCAGAAATATGAAAAATATCAAGAGTTTTTTTTTAAATATGAAAATTTTCAGTTATCGGTGATGAAATTTTCAATATATTTGAACAGGCGTGTTTTCGTAATGGAACGCTTATACGGACGGTTTTAAGAATTCCCTTTCCCCCCAGACAATTGCAAACTGGAATGGCCTCGCAACCGGAGTTGTCTCTTCGGAGCCCAGTAAGCATTCTTCATAAATCTATAGCGGGTCGTTATCGGGACGATATGGCCCGATATATATTTATAGAGAATGCTAGCTGGGAGACAGTGAAAGGGTTTAAGACCAAAATATAATATCCTAGGGTTGGACAGGGACAAGGTATGGATTGCCTGTGTACCTGTGGACTTCTTGTAAATAATTTTAATTTGCTGGTGGCTTTGTCACAAATTCATTTTGTGTGTGTGTGTGTGTGTGTGTGTGTGTGTGTGTGTGTGTGTGTGTGTGTGTGTGTGTGTGTGTGTGTGTGTGTGTGTGTGTGTGTGTGTGTGTGATAACAGGTCATAGATCACTGAGAGCAGTATCGAAAGAGAGAAAGAAAGAAATAATTTATTCCAATATATTTTAAAACAAAAGTAACAAAACAGCGTAAGAATCTTGCAATCCATTTTCTAGGTGCGGGGATACCATGTCGGTCGACTCCCTCACATGCATGTATGCTCTGCACAACTCATTAACCTGTAGACTGGCTCCCGTCTGACTGATGTTTGAATTATTTATATTTTACAAATCTTTAAATCTTTTGGGATCGCTTTCTCTCTGGTTTAGCTGATCAGAGTGTGTTTCTGCCAGGTAAGGAAGATGATATGTTTAGGAAAATAGTCCAGGAGGAGTATCTTACCTTTTAGATTTCAAAACTAAAACATAGCCCTGGGGCCAGGCTAATCAACCGGATGAGATGAAAACGAAAAGATGTAGGTACATAGTTCTGAACAGGGAAAATGTGCAACAGTTTGGATGGATGAGTAGACTAATCATAGAAATCGACAATGACATGCGGCACAGTAAAGAAATGTGGGTTGTTTCTTTATTAGACAGTTAAAAATTATTGAGAGCAGCGCCATAGGAAAATGCTTATTTGAACCACGTGCAGACAGCAAGGGTCCAAATCAGTCTAACAGTCTGATCCAGGACTCCACTGTCCGCTTACAGAATCATAGGAAAGCAACAAGACCTTATCAAGCCTGTAGGTTTATTTTGGGCATTTGTTATAATCATAAACTGGAACAGCGCTTTTCCTTTGGCACAACTGATTTATGCATTGTTTGCGTTATCAAGATACAGATGCATGTTGACATAACATATAATTATGCCGCGTCGCGGGAAAAAGGATCTTCAAACTTTCTTTCGAATCAGTCAATGCGAAAAAAAAACTGATTTAGCAAGGCCACATGTCTAGTTCTTTGGCTGAAGTTCCTCCGTGACCTATCATTTACGTAAGCGATCAGCAATGGTTCTGGCGAGCCTGTGCCGCGGATGCGCAGGCTCGCCTGAACATTTGCTGTTCGCCTATGCTGTAATCACTCTTTTACCATGACATGGCTCATATAAGGATATAGAGATGTAACAGCGCTATCTGCCATTAAAATGCTATAAACCAAAACTATCAAATAATGATCTATCTATGGGTGAGATTATTACCACCTTGTAGGTATAATAGACTGTTTTCTTAACTGAGACCGCATGAGCAGGTTTATTGCCCAGCTTGCACTGATTTATGAATAATAATAGGTATGAAAATTTGATGTAATATATAGATATAAAATAAATATCATTTTGTTGCAACTGTTATCCAGCGAGACAACCGTCACAGCGTCTCGATGTGTGAGCCTACATTGGCCGGAATTTCATTACAAATAACATTATTTTAATACACTTACTAGGTGTTTGCTTGGTGCTGATTTTGACTGATTTTTTCTGACTTTAATGAACAAGATTTTTTCCTACATTTTTTTTTTTTTTCTGAAGCAATTCCTATTTAACCATGGTCTAAAAGGTACTAGTTTTATACATGTGTATATTCCTAAACAACTGGCACAATGTTTTATGCACACAAATGCAAATAATCCACCTTTTTTTTTTAAATTAAATTCCACTAACATTACTCAAATACATTGTATACTGAAAATTTTACCACCAAAAAAAAAAAAATGAAAATTTTCAGATAGACATATATTCAAAACATGGACTGTGGGTACTCATTAGAACCGCCTCGTCGGGGCGGTTCTAAAGAGTACCCACAATCTATGTTTTTGAGCAGAAATAAAAAACATGATCTATACCCCTGTAAACCCCAGTTTTACTATATAAGAGGGGGTTTAAAGGGGTCAAAATTATATTTCTTAACCATATCTCTAGATAAGCCCTTATTAAACAAAACGTTTGAGGTTTTTTCGCGGATCTCCACAAACAAACAAACATATATTCTGAGAATTCATTAGATACATCTCGGTGTGTGAACCTAGATTGGCTGGAATTTTATTACAAATAGAATTATGTTCCCATTATGTTCCCATATTTCCACAAATACATATGTTGTAAGTAATCATCAGAAGCGAGGTTATATAATGTGAGTGTACGAACATTAAACCAGGTTAACAACTCTCCTTGAGTAATTCTTTCGGCGCCAAATTTCAGACTACATTTGTTGTCTGTTGTTGTTGTTTTTGTTGTTTTTTTTTTTTTTTTTTTTTTTTTTTTTGTTGTTGTTGTTGTTGTTGTTTTAACAAACTATCGATTGGAAAGAAATTTATATGTATAATTGAAAGACTGAATGGCAAACAGCGTAGATCCTGATGAGATGGGTCATCATGTGCAGTCTCATCTGGATCTACGCTATTTGCAAAAGCCTATTATTAACGCCTATGGCAGTGAGAGAGTTAAAACAACGGTGAATGTCTCGATCCGGGTCCTACTGAATTATTACGTAAACAGGTTATGACAATCACTGCAAGCTTGCTTTTTTTTTTTTTTTTTTTACTGTACCAAGGCTAACAAATTAACTACTCTTTTGTCTAATTCAGCAGACGACAAATTTATATTTTTCTTATTTTCCCAGAAAACAGGATTTGACATTTCATGCTAATTGTCTCCAATGGCGATAATTTGCATGAAATGTCAAAGCCCATTTCCTGAAAAAAAAATAAGAAAAATATTTCAATATGTAGTCTGCTGAAGATTTTTACCCAGTGCTAAATGTTAAAGTATCTTTCTTTGTTTCATAAATGAGCTATTACAAGCGAAAAGGTGCCTTCATAGCATATTAGAACTGCAAACATCCTGATACCAGCAAGCGTCACAGTCTGATCAAGCTATTCTTTGTCGTTGTAAGTCCATGATAGCTAACGATTCTGTCCGTAAGATAACGGATGTCCTGATCTGACTGCGATGCGCGTAGTTAGATCTTGGTTTTCACTCTCCGCTATCTAACGTTTTCGTCTGGCATGGAAAGATAAATAAGCTGTCTCAACAGTATCACAGTAACAAATGAAACACGACATTTTTTTGTATGATTTTCATTACTGTTTAGCATGCTGGGTAAAACAATCAGCAGACGACATTTTGTAATATTTTATGACGTTGCGTCTGCAGTGAAAAAGTAGAAGTGCGATACGTTTGCAAAAAAATAAACGAAAATGAAATAAAAGTACAATGATAGATCCGGTAACCTATTAATTTGCAACTATTTGCGAAGTCATGTCTTTTCAAATTACATGTTGCCAGTCTGTCTTTCGACTCTTTGACGTTATCCAAAGGACATTCGTTAGATATCGTAATCCGAAGGACGTTCGTGACTTGTCGCAATCCGAAGGAAGCTTGTTAGTTGTCGTAATCAGGTTATTCGTTGTTGTAACCCGAAGACCGTTCGTTAGTTGTCGTAATCCGAAGTACGTACCATAGCTATCGTAATATGAAGGACGTTCGTTAGTTGCCGTAATCGGAAAAAACGTTCGTTATTGTGTAATCCGAAGAACGTTCGTTAGTTATCCATAGTTGCATAGTTGTCGTAATTCGAAGGATGTTCGTTAGTGATCGTAATCCGAAGTCCGTCCATAGCTGTCGTAATTCGAAGAACGTTCGTTAATTGTCGTAATCCAAAAAACGGTCGTTAGTTTTCGTAATCAGAAGGATATTTAAACAAGAAATTGCCACAAAAGGCTGTCACACAGCATTTTAGAGACCTCGTCTTCAAATAACATAGGTCTAGATAAGAGTGGGTATCGGGTAAATAGTTTTCTTATTTCTCGACGAAAACATATGTCGTGGGTACTCCGAAAACATATGTTGCGGTAGTCATTAGAAAAGCCTTGCCTAGGCGCTTCAAATGAGTACTCACAAAATATGTTTTCGTCGAGAAATAAGAAAAAATATAGATACTTTTTGGTTGAAAAAGGAAATGGGTATGTTTTCGTAAATAATAAAAATGATAATAATGATAATAATAATAATAATGATAATAATAACTATAGATACTTTTTGGTTGAAAAAAGCACCTTATCAAGAGCTATGTATACTTATTAGTCCATGTCCTAAGAGTCGGTAAAACAAAACATGAAAACGACGAAAATTATAATACTGTAACCGAAATGAATATTTAAGATGTGAATTTTAATTAGTTATTAGTTATCAAAAATTGAATATTATTTATTTGTTATAATAATAATATAATGAAATATTACATTTAAAGTTTTAATATCCAAATTTTGTAAATATGAACATGAACTAAATAGAGTCAATTAATCAATCAGATTTTTAACGCTACCAGGCAACAGAGTCACAAAGAGGCAGCGCCCCGAATTTTAGAGTATAAATATGGTAGTCATTTATAATACTGAGGAGCAAGCTGTTTCATTAAGATGGTCACGTTGGAGATAATCAGCCATTACTATTTTCCAGCAGGTATCAGCGGGGCTTTGGCCCAAGTACCATTATCACGTGCTTGTCATATCTTTGACCTTAAAGCCGAGAAAGAATGAGTGAGTTACAGGTAGGTATGAGACCGATTTTTGAAAATGGCCAATCAGGAATAGAAACAGCATTATGCAAACATTTCAATTACTTTTAATATATATTTGTTAGGCTTTTCGACAAACAATATAATGCATCAAGCAAAAATACAAGAACAGCGACCGAAAATGTTTGTTTTCACGCATTAGCATTTGGTGGGTCTCTCTGATATTTGAAGACTCGGCCTGCAGTCTCGTGTTCAAACGACATCCTCGTGGCCCGGTAATTGTTAATGCATGAAAAAAAAACAAAAAACGTGTGATCCCTATATTGTTTCTTTCCATTCTTCTGTTCTGTTGAATAATTCTTTCGTGTATGTTTTGATTCTGGATGTGCGTTCGTTTAGTTCTTGTGTATCATTTATTTATTTATTTATTTATTTATTTATTTATTTATTTATTTATTTATTTATTTATTTTTGTATGTAACGTTTATCGATCTATGGGCACATTCAGCTTACGACAAACAGACAATATTTTTTTTTCATTATTTCTATAAAATAGGCTTTGGCATTTCATGCAAGAACTAAACGAACGCACATCAAGAATTGAAACATACACGAAAGAAATATTTAATAGAACAGAAGAATGGAAAGAAAAAATAAAGGGCGGAAGAAAAATGAAAGATTAAAAACGGGAAAATAAAAAGAGGCTATTTACCTGCAAAATGTACAATAATTCCAACACCGACTGCCACAGCAATCGCCAGAAAAGCTAGGATGAATGCCTTTGCCGTAGAAATGTACATGCCGTTCTTTTTTTGAGCGCCACCCACCTCTGTACTAGTGTTCAAGGAATTATCACTTTCTTGTTTATACTTCACACTAACATCCGAGAGTTCGTATCTATCCGTCGACATCGCGGATAGCCTCTGTGATGGATTTTATCCCAGACTGTGCGCAGCTTCACGAAAAAAAAAATCCGTACCGTATTTACCCGAAATATTCCGAAGGGCAAACCTGAACATCATTGTAGACCCTGATCAGACGCCGCGTTCCGCGGCTTCTGATCAGGGTCTACAATGTTTGCCACTCATCCAGCAATTATTGGACACATCGACTGGTAAAAATATGGACTTGTTCAAATTTTAGAAGAAATACGGTAAGTAGGGGTGTCCGAGTATTACGGGAAAATACGGTACTCGCCGACTTGTGACAACTCAGCTGTAAGAGAGAAAAAGAAACACTATCACGACTATATCAAAGATTAGTTACAAAATAAAGCAAATGGATAAAACAGAAACACCTACGGAGGACAGAAGGTAGCCTAAACGAAAATAATAAAATAGCTGGATAAGATGCTTTGTTTTAGGTCCATCTAGGGGCCTGAAGAATAGGGAAACAAAGACATTTATTTTTAGGGGAAGAGACGAACTAGAGTAAACTTTACTTTCTGCTGACTGAATTAATGGCCGCAATCATGTAAATTCCTTTCAAATTGCTCTATTTAAGTGAAGATGGCCATCGGCCGAAATATTCATTAAAGAGTAAACTTTTTTTTAAATGTGTTATTCCCTTTCCCTTCGGAAGAAATCGAAAACAGAGGTACAGTTAAAAAATTAGGGGAACAAGGGAACAAAAGCAATTTTGTGGAACAGGGTATATTGGAATTAAACAAAGATTTTGATTTTTGGGAACAGAGGATAAAGCAATTTATTCTCAGGGGAACATGGAAATAGGCATACCCCCTAGGAGGGCCCCTATTTTCGGCCAAAGCGCGTTGATATTTTTCGCGTATTTCCCTTACGAAAAATCAAATGTGTCACGCCGCGAAAAAAGTCTGCGTCATATTTGTGGTACAGACCAGCCTCTGCATCTGCGCTGTTTGATTATTGTTCTCGCTGCCCGCTTATGGAAATCAATGGGGTAGTGTTGAAATACACCGACGGACAGCGCAAAACTGATAACTATCTCCATAACCCTCTATTTTTTTTTTTTTTTTTTTTTTTTTTTCACAAAATAGGCTCTGACATTTTATGCAAATTGTCTCCAATCGCATGAAATCAAAGCCATTATTTTCTAGAAAAAAAAAATGAGAAAACGTTTCAAAATGTCGTCTGCTGAATTTTTTACCCAGCACGCTTATTGATATCGCTGGTATGAGATAGTAAGAAACACACAACTGACTAGATTCAAGAAAATACCAGGTCATAGCTGTGGGCATGTGGCGCTGTAGCCATCTGTCTATTACGCACCACCCGCCGTTCTATTGTATTATTTAGTGCTGTTGTAACTTATTTATCCTAAATACTCGGACAGAGGGACCTGAGCAAACAGTGTAGACCCTGACCAAACTGCTCCAAAAGAAGAAGAAATGCTATATTTATTTCGAATTTGGGCAAACCACTCAATTCACAACTTTGCACAATAAAACGTACGGTCCTAAAAAGTATGCCCGGTCAGAAATCATGAGGAAGAAGAGGTTATGGCTCGGATTATCATATGGCATAAACACCCTTTTCTCGTATTCCGGCCGTCACCGGGGCGTCCAACTGATATTGGCTTACAGTTGGGCAAGGCCTGCTATCCTTGTAGCAGGTAAGGGTAGATGGGGAATATTTTATTTCTTCTGTTTCTTCACTTTCATTCCTGTTCCTTTCTTCCCTGTCCCTCTCTTTCATCTCTTCTACTATCTCTTCTATCACTTTTCTCCCTTTTTCTGGGAGACGACACAAAATGACCCACAAGGGTTGACGTGTCGTTAAACCCCAACACAATCAATCGTATTCCGGCATATTTATAGACATCAAACTGTGTATTACGCATGCTCAGAACAGAATATAACCGAATAACACAGACCAAGACCGACAAGTTAAAGAGGAAATAAGATATCTAATATAGGATATAAGATATCTGAATTAGTATACCAGATAACTTATATCCTATATTAGATATATTATATCATATATAAGATATCTGATAGATCATATTAGATATCTTATTTAATTCCACATATTAAATATCATATTTGTTAAATAAGACATCTTATATATTAATATAAATATATGTGATACACAAAACAAGATATCTGATATAGTAAATGAGATAACTTATTTAATTAAAAAATGGCATTAGTAAATAAAATATCTTGTATACTATATAAGATATCTTATATAGGATATCAGATATCTTATATAGCATATGAATATATTATATTCAATTAGGATATCTTATATAGCATATAAGATATCTTAATTCACATATAAGATATCGTATTTATAAATCTTATATAATATTTCAGATGTATAGTATTAAAGATATCTGATATATCAAATCAGATATCTGATTTATAGAATAGATAGTAAAATGACTTGCTGGCAAGCCGTTTTATTATTGATTATGCAAATAGATATCTTACATATTATATATTATATCAGATATTTTATATAGGATACAAGCTATTCAACATAGGATATAAGATAGCTGAATTAGTATATCAGATATCTTAGATCCTTTATTACATATCGTATATCCTATATCAGATATCTGATATATCATATTAGATATCTTATTTAATTCCACATATACATACCTTATTCACTATATAAGATATCTTATTTGTTAAATAAGACATCTTATATAATATATAAGATATCTTATTTGATATATGATATCTTTTTATATATAATATCTGATATATCAGATATCTTATATATTATATAAGATATCTGATATATTAAATCAGATATCTGATTTATAGAATAAAGAGTAAAACGGCTTGCCATAGTGAAGTCAGGCATATTCTGGCTTATGTGTAAAATTTGTTTATTTAGGCTGACACTATTTAGGCGTGAAATGTTTAAGAGAACGTAAATGATAGATGCTCAAGTACGTAAATCGGTATTAAATGCATGTTGCATTTTATTTTTTTTATTTCATTTATATATTAAACAGCATTTGAACATGAATAAACTTTCATCTTCGTTTATACTGTAATAAAAAAACTCGTGGCGTGTCAGGAGAAAACGTGTCGGCGGGGCATATGCGGACTGCGAAGGCCCAAATCAGCTTTTACATTTTTTTGTGTTGAGGTTTAACGGCCCAGTCAACCCAATGGGGTCATGTCGAGCGCGGTCAGTTTACCTAACCACGCGTTTACTGGGCAGGCTTAGTCCTCTAAGCGGTTAACCAGTATTGTGCACATTCTTTCGCCAGAAACTGACAACTGCAATTCTTGAATCAGCGGAAGGGAGTGAATGACCGTAGAAAATATTTCATGATCAATCTCCACGAAAGAATGTTGCCGACGTCGGCGGGGGTTGAACCCGGGACCTCCTGGTCTCCAGTCGGACGGCGCATCCAATCAGCTTGTGCATCCGCGCAGCCTGATCAGGGCCTTCGCTATCCACTATAGCTGTACAGCCGCACCAAGTGATAGCTTAATTAAGAAAGGTGTTTGCATAACATACAAGTCAAAAGTTCTAACCGACCACCATTTGGATTAAATGTGCATAAATGATATTTGACATTTTCTATCTAAAAAAAAAGTAGCTGATAAATCTTTAAGGTTTTTCACTGAATAAATTATCAGGATAACAATACTTAAAAGAGCAGACCGGAAATGGAATGCCGAAGTTTCCATTGAGGTGAATTGAAAATTACAATATTCAAAATTTTGAAACTTCATTGTCATTTTCTTGCTTTGTACTTCGACATAGCTGCGGTCTTTAATGTGTTTATTGTTAGTGATGAAGTTCCAACTGTGACTGTTTTTTTTTTTTTTTTTTTTTTTTTAATTGAGTATGCGCATTTAATGTTTTTTGTTTTTTTTTTAATTGAAATTCATAGAGTAGAGACTGCGCATGCGCATTTAATGTTTTTTTTTTTTTTTTTTTTAAATTTGCTAGAAAACTTCGTTTTAATCTCAAAATTGCCTTAATCTTTGCCAGCTTATCATATTAGAACATTCTAGAAAATTATTTTCAGTGATGCGATTATAACAAATATCTAAAATATATGTTGTTTGAAATTTTAATACTATATTCTTTCATAATTTCTCATACATTGTCACCTCTTAAGCGAAGGTTTCGTGACATTCAAATTGTCATTATAACGAACTGTGTCCTTGTATCGAAAAACGGTATAAAGAGGGTTGACTGTATTTTGGATCAATTGTAATCAATCTACACAATGACAGAAATTCTACCGGCTATACCCAATCCCCTTAAGTTTTGTTATACGGGCTTGAAATGTTCAGCTTGACGTTTTTTTAATTGATGCTATCCATTGAAGTTAAAATCAGGATTTGTCAACCCGAGAAAATGATGTTCATCGAGGCGAAGCCGATGTGAACATCACTTTCGAGGGTTGACAAATCCTAATATAACCTCAACAGAATGCATCAACTGTTGTTTTTTTTTTTTTTTTTTTTTGTGGTTTTGTTTTGTTTTGTTTTTTATGACTACTTTAAGCTGTCTGGCGGCAATGGCAAAAGTGATGTTGACCGGTCTTTGACCTTAGCAAGGCTATTTTGAACAAGTGGCAGCTAATTTTAGCAAACGTCAGGATTTGTAAACACCTGCTTCAGCCAGATTTAGCCAATCAGAGAAAGCCTTTGCTGGCAGTCATATATGCAAATGTATCTCAATTTTCTTTGGGACCAAACACCATCGCATCGTCAGTAACATGCTAAGTTTCATTAAGAAAAGCCAATATTGATGGTTGGAAAAGAGAAACGAAATCAACGTTCTTCAATACGAGAAATATCTAACGTAACCTTTCTGCCATTCACAACTGCAGCAGTCGATATTCTAATTGTGCGTGCGTGCATGCGTGCGTGCATGTATGCGTGTGTGCGTGTGCGCGCGCGCGTGTGTGTGTTTCCTTTTTTAACATGAAGACTGAAGTCTGATTTATTCGGAGTAAATAAGACATACAATTCCATGTAAATAGTCTACTAGGCAGACGATTCGCATTAAACGTAAAATCTTTTTTTTTTTTTTTCTTCAAAAAAGAGAGAGGAAAATGAGACTATCGTCTGCAAAGCATTTACTCGCCGCTTTAATGGTTAATAAGCTTTGATATAATTTACACAGGAGAGACAACTTACGTAGAAAAAATAGGATGTGGCTTTCCCCCGATGTCTCTCGTTGTTACACAAAATGTCGCGCGTCAGCAGGGATAAACAGACTTTAAGGACAAGATTAGTGATGACAGTCTGTGTCCTGTTTTACCTAAACACCTAGCACTCTGGGTAAAATTTTCAGCAGACGACATTCTGAAAGATTTTTCTTATATTTCCCAGAAAACAGGATTTGATATTTTGAAATGTCAAATCCTGTTTTCTAAAAAAAATAAGAAAAATATCATCCATTTGTCGTCTGCTGAAAATGCCCAGAGAGTGGCAGTACGAAAACACGCCTATTCAAATATATAGAACTTTTCACCTCCAAACACTGAAAATTTTCAAATTTTCATATTTCTGCTCAAAACATAGATTGTGGATACTCGTTAGTAAGAAAAATAATGTATATCCCTGTAACCCCCAGTTTTACTGTATAAAGGTGGGGTTCAAGGGGTCAAATTTATATAGGTATGTTTTCGTGATGTCAAGGTTACCACTCTCTGGGCAATTTCAGCAGACGACAAATTGTTGATATTTTCTTATTCTTCCCAGAAAATAGGCTTTGATATTTCATGCAAGGAGACAATTTGTATGAAACATCAAAACCTTTTTTCCGGGAAAGATACGATTTTGTTTCTTCAAAATGTCGTCTGCTTAAGTTTTACCGAGTATGTAGAGCACTAATTCTTTACCATACTTATCTTAAAATATCAACAATTCCATTTTTACTATCTGTTGATGTAATTGAAAATTACAAGATGAGGGACAAAAGGTGGGAAGCTATAAAGCATGTTCACAGAAGTGATAAGGCACTTTCTTTGTTTGTGTTTGAGGTTTTACGGCCCAGTCAACCGAATGGGGTCATGTCGAGCGCGGCCAGTTTACCTAACCACACTTATACTGGGCAGGCTTAGTCCTCTAAGCAGTTAACCAGTATTGTGCACATTCTTTCGCCAGACACTGACTTCTAGAATTAGCGGAAGGTAGAGAATGACCGTAGAAAATACTTTATGATCAATCTCCACGAAAGAATGTTGCCGACCCGGCGGGGGTCGAACCCGCAACCTCCTGATCACCAGTCGGATGCGCATCCAACTGAGCCACCAAGGCCGATAAGGTACTGTCTGCTAATTTTGCAGTACATGTAAACACATATGCAATATGCCAACATATTCACTTGAAAGGTCACACTCACGAAGTACCATCTGCCCGAGGCTCCGAAAAAATCATTACGAGAAGAGGAGCAAACAATGACAAAATAAGACGGACGCACGAACAAAGAAAAACTGTAGCGGTTACTTATCGCAGTCTAGAATTTTGCGCATGTGTATATCTGTATGCAGGGATACAAGTTATGTATAAAATGTCCTAACATTCAACCTCTGTAAATCCTTATATAAATTATTCGAATCAAATAAAGTTTAAACCAACTGAAATACTGCTAAACGATAAGTTTTATTGTCCATCTGAACTGAATCGAACAGGCAAACAGACATACATACATAAAGACAGACAGACAGACGCGCGCAGGGTACAAAATGCACTTTAATTAGGACACAATGTAGCATACCTCAAACCAAAATGAAATATAACCAAGATCAACAACGTCGAATCAACGTCCAAAATAACATCAATGAAACGTCATTATATCCTTGCTTCGACGTTGATACTTCCAATGTTTATCACAAAGTCTTCTACTGCCACGTCAAAATTGACTGAGCAAAAAAAAAGTGGATAGTAAAAAACAAAACCATACACACATTTAAGGGAATCAGATATACTAGGTAAATTTAATGCCAATTTTACGAGGGAAACAGCTATTGTGACATCCTGTTTGCCTTCCTGCAAAACAATCCCCTTCTTAAAAGGGGTCTACTCTAAAAGGAAAGAATTTGCTCCCATTGGGAGCAAATTCTTTCCTTTTAGAGTAGACCCCATTTAAGAAGTTAGACGATACAATTTTAACAGAGTTGCCTCCCTTGGATGAGTATCAATATTACTAAACTTTAAATTATGTACTCTGCAGCAGAAGGTTTCACTTACATATGTAATCAGATACTTCACTATTTGATTACATGTGTCTGGAACGTGAGGACCGTGAGAAACCGTACTTTCCGATACGTGCGCCATCAGCCTGCGCATCAACGCAGTTTGATCAGAGTCTTCGTTGTCCAAATGAAGAAACATTGCATCCTTGGCTATCCAATATGCGCCTTGCAAAGATTCTGACCGATCTGTGCGAATACGCAGGCTGATCTGAATTTTTGATCGATTATGTTGGGGTGTAATGTCACGGCAACCCTTGTGGGTCATTTTGTGTCGACTCCCAGAGAAAGTGGGAAAAGAGATAGAACAGATAGTAAAAGAGATGAAAGAGAGGGACAGGGAAGAAAGAGGAATAGGAATGAAAGTGAAGAAACAGAAGAAATAAAAAACATTCCCCCTCTACCCTTACCTGCTACAAGGATAGATGTAAGCCAATATCAGTTGGACGCCCCGGTGACGTAAGATACACAAAACTTTCGCACAACCCGACCACCCCCAATCTGAATTTTTGCTGGGCGCACATCCCTAAAGGTACGTTTTCTGACGTTGCGGTGCATATCTATCACATTGGTTTTGTTTTACACAGAACCTATTCTATTCCCTTCTTTCCATCAGGTGTTAGGTCTCATATCAGCCTGACATTCAGACCCTGTATTTGAATGACCATACAACAAGGTATGCAACTGATCATTATGCTCTTTTTAACGGACTGATACCAGTCTAGGTCTGATATGAGCACAACCAAGCGAAAATGTACTTTGCGGACAGTGAAGGCCCAGATCAGACTGCGCAGATGCGCAGTCTGATCAGGGCGTTCGCTGTCTGGTAATTGAATCATTGGATATCATAGAATGTAAAAAGGGAGAGCGAGGGCCCGGATATTTTGCGCATGCGCAGGATGATCTGAATCTGCGCATTTTTTGCATGTTCGAACCGCACTTGTTCGCTTGACACGCACATGTGACAGTTTAATTTATAGCACTCTGTAAGTTATATAAATAGACTACAAATACGTAAAGTACCCAATAGATGCCTACCAAATATATGCCCATTCGTGTGCCTGGACAGACGGACGAACGAAAGGAGATGATATGACGAAAACTATATTACCCTATGACAAAATTATTCAACAATTTGCTTACCATAGTATTGTTGTATTGCTTGAACACCAATATGTATATGTTTATTCCATCCAACTTTTTGCGTTATACATGTATCTATATTTCTAAACACAAATTTTACCTTGTCTCACACTAAGTCACCAGGTTATGTACGTAGTTCTCATGACACTGTGGTGACATGTATATACATAATCACTGTGACACCTACACGTGATGCCGGAGCCAATCAGAAAATTAAGGAGGACTGTCAATCAAGACAGCAATTTAAAGTGTAATGAAGGTTTCGATTTTGTTTACTATACGTTAAACACGTGCTCATATTTGACTGAATAAACGGATTTCCCTTCCACCTCTCTCTCTCTCTCTCTCTCTCTCTCTCTCTCTCTCTCTCAGTTGATGTGATTGCGATATTGTGATATATACAATATACTTTAGTCATTTATTCATCATTTAATCTACATATTTATCTGTGCCATGGCGTATGCGCACTTACGGACAACCATGTCTCGCTCGACGTGTGTATCCATCCAACCTATAATGCATACGTTCTCTGTAAAAGATCATGACCTGACTGCGGTCCAACCAAATAAACAAGTACCTGTGAGTAACTGTGAATGGCTTGCATTTCGACTCGGCTATGCATCTGACGGACCGAATAGTTTACTTTGCAACACATTGGTCTTATGATACTGGCAACGGAAAAATATATTCTGAAAGCAATGGCCCTTGAGAGCATGCGATGAATGCACACATAAAACTGAATACAACAGAAATATCAAGTTTTTCGGGCCTGGCAACCCTGTACATAAAACTCTAATTCTAAATCGGTTGGTCATAGACATTTAAAATTATTTGTAATAATATTTCTTAGTGTATCACTTATGATCAGACAATACTGACACAATACATCAATTTGATAGAGATAAAATTTTCATCAAGAATTCTTGAAATTTCATAAACTACGTCAACAAACATAGCAAAACTGCGGGAGTCAAGGCAGGTGTGGAAATGTGTCTTCGGGTGTGTAACGCGGACGCCAAAACCTCAGATCAGCGTCCGTGCAATCTGATCAGAGCCCTCGCGTCGTTCGAAATACTGTAGAGTAGTGTGGGTCTCTATAAAAGAGAAATGGAACAGAAACGAAACGAAACGGAATGCAGCAGCACGAAACGAATACAAAGAAACGGAATATTTGATCAAAATCCGTCTTTGGAGCTTACTGTGTTTGCTTAACGGAATAAAGCCTAAATGGTTAAACCCCTTACCCTAAACGTTCACCCGGACCGACAGACGGCGGACTGACATTCGCACGGTATAATACAATGTATATATCTCGCCACTATCGTGTGGCAGGGATTAAACACTGCAAAAACTTTATCTAATATTGATTCAAATATATGCAATTATTTGATCCGTATTACGAGCTTATTACAAGATGCAGGGTATTGATAAAGGATTAAAAGCGATTTAGAGAAAGGAACCCTCCTCAAAATATTATATAAAAATGTTTTCATTGAATGAATAGAATATGATCAAACTAAATGTATTCAACTTCTTAATTATTTCAATGGTTTGCTTGCAAAGGCTCATAAAATTATAGGATGAATTAACGAATTAATTCATTTAAGGGAAATGAGTACACTTTCAAGTGAGATAACTTTGTCAAAGTTGTTTTTGCCGCATTAAGGAAAGGGTCTGCTCTATAAGAAAAGAATTTGCTCCCTGTGGGAGCAAATTCTTTCCTTATAGAGTAGACTCCTTTTCAGAATGTGTTTGGTGTGCAGAAAAGGAAAGAGAGTCACAAACGTTGTCTACCTTGCGAAAACATTGCGCAAAGTCTTCAGATGTAGACACTTGCCTTAATTATTTTCACTAAAACTTTTAACTGGGGTAAAACCCTAAGCGTGTATGTAAGTCTTCTATATGCGCCTTAATACAGGATTGGTTAGGATTAGCAAACGAAGAAGATACAAAACAATTTCTAAACAGAAGGCCTATGACTCACAAAACCTAGTTTTGCTTTAGAACAATGAACAAAACCTAGCTAGTTTCGGCCAATTAATCCTCATCAGTGACCCTCATATAGGTTTCTCAAAAATCCCTGAGTGGGTTCAATAATCACAAAGGACCGGAAAATATAAAATACACTATAGTGAAGTACGGCGATACGGCCGCCACATGACACTAACACAAGCTGTAGTGAATGTAAACAGATCTGTTACCGGACAGATGCGCTTGCATGAAATCGCACTTCTCTATTAAAACGTTTTAAGCCTGTGGCTTGATCACAGGTCACTGGGGCGGGTTGGAGGTAGGTGGCGGCTGAGAGGATGGAAGATTTAAGTTTTCCTTTTGACCGTTCCAAGGTGGTTCCTCTGTTGTTGTTCTCCATTGTTTGTCTGTTTGTTTAGCTTTTATGTGCTCCTCATCTCTCCTTCTTTTAGTGCCACGGGAAGGTTTTACTTCATGATTGTGGCATTTCCTGGGAATCTTCATATATATGTTTGCATTAACAAATCTAAGAAGAAGTATCAAGTATCAGTCCAAGTATTAAATATATCCGTTGAGGATTCAAAAGCTACACAGCTTAGTAGATTTTCCGACATTTCTGACAAGGGAACCAAATGTTGTGACTTCCGCTTTGCTTTTCTGTACATCAACGCCCTTCTGAAAAGAGATCTACTCTAAAGGGAAGGAATTTGCTCCCAATTTTTTTCCTTTCATAGTAGACCTCTTTACAGAAGGGAGCAAAAACTTTTTCGACAGATTTGTCTCCCTTGAAAGTGTGTCAATTTCAATTTAAGACATTGGATGGGATCGTTTAAACCAGGACCTGACATCACTCCAACAATTAAGCTAAGCTCAATCCGAAAAGCTAGTCAGGAGATTTTAGACTTAGAATTTCCGTGACCTTGACCTTATAGTCAACTTGATGGGCTTGCAATGTTTAAATTTTGGAGCAGTTTCTGTCATCAACCAAGTACATGATCAACAAAATCTTTCAAAACATTCAGGAGACATAGATATAAAAACTGTAACCTAACATGAGTACTTTCAATCAGTGACCTTGGCCTCTAGATCATAAACAGGGTAAGGCTGACAGCGCATGCAATTTTAGCCCAATAGCTACGATCGTGCCAAATATTAACAAAATCCTCAAAAGTTATGACCGTCTAACTGTTAATAGATGTAGCGTCTGCTTTCGTGATGATCCTAGCTTTTGTGTGCATGTCATGTTTATATAATTATTATATTTAGTAGGAATAAATTAATCTTAACTAAACTCTTAAAACTTCAACGTAAAACCTCATCATTTGTGGACGCCGACGCCCACAACGTTTTGTACAGGTGAGCTTAAATAAATGAATAAAATAAATAAATTAATTAATTAATTAATTAAGTAAGTAAGTAAGTAAGTAAGTAAACGACACTATAATGGTAAAAAGGTTTAAACGGGACAATTAAAGTGATTACTGAAGGTTAAAAATGAAGTAAAACTGACATGTGCAATTATGATTTCTTAACCCATTGTAGTCGGGTGACCCGTAAAAGGGTATTTGACAAACAATGCA
Source organism: Anodontia alba (assembly GCA_964016985.1). Taxonomy (NCBI): domain Eukaryota; kingdom Metazoa; phylum Mollusca; class Bivalvia; order Lucinida; family Lucinidae; genus Anodontia; species Anodontia alba. The sequence continues at coordinate 511,246 of OZ024838.1, read as the reverse complement.
GACCAAGATCAGACCCCAACAACGCGCCCTAAGATCAGGGTCTCTACTGTTTGCAAATAGTTTAGCCATTTTTCCCTAGGAATATATAAATCTCAAAGCTGGGTGTACCTAAAATTGAAATTGGACTCTTCCAATATATAGTGTTGGAGAGTCTATTCAGTCTACAATAGGTTAATTGCACATAAATGTACAAATACAGAGAACATGTTACGACGGAGTATTTGATAAGCCCGAGGTTTTTTTTCAGTTCTCCATTAAATGTACTCATTAGAAGCGCCTCAGCGAGGCACTTCTAGTGAGTAGCACAATATATGTTTTATAGAGAAATAGGAAAGACAATAACCAAGAATTTTCATCAAACAATCCTTCTTAACGAGTCCTCTGAGAAAAAATATAACAATGGGACAAACTAACCGTCTGTGTAAAAATATTGTAATGAAAAGTATACCTTATTTAAAACTTATTCCACTACGAATTTACTTATAAATGCAAAATAGGAATTTATCCGAATGAACTGAAGCGAATGCATCCCAAAAGTAGTAACAAAAAGATACAGATGAGCGCCAAACTTTATTTCACCGAGAAATTCTTTTTTCTCCTTTTTTTTCTTCAAATTGCAATTGTGCAAAATTGCGTTGTACCGCTTTCAAAAGGACCATACTCTAAACGTAAGAATTGTCAAATTATTTCTTTTTACAGCAGATCCCTTTTCGGGTGAGGTTTGGCATGCATAAAAGACAACAGGATATCACAAAAGTTGTCTGCCTTATAAAACGAAAAGCAAAAAAAAAAAAAAAAAAAAAAAAAAAAAACATAAATAAATAAAATAAAATAATAAATAAATAAATAAAAAGTAAGATAAAAAGCGCTGCGGGTAGTGCACCATGACCCGCTACTGCACTTACATCAAGCAAGTGCCATAACTCTGTGAAAAATAAAATCAACGGGAAGGTGCATTTGTCTTTCCCCAAATATTGTCAACATTGATAAATGTACATTTGTTAAGTTCAGTTAAACACGATTGTTTCCTTTTTTCGTACATATTTTCTACTAAGTTCAAAGGGTCGCAACTCCAAAAGTATGTTAACCAGTGTTGCGGTTTTTTGTGTTCTGCACGTTGTCTCATAGTGCTTTACATTTGGAAGAAATTTGATAGTCCTATCTTAAACGATTTTCAACTTACAGAGCGGACACGAGTACAGGGTAGAAATGCCTATGTTCAATGTTCAAAGGGCAATCACTCCAAAAATAGGAAAACCAAAGTTACGCTTCACGTGTTCTGCAAGTCATGTCATAGTGCTTTACACTTGTGTGAAGTTTCGTGAAAAGATAAAGCGGACTCCAAGTACATAGTAGAAAAGGCTATTTTCAAGATCTACTATGTTCAAAGGGCCGCAACTCCAAAAGTAGGTTAACCAGAATTACGTTTTTTGTTGTTGTTTTTTTTTGTTCATGATGCTTTACATTTGTGAGATATTTCATAATAATATCTCGAACGGTTTTCAGCGGACATGAAGACATGTTAGAAATGGCTATGTTCAATGTTCAAAGGGCAATAACTCCAAAAGTAGGCAAACCAGAGTTACGGTTCATGTGTTCTGCATGTCGTTTATTTACATTTGTGTGAAGTTTCGTGAAAATATCTTGGACGGTATCAGAGTTATTGAGGGGACACGAATGATGGAAGCGCTGACGGACGGACGGAGGGACACTCTAACGAATGGGTACTTATGTGGTTATCCAGGGTAATTTCAATACTGATTTGACTATTTTATAGCCCCACAAGTCAATCTGTAGCCACAGAATTCAAGATTTTTATGTGTCTACGGAATAAATCCCATTTATATACATTAAAACTGTCCGTCAAATATAGCCCCCTAAGTACTTATTTGTGTGTACGGACGGACGAACACTAAAAATTTCGGAGGGTATAACATAATACCCTCGCCACTTTTTGTGACGGCGCATAAAAATATAGTAAAACTGGGGTTTACAGGGGTATACTTTATTTTTCTTATTTCTGCTCAAAAACATAGATTGTGGGTACTCGTTAGAACCGCCTCGCCAAGGCGGTTCTAATGAGTACCCACAATCTATGTTTTTGTGCAGAAATATGAAAAATATCAGAGATTTTTTATCTAAAAAATTTCAGTTTTTGGAGGTGAAATTTTCTACATATTTGAATAGGCATGTTTTCGTAATGAATATTTAAATTTAATCAATTCTACGTAGTAATGTAGTGCCTGTTTGGGCCACGTCAAGCGAAAAGGTGTTTTGAGAAAATGCGGACAGAATTTGACCCTCCGGACAGTCTGAACTTGCCTACTGAATATTGTAATCTGATTGGTCGACATTTTTACCATGGACTTGATTTCGGAAAACAGTCGTTAATTTCCGTACCGGCTCGGATTTTTTTTTTTTTGTAGTGAAACTGACCATACTTTTACAACATAAATATTTATGCCAGAAAAAGGCCAGACTTTACATTCTTTGGGATTTTCTTCAGTGCAGGTACCTGTGCAAGTCCCTTACAAAGTACCATATTTGACCTAAATACCGCACTGTGCGCTTAAATGTTTTCAAAATTACTGAATAAAATGTAGTAAAATATCTTCCTAATAAGGGCACACTTTAAAGGAATAAGAAGCAGAGGACTTTCTGATTCAATGATGCTTATGTGATATGTGTTCTGATTTTCTTTCTGATTTCCAGATTCAATAATGCTTATGCAATATGTTTTCTGATTTTCTTTGTAAAAGCATATATTGTGGGTACTCATTTGAAATACCTCGACAAGTTTATAGAAGCATATGTTGTGGGTACTCATTTGAATTGCCTCGACTTGTCGAGGCAATTCAGATGAGTGCCCACAACATATGCTATTATAGAGAAGTAAAAATATTACACGGACTGCAATCCGAAGCCTATGAAATCGCTTGACTGTGAGCTTATAGGGATATGTGCGGTAATTAGGTCGAATACGGTATTGTTATTTTAAACTATAAGAAAGCGTATATATGAACCTTTACGTAAGAAAACGTACCTTCTCAGATGTGCGCTCAACCAAGACTCAAATCAGCCTGTGCATCCACACAGTCTGATCAGAGTCTTCTTTCTCCGCATGAAGAAAATTTGCAACCTTGGCTATCCACAAATATGCGCAGCGAGGATTCTGATCAGACTGCGCGAATGCGCAGGCTGATCTGAATCTTCGCTGGGCGCACATATCCGAAGATACGTTTCCGGACATTGAAGATGTTTTCTGTAGTCGGAAAATACATTTGCCTGTCAACTATGCTACACTGTCATTAACAAAATGTTTGTAAACTTTCTTTAACGGTACAAATAAATACGCAGGGCGCAAAGAAAGTAAAGAGTCCTTCTGTCATGTGCGAACAGCTAAATAGTCAGCTCAGCGTGCGCGGTCGCATACTTGTAGTCTGACCAGGGCCTCTTTTTGCTGATATATACTAGCTCTGTATCCAATGATTCTGTAAGCGAGTCACGCATGTCCTGATCAGAATGCCCCTTATGACACAAGAGCCCTTTTTTCGTGTTATGTGTTTTGTGTCTGTCATTTGAACCGTAACGTCAGAAAACGTGCCTTCTGTCATGAGCGCCCAGTGAATATTCAGCTCAGTCTGCGCATTCATCAGAATCTTTATTGGGCGGATTTTGGATAGCCAAGGGGGCAAAGTTTCTTCATGCGGACAATGAGGACTCTGATGAGATTGCGCGGATGCGCAGGCTGATTTTAGTCTCTGTTGGGCGCAAATGTCAAAAGGTACGTTTTCTGTCGTTGCGGTCCATTTACTGAAGATTGTTGTTATAACGTTAATGCAGGTGAAGGACGGTTTAGTTCTTTTATGGCTTCTATACAATCGCATTACCGGGACTAGCACCCAATTAACCTTTTATTACTCCCTGGGCAAATTCAGAAGATGACAAACTGATATTTCTTTTCTTATTTTCCCATGCAAATTTTCTCCTAAGGAGAAATGGTCAAACATGACACAATACCTCCTTATATCATACTTATCCAAACAGAACGAATCTATATTATTATATCTGTTCATTACGAAAACACGCCTATTCAAATATATTGAAAATTTCACCACCAAAAACTGACAGATTTCAGATAAAAATTCTGATATTTTTCATATTTCTGATCAAAAACAGAGATTGTGAGTACTCGTTAGACTCGCCTCGGCAATGCGGTTCCCACAATCTATGTTTTGAGCAGAAATCAGAAAAAATTATGTATACCCCTGTAAACCCCAGTTTTACTATATAAAAGTGGGGTTTAAAGGGGGGTCAAAGTTATATAGGTATGTTTTCGTGATGTGGTGCATTTAAAACTGCTGGATGGATGATATTCGGAAGTACAGAAAAACCTGTATTTCCGGTCACATGTCTATACCAAAGTTATCATCAAGTTACCCCTCACCCACACCTGCACCACCACTGCAGGTACCACGACCAGCCAGCTCTTCGAGTTCTTTATCTATATTTGTGTATGTAAATAAGATATTGGGGGTGGGGGGGTGGAGAGGGGTCGGGGCGGGGCGAAGAAGTACGATTGTAATCATATAAAGTACAATATCGGTGGACGAATATGATTACTCCAGTAAAACGTATTGGGTAAAAAGTGTAACCTGAGCCATGGTCCCACTAAACATTGAAAAGGATCTTTTCTATCAAATAAGGGCTCAGTTCTAGAGCCGTATGGAATTTCAGGAAACTGCCCTCATCAGCACTCTCAGAGCTTTGGTTTTTTGAAGCCCCTTCCTGTTACCGGGGACAGATCCAGGATGATTTCTGATAAGGATCGATTTTAATAGAATTACCATACTTACTCCATGTATTCGGGCAGACAGACCGTAGCAAACAGTGTCGACCCAGATCAGACGCCGCAGAACGCGACGTCTGATCAGGGTCTACACTGTTTGTCGCTCATATTGCAATTTTGCACGCACTCACAGGCAGTAAAGAGAAGTATAAAGTAAATAGCAAGGGTGTTAATATTTAGGGTAAATACGGTATTCCAAATTTATCAAATTTATCCAAAATTTCCCCTGAAAATGAAATTTTAAGTCAAAGTGGCGTTCGACCGAACCCTAAGTTTTTTGCACCCTATATAAAGGCACCGTGACTTCCGGTTAGGAATGACAATATTAACCTTTACCCCAGGCTTAATCACGAGACAACAATTAAATTGGTGCTATTTTTCTTCTGATGATATTTTTCTTTTTATTATTTTTCCCCCAGAAAATAGGCTTTGACATTCCATGCAAATTTACATGAAATATCAAAGCCTATTTTCTGAAAAAGAAATGAAAAATATTTCAAAATGTCGTCTACTGAACTTCTATTCAGCATGCTATAGCGTTAAGATAGTGTAATATAATTTAAGAATTTCCACTTTTGAGGTTTTATGTTCTTTTCAAGTTTTCAAGTGTATTCGATATTGGAAACTTTATGTTCTTTCCAACAGCTTTCTTTATAAAGTTGTTTATTAGTAGCAATTTAAAGTAGGATCTTTTCACACCACCCAAGATAAATACCTATTAAAATGCAATGACAGCGTGAATTCACACCTGAGACATGATACAGCCTTAATCAGATTTTGTCTCGAATTTCCTAACCCGATATATACTGTCGGAAAAAAAAAATATTGCGACACTGTCGTCAATCCTAAACCTTGTTTCGGTTAAAAATGTATATAGTATTTGAAAAAGTAACTAGTTTTGCAAATTTTGTACACTTTATAAATTTTGATGAGTTCGTACAGTCAGGCGTATCGACCAGTTTTTGTGCATGTTACTCACACTGCAGAAAGCTGAATTTGCGTTCAACGTGAAATCGTGATCTTTCTCCTTAGAAATCGTGCCATTTTTACAAATGACCTCTCTCAGATCAGTCAGTTTGAAATGCCTTGAAGAAGCATTTCAGTCAAAGGAAGGGCCTGCGTTATCGGTATGTTAGAAAATAGAGCCACGGCAAATCAAGCTGCTATGCGAGCCGGCGTACACAGAGCTACAATGTTCAGGATGAAATCGACGTTTCTTCAAACAGGCTCAGTGAAAAACAAGCCTCTACCTCGCAGACCGAAGTCGACTACGGCAATCCCAGACAGATTCCTGAGACTCACTGCCCTGAGACAGTGGTTTAAATCGTCTGTTGAACATACTGCCAACCTACGACGTGCTACAGGAGTGGCAATCCACCCTCGTACTGTACGGAACCGACTTAAATTTTCTGGCATCAAGCCTTGTAGACCTTGCCTGAGGAATAAGTTGACTCACCACCACTAGTTGGAGAGGCTCGTTTGGTGCCGTCATCGTCGTCGTTGGAGAAGAAATCAGTGGAGCATCATCCTTTGATCAGACGAATTGCGTTTCAACGTTGACTTCTTCGACCGGCGTAAACGTGTATGGAGGACAGTCGGCGAGCTTTAGATTACTGTAACCATAGCAGAACATGACAGATACGGCTGAGGCAGCGTTTTGGTTTGGGCGGCTGTGAGTTACAACCACAAGATTGACCTTCACATTGTCCAGGGAAATATGTCGGCGTTGAAATACCGTGAGACGTTAAAATGTAATGGGACATAATATGTGGAACACATTTTATTTTTGACAGTTATGGGACTTGCTGAATATAAGTGCAGTGGCGGGGCATGGTGCAGTGCTTGCAGCGCTTTTATTTAAAGTCTAATCAATGTTAGATTCAGTAAGTCCAGCGTAACAATTTATAAGTTGTCTGAATAAATCAGAAAGAAAACGTAGTGCATAGTGATGTCCTCATTTGTCTGTGTCACTACGGGGATCGATACAGTTTAAGGGGAGTAAACTCTGTCGTGTTGTTTTTATCTTCTGAGAAGGGGCGCACACACACACACACACACACACACACAGAGAGAGAGAGAGAGAGAGAGAGAGAGAGAGAGAGAGAGAGAGAGAGAGAGAGAGAGAGAGAGAGAGAGAGAGAGAGAGAGAGAGGATGGTTTAAAAACTGTTAAATCTGAAAAACCGAACAATAATAATATAGATTCCTGCATGCCACTGTTTTCATATGCGTAGCACTCATATCTGAAACGTTTTTAAGTTATAGAAAAGGCACACGCATATGACTTGGATTACTATTGACAATGTTCAAAGAGCTCTAACTCCAAAAGCAGGTAAGTCAGAGTAACAGTTCTTGTGTTTTGCAAATTGTATTATGGTGATATACATTTGCATAAAGTTTCAAGAAAAGAATTCGAACAGTTCTCAAGTTACAGAGTGGACACAAATACATTACATAAATTACTATTTTCGAAGTTAAGAGCGCCATAACACTAAAAGTAGCAAACCAGAGTTTCCGTTCTTGTGTTCTGCACCTTGTCTTATAATGCTTTACATTGTGAGAAGTTTCATCAACATATCTGGAAAGCGGACATTTATACATGGTAGAAATGGCTATGTTCAATGTTCAAAGGGCACTACCTCCAAAAGTAGGCAAACCAGAGTTATGGTTCATTTGTTCTGCACGTCGTCTTATAGTGGTTTACATTTTTGAGAAGTTTTGTGAAAATATCTTGAACGGGTTTTAACTTAAAGAGCGGACACTTAAACATGGTAGAAATGCCTCTGTTCAATGTTCAAGGGGCAATAACTCCAAAAGTTGGCAAACAAGAGTTACGGATCAAGTGTTCTGCACGTCGTCTCATAGTGCATTAAAGTTTGAAGTTTGGTGAAAATATCTCTGACGGAGAGAGAAAGAGAAAAAAACACAATTGGATGGTTTGTAATATTATGTGTGTGTGTGTGAGAGAGAGAGAGAGAGAGAGAGAGAGAGAGAGAGAGAGAGAGAGTACATGTAGGCCTTAAAAATAAAGTAATATCACTGCATCAAACCGTTGTACATCTGTCATAAGGTTAGGTTTCATATAATTGACGTTGTATACTTGTGTCAAATTATCTTAAAACGTATTTCATGATAAAACTGTAAATGAACCTATTTTGAATAGAGCTTCAGTCACAAATCACCGTGAGACTTTAGAAAAAGAGCCGCGCGACGACAAATGGGACACGAGTGGGAATGTGGTTGTGCGTGCGCATGCCAAGTTGGGGTGGCGGGGTGGCGTGGCGGAGTGTGGCGGAGGCGGTGAACCAGTCCATTTGTTATTTTTATTATTATTAAAGATACATATTCATTTTATAATGTCCAACACTTCTGTAAGCAGAAAGCGAAACAACTGACCAGACTGCGCGGATATGCAGATATGCTTCACGGGGACTGCTCTTAACCTATTAAAGACTGAATGAACTTCCCCACACTATATATTGGAAGATTCTAATCTCGATTTTAGGTATGTCAGGCTATGTGACTTAGATATTCCTAGAGATAAATAGTTTAACTCTATGCAAACAGTGGAGACCCTGATCAGGTCGCATATTGCGGCGTCTGATCTGGGTATGCACTGTTTGCCAGTTACCCTTTTAGGGGTCTCCAGACTACAATGGATAAAACCGCTTTGGGGAGAGTGCGCCATAAATGCACCATTTGTGTTCTGACAAATCAAAAGCATAGAGCGGTAGAATTTTTAGACTCTTCAAAATGACACGAGTAGTTACGTGAGAAAACGTACTTTTGGACGTGTGCGCCCAACGTATAGACACAAATCAGCCTGCGCAGTCTAATCAGATGCTTAATTGTCCTCATAATGAAACGTTGCATCTGTGTGTATGCAAAATGCGCCCAGTAATTATTCTGCTCAGACTGCGCGAATGCGCACATGTCCGAAGGTACGTTTCGTGACGTTGCGGTTTATATGATTTGGATTGCGGAAAATAAGCTCTTACCCGTGTGGTTGAGTAACACTTAATGTCGAAAGCTGTTATAAATCAACTGCGTTTGTAAACAAGAAAAAACAGATTTGATTTCAAAATAAAAGAATGCCGGACTGCAGCTCAATAACTAAACGGCTATATTCGAATTTGAGACTGATTGAATATCTGCGCATGTGAACGTCGACCAGAAAAAAAAAAAAAAAAAAAAAAAAGACAAAAAACAAAAAAAAAAAAAAATACATCGCAATTTGATTGTTATCAATAGCTACAATAAGAAAAGGCGTACCCAACTCGCTACCCAGTCACAGTCATTCCCCGGACATATTCTTTACTATTTTACCTCCTCTGCTTTCGACATCTTTCAGAAAGGCTTTTTTTTGGAGTTGTTGGGAGGCGGGGGGTGCGGGGGGGGGGGGGGGTGCGGAGTCCAAGCGCTTTACACAGAAGAAGTAAATTTGCAAACTTTTGTCATGATTTAATGCAAAACCATTTGTTGTAATTCACGAAAAATTTTATTCTAATCGTTGGATTAAAAAAAGTCAAACATTTTCACTTTTTCCCGCAGTAAACTTGGCTATAAATAATGCAGAAATCAGTAGGGTAGGTAAATTTTAAGCAGACTTTCAATAAGTTCCGTTTTTTTGTTTTCCAAATTTTCTAAAATTTTCACAATATAATTGTGAGGCATCAGTAATTAAAAATCTGCAAAGAGAAGTAAAACATTTTTTCTTAGATAAAAATTGCAAACTTTCACATTACTATAGAAACTGCATAAGTCAGATCAATTTTCGGTCATAAACACAGAAACAGAAAATTCAAATAAAATACGGTCAATCAAACAAAAAAAACATCAACATATTTTCATGTAAAATAAAACGCCAAGCAAAAAAAAAGAAAAGAAAAAAAAAAAAACAACAAAAAAAAACGGTTTTATCTGAGTCTTCGTTGGGCGCAAATGTCGGAAGGTATGGTCTCTCATGTTGCGCCTCGTGTTAGTAAAGAAACTCGGACTGCGTTCAGAAGCCGAAGGAACTCGCGAACGTTCTGTCCTGGAACCCTGCTCCTGCTGGTGCTCGTCATTAGGTAGTCAGAGGATACATTCCCGATCACTTTGCACTTCTGAACAAACTCTGAACTGCAGCACCAGTTAGTACTAATGACCAGTACTCAAGTCCCATCAGTACTAATGACCGGTACTCTAACGCCGTATTGGCAGTCTCATCAGTACTAATGACCGGTACTCCGCACCACATGGGCCCTCCCATCAGAACTAATGACCGGTATTCTACCCTAATGAACTGTCGGACCCAAAGATTTAGAAGTCTCTGATTGGTCCTATTAATGATACAGCGTGTGTGATAAAATAGATATTAAATTTATTTATTTATTTATCAAACTACGTAGTAAACAACACGGATTTTAAGTACAATGCGGGAAAATATTTAATTGTGATTATGCAGTTGGAAAACAACAACAAATTTATCATTTTGTTTCGCCATTGCTACGTGTCATTTAAAACGTCAAACAGCGTTATTTATATTTCCGACGTTATCTACTGAACGTCGACTAACAATAAAAATGACCATGATAACTGAGCCTCGTAGCGAGAAAAACGCTCTTCGGACCCTGCCGAATCGATTTTTCCCGGCTACTTCGCAAGGCACATGTCTAGCTCTTAGACTGAAGTTTCTCCTTGACCAGCGAATAGCACAGGTTCTGACGAGACTGCGCGATGCGCAGGCTCGTCTGAACCTTTGCTGTTCGTACATATTATGATTTTCTGTCAGGCTTGCGAAAAGTAAACGCCAATATCAGACTCCGCAACAGCTAGTCTTAGTACATGTAGCATTCTTACAGTTCTCAGATAGATTTTGTTTAGTGAACAGTTTTGCCAGCGGATAATAACGGGTCCACTCAAACCGCACTATTTCGGCAGGGTTATACGGGCCTTTGCTGGTGACACTGCCCGAACTCAAATCAATGATTACTGACGTCAGACGTTGGGAAAAACGGATGTAAAACCGTGATGCAAAATGTGGCAGGATATCAGTATTACCTGTATGATTAACACACGTATTGTGTTTATCGACACGGACGTAGGAGCTTAACTTGACTTATTAAGGTAAATGCATGCCTTTTTCAGAGGAGGTAACTCTTTAAAAATTGATTTTATCTCCCTCTGACAAGGGATCTACTCTAAAAGAAAAGAAAAACAAGTGCTCTCTTTGGGAGCAAATTCTTTTTCTTTCAAAGAAGATCCCTTTTTCAGAAGGGACCATGAACTCCTTGTCTCCCTTGTATTCAGCGGAAAACAGTATGTATTTATGGCTAAGATATATTGATAATATATTAGCCATACATACCTGGCCCAGTTGTTCAAAGCGTCGTTAGCTTAACGAGCTCGTTATGGGTCATTTCGTTAACTGTTTTAGTGGAGTCAGTATACAGTATTCTGATATTTTTTGCTGAAAAATGTGACTGCAAAAGCTACTCACATTTTTTCAGCAAAAAAAAATCAGCATATTTGCGTATCACTCGATGTAGATTTTAACTAATCGTTAACTAACGACGTCGTTAGCTTTGAACAACTGGGCCCTGTTCTACACCATCCAGATAACTTGCCGATCCCCACCCCCTATGATAAAAAACAATCCTTCTTAATAGGCCCTTTATAAATCATGATAATGTGCACGTTGTGGCCCAATAAGTACCATTTGAAGACTGTAAGAAAGCCTATAAAGTGCTATATATTGTTTAATTAGGGCTATTTATTGTTTTTTGTTGTTGTTGTTTTTTTTTTTTTTTTTTTACAATTTCAGAGGGCCAATAAATTATTTAAAAAAGCCAGAGAGTAAGCCCGACTATAAGGGCTTTTTAAAATTACAATTGTATTATTATTTTTGATCGAGTCGATGTTTTACGGCCCAGATAACTCATTAGGGTCATGTTGTGCGCGGTCAGTTTACCCAACCACACTTTTCCTGGGCAGGCTGAGTCCTCTATGCCGTTAATCAGTTCGTGTACATTCTTCACAATAAACTGACAACTGCCCTTCCTGCTAGCCTCACTATAACCCTTGAAACGCCAATATATTACGGATCCACATTCGCTGCACGTAAGATTTTTGTTCAGTAGATGGTCAGACTTGGGCTCGAGCCTGCAACCTTCAGCACCGCAGTCAAACGATCTAACAACTCTCAGATTGTGTCCATGAACAAACTCAATAAAATCGAGTCTGCTATTTTCGTCTATTCGTATTTTGCTTCCAAAAACTCCCTCATCTGAGAATTTAATTACCTTCATTACAACTTGTGTTAAGTACTGCGTGGCTTTCCCACATGTGACCCGAGCGAGGCTAGGACCGTAAGTACTGAACTTACATAAAACTATTAATTTTAACTGGCTTTAAATAACTTATTTCATATCTTAAATTTCCGGACCTTAAGTTAGGGAAGACCTTAACTCTGAGGAATGATGGTAAACCTGGCTTCTGAGCCTTTGCATCACCGATCTCATTTGAATTTAGTCGACTCGTTATCTCGAAATCAAAGGGACTCTATGAAATACATGTACTTCGAGGTATCCGTACCTCGACAAATCAGATTTGCAGATTGAGGAAAAAAAAATCGAACAACCACATTTAACAAATATATATGTAATTGGACTCTTGATGTTAGAGATATATTGAAAATATTGTGGAAAAGAGAAATTGCTCCTTAGGAGCAATTTCTCCTCTTTTCCACAATATGTTCTTACCTGTTGCTAGATTTCCATGTTTAGGCAGGGACCAGATTTTCACTTCGAGATAAGCGGTTATTGGAGATAAGCGAGGTCTAGATAACGAGAGTCAACTGTATTTGAAAATAGAACATCGCTCAACCACGGGCTAGGTATGTGAGCAGTAGTGCGCGTTACAATACTGTTTATGAAAACTCAAATAAAATAAAACCGAGTTTGCAATGTCCTTCATTTGATTTTTTAGATCGGCTGTTTTCGAAGAAAACGACGAGGTATTGTCATAGCTCTGGCGTCGTCTGCGTCTGCGTCGTCGTGCAAAAACTTGGACATTTTGTAATATCTGCCATTACTGAAGATATTTACTTGAAACTCGGACTAGTTGTTCATTATGAAAAGGGGAACTCATACCAATAGAGGAGGTAACCCTCAAAATATTTTTGGCACAGTTATGCCCCTTTTTCGACTTAGAATTTTTCTTCTGCGTCGTCGCCGTCGCGCAAAAAACTTGGACATTTTGTAATATCTCTGTCATAACTGAAGATATTTACTAGAAACTCGGACTAGTTGTTCATTATGAAAAGGGGAACTCATACCAATAGGGGAGATAATCCTCAAAACATTTTTGGCACAGTTATGCCCCCTTTTCGACTTAGAATTTTTGTTCTGCGTCGTCGTCGTCGTGCAAAAAACTTGGACATTTTGTAATATCTCTGTCATTACTGAAGATATTAACTTGAAACTCGGACTAGTTGTTCATTATGAAAAGGGGAATTCATACCAATAGGGGGGGTGGGGGGGGGGGGGGGTAAGCCTCAAAATATTTTTGGCACTGTTATGCCCCTTTTTCGACTTAGAATTTGTGTTGAAAAAATGGTTTCACTGCGATTTCTCAAGAACTGATGGATGAATTCTGATCATGTTTGGTATCGGACTACCCTTTTCCGGGTGAAGTTAAAGTAAAAATTAGCAGCTTGTTTTTTCAAGCCCACACCTATCTTTTCCGACGCAGAAATGAAAGTTGTTGGGAATGGCATTTTTCAAAATATGTCTGTGAAATTGACTAATAAAAGCCAGTTGCGGGCAAGCGTCCCCCGACGTTATGGCTTTGTCAGTAAAAGGTTGTGACTTTTAAATCCCTATGATAGGAGGGTAACCCCAACACCACATAAGGTTGTAGGCCTTCTAGTTGAGGAGATATGGAACGTTGACGTTAAATGTGTAAAAGCACTGATCGCGAAATATAGGTCAAGGTCACTGGGTCAAGGTACCTGCATTCCGTATATTGAGGACAAGCACTATGCAAGGTGGTTGTAGACCTTACAGTTGAGGAGATATCGAACATCGACGTAAAATGTGTCAAAGTCACTGAAGTGCAAAATACAGGTCAAAGTCTCCGGGTCAAGGTACCTGCCATATCATTAAATCTAGGAGAAGCACTATGCAAGGTCTGGTGGTTTTAGGTAGGCCTTATACATGTAGTTGAGGAGAGCTGAAACGTCAACGTAAATTGTGTCAAAGTCACTGGAGAGCGAAATATAGGTCAAGGTCACCGGGTCAAGGTACCTGCCAAGTCAGGAGGTCAGGGAGATGTTTCATGCAAGGTTTGATGGTTGTTTAGTCTTATAGTTGATTAGAATACTAACTTTGACGTAAATGCCGAACTTCGACATAAATGTTGACAGACGAGTGAACGAATTACTGGACGAATGGACGGAAAAGCGGACGCCTATGTCGCAAAGTCAAGAGGTCAGGAAGATGTTTCATGCAAGGTTTGGCGGTTGTTTAGTCTTGTAGTTGATTAGAATACTATCTTTGACGTAAATGCCGAACTTCGGCATAAATGTTGACGGACGGACGGACGAATGGACGGACGGACGAACGTCTATGTTGTACCCTGCAACAAGCATGTGCGACAAAAATCAGTAAATCAGGAGAACTTACCCATTTGTTGACATTTTGATGTCTCGTACGCCATGGCCGGAAGTTCGCGTAAATATTTTGAGTGCATTACTACCGGCTACCCCTTACGAGATTACCAGGTGTGACAGGGTTAGAGTGTATAAAACCTCATGAAAACAAAACGCTTTAATATATTTATTACAACATTATTAACAATATATTTATCTTCATTGCTATCACATCTCAGAAGCTACTTTAACACTAAGAATGCTGGGTAAAAAATTCAGCAGCTTATTATTGTCAACAAAGCAGACAATTTGCATGACATTACGAAAATACGCCTATTCAAATATATAGAAAATTTCACCCCCAAGAAAAACTGAAAATTTTCAGATAAAAAACTGAAATTTTTCATGTTTCTGCTCAAAACATAGATTGTGGGTACTCGTTAGAACCGCCTCGCCAATCTATGTTTTGAGCAGAAGTAAGAAAAATAATGTATACTCATGTAAACCCCAGTTTTACTATATAAAAGTCGGGTTTAATGGGGTCAAAATTACATAGGTATGTTTTCGTGATGACCTAAAAAAACTGAAAATTTTCAGATAAAAAACTGATATTTTCCATATTTCTGCTCAAAACATAGATTGTGGGGCGAGGCGGTTCTAACGAGTACCACTATCTACGTTTTGAGCAGAAGCAAGAAAAATAATTTCTACCCCTGTAAACCCCAGTTTTACTATATAAAAGTGGGTTTAATGGGGTCAAAATTATACAGGCATGTTTTCGTGATGAATGTCAAAGCCTATTTTCTGGGGTAAAATATTCCAAAATGTCTGTACAAAGCCTTCCCATACTTCATCATAGTGCAGTTTTTACTTATTTTTTTTCTTGGGATTATTGAGCTCATTCTAGTATCTTAGAAAATTCTAGTATCTTAGAAAACTGAGTTCCGATTTTCAGCATATTGTGACACTGCCTCTAATTTGTAACATCACGAAAACATGCCTATACAATTTTGACCCCCTTAAACCCCACTTTTATATAGTAAAACTGGGGTTTACAGGGGTATATGTTATTTTTCTTATTTCTGCTCAAAACATAGATTGTGGGTACTCGTTAGAACCGCCTCACTGTTTTGAGCAGAAATATAAAAAATATCGGAATTTTTTACCTGAAAATTTTCCATTTTTTGGTTGTAAAATTTTCAATGTATTTGAATAGACGTGTTTTCGTAATGAGACCTGCCTCATTTAACACACTAAATGACAAACTCAAGTCCTGTATAAACCTACTAACAGCTCTGCTGCAGAAGCACAAGGCAGATCATCTATTCCAATGACCTGAATTCTTATGGCATAGAAAAGAACAAAATCTTTTCGGTACCAGGAGACTAGAAAACAAATAAACTTTGATTAAAACTCACTGTTTTTTTTTTTCGTTTTTTTTTTTTTTTTTCATAAAAAAAAAAAAAAAAATAAGAAATCTCAATGCTGTTGATTAGATAATTCAGACAATAAATTTGGAAAGATTTTTTCTATTTCCTCCTACTCCTTTCAGACAATATCATGTGAAACTCCTCAATATTTTAAATGTTGTCTACTTTATAAAGTGGTGAATTGTGGGGTAACCTTAGTTTATTTTCTGAAATACTCTCTACCTACAACAGTGTTAAACAAGGCATATTAACCATCACTAGTTTTTTTATAGAGACATGCCGGAGAAAACATCATGTAAACTTTTTATATTAAAACAGATCAGCTCTCCAACACCCATGTCCTGTAATTAAGGCAGATATACAGTATAATTCCGCTATTAATTAACCCTTGTCAAGATGCACCACCCACTTCTAATTTTCATCCAATCAGACTCCTTGATCCAGATTGTAGGCATAAATTTACATACTGAATGGCAAACAGTGCAGAACCAGATGCACTGGATCTACAGATTGCAAAAGTACGGTATATCCTGGTTCAGCAGGACACGGTTAAGACAAAAATAAGATCACTCCTCTAGTAAGACCAGCTTTGTTCAGTCCCAAATATTTTTTTTTTCTTTGTTATACATAGCTCCAGATGAAAGGGGTATCTGCATAATATTTTTCTTTTTTCTCCACAAAATTATATGTTGTTGTACTCATTAGAAGCATCTCAGCAAGACACTTCTAATGAGTATCAAAGCGTATTATTTTGTGGAGAAATAAAAAAAAAATAACAGTACTTTTTGGCTGGAAAAAAAAAACAACAACACCTTATCTAGAGCTTCAGTAAAACCTCAGTGACTGAGCACCGATGTCTGATTTACCGTGGCTAATTCGAACTTGTTTTTGAGTCCCTAGGAAAACTTCTGCTACATGTAGTTCAAGAAAACAGATATTAAGGAATATTTTAGGAATTTTTATTTTCTATTATATCATGAAAATGTTTATTGTGTCTACATTGAGGTGATTTTAATGAGTAAACTCAACATACCATTATTTTATAGATTGATTGTGTTGGGGTTTAACGACACGTCAACCCTTGTGGGTCATTTTGTGTCGTCTCCCAGAGAAAGGGAGAAAAGTGATAGAAGAGATAGTAGAAGAGATTAAAGAGAGGGACAGGGAAGAAAGGAACAGGAATGAAAGTGAAGAAACAGAAAAAATAAAAATATTCCCCATCTACCCTTACCTGCTACAAGGATAGCAGGCCTTGCCCAACTGTAAGCCAATATCAGTTGGACGCCCCGGTGACGTAAGATACACGACACCTTCGCACCACCCGACCACCCCACATTATTATTTTATAGAAGATTGAAAAGATGTTCATATATTATTCCCATTTTTCTCCCAACCTGGCACTATGATTGCCCCAGTACCCACATCTAGAACAAACTACCATGGTCCCTAAGATGTTTGAGCCATTGAGGTTCGACTGTAGGTTCTATATTTAATATTAAGACCATCCCGCAAATAAGGCCACTTTTAGGCAGTACCAAAGGTGGCCTTAACTCTTTCACTGCCACAGGCGATAATAACAAGATTTTGCAAACAGCATAGATTCAGATGAGACGGCTCATATGAGCCGTCTCATCTGGATCTACGCTGTTTGACAGTCAGTCTTTCAACTTTAAGTATAAACTTCTTTTCAAGCGGCAGTTTGTTAAAAAAGAAAAGCAGATGACAAATGTTGTCTGAAATTTGGCACCAAAAGATTTAAAAGGGGTATTTTAATGCACTCCATTACATTTAAATAACCTTCATACTGCAAAAATAATAAGACAAACAAAATGCATAAGACTATAATAAATAACAAATAATATGTATAAGAGTGAATCTCATAAATTTCTTTAATTGCAATACAGGAATTGAGGTATAGGTATTTTGTAAATACAACAGAACCTGCATAAACTGACATCTCTCAACAACAGCCACTTTCCAATTACAAACACATTTCTGGCTTCCCAAAATGTTGTTTAAGTATATATTATAACTTCTCTACAATGCCCAAGTACCGACAAGAGCCCACTTACAGCTACCCCAGGATGGCTGTTGTTTGTTTGTGTTGAGGTTTGATGGCCCAATCAACCCACTGCGGTCATGTTGAGTGTGGTCAGTTTACCTAACCACACTTTAGCTGGGCAGGCTTAGTCCTCTAAGCAGTTAACCAGTACTAGTGCACAATCTTTCGTCAGAAACTGACAAATGTCCTTCCTGAATCAGCGGAAGCGAATGACAGTAGAAAATATTTCATGATCAATGTCCATGACAGAATGTTGCTGACCCGGCAGGGGTCAAACCCAAAGCATCCTAATCACGAGTCTGATACACATCCAACTGAGCCACAGTGGCCGACGTCTTCCCGATTACAAACACTTTTCTGGCTTCCTAAAATGTTGTTTAGCTATATAACTTCTCTACAATGCCCACGTGCCAAAAAGCCCACTTGATGGCTGTTGTAAACAGGTTACACTTTCACCTTTGACATGCTAAAGGCAACATTGGCAGAATCACTTAGCAGTATAATAGATCTGAAACGACATAAATATACAGTGAACCCTCGTTACAACAACTGCATTTGTTCCCAAAGATATTGCCATCATAATGAATTTGCTATTGTAAAGAATCCATAATGGACAGAATGATATGTAATAAATGCCTTGTTTTATTCTTATTTCCGCATAGAACATATGTTTTGGATATTTGTTAGAATTGCCTCATTGAGGCAATTCTAACAAATATCCAAAACATATGTTGCTTGAAGTTTCACTGCAATGTTCTTGCATAATTTCTTGTTAACTATCACCCCTTGAGCGAAGGTTTCCTGGCATTCAAATTGTCATTATAACGAATTCTGTTGTTGTATCGAGTGTCTGTGTAAAGAGGATTGACTGTAGTTGGTATCTGATTCAATTTGATGAGGAGACAAATGAACTGCTTAAATTGGAAAAATACTTATCCTAAATATTGGGACATCTTAACTCCTTACCAAACTTGTTCTAAAATTTGAACAAGTTCATTTTATTATCTGAAGTGTATCCAAAATATGCTGGATGAGTGGCAAACAGTGTAGACCCTGATCAGATCTGGGACTACACTGTTTACTAAGACTTGTTTGTACAAATACCTTGTAATATCAAAAACAATATTTAGAATACAAAAGTTAATAACATATCACAAGATTATTTGATAACACTGTGTAATATATCACTTTCATTACGAAAACACGCCTATTCAAATATATTGAAAATTTCACCACCAAAAACTGGAAGTCTTCATATAAAAATTCTGATATTTTTTATATTTCTGCTCAAAACATAGAGTGTGGGTACTCTTTAGAACCACCTCACCGAGGTGATTCTAATGAGTACATAAAACCTATGTTTTTGAGCAGAAATAAGAAAACTGATGTATACCCCTGTAAAACCCAGTTTTACTATATAAAAGTGGGGTTACAGGGGGTCAAAATTATACAGGTATGTTTTCGTGATGACTATATGAAACCTATAACACAGTCACCTCTAAACAATAACTGTCATCATTATAAAATTTTAACTTTTTATAACAGCCGCCTCACTACCACAATATATACGAACAACAAAGGCACAGGTCAACATTTACACAATCTGAGGGCCAGTTGTTCAAAGCATCGTTAGCTTAACAAGCTCATTAAAGGTCAAAATGTTAACTGTTCTAGGAAGTACAATAATCTAATTCACAGTTATTTTTGCTGAAAAAATGTGAGTAGCTTTTGCAAATGCAAAAGCTACTCACATTTTTTCAGCAAAAATATTAAGCGAAAGAGCAGCTAGTACCATTTTTAAAGTCTTTGGTATGACCCGGCCGGGGATCGTACCTGCAACCTCCCAGTCACAAAGCGGACAAAGGGTATACCCCAGCTTGTGTCATTACTAATCCTATCAGTCTTTTTGCCATGACCTTGACCTTTCATTTTAGGTAACACATAGCTTTATACCCTAATAAAATTTGAGTGTTACATGTAGCAACTGGCAAAATATAAACAAAATCCATCAACAGGCCTTGAAAATATTTTTGTTAAAAAACTGACTTATCAAAAGTTATCACAAAGGCATGTATTTTTGTACCATTTTCCTGCCATGTTTCAGATAATGTATAAAACAGAAAACCGACAAACTTTGATTTTGGCATTTTTTTAGCCATTACCTCCAACAGGCTAGGTGATAACATGGTGTACATCTTATTACCAGCAAACTGCAAAAAGCTACTGAAAAGAGAAAACTATATATGCTGGGGGTATAAAAATATGTTTGTGGTCCCATAAAAATTTTGGAATAGACTAGTACAGAGATCCTTACATAAAAACAAGAGGGCCATGATGGCCCTGTAATGCTCACCTGAGTATCATAACACTTAAAGAACCTGACGGAAAACATTCTGACCAAGATTCATGCTGATTATATTAACAAGTAAGACAATGTAGCATACCTAATGGACCATGAAATATAGATCAAGGTTAAATATGAATTACTGCACTCAAGAGGCCATGCCAAGATGTATGCATGTGCAAAGTATCACTGGCTGTAGGACCAATAATTACTGAGAAACTGACCTAAATGCATAAACTTAACAAAGTTAGTGGACCATGGAATATAGGTCAAGGTCAAATATAGATGACTGCATTCAAGAGGCCATGCTAAGATGTCTGCAAGTGCCAAGTATCACTGATGTAGGACCAACAGTTACTGAGAAACTGACCTAAATGGAAAATTTAAGAAAGTAACTGGACCATGAAATATAGGTCATAAGTGACCCAGGTACAAACTTGACCTAGAAATCAAGACAAACGTTCTAAGCAAGATTCATGATGCTGGCACCTGCTTAAGGCTTTTAAGTTTTTAGATATATAGCTCTATATTAATAAATGACCCCCATCGCAAATTTGGACTCCAAGGGCATGGTTGGTAGGATTTATGTAGGAGAAAAAAAGGTAAGAGAAAAGTCCAGGGAGTGCCACAATCACAAACTGCAGCCCTTCCCAGACACCAAGAGGAAGAGGAAACAGACAAGAGTTATAGTTCTCATGGCGTGCACGTTGTCTGATGATGCCTTTTTTTTTCTATGAAGTTTCATGAAAATATCTTATAAGGTTTTCACATGAAATTACCATTGTCAAATTTCAAAGGGGAATAACTCCAAAATATATAGACAAGAGTTACAGTTCTTATATTGTGCACATCATCTGATGAATCTTTATATTTCTATGAAGTTTCATGAAAATATCTTGAAGGGTTTTCAAGTTATAGTGTGGACACAAAATTACCATTCTCTAATTTCAAAGAGGAATAACTCCAAAAATGTAAGTTATGGTTCTTGTAGTCTGCACTACATTACCACTGTCAAATTTCAAAGGGGAATAACTCCAAAAATATATAGACAAGAGATACATTTCTTGTATTGTGCATATCTCCTGATGATGCTTTACATTTCTATGAAGTTTCATGAAAATGTCTTGAACGTCAAGTAATAGAGTGGCCACAATTGCATGACGGCCGGACAGGCAGATGAATAGACAGACAGACAACCATGGCAAAAACATGGAAAGTTTCAAATTGATTGCTACAAAATTGTAAGAAGAGTTGCGCTCACAAGACACCCAGGGTAAATGTTGATGGATGGACGAACAGACGGGCAGATGGAAACTTGCATGCCTAAGTCGACCTTCTAAAGCAGGTGTGACAAAAACAAATATTAAAGTACAACTTTGGTAGCAAGAAAAAGTATACTGAAGCATTTCTATCCTACAAATACATGTATATTCAACATGTTCAAGCCTCTCCAAACAGAAAATGACCTTATGACATCTACATCTAGTGTAGACTCACATCAGCCTATACATCTGTGCTGTCTAATTAGACTACACTGGTCAATAACCTAATGTATAACCTGTATACATCTGTGCAGTCTAATTAGTCTACACTGGTCAATAACCTAATGTATAACCTGTATACATCTGTGCAGTCTAATTAGTCTACACTGGTCAATAACCTAATGTATAACCTGTATACATCTGTGCAGTCTAATTAGTCTACACTGGTCAATAACCTAATGTATAACCTGTATACATTTGTGCAGTCTAATTAGTCTACACCGGTCAATAACCTAATGTATAATAACCTAATGTATAACCTGTATACATCTGTGCAGTCTAATTAGTCTACACTGGTCAATAACCTAATGTATAACCTTTATATATTCTACTCGTCTTGTATGGATATTCTATGAGTGAACACCTTATAAGACTATCTGAATGTGCAGGCTGATGTGGTCACATGTCATCAGGTCCATATTAAAAAACATATAATACTATAACTGTAAGCCCTGAAAGTATAAATTACAACTACAGCAGACAACATTATGAATTTTTTTTTTTTTTTTTTTTTTTTTTTTTTTTTTTCATTTTTCAGAAAAAAATAAGACTTTAAAATTCATGTGATTCTTCTGCATAGTCTTATTTTCTTCTTATATTATAGATTTTATGGAATTTAAATGTTTTTCTTGCATAATAAAACAACTGTGGACTATTGAGCCTCAGTCAATACTGGTATTCTCTGATTGATATCACATCTTATTATATATGTTATAAATAGATTGATTTTCATTGGCTCAGAGCCGCCCTCAGCCCAGTCCATATATTGTGATATATACTGGCTTGCGTCTGCCTTCTAGTGTATATTAATTTCTAAAATTAGATATCAACTTTTAGTAACTGATTGTGTTGGGGTTTAACGATATGTCAACCCTTGTGGGTCATTTTGTGTCGTCTCCCAGAGAAAGGGAGAAAAGAGACAGAAGAGATAATAGAGGAGATGAAAGAGAGGAACAGGGAAGAAAGAAGAACAGGAATGAAAGTGAAGAAACAGAAGGTATAAAAACATTCCCCCTCTACCCTTACCTGCTACAAGGATAGCAGGCCTTGCCCAACTTAGGCCATTATCAGTTGGATGCCCCGGTGACATAAGATACATGACACCTTCATCACAGCTGACCACCCCTAAAATGCATTCTCTCATAACAGTCTGTCTGTTTTACAAATAAAAATACTGGCTTTGAATAACCTGTACATAAAATATGCAAGTGTCCTCGCATTGACTGAAAGAGTGCATACGAAATTACTTTTTTCCTGGTTTGGAGTTTAACGGTGCAGTCAACATTATTAGGTCATGTTAAGCCTGTAAGTTTACCTAACCACACTTTCCCTGGTCAGGCTTAGTCCTCTATTAAATCAGTTAATCAGTATTTGTGCACATCCTTTTGCTAGAAACTGACAACTACCCTTCTTGAATCAGCTGAAGGGACAGAATGACAGTAGAAAATATTTTACAATCAATCTTCATGAAAGAATGCTGCCATATGTTTTTAAGCATAAATAAGACAAGAATTCCGCGGAAGGCGTCATCGCACCTGCTGGCGCAAAAGTCACAGGAGCCACAATCAGAATGTGGTTATTAAATAAGTTTATTTCATTCTTAGCAGTGCTTACTTGGAAAACTGGGTTGAAAAAATGTAGACAAAGTGCCTAGTGGGGCACATATATGCCAGGCCAGTCCCATTCCCTCTAATGGCTATATCTTCAGCACTGACTTTTCGTATCATACAGTCCAATGATAATGGAATGTTGACGTAAAATGTGTAAAAGTCACTGGAGCATGAAATATAGGTCAAGGTCACGGGTCAAGGTACCTGCTAATTCAGTACATCAAGGAGAAGCACAATGCAAGGTATAGTGGTTGTAGGCCTTATAGTTGAGGAGTTATCAAATATCAACGTAAAATGTGTCAAATATAGGTCAAGGTCACTGGGTCAAGGAACCTGCCAAGCCAGTGCAATGAGGTGAAGCACTATGCAAGGTTTAGTGGTTGTAGGTCTTATATTTGAGGAGATACCGAACATCAATATAAAATGTGTCAAAGTCACTGGAGTGCACAATATAGGTCAAGGTCACCAGGTCAAGGTACCTGTCGAGTCAGTACATTGAGAAGAAGTGCTATATAAGGTTTGGTGGTTGAAGGCCTTACAGTTGAGGACATATGGAAGGGTGACGTAAATGGTGTAAAAGTCAATGGAGCGTGAAATATAGGTCAAGGTCACCCAGTCAAGGTACCTGCAGAGTCTGTACATTGAGGAGAAGCACTATGCAAGGTTTGATGGTTGTAGGCCTTATAGTTGAGGAGATATTGAACGTTGACGTAAAATGTATAAAAGGCACTGGAGCACGAAATATAGGTCAAGGTCATCGGATCAAGATACCTGCCAAGTCAGTGCATATAGGAGAAGCACTATTCAAGGTTTGGTGGCTAGAGGTCTTACACTTGAGGAGATCTGGAACGTTGACGTAAATTATGCCAAAGTCACTGCAGCCAAAATATAGGTCAAGGTCACCAGGTCAAGGTATCTGCTAAGTCAGTACATTGAGGAGAAGCACTTTGCAAGGTTTGATGATTGTAGGCCTTATAGTTGAGGAGATATCGAACATCGACGCAAAATATGTCAAAGTCACTGGAGTGCAAAATATAGGTCAAGGTCACCGGGCCAAGGTACCTGCCAAGTCTGTACATCTAGGAGAAGCACTATGCAAGGTTTGGTAGTTGTACACCTTATAGTTGAGAAGATCTGGAACGTCAACGTAAATTGTGTCAAAGTCAATGGAGCGCAAAATATAGGTCAAGGTCACTGGGTCAACATATCTGCCAAGTCAGGAGGTCAGGGAGATGTGTCATGCAAGGTATGATGGTTGTTGTAGAATTGTAGTTGATTAGAATACTAACTTCGACGTAAATGTCGAACTTCGACATAACAGAACTGTTAAGAGACAGACGGACGGACGAACGGACAGACGAATGGAAAAGCGGGCACCTATGTCGCAAAGTCAGGAGGTCAGGGAGATATTTCATACAAGGTTTGATGGTTGTTTAGTCTTGTAGTTGATTAGAATATTAACTTTGACATAAATGTCGAACTTCGACATAACACAACTGTTAAGAGATGGATAGACGGACAGCCGAACAGACAGACGAATGGAAAAGTTGGCACCTATGTCGCAAAGTCGGGAGGTCAGGGAGATGTTTCATGCAAGGTTTGATGGTTGTTTAGTCTTGTAGTTGATTAAAATACTAACTTTGACATAAATGTCGAACTTCGACATAAATGTTGACAGACGGACGGACGAACGGACAGACATACGGAAAAGCGGACGCCTATGTTGCAAAGTCAGGAGGTCAGGGAGATGTTTCATGCAAGGTTTGATGGTTGTTTAGTCTTGTAGTTGATTAGAATACTAAGTTTGACATAAATGTCGAACGACGACATAAATGTTGACAGACGGACTGACTGACGGACGGAAAATCGGACGCCTATATCGCACCCTGCTACAAGCAGGTGCGATAAAAACTAATGCATACCCCTGTAGACCCCAGTTTTACTGTATAAAAGTGGGGTTTAATGGGGTCAAAATTATATAGGCATGTTTTCGTGATGAGAAATGCATTCAACTGAGCCACCTGACTTAGACATGCACTTGTGCAGCAAAAATTATTAATTTCAACACAAAACCCGAACAATCTAACAAATAATACAGTACACAATAAAAATGTAATATCACAGTTCATGAATCCAAATAAGCTGAGTTTACATTCATATTTTCTTATTTCTCGAAAGATGCTTCTATGATCTTAACTGAATATCAAACCAATCTATTAAGCCTCTGGAAAATATCATTAACCAACCTAATGAGACTGGAAAGTATTATAAACCAGTCTTATGAGACTCTGCAAAGTATCATAAACCAATCTAACGAGACTGGAAAGTATCATAAACCAATCTAATGAGACTGGAAAGTATCAGAAACCATTCTAATGTGACTGGAAAGAATCATAAACCAATCTAATGAGACTGGAAAGTATCACAAACCATTCTAATGAGACTGGAAAGTATCATAAACCATTCTAATGAGACTGGAAAGTATCACAAACCAATCTAATGAGACTCT
This sequence comes from Anodontia alba, assembly GCA_964016985.1. Lineage (NCBI taxonomy): Eukaryota > Metazoa > Mollusca > Bivalvia > Lucinida > Lucinidae > Anodontia > Anodontia alba. The sequence goes on along the minus strand of OZ024838.1, from coordinate 485,271 downwards.
GGAAAGTATTATAAACCAATCTAATGAGACTGGAAAGTATCATAAACCAATCTAATGAGACTGGAAAATATCATAAACCATTCTAATGAGACTGGAAAGTATCACAAACCAATCTAATGAGACTCTGGAAAGTATTATAAACCAATCTAATGAGACTGGAAAGTATCATAAACCAATCTAATGAGACTGGAAAGTATTATAAACCAATCTAATGAGGCTCTGGAAAGTATTATAAACCAATCTAATGAGACTCTGGAAAGTATTATAAACCAATCTAATGAGACTGGAAAGTATCATAAACCAATCTAATGAGACTGGAAAGTATCATAAACCAATCTAATGAGACTGGAAAGTATCATAAACCAATCTAATGAGGCTCTGGAAAGTATTATAAACCAATCTAATGAGACTGGAAAGTATTATAAACCAATCTAATGTGACTGGAAAGTATCATAAACCAATCTAATGAGACTGGAAAGTATCACAAACCAATCTAATGAGACTCTGGAAAGTATTATAAACCAATCCAATGAGATTGGAAAGTATTACAAACCAATCTAATGAGGCTCTGGAAAGTATTATAAACCAATCTAATGAGACTGGAAAGTATTATAAACCAATCTAATGAGGCTCTGGAAAGTATTATAAACCATTCTAATGAGGCTCTGGAAAGTATTATAAACCAATCTAATGAGACTGGAAAGTATTATAAACCAGTCTAATGAGACTGGAGAGTATCAAAAACCAATCAAATAAGACTCTGGAAAGTATCATAAACCAATCTAATGAGACTTTGAAATGAGAAATATGAAAACTGTTCAATAGCTAAGTTTGTTTTTTTTTCTTTTTAACCCCTGTCATGCTGAATAAATTAAGATGCCAGACCCACTTCTAACTGTCAGCCAATCAGATTCCTTGATCCAGATTGCTGATACAAATTCACATACTGAATGGCAAACAATGCAGATCCAGATCAGTTCTTATTCTGTGAATCTTTCATGCTTTCCTATACACCAACCCCCTTTTGAAAGAGGGGAGCAAATTCTTTCCTTTTGGATTTATAGACCCGTTTCAGAAACGAGTAAAAACTGAGTTGTTTCCCTTGATATTGTATCAATTCCTCTTAAATGAGATTTGACATTTTCATATTTCTCCTTGAACAAAAATACCTTCTAGGAAAGGAACTAAATAAGCTCTTATGCTTTTGTTCTAATCACATTGTATTTTTGTATGTGTTGTATATGTAGACATTTCGGAAATAAATATGTTTAAACCAAATATACCTTGTGGTTCTCATCAGAACTGAACTGCCTCACAGAGGCAATTCTAATAATTATTTACCCTAAGTATTTGGACAGATCGGTCTGAGGAAACAGTGTGGACCCACAACAAATGCCACAAAACACACCATCTGATCAAGATCTACACTGTTTGCCACTCATCGAGCAGTTTTTATACACATCACTGTCGTAACATATGACTACATGCATTTTATTATGGTACCTGTGAATCACAGGTACCATTATAAAATGCGTATGTTCACATTTTTGGACTAGAATAGTCAGAAGCTGAGTTGTTTGACTACTCAGGTTATCTACGGTACCTACAATATACACTACAACCTCTTTATAACACGGTTCACTATAACATGGTATTGGATATAATACGGTCCAAAGATGGATCTAAAAAATGTATAGATTATATTGAAAAATAAATGGTCATTTTTCAATATAATCTATACATTTTTGTTCGGATATAACACGTTGTTTAACTAACACGGTTTATGCTATGGACCCCAACAATAGTGTTATAAAGAGGTTGTGGTGCATGTTTTTGTAGAGAAACAAGAAAAAATTTGTTGAGATACCCTCTCATGCTGAACCATAGATCCAGATTAGGTGGTGTTTTTTTTTCAACAGAAAAGTGTTGACAATTTTATTGTTTATCCACAAAAAATATATGTTGTGGTACTCATTAGAAATGCCTTAGCAAGGCACTTCTAATAGTATCCATAACATATCTGTGATATAAAAAGAAACTAAATATGTGTGTTTGTAAAACACCATGCGCCCAACTATATGCATGTTCCTACAAAATGACAAAAGTTGAAAGGGACACAACTCAACAAATTAATCCAATCTTTCTTCAAAAGTTAATCACGTGAGCTTCTCATCATTCCCAATAAGCTTACAGAGTTTAAAGGCCCTAACTCAAATAGTTTTCCAGATATCTTGCTCACAAGATTTCATCATGTCCCATAGGTTTACAAAGCATGAATGGAAAAAGGGCGTAACTCTGGAACTACAAGTCCAATGGAAAAAAGAAAAAATAGGGGTCCGTTTATTTTTTCATCCTTATTCCATTTATGTATGATTTTAAGATCCCCTTTAAAATAGTTTTTGACAGTATGCTAAGCATGACAAAAAGATGAATGACCCCAAAACAATATGCCCCTCTCACTTCTTTGAAGCTGTGGGCAAAAATATATACCTCGTTACTTCCCTTATCTAGAGCTATAACATTCTCACCTGATCACTCAGCTTATCTGAAGCCCTGCACAAAACACCTAATATCACAGTCATTATAATGGAATGTTGCGCTCTTGAAATAATTTATCTAATTCATCTTCTAAGACTTTATTACTTCCCCTTAATCCTGACACGACCTTGGCAGCCCACTCAAAATATTCTTGCACACGTTCTATAGTCCAGCCTTTTGGAGTTTGTCTTCTAAGGTCTCTTAGATTGTACAGTTTATCGGCAAGTTTGACTAGTTTGGCTTTCGGACTAGCATCTGGGGCATGTTCTATTTGTTTCCGTTTTCTCGCCAATTTTGGCAAGGACTTGTCATCAGTTACTTCTCTTACTAAACCTGAAAAACGATACAAGTTTAACACCACTCTTCAATGATCAATCCTACACTTCAACTAGAAATGTGTGTTTGTAAACACTAGGCCCCCAACTATATGCTTGTCCCTACAAAAGCCATCTCTAGCATTTTTTAATCAGATGATCTTTCCCAATCAGCATACCAAATTTGAAGGCTGTAGACACAAGTTTAACACCACTCTTCAATGATCAATCCTACACTTCAACTAGAAATGTGTGTTTGTAAACACTATGCCCCCAACTATATGCTTGTCCCTACAAAAGCCATCTCCAGCATTTTTTAATCAGATGATCTTTCCCAATCAGCATACCAAATTTGAAGGCTGTAGACACAAGTTTAACACCACTCTTCAATGATCAATCCTACACTTCAACTAGAAATGTGTGTTTGTAAACACTATGCCCCCAACTGTATGCTTGTCCCTACAAAAGCCATCTCCAGCATTTTTTTAATCAGATGATCTACTCGTCTTTCCCAATCAGCATACCAAATTTGAAGGCTGTAGATACAAGTTTAACACCACTCTTCAATGACCAATCCTACACTTCAACTAGAAATGTGTATTTGTAAAACACTATGCCCCCAACCATAAGCTTGTCCCTACAAAAGCCATCTCCAGCATTTTTTTAATCAGATGATCTACTCATCTTCCCCGATCAGCATACCAAATTTGGAGGTTGTCATGCTTTTTAATATATCTTGCTCACAAGATAAGAGTAACAAACAAACAGATGGACAGATAAATGAATAAAAGGATGGTCAAATAACCCAAAAGCAATGTGCAGCTGTTTCAAAATAGGGGGCATGAAAGAAGCAAGTTTATTTCACTTACTATAACTTGAAAATAAGACACAACCTTACGCACCCCAGATGCAACCCATTTCCAACCTTGGAACTTTAACTTAGATGCAACTTTACAGATTATACATGAATGCAGGTAAGAAGACATACAGTCGAACCTCAACAGCTCGAACACCGATGGCTCGTTTACCATGATAGTTAATTCAAACTGGTTTTTGAGTCCCTACGAAATTCTTCCGATAGCTCAAGAAAACAGATACTAAGGGAAATTTTCTTATTTTATCATGAAATTGTATGTTGTGTGTACTCATTAGAATTGCCTCAATGAGGCAATTCTAATGAGTACACACAACATACAATTATTGTGTGGAAAATCGAAAAGCGTTCCTAAATTACCGCCATTTGCTTTCTGACCTGCCACTATGATTAACCCTCAATGGCTCAAATAACCCATATCTCGAACTAATTTTCATGGTCCCGAGGCTATTCGAGCTATTGAGGTTCGACTGTATATACATGTAAATATCAAAAACAATTGGTCATTGTTTGGCCTCTGCACCAATTTTTCACTGGATGCGCGTCCGACTGGTGATCAGGAGGTTGCTGAGTTCAACCCCAGCAGGGTCGGCAACATTCTTTTGTTGAGATTTGATAATGAAATCTTTTCTAGGGTCATTCTTTCCCTTCTGCTGATGCAAGAAGGGCAATTGTCAGTTTCTGAAGAAAGAATGTGCACAATACTGGTTAACAGCTTAGAGGACTAAGCCTGCCCAGTAAAAGTGTGGTAAGGTAAACTGACCCTGCTCAATATGACCCTACTGGGTTGACTGGGCCATAAAACCTCAACACAAACAAACATTCTCTCCCTTCTGCTGATGCAAGAAGGGCAGTTGTCAGCTGGAGAAAGAATGTGCACAATTCTGGTTATCCACTCAGAGGACCAAGCCTGCCCAGTAAAAGTGTGGTTAGGTAAACTGAATGTGCTCGACATGATCCCATTGAGTTGACTGGGCCGTAAAACCTCGACACCAACAAACAAACAATTCTCCCTTTGTTAGGTTCTGTTCATGTAAGACCCATTCTCATTTCATACCAACAAAATTGAGCCAGCGCATGACAAAACCTACAATAAGACTAGTGCGACCAGCCAAGACTCAGATCAGCCTGCACATCCGCACAGTCTGATCAGAATCTTCGCTGATAGCATGTGCCTTCTACTGTCTCCAGGCTATTCAAAGAGGGATAAACAAGAACCCTTGCCATACTGGATTGATATACAGACTGATCTGAGTCTTTGCTGGTCACTCAGGTCTTATTGTAAGCTTTGTCGTGTGCTGGCTGTTATTAATCTGTTCAATCTTCATTTTACATTTCATTGTCTTAAACACACAAGGGTTAACAGCAGATGGATAAAACAGACTCAAGTATTTGTGGATGCAACAGACTTACAATGTAAGACGACATTTTGTAGACAATGATACAAAGGACTTTGGAATCCTCAACAAGAAAGAAAGCAAAGGACTTCATAATGATTACCATTCATACATGTATTTATGCACATTTATCATCCCTTCTTCCCAAAATAGCATGTCACTTGGTATTTTTTTATTTTGAGGTTTCATGGCCCAGTCAACCCATTTGGGTCATGTTGAGTGCATTGCCGTAAAACGTAATTTGTGTGTAAAACCTTCCATTTACCTCTTTAAATGACAAATTTGAATGCAGTTATCACCTAAATATACTTTGTAACTGAAAGCAGTTATGAGAAATAACCTAAATAAGGTAAAAGCTTCAGCCAAACGCTTACACTTGGAAAGGGAGATAACTTTATAGTTAAATTTTAACTTAACTAAGTTATAAATATAAATATTCTCAAAATTTTAACCTTCAGAAGTTCTGCTCCTGAAAAAAGTCATGCCATAAGAAAAGTTGTTTTGGAGGCATATGTAAAGAGTAAAGACAGAGCTGCATAATCTGATATGGGTCTTTACCATACTTTCTACAGTATCCAATGATATCATAACTCCAGATAAGTGTAGGTATCAGGTAATTACTTTTTTATTTCTATACAAAAACGTATGTTGTGGGTACTCAGGGGTGTAAAATTCCACTTGCATTTGCAAGTGAATTAGAAGGCAGGGCTAGTAAGACTTTTCCAACTTTCATTTTTTCTTCATTTTAAGCATCTAAATGAAAAATTTAGACCATAAGGGCAAGTAAGTTTTGGGGGAATTTTACACCTCTGGTACTCAGATGTAATATATCTGGACTTGTCACTAATGGAACTGCCAAAATATGTTGTCTTTGCTTGATATTAGTGCTATTTTACAGCACTAAGATCACTGAAAATGATTTTGGATAGTAACTGATGTTGTAATAAGTTTTTTATCAATAGGTGTGGTTGAAAAATGTGAAGTCACAATTAATAAAATTGAAGATATACCATCATACAGGGTGAATGTCTGTAGATTTCTGCTAAAAGAGCCAAAAATCTAAAATGGTTACCTAGGTTTCCTTTTTATTTTATGTTTACAATACTGTTAGATTTTCCTATATATAATCCTACAGTCTTAAAGGTAACATATTGAGCTATTGCTGTTTTGAAAACTAATCTTAGATATTTGGACTAAAAATAATTGAAATATGAACATTTAACTTCATCACACAAAATTATGAATACTCAGCCATATTTCCAATAAATACAATACCTCTATCGCAGTTACTAGTCCAGTGTATACTGGGTCCAAGGTACTCATTAGAAGTGCCATATGTTTTTGTGGAGAAATAAGAAAAATATTAATACTTTTCAGATGGAAAAAAGTGCCTTTTCTGGAGCTATCAATTTTGTTATCAGGCAGTGAAGGCCTTGATCAGACTTCACTTACCGTATTCGACCTAATTACCGCACATGCTCCTATAAGCGCACAGTCAAGCAATTTAGTATCTAAATGATTACAACCAGTGTACTGTTATCTACTTCTATATGAAAACATATGTTGTGGGTACTCATTTGAATTGCCTCGACAAGCAGAGGCAATTCAAATGAGTACCCACAACATATGCTTCTATAAAGAAAACAAAAAATAATATCGCATAAGCATCATTAAATACGCTCTTCATGAAGTCCTCTGTTGAACTTTCTTTAAAGTGTGCCCTTATTAGGTGAATATTTAACTACAAGGTTTCCCAGTGCTTTTGAAAGACCTAAGCGCACAGTGCGGTAAGTAGGTCGAATACGGTATGCCTCAATTTGGCCCCCAATACACTTTTTCACATGGTGCTGCTCAAGAAACAAACCTTCCACTTCTTCACCAAAATTTTCAAGAATTTCTTTAAAACTTGTGTCAGTATCTTCTACCGTGTCATGCAACAAGGCTGCCTGGAAAGTATAAACCAAGTACGGTATTTACAGGTACTTGTACCCAAAACCTTAATAATACCTAAAACTGAAACCATTGGCAGCAATGAACTTATTATATTATAGGAATGAATTTCATTTTCTGGATTCTATTTATATGTGCAAACACCAGCAGATAACTCACAAACTGAATAAAGCCCAAAGAGTTTTATGTTAAGTGAGTAAGTGAGTCACCAGTACAAACACATCCATAAAAGCCACAAAAATGAATGCTTCTCTAACAATTCCAATTTGGTCATGTTTACTCACATTTTTTTAGCAAAAATACCTGTGAATTAGATATTGTGTTTACTAGAAGAGTTAACATTTTGACCACTAACCAGCTTGTTAAGCTAACTATGCTTTGAACAACTGGGCCCAGATTTGTAAGATTAGAAAGAATCTGTAATAGGGTCAAATAAAAAAATATGTATGTTTAGGGTTGCCAGAAAAAAAATAGGCAGGGTAGGTATTGAAATTCCTCTTTTTTTTTTTTTAATTTTTATTTATTTATTCATTTATTGATGGAGAAATAAGGAAATTGATGGAGAAATAAGGAAAAAAATCCTGAAATTACCCTGATTATCTGAAGCTACATGTATGTAGAAATATAAAAAATTTAGAGCAAAAAGCCCAAATGTACCACAAAAAAAATTACTGTATTTGAACTAATTACCGCACCGTGAGCTTGGGTTTTTCAAAAATTACTGGAAAAAACTTGTAGTAAAATATGTATCCACCTACTAAAATTAAAACAAGATTAGCAAATGACTTATTAAATGGTGCTTACACAATATTTTGTGTTTTGTTATTTTTTCTGATTTTCTTTCTAAAAGCATATATTCTGGGTACTCATTTGAACTGCATTGACATCTCGATGCAATTCAAAGAGGTACCCACAACATGTGCCTTTATAAAGAAGTACAAATCTGGAATCTGAAGACTACAGAATTACTTGACTGTGTGCTTATAGGGGTATGTGGGATAATTAGATCGAATAAGGTAATTCAAACTTTTTTCCAGAAAACATTAAAACATTTCTAGGTTTCACTAAAAAGGTTATGTAGAGTCAGGAAACCCTAAACATACATTTTTTTTTTTTTTTTGCCTAGTAAAACCTGTCTTAAGCACTGGCAATCACCAGTATTAAAAGGACACTTTTTTAATATCCCTTGAAAGCCAAGTATAAAGAACTTGCCTACATTAAATAGCACTTTCTGGTTCTCAAACAGGTACTTGCTTTTAAAAAACAGTTATAATGTAAAGTAATCTATACCACTCATTTCTGTACTTTTAGGGACCTGCATTATGAAATATGGTTGAATCATCCATTATCACTATGGAACTTACTGATCATGACAACAGAAAATGGCTGCATACCTGAATAACACTAAGGTCTGTCACACCAGCTTCTTCTGTAAGGATGAAAGCCACCCCTGCAACAAATCAATATAGTGCATGGTTTTCCTGACTTGCATTTTGGCAGTTTTTACCCACAAATCCTTGTTCTGGATCCTCAAAAATCATAATTAATAGTCCTATGTAATGCATACAAGATCAATCTAAAAATAAATTTTCTTTATGGCTTTGTATTTTAATCTATTTGTGATCGAAAGGACACCATTATCAATGTTTGGGCAATAATTAATCCTTAAAGCACTATAAAGCAAATTGTAGCAGGTGGGATTTTGAAATTTATGTTATTTTCTCTGACAAAATAAACAAAAATGCTTAAAATTGCCGTCCGTTGTAATGGTAAACATCTTTCAACAAACCGCTAAATCTTATTAAAGGACCTCTCCATTCCACATAAGGGAGTCCTTTGGACCCTCATTTTAAAATCCTGAGGGTAAAGCCTGATAGTGTGATTTTAATTTTACCACAAATATTTGGTGAAATACCAGTCATAAATGTGCCATATGCTGGATTAACTGCAGTAGCCAAAACTGGAAGCCTGGCAGAAGTTCTCTGGCCTTCCAAAATATCCACACAGGCACTGCTGATTTTGAGAGATCAAAATATATGACCCCTGCACCTGGACTGAGACAAATTAGAGCATTAGAAGATTCACAATATACTTGTCACACACTAAATGCCCATAAGTATTCTTTTTTTTTTTTTCAACAACCATGCTGACTTAAGTAGTCAAGTATAAAATCATGCAGCAGTGTGTACAATATAGATGTAGACTAGTTCACTTTGGAATGATTTGCTTCCTACAGAGCAGGGCTCCTATTTAAGATTGACCAAAATTCTGACATATCCCGCACAAAACTTCAAATTTCCCTGACAATATCAGAGCCGCAAATTTTAAGAATTTAGCAAAAAAAATACTTCGGGACAAGAGATCACAGCTTCATCAGGCTGAAATGTAAAATTCCCTGACATTTCCATTGACATTTTTGCAAAATTTATTTTTCCATTGACATTTTTGCAAAATTTATTTTTCCCTGACACATAACAGAATAGACCCTTTTCACATTGTTATCTACCTTACCATGCGCTCTTTAATTGAAAAATCGATAAAGTATACATAACAATCAAATGACGGGGCATGGGCTTTTTTACAAAAATGTGCATCGCTTTCAACAATCTTTAATTCATACCGCAACAGTGTCTGGATGTGGCAGGGAGTTCAATACTCACTTTTAGAGTGCTGCCTCACTGAAATATCATACAAACAAACAGCAATTAAGTTATAAAAGCACACAGTATTATTATAAATAAAATAAAAAAATTAAAGTGTGTTCTGGTAATTACTAGTGTGTTCTGGTATTTCTATGTACCTGTATTTTGACAATTATACTACTTTAATGAGGAAATAAAATCAATTTTGACACTTCATAGAAGACAATTTCATTTCTTTTGTTTTATTTAATGGCTATGTTCCCATCTATTTGCTCTGAGGACCTCTATTCTGATATGCAGTGTACGTCACCTGCTGTGGCTGCTGCAAATCACCATTTAATTTCCCTTTCAAAGGTATATGTTTTAATTCTTCGTATACCTCTGTGGTTTAAGTTTTAATGGCCTATCCAGTTTGTTTATAGAAAAATCCTAAATTTAGCAATGTAGTCCAATGTCACTTTTAAATATGACTGAGTCAAATTAAAGCCAAATAGATAGACAGCAGGTATCACGTTGGTTTGGCATTTTGTCAATGTCGTTCAAGAAATAACGACCCACGAAAACCTATGACATGCCGGTACCTAATCACTGATATATATTGAATACAGACAATAAGTAGAATGCAAACCAGATATACCAATGGGGTGATTTATGTACGGTGTAGCGTCAAGATCTTTACGTCTCTGGTTCTTGTGCTTAATGGCAGCAAAATTTGTACAATGGATTATCGCTTTGGTGATGGTTGCATCCATATTTGACAGCTCGAGTCACAGTAAGTTTGAAAACCGGTACCGCACCCTACCTTACAATAGAACAGAATACTTTTAATCACCAATCAAGGGCCCTCTAGGGCATATAAAAATAGATTAAAAATGATCGAAAAGAAGAAAAAAATACGCATGAACATATACAACAAAAAAAAGAATAGAATATAATTTATTAAATTTACAACTATACCCATGATTTGGGTTAAGGGCAATACAATGAGCAAATATATGTGTACGATGATATGTCTATTATGAATTTTACACACACACACACACACACACACACACACACACACACACACACACACACACACACACACACACACACACACACACACAAGACTGAATACAAACGCATAAAAAAGAAGGTAAATGGTTTGGAGATAGAAACATCCTGATTTGTATTTTGTTATGTATATATACGTAATTTGACAGTCCTATACAGAATGAGCTATAACTTTATTAATGGACGCATCATTGTTTGTCATCAAATTAACAAACATTTCTATGTCAGTTTCACATTTATCAAGACAGTTACAGTTCTCTAAATCAGCCATTATTTTCAATTTCAAAGTGTCGTACTTTTTGCACAGACATAAGAAATGTACTTCGCTGTCAACAACATTACAGGAATCACATCTTTCCGCTGGTTTCTCTCCCTAATACCTACCATGTTCTATCCTTAACCTATGTGCACTAATTCGAAAACAACATAAACTTTTTCTTATATTTTTATCCGGTAGATTATCGAGATATGTTTCAATACTAAGGTAGGTTTGTTTAATTAACTTGTAAGTCCGTATTTTTTTCACCCTATCTTCAGGTGTTAAACGTTTTTTTTTTTTTTCCCATAAATCAAATAGATCAAACTTCGGTGAAGTTGATGTCGCATCTGCTTCCCCCGCCACCCCCCCCCCCCCCCCCCCCGCCACCCCATCCCACCCCTCCCCCACCAAAAAGTAATGTTTATTTCAGGTAGAAGAAATTAATATAGGAATTTCATAAAAAAAATAACATATGCATTTTCTCATGAGGGCTCAAAAAGTACCCACAGTCTGTACACTTTCATCAAATCTGAGGTTAAGAAAATCACAGTTAAAGCGGAAAAAGTGAGGAAAATAAATTTAAAAATCATATCCAAACCACGTGCACTTCTGCAGACCCAGGAGAAAACATGTGCAGAGTTTCAAAAACACGTTTAAAAATTGTACGAGAAGTTGCAATCACATGGTACCCACTGTCTATACATCTGAGGTCAGTAAATGACAAAGTTCAAAAAGTTAAAAAAAAAAGTGACAAAAATAAGGCAAGGGTTATATGAAATCTTGTCAAATCTATAGTATTATAAGGATCAACGGGCTTATCAACGGATAGAACGTCTCCCCGTGCTTCACCATAGTGCAGATTATATTTCATTTCCTTTGGGATTATTGGGCCCATTGTGGAATCTTTGAAAATGGAGTTCTGCTCATGTATACGCTAGACGGCGTAAGCAGCGTTGCAAACTCCAAACCACATGCACATCTTCATACCATGAAGAAAGCATATGCAAAGTTTCAAAATGATCGGTATAAAACTGTAAGAGGAGTTGCGCTCACAAGACACCCAGTGTTAATGTTGACGGAAAGGCGGACGGACGGACGTTCTAACGGATGGACTTTTATATGTGGCTAGTCATCAGCACTAAAAATATATAAGTGGCTAAATCTCTTAGGTGGCAAGCCACATAAGATCTATTTTAGCCACTTACATACCCGTTTTACGGAATAAATCACACTTTTACTCACGAATGACTACTTAAGTTGCAAAATGTCCAAATTTTTAGCCACCTATATACCCATCTATTAAAACGAACAGACGGACGGACAAACAGAAGGAAACTTGTACGCGTAAGTCGCCCTGCAGAATATCTTTAGAATCATTAAATCCTAATAATGAGCATAAGAACAGCTTATTCCCTCTTACGAAAAGTAGTTATTTTTTCAATATCAGGACATTTTCAAGTTTTGTCAATTGATAAATGATTAATTAATCTACAAGGATAAAAAGTCGAGAAAGGCACCTCCGTGGAGGGAAAATAATGGGAGCTGTGACATAATAAACGTCAAAGTAAAAAAGATTGCCCTTTGGAAACAAAGAACACACTTCAGATAAGAAAATGGGAGTCTCGGTTTTATTGAGACTCTTCATAAGCAGTAAAGAAGTTTGCAACGCTGCTTACACCCTCTAGCGCATACATGAGCTGAACTCCATTTTCAAAGATTCCACAATGGGCCCAATGATCCCAAAGGAAATGAAATATAATCTGCACTATGGTAAAGTACGGGGAGACGTTCTACCCGTTGATAAGCCCGTTGATCCTTATAATACTATAGATTTGACAAGATGATCATTTAAATGAGGACTAGTCTTAATACTTGGATCCCCTGATGCTATTGACTTAATAAGCTTAAATGGTGCTTTACGAGATTTCTTAAAAGTATAATTTTCGGCATATTTGAAAAAAAAAATGACTGTTTTCTGTTGAAATAGATTACCAGCTGATCTCGTCCTTTGACCGGACCTTGACTCCCTCAAAGCAGGTGTCAGAAAGATCAACCAGATGAACTAAATAAGCAGTAGGCCTTAGTTCAAATCCTAATGAGTATTGCGTACATGTATGCTAATATTGTGGTTTCGCTGAATAAAATGCGTTTAAAGCAAAGATCAACCACAACAGGCCATGATAAGGAACATGCTGTTTTCAGCTGGCTTTTGATCTCATCTTACTAACCCTCGCTATCACGCTTTTTTTTTTTTTCAGTCTCTTTCAAACCTTTAACTCTGCACTATCATTGCTTTTAACTTCACATCATGACGAACACACTATGCGCACCACACACAAAAATCCTAATAATACTCGGAAGAGGGTCACAGATTATAGATAGATAGATAGATAGATACCCGCTAAATACCATACAGAAGCAAAAGGAAAACACCGAATAGAACAGAATATTGTTATAGAAGAGAACTGAATACGTCTTCGAAAAATACACACCACACACATACACACACACTCATATATATACACACTCATATATAGACCGCATGCAGGAAGTGGCTGTCACTGCTACCTTGTAAGAAGAGGACTGCAATTTTCATTTAATCATTTTGGATGGGTGAAGAATAGGTGAATATGGCCTTGAACGATTTTTGGCCGGTTCGATTTAGCTCTAGTTTCAGAGGGAAGGCGGCAGAGTCTGCTCACTGTTCGTATCTTACCTTCTAAAATCGAAAGCCTTCGGTCTTCTGACTGTTCGATTAAGGCAGCCAACTGTTTTGGAAGCTCTTCCGAGTCTTCCAAATATCCAATGGAGGACGGAAGAGGTCACGTGATTGGATACAGCATTAAGATTGAACTTAGCAAAGAGTAATTTGGACAGACGATGTTTGTGAGAAACCCATACTGGAGTTGATTGCAAAAAAAAAAAAAAAATCACTTTGATGTTTTTAATGACCGTTGACCGTCTTAAATGACCGTTTCTATCGTGCAGTGGATTTTTTTTTTTTTTTTTTTTTTTTTTTCATTTTTAATTTTGCTTTGTTCAAAGCTGTTTAAAATGGACAAGTTTATGGAATAAAATGTTTCTTTAGTCAACTTTTATTATTTGTGCAATAATGAGGACAAAAACAAGATTTTCGTAAGATCCGGGCTACAGTATGTTCGATTTGCAAGCCATTTTCCATCTTCTATTTACCTTCTGTCATGTGACAGACAGTCTTTTGCTTCTGAAATTCCGCTTCCAGAAGAGCTAAATCGTATTTTTTTTACATAATCCATTTCAGACGTCGGTGTTTGGTTATCTCACCACAGAAGTTACTGTATACGGTACATGGAACAATCTGTGGATATTTGTTACATCAGGAAAACATACCTAAATAATTTTGACCCCTTTAAACCCCACATATATAGTAAAACTGGGGTTTACAGGGGTATACATTATTCTTCTTGTTTCTACTCAAAACATAGATTGTGGGTACTCGTTAGAACCGCCTCGTTGGGGCGGTTCTAACGAGTACCAACAAAAGAATTACAGTCAAAACGGCCCCAAGTCAGAACGGCCCCCATTTGGTCAAAACGGCCCCAAAAAATGGTCAAATCGGCCCCACAACCCAAAAATGAAGGTCAAAACGGCCCCACGTCAAAACATTCCCTTTTTTTTTTTTTTTTTTTTTTTTTTTAGTAAATGCATAGACAAACAGACGGACAACTTATGTAGTTTTTATAACAATGAAACAGGTGAGTAGTATGTCATGTAAGCAATGAAATGTAATAAAATAAATGATACTGAAAACAGAGTTTGTGTTTTGTTTTCTTTTGTTATATAAAAAAAAAGATAACATCCATATCAGTGGGCCCCCTTCCAGATAGCTGGCTTGCTGCACACATGGCAGATCTCACACCAGATCTCCAGGTACGTCTATCATGAGGGTTGATAGCCGAAAGCTTTCACTCTCTGCAATCCCTCTCTGTCAGCTGTTTCCATGTCATCTTGGGCCTCCCAGGCCCACGCTTTCCATCAATCTGTATGTTAAAGGCTGTCTTGACTGCACCACTAGTGCGTTCCACATGTCCATACCATCGGAGTCTTCTCTCCTTCAGAATGAGGTCCAGATCCTCAATGCCAAGTCGCACAAGTAGCTCAATGTATCTGGTGGTGACGATTTCTTGTGGCCTGACATTGCAGATCTGTCTGATCATTGCCCTGTCATTTCGCTGCAGACGCTGGAGGTTTGGTTTGGCTGTGTCAATGTCTAAGTCTCGCTGGCATGGAGCATTGCACTCCGCACACAAGAGCTGTACACACGGCCACGTGTTTTGAAAGAGAGATGGTGTGAAGAGAGAACTGGTAGCAGATCCTTGAACTTCTTCCAGGCGCTTTTCACACATGTTGTGGTTGAAAGTTCACAGCCTTCTGCTGCTGAGAGCATGTCTCCTAGGTAGCAAAAGGAAGCTACCACCACAAGCTTGTCAGGTCCGCCCTGGACCGCCTTCTGTGGTCTGCTATCCAAGGGGCATACAGATCCCTGACACCGTGTACATCTGTAGTCAGGGTCTTTTTTCAAGCGCTTGAGCCCAATGCATTTCTTGTGCACCCAGTGCTTGCAGCCATTGCAGAAGATGCTGTTGCTGCCCACTCCAGTGCGACAGACGGCGCATGGAAACTCGCCTGAACTCTGTGGGGCATACACAGACAAAAGGTAACCACACGCTGGCCGATTATGAGTTTCACTAAAATGATTCTGTCGGAGACTGAACCTCAAACACTTTCTCTATCCACTCTTCTGCCACAAACACTCCTACACCAGCAGTGCCTTTGTCATTTCCTGACCAGTAGAGCTTGTACCTGGTGTCCTTGCCCTTGATTGTGCGAGTTGCCACCGCGGTATCTGGTCTTCCTTGTTATTACCAAGCTTTCTTTGCTTTTTAACGTGAAATAATCAATATCTATATTTTTAATTAGTGACATTTGTTTAGCCATCATATCTCATAATCAAGTCCGGATACTGTAATACTCGCATACTGCAACTCTATAGTGTTAAACAAAAACGGAATCTTGTTATTTATATTACTTATGTTATTTATAATACTGCAATTTGAATATTGAATAATAAAATGTGAATTGTGCATTTTTTTTATTTGCCTTAACAGCTATTGTGATATTGTGAATCAATCCGCGTCAGAAAGGATCAGCGCCCAAAAATGACCCATTTTCGACTATTTTTTTTTACAAAAAAAGTTAATATAGACAAGATATATTCAGTTGAAATTGATTAGCGCTGAAAAATGCATTTACATACATTATTTTTTTACTTAAATCCTGTCGAATTTGGGGCCGGTTTTTGGGGCCGTTTTGACCAATCTGCAACTGCAGTTGGGGACGTTTTGACCAATTTGGGGATGTTTTGACTTGGGGCCTTTTTGACCGGAAACATGAAAAATAGAATTTTTCATCTGAAAATTTTCAATTTTTGGTGGTAACGTACATTTTCAGTGTATTTGAATAGGCATATTTTCGTAATGTATGTATTAAGAACGGTAATATTTGTTCTTTATAAGATCTTATGCACGGGGTATCACCCTCTATTGACATAGCATTGCATCACGTTAAAGCAGTGTGTGAAGTACTTTACAGCACATTATGTTCATAGCCATAACATATATATATATATTTTTTTTTTGATTTACAACAATATACAGTTGTTCTCCATTCACATGAAATCTACAATGTAAAAGTTACAGCTACACAAGAGAACAACAAACATGAAAGTTCTACTACCTTAATTGCAATGTCTCTTGAATGAATTTACATTTTTTTATACTTGCAGCACTACTGTGATTCATCAAGCTAGAAACCAATTCTTTAACATTCATCAGCACTGGGTTTCACGTCTGGTATCCTTAAGACGTGACCAGATAGCTCAGTCAGCAGAGAAATGGAATGGTACTCTTATGGTACGGCTGCACACTTTTCTCATCCTGTGAACTTTGCTGGCCATTGTGTGGCTCCAGGACCATGTCTTTGCCAGAACTAACAACTGTCTTTTACGAATCTTTGGGGAAACGGGGAGAAGATCATATGCAAGCCTTGGCAAGCCTCGTGATGCTAGATTGTGACCTCGGGACGGATTTTTCTGTCTACCCCTCACACCCATTATATTCCCGAAAATTATGTGGACAAACTGGTATTTCTCGACCCTGTTTCCTGTTCTATAGGACGTACAAAGAACAAGTCAAATTACCATTACAGTTTAATCATATGACAATAGATTGTATTCATATTACATCTGTATGTACAGTCATCTGTATATACAATCACATAAAAATCACCGTACTGTTTACATGGTACCTGAGCCCTGCCAAAATTATAAACAAATCTTCTGACAAATGTGACCAGAGAAGAGTCTAATTACAACACCTCTTTATAACACTAACACTGGGAGTCAAAGCAAAACCCCCATGTTAGCTAAACAACAATGTTGTATCCAAACAAAATGTATAGATTTGCAGAAAAATGACCATAAATGGTCATTTTTTTCATAGATAGTAGACACATTTTTTGTTTTGGATACAGCACTTTTAGGATCCAGTTTTAACTCTTTCGGTACCAAATTTCAGACGACAGATGTCGTCTGTTTTTTTTTTTTTGTTTTTTTTTTTTAACTTGTGGCTTGGAAAGAAGTTTATATGTAAAGTTGAAAGACAGAATGTCAAACAGCGTAGATCCAGATGAGACGGCTCATGATGAGCCGTCTCATCTGGATCTACACTGTTTGCAAAAGCCTATTGTTATCGCCTATGGCAGTAAAAGAGTTAAACTGTATCATATCCTAAGCCCTCTTATAATGAACTCTCTTATACTGAGGTGCCTGTTTACTTCTATCCAGCCTTAGAGCTGAACCATATTACAAAAGACTACATGCTGCACAGATATATTACCTTGTCATTTCTTCTTTTTCAACATTATTTAAGTCATGCTGAGATGATGAAAGGGTGATAATACAAGTCTCTGTGCAATGTAGCACTGTACAGGAACGAGTCAAATTCTGCTAAACAAATTCTGCCTCTAACAGAATTTGAACCCAGGACCCTGTGATTCGAGTGCTAACGGCTTTGCCATCTGCATGCTTCTATCACTTTTTAATTTTTTGCATGCTGGGTAATTTTGCATTTTTTTTTTTTTTTTTTTGTCTGTAGATTTTTTTTTTAAATCAACTTTTCATAAACTCTTTCAGGAATACCATCAGAGTGTCAAACAGTTTGGGTCCAGATCAGGCTCCACATTTTGTCGGACCTGATCTGGGTCCGAACTGTTTGCAAAGGTTATCAGCAGACGCCACAAGTTGCCAATAGTGGAGAACGAATAAAGCCAAAATATGATAAAAGGAATTTGTACATGTACAGCCAGCAGGCATGTTCCTACTAAAGGCTTAACTTCTCATCACGAAATTATACCTATATAATTTTGACCCCCTTAAACCCCACTTTTATACAGTAAAACTAGGGTTTACAGGAGTATACATTATTTTTCTTATTTCTGCTCAAAAATAGATTGTGGGTGCTCGTTAGAACCGCCTTGCCGAGGCGGTTCTAACGAGTACCCACAATCTATGTTTTGAACAGAAATATGAAAATTATCAGTTTTTTTTATCTGAAAATTTTCAGTTTTTGGAGGTTAAATTTTCTATACATTTGAATAGGCGTGTTTTCGTAATGTTTGAGCCAAAATATAAGAAAACGCACCTTCTAAAATGTGCTCCCAACAAACACCAAATCAGCATGTGTATCCGTGCAGCCTGATCAGTCTTCATTGTCCACATGAAGAATGTTTGTGTCCTTGGCTATCCAAAAAGTGCCGAGTGAAGATTCTGATCACATTGAGCAAATCCGTGGGCTGATCTGAATTTTCAGTTACACTTTCTGACACTGTGGCTCATTTATCTTCATTAACAGCCCACTTCTGAATTGCTGGATACTGATAACACCTAATTACTGGATACTGACAACACCCAATTACTGGATATTGATAAAACCCAGTTACTGGATACTGACATCAAATTACTGAATATTGATAACACCCAATTACTGGATACTGACAACACCCAATTACTGGATACTGACAACACCCAATTACTGGATATTGATAAAACCCAGTTACTGGATACTGACATCAAATTACTGAATATTGATAACACCCAATTACTGGCTACTGAAAACACCCAATTACTGGATACTGATAAACACCCAATTACTGGATACTGACAACACCCAATTACTGGATACTGACAACCCCAATTACTGAATACTAACACCCAACAGTGATTTATTTACAGTTTTATACTTATGCGTCCCAGGACTCGCTTGGGCTATATAAAGTGAGTCCTACTAGAAAATCATTGCGTCCATTACAGAATTTTCCACTTTTACTTTGTGAGTCCTGGGACTCACTGAGATTTAAAATGTGAGTCCCAAAGCAAAAATGTGAGTACGGGACTCGGGATGCGCAGGTAAAAAAATCACTGACCCAATTTCTGATAACACACAAAAAAATCTCTACTCACAGATGCCTATAGTTCTAGATAAGAGGGGGGTAGCCAGACAAATATTTTTCTTTTTCCATGAAAACATATTGTAGGTTCTCATCAGAAGCACCTTGGCAAGAAACTTCTGAAGAATACCCATATAGTAACTTTTTGTGGATAAGTAATAAAATAATCAACACTTTTTTAGTCATAAAAGTACTTTATCTAGAGTTACCACTGCCCCAAAAGGTTTTCACATGGGCTATTCTAAAAGTTCTGATTTGTGGGGTATGGATACACTTTCAAGGGAGGCAACTCTTGCCAAAATGATAAAATTGGGTTGACCTCTCTTCTGAAAAGGGTCTAGCTCAAAAGAAAAGAATCTGACCCCAAGGGGAGCAAATTATTTTCTTTCAGAGTGGACCTCTTTTCAGAATGTGATTCATGTGTAGAAAAAATATGACTGAATTACCCTATGAAGCACTGCCTTCCCGAGGTACCAAACCAAACAGGAAGTCACAAGAGTTATTTCCCTCTAAAATGGCAGAAAATTGGCCAAGTGTATCCAGTCATCTTAAGCTAAGCTGCAACTCCAACAAGCTCATTATATTTACAAATCTCTGAGACAAAACTAGACATACAAAAATATTGTCTTTAATTAATGAGTACCTGATTAACACGATGACACAGCACATAAAGAGAAAATTCAGAGAATTATTTTTTTGTTCTTTTTGCACCAAACAATATCTTGCAAATTCTCACTGGAATAATTAGATGATTCCAAAGTGTCTGAGTTTGAGTTGCGGCTTAATGTCACTAACAAGTACCTTTCTGTTATATGGTTTTTGTGTTTGTGTTGAGGTTTTATGGCCCAATCACCCATCAAGATCATGTTGAGTGCAGTCAGTTTACCTAACCCACTTTTACTGGGCAGGCTTAGTCCTCTAAAAGGTTAACCAGTATTGTGCACTTTCTTTCACCAGAAACTGACAAATGCCCTTCTTGAATCAGCGGAAGGGAAAGAATGTCCAGAGAAAATATTTCATGATCAACCTCCATGAAAGACTTGCCGACCCAGCGGGGTCAAACCTGCAACCTCCTGATCACCAGTCAGATGCGCATCCAACTGAGCCACCGAGGCAGGCTCTGTTATATGGTGACAATGACTGGAAGTAATGATGGAAAATAATGTCCTATTCACTGGCATGTTAAGGTGATTACAACGGTTGAGTCTGAGCTGTGGTTTAACATTAATATCTTCTTTCTATGATGACAGAGTTAAGTGTGGGTACTGATCCACACTTATAGTGCCACATCACCGCAGTTTTAAATCTCAGACACACTGCAGTATTCGTATCACGAGTCACATTGTACTGACAGTCATGTGACCTTTCCAAGCACTTCCTCTAATGAGTACCAAGCGATTGAAAAGCTAGTACCAATTTAAGACTTTACCCTTGTCACACTGAATAAATTGCCACACCCACTTCTAAATGTGAGCCAATCAGATGACTCGATTTAGATTGTGAGCCAATCAGATGACTTAATTTAGATTGTTGATATAAATTCACATACTGAATGACAAACAGTACAGATCCAGATCAGTTGGCTTCTGAAGCCAACTGATCTGGATCTACACTGTTTGCAAAGGCAAGGCATATCCAGTTTCAGCAGGACCAGGTTTAAATATGACCCATCTGGGGATGGAACCCACCTCACAATATGATGATGATAATTTGGAATTTTAATCTCTTTCAACATTATTTAAGTCATATCAAGGCAATAAGCACCTGATAACGAAAGGCTCTGCAAGGAAGCCCTTCACAATCAAGAAATGAACTCTGCATTAAGAATTATGTTCGACCCAGCTTGGGATGGTACCCATCTCACAACCTGAAGCTGGTGATAGTTTGGAGTTTTATATCTCTTTCAACATTATTTTAACCATATGGAAATGCTGAAATGGGCAATAATTAAAGGCTGTGCAATAATTAAAGGCTGTGCAATCAAATAGAAGCACCATACAATCATGAGATGAATGCATCTAGTGGGATTCAAACCTAAGATTATGATCTGAAGTTAAGCATGCTGACCGGTCAGCAATCTGGAGGCTTCATCTCAAAATCAGAAGGCTCTACCAACTGTCAGTCAAAATGCCATTGTTCCATTGAGGGCACAGAATATATGTTTGGTGCAAATTAACCTTTTCCACTTTCTAGACGAATTCAGCAGACGACAATTTGACAATATCTTTTTTGTAACTTTCCTAAGGATTTTCCTTAGTTGACAACTTGCATGAAATGTCAAAGCCTATTTTTGGAAAATAAGAAAAACATTTCAAAATGTTGTCTGCTGAATTTTTTTTCCAGCATGTAGAGTTAAATAGTATTTAACGCTTAGCACTCTGGGTAAAATTTTCAGCAGACGATATTTTGAAATATTTTTCTTATTTTTCCCAGAAAACAGGATATGACATTTCATGCAAATTGTCTCCTTAGGAGACAATTTGCATGAAATGTCATATCCTGTTTTCTAGGAAAAATAAGAAAAATATCATCAATTTGTCGTCTGCTGAAAATGCCTAGAGAGTGATAAAGGTTAAATTTTCACTTTATGTAGAGCTTCATTATTTAACACTTTGCATGCTGGGTTAAGCAGACGACATTTTGAAATACAGTCAACCCTCTTTATACCGACACTCGATACAACGACAATTTTGTTACGACAATTGAATGTCACAAAACTTTAGCTAAGGAGGTGACAGCTGAGGAGAAATTATGCAAGAATATTGCATTAAAACTTCAAGCAACATATATTTTGGATATTTGTTAGAATCACCTCAATAAGGCGATTCTAATAAATATCCAAAACATCTGTTCTATGAGGAAATAAGAATAAAACAAAGTCTTTCTTACATATCATTCTGTCCATTTAGTATTCTTTACAAAAGCAAATTCATTTTAATGGCAACATCTTAGGGAACAAATGTTGTTACTGTAACAAGGGTTCACTATATTTTTCTTCTTTTTCCTAGAAAACAAGATCTGACACTTCATGCAAATTGTCTCCTTGGGAGACCATTTGTTTGAAGTTTCAGATCCTATTTTCTAGGAAAAAATAAGAAATATATCATCAGTTTGTTGTCTACTGAATCTGCTCATAGCATGTTAAGTGTTAATACAATTGAGTCATGACAAGTTAACTCTTTAAGGGCCAATCACAACACCAGCAAACCGCATTTTAAATTATTTTCTTTCGTTATTTTTCTGGCAATAAAAAAAAATTAGACAGTCTGCTATAATTCTGTTTGGCGCTTTAAGGGTTCAAAGGTGTATTATTTGATGAACTCAATCAATATTATAACATGTCTTTTTCTTTATTTTCAGCAATTATAAGTCATTAAGTATTGCTAAGTAATATGTCTAAACAATAAACTGTGCATGCTACAAAACATGTCTGAACAACAATAAGCCATGCTGATACTACAGATTGTTGTTCTTCAATTGTGGTGTTACAGCCCACTAAACCCATTTTATGGCCCAGTCAACCCATTAACCTTTGTCCTGCTGATCCCAGATATCCCTGCATTTGCAATCAGTGTAGATCAAGATCAGCTGGCTTCTGAAGAAGCCAACTGATATTGATCTGCAGCTTGCCATTAAGTATGTGAATTTGTAGCAACAATCAAGTAATTTGATTGGCTGAAAATTAGAAAAGGGCATGGCATCTTAACTTATTCAGCAGGACAAGGATTTAGGTCATGTTAAGCTGGTACCACAAACTGTGGTATCTGATCAGGGTCTACACTGTCTGCCATCCATCCAGCAGTTTTAAGACTTCAATAGACTTGTTTAAATTTAAAGACTAGTCGTTAATATGTCTGAACAATAAACTTTGCATGCTGAGAAACATGTCTGAACAATAAGTCATGCTGACTCTGATCAGACTGCTACTTTAGCACTCTGGTCTTGGTCTACTGTTTTTACCAAATATTCAGGCCCAGATCAGATGCCACAGATAGTTGTTCTTGAGTTGTGGCTTTACAGCCCAGTAAAGTATTGTCAAGCTGGTATCACAGTGTGGCATCTGATCAGGGTCTACACTGTTTGCCATCCTTCCAGCAGTTTTAACCCTTGTCATGCTGAATAAATTAAAATGCCAAGCCAACTTCAAGTTTTCGACCAATCAGATTATTTGATCCTGATTGTAGATACAGATTTACATACTCAATGGCAAACAGTGCAGATCCAGATAAGTTGGCTTCAACTGATCTGGATCTACACTGACTGCAAAGGAAGGATATATCTGAGACCAGCAGGACTAGGATCAAGACCTCAACAGCTTTTAACAAATGTTTTAATGGAGAAATATGAAAGTACATGTATCAGCAATTTTCTTTAGGAAAAAGGTGCCTGAGGCCATCCATAGAATATTCTTTGTTTGCTGTGCGCCTACTCATCAATTTCTGAATGGGTAGGCGGGCAGGTCTTTTTTTTTTTTTTTGAATCAGATATAATTTGCCTTTACTGTCGACAGTATATGGTCCAAAATGTGGTCCACAAAGATATAATTTTGTTTGTGTTGAGGTTTTATGGCCCAGTCAACCCAATGGGTCATGTCAAGTACAGTCAGTTTACCTAATCACACTTCTGCTGGGCAGGGTTAGTCCTCTAAGTGGTTACCGTAACCAGTATTGTGCTCATTCTTTCGCCAGAAACTGAACTGCCCTTCTTGAATCAGTGGAAGGGAGAGAATGACGAAAGAATGTTGCCGGCCTCAGCGGGGATTGAACCCGCATCCTCCTGGTCTCCAGTCGGACGCGCATCAAACTGAGCCACAGAGGCCAGCTACAAAGATATAATATTTCAAAACATTGTCTGCAACTGAAAATAAAGCTTATGATAAAAAGATTACAGTGAATGTAAATCTGTCTGTTGTAGGATTTTTAAGAAAAAAATTCTCCAGAATAGCCAAAAAACAATTTGGGTAGGGCCAATTTTTGTGGGTAGGTAGGAGCACAGCATACCAACAATTTTTCAAGGCCGGCCTTATCTGAAGCTTGTCTTGTTCAAATGTAAGAAAAAGTACAATATGGAGTTGCTGTATCCGACTATTAAAACTAATTATGGAAAAAATTACACAACTTATAATAACTACCATAGTGAAGAATGAATGAACAATTAACAAATGAAGAAAAAGAACAATAAAAATGTTAAACTATAATACCCCGCCATTATCGTGTTGCGGGCAGATAACTGTAAAAATTTGACAAAATTCATCCATTAGAAATTCCAAACCAGATCTCCACAATATCAATGCACTTACCAAGTTTGGTGAAAATCCATTGACGTTTACTCAAGTTATCATTCGGAAACGAAAAACGGATGGACAGACGGACGTTCTAACCGATAGACATTTATGTGCCTAGTCATCAGCACTAAAAATACGTAAGTGACTAAACCTCTTAAGTGGTAAGCCACATAAGATACCTGGTAAGCCATATAAGATCTATTTTAGCCACTTAAATACCCATTTTACAGAATAAATCACATTTTCACTCACGAATGACTACTTAAGTTGCAAAATGTCCAAGTTTTTAGCCACCTATGTATCAATCTATTAGAGCGGACTGATGACGTTTGACCGATGGATGGACAGATACACAGATGTCCAACATGAAACATAATACCCCGCCACTATTGTGTTGTGGGGTATAAAAATGACAAATTAGGAATTAAGAAAAAAAAATAAACTCTAAGCTAGAATGTTTTGTAAACCAGTCATAATGGAAATAAAATGTCATCTTTTGTAAACAAACCCATCGGCAAAAATTTGAATAGATTCTGCGCCTGCAGGCAGTTCAGAGATATTTCTGTTGCAGAAATGGATAAGGAATAGGGATATATAGTTTACTGATTGGAAAGTGGTAGTTTATAGTTGGTATAGCTTTGGCCTAGAGACTCAATGCAGAAATTTCATGGTATATTTTAGTAAGGGTGAGTAATAACTTTGCTCTGGTAAATGGGATTTTCTACCTACTACTGAAAAAACCCTAAGTATTGGGACACCTAATCTACTTACCATACGGGTCCTAAAATTTGAAATAGTCAATTCTTATATCTCTAGATGTGTATAAAATATTGCTGTATGTATGGCAAACAGTATAGACCCTGATCAGATGCCTCATTCTGCAGCATCTGATATGGGTCTACACTGTTTGTTTGTTTGTGTTGAGGTTTTACGGCCCAGTCAACCCAATGGGGTCATGTCCAGCGCAGTCAGTTTACCTAACCACACATTTACTGGGCAGGCTTAGTCCTCTAAGTGGTTAACCAGTGTTGTGCACATTCTTTTGCCAGAAACTGACAACTGCCCTTCTTGAATCAGCAGAAGGGAGAGAATGACCTTAGAAATTATTTCACGATCAATCTCCGCGAAAGAATGTTGCTGACCTTGGCGGCGGTCGAACCCACAACCTCCTGGTCTCCAGTCAGACGCACATCCAACTGAGCCACCGAGGCCGGCTTGCAAAGTCCTATCTGTCCCAATACTTAGAATTATTACCGTAGACCTGAAGGCCAAGTAAAAGTAGCTTCTGAAACAATTTTACACTGTTTCCAGGAGAAAAAAAACAACAACGTAATAGTGGTAACATTCAACACAGATAATTATACACTTCAACCTCTTTATAACACACTCGTTATAACACAGTTTTGGATATAACATGATTCAAAGATGGATCCCAAAAATGTATATATTATATTGAAAATGGTCATTTTTCAATATAATCTGTACATTTTTGTTTGGATATTACACGGTTGTTTAACTAACACGGTTTATGCTATGGACCCCAACAATAGTGTTATAAAGAGGTTGTGGTGTATATCATAAAACTCACAATGTAACCTACCTCCAGATAAAGGGCACTGGTATCTTATTTTTCTACAAAACATATGTTGAGGTACTCATTAGAAGTGCCTCGTGGAAGCACTTTTGACGAGTACCCACAACATATCTTTTTGTGAAGAAATAAGAAAAACTAGCTTCACTCCTGGTGAGTTAACTAGCAACAGTGTTTTCAGAGAAAACAGATGTCCCCTAACCATGAAATCTGTTTTTCTACTGTTGTGACCTTGAAAATTAGGTCAAGGTCACCAAACTCTAATCGGTTCTTTGTTATGTCCCAGTTATAAATCCATGAAAATTTGGTAAGAATCCAGGCCATGGTTCACAAGATATTTTGCAGACAAGAAAGTGAGACAACCATTCTAACGGGATCCACACTAAAAAAAAACAAACAATATGTCCCCGTCCCCTTAGGATTATTTAACCGGATACCCTCTCTTATCTAGAACTATGAAAGAAGCAAACAGTAACTTCACTTTTCACCTACTTAATTTAAATACCAGCAGACAACATTCTAAAATAGTTTTCAAACATTTTCTTAAAAACAAAGCATGAAATTTCCTTCAAACTGACTTCAGAATGATGAGTTGGTGTTATACTTGTCCGCTTTCACATTACTTATCAAACTGAGATGATGGAAGGATGGCAATGATAGGGTTTGTGCAATGAAGCACCACACAGTTATGAGCTGAATTCGTCTCCTGCAGGATTCAAACCCTAGATCCTGTGATCAACTGAGTAAAGGTATTTGAATAAAATACCAAGTCGGATAAGTCTCTTTTTCAAGAAAAAGTAAGGTAAACATCACATCCAGTCTACAGGTAAATCTGCTGTCATCGGCAGTTACCCTTAAACTGCCAATCACAACAATTCTCATCTTCTTTGTCATCTGCTTGTGATTTTAAAAGTCCATTTTGCAAACAGCATAGACCCAGATCAGACTGCTCTAATCAGGGTCCACACTGTTTGCCTGTATGCAAAAATAGGTTTGAAAAGTTTGCAAGAATTTTCAACAGACGACATAAACAGACAACATTTTCAGATGCAGGTTTTCTTGGCATTTTAAGGGTTAACCCTCGAAGTGCCAATCACAACTGCAGCAGACAACATTCTCATATTTTTTGTTTGTATTTTTTCAGAGAAATTGAGGCCTAACAGATGAACCATATGAAATGCCAAGTCTTATTTTCTCTGAAAAATATATATATAAAAAATAAATAAAACTGTCATCTGCTGCAGCTGTAATTAGTGCTTTGACGGTAAAAACACAAATAACTACATGTATATCAAAGACATAAAATAACAAAAAAAAAATAAAACACTAAAAGGGATAAAGAATATATGTCGATCTGATTAAAATAAGAAGTAGCATTAAAATCACAATAAATTTAGTTTTGCAATGACATATGGGGTAAATTTAGTTCTGCAATGACACAAGGGGCCTTCAACCTACTGATAGCACAGGCCATGAATGGCTTCCTCATCAACATAGGCTTAGCATGGTGGGTAAATATTTCAGCAGGTGACATTTCGAAATATTTTTGCTATCTTTTTCTCAGAAAACAGGCTTTGAAATTTTCATGCTAATTGTCTCCAAACAATTTGTATGAAATATCAAAGACTAATTTCAGCAAAAATTGTATTGAGGTTTTACGGCCCAGTCAAAATAATGGGATCAAGTCAGTTTACCTAACCACACTTTTACTGGGCAGGCTTAGTCCTCTAAGCAGTTAACCAGTATTGCGCACATTCTTTTGCCAGAAACTGAAAACTGCCTTTCTTGAATCAGCAGAAGGGAGATAATGACCATAGAAAATATTTCATGTTCAAATCTCCATGAAAGAGTGTTGCCAACCCGGCGGGGGTCAAACCCGCAACCTTCTGATCACCAGTCGGACGCACAGCCAACTGAGCCACCGACGCTGGTTAACTCTGTGAAAAATATCACCAATCTCTCTTCTGCTGAATATGCCCAATGAGTGGTTAAGCGCTGAGAATTTTCGATAAACATTTCAGCAGACAACATTGTGAAATGCTTTCATCTTATTTTTCACAGAAAACAGACTTTTGACAACACTGGAGACAATTTGCATGAAATACTGAAGTCTGTTTCCTAAGGAAAATAAGAGAAGAACCTAAATAAAGAAAACAGTCTTTTGACATTTTCAAGCAAATTATCTTATATCAAAATGTCAAAAGTCTATTTTCTGGGAAAAAAAGTCATCAATTTACACAAAATGTTTAGTCTTATTTTCTGAGAAATATAAGAAAAGAAAATAGACTTTTGACATTTTAATGCAAATTGTCTTACATCAAAATATCAGTCTGTTTTCTGAAATAAAATCATCAATTTGCATCAAATGTCGGTCTTATTTTCAGAAAAAAATAAGAAAAGAAAATAGACTTTTGACATTTTCATGCAAATTGCCTTACATCAAAATTTCAAAGTGCATTTTCTGGGCAAAACAAAAAAAAACATAAATTTGTGGTTTGCTGAATCTGCCCAGAGATAGGTATTAACCCTTAAGACGCCAAACACAACAATTGTCGTCTGCTTTGTCTTCTGCCGAATACTTTAAGTCATTGTTGTAGGAGCAGTCTGATCTGGGCCCACACTGTTTGCCTATATGCAACAAGTATGTCTGAAAAGTTTGCAAGAAGATGCAAGACATAAACAGACGACATTTTCAGATGCAGGTTTTCTTGGCACTTTAAGGGTTAAAAGTTGCTAACAGAGCTAATTTTGATATAACGAAAATCACATGAGCTTCACTTTTGTTTCAAACTGATTTTTCCAGACTGTTGTTTTGATAATGATACTGTCCGTAAAATAAATTAGAATACGTGTTCTGATACTCTAAGTGCACGAAAATAATTTATGCCCTCACTGAGGTTCTGAAGAATCTGCACACTCATTGTGAAAGAAATATACACGCTTATCATAAAAATGCATAAAAGTACAAGCATACCAAAAAAACTTTTAAAAAATTAGATTATTTTCACTATTTAATTGATAACATTTTTACCTCCCTTGACCTAATGTGGCTACATAGCCTTGTTAGAAAACTACGTATTTAGACAGTATTTTCTCTATAATACTTTATTTTGTTTGTGTTGAGGTTTTACGGCCCAGTCAACCCAATGGGGTCAAGTCGAGCGCGGTCAGTTTACCTAACCACACGTTTACTGGGCAGGCTTAGTCCTCTAAGCGGTTAACCAGTATTGTGCACATTCTTCCGCCAGAAACTGACAAATGCCCTTCTTGAATCAGCGGAAGGGAGAGAATGACCGTAGAAAATATTTCATGATCAATCTCTACGAAAGAATGTTGCCGACCTCAGCGGGGGTTGAACCCGCGACCTCCTGGTCTCCAGTCGGACGGCGCATCCAACTGAGCCACCAAGGTCGGCTTAATAATACTTTATTGCTCAGTCCTCAGAAACGTTTTATAGCAAAATTAGGTCAGCTTAACTTCATTTGAAAATAGTATTTTCAGACAACAAAATAAGGTCATATCAAAATTCGTTCCATTAGCAACCTTTAAAGCTAATCCGAGTTTTCATTTTTACAATTACACCACAAGCAACCTTTAAGGCTAATCTGAGTTTACATTTTACAATTACAGAGTCACTCAATACAGCAGAACAATGAATCCCCTGATCAGACAATGTCAAGAAGCAGCAATACTAAAGATTCTATCAACTTAAATGATGTACAAGCTGGTCTGGCACGTCTTTGCTTGACCCATGTCCTATGGTAAAGCTCCATATAACTCAGGACTTGAGAAAATATACCTGAACTACAACATCAGAAAATGCATAGCAACAGATACATCTGGAAAATGCTGACATCTTTCTTATTTCTCAAAAAAAAAATATGTTGTTGGTATTCATTAGAAGCGAAAACATATGTTGTGGGTACTCATTAGAAGCACCTCGGCAAGGCGCTTCTACTCATTAGAAGGGTCTCGGTGAGACGAGATACAATTTTTTGGGAGAAATAAAAAAAATAGCAATACTTTTGGATTGAAAAAAGCACCTTAAGAAGAAAACGACCTCAGAAAATATTTCATGATCAATCTCTATGAAAGAGTGTTGCCAAACACGGCGAGGATCAGAACTGCGACCTCCTGATCACCAGTCGGACGCACATTCACCTGAGCCACAGAGGCCGGCTGTCTGGACTTGATAAATTATTAATTTCCTCACTTTCTCTACAAAAAAGGAATTGTCATAGATCAAAAAGGTCTTTTTCTCACGTGTATTATCTTAGTATTGAGGAGATGAGCTTTAAATTTTCCTCATTACAACCTATATAGTGTAAGAATAATTCTGTCTTGTTTTTGATGATTTAAAGACATATATATATATGTACAAAGAATATGGATACTGATTAATAATAGTTTTCTAATGACAGCTTATGAATATTCATAACACCTAGCCATCAGCTGTCACTCAGTCAGGATTCAGGAATTACACTATCATTCTAACCATCTTAAAAAATCCTCGCTTTGCGAGTCAACAAAAAATTAAAATCACAAAAGAAGACAAGTTCGTATTTATACCAATAAAAAAATCTGACACTTCTAAACACTTTTTTTTTTTCTTCAAACTTAAAGTCATTACAAGAATTCAAGTACAAAGAGTAGATAATCAAGTTTACTGTAATAACCCTCGAGTTTACTGTAATAACCCTCGAGTTTACTGTATAACCCTCGAGTTTACTGTATAACCCTCGAGTTTACTGTATAACCCTCGAGTTTACTATAATAACCCTTGAGTTTACTGTAATAACCCTCGAGTTTACTGTAATAACCCTCGAGTTTACTGTAATAACCCTCGAGTTTACTGTATAACCCTCGAGTTTACTATAATAACCCTTGAGTTTACTGTAATAACCCTCGAGTTTACTGTAATAACCCTAAGTATTACTCGGCATCTGGCCCCGAGGTTATAAAACTTTTTTCATGCTCAACTCAACTGAGCATGAAATTTTTCATGCTAATAAATCTCAAATTACTAACAATGCAAATTCTTTCTTGCTAACTATTGCTGGCATTTTCATATTTATTAGCAGAGAAAATTTCATGCTCAACTCAGCTGTTTTATAACCTCGGGACCTGATATGGATCTATACTGTTTGCCATACATACAGCAATTCTTCAGATACATCAACTGGTAGTAGAATGGACTATTTAAAATTTTAGGACAAGTATACTAAGTAGATAAGACGTCCTAATACAGTCAAACCTGAATGGCTCGAACATCTTTGGGATCATGAGAACTTGTTCGAGACATGAGTAGTTTGAGTCACTGATGGTCAATCATGTTGCCAGGTCAGCAAGCACATGGCAATAATTAAGGGGAGCCTATTTGATCATGTCGTTTACTTATTAGAATCACCTCTATGAGGCAATTATAATGAGTACACACGACACTCAATTTCATGTCAAAAGAAAATTTCCATGAATATTTATTATCTGGAGTTATCGGAAGAATTTCGTAGGAACTCGAAAACGAGTTTTAATCAGCCATGGTGAACGAGCTATGGGTGT
This sequence comes from Anodontia alba, assembly GCA_964016985.1. Taxonomy (NCBI): domain Eukaryota; kingdom Metazoa; phylum Mollusca; class Bivalvia; order Lucinida; family Lucinidae; genus Anodontia; species Anodontia alba. Next base: position 453,266 of record OZ024838.1, on the reverse strand, counting down.
TCGAGCCATTGAGGTTTGACTGAACTTAGGGTAAATACCATAATTCGACAAGCATCAACCACCTCTTTTACCAGAAGTGTTTATACAGAAGATAGCTTTTAGCTCTAGATAATGCAGTTTTTAAACAAAATGGACAATTACCATATTCAACCTAATTACCCCAATACCCCTTTAAGCGTATAATCAAGCAATTCCTTAATCTTCAGATTAGGGCTGATGTACTTTTTGTCTACTTCTTTAAGCGCACAGTCAAGCAATTCTGTAGTCTTCTGATTCCAGCCATTGTACTTTTTTCTTACTTCTATATAAAGGCATATGTTGTGGATACCCATTTGAATTGCATCTAGTACCAATAACATATGCTTTCATAAAGAAAATCAGAGAGAAAAAAACAAAACAAAAAAAAACAAGACAAAAACAATGCATAAGCATCATTTGTTAAGTCCTTTGCTGTAAGTCCTTTGCTGATCTTTCTTTTTAATGTGTACCCTCCCTCAGTAAAGGCAGGTACCACAAGTTTTCCCATTATTTTTGTAATTTCTCCACAAAAACAGCAAATTAAACAATTGCTTGTGGAATACAGGTTTATTTATTCAGAAACTGCTTCTCTGGATCTGGAATTAAGGCAAATTTTTGCTTAAAAGAGATGACGATTAAGATGGGTTGGACTTTTTTTTCATTTTGCCTGAAAAAAAAAAAAAACAACTAGAAATGCATCTAAAGGGCACGGGTGCCATCGCCTGAAAACAACCGCTAATTGCTAAAGCCAGACGTGGATGAAGACAGACGGACCAACAGGGATAACACTATATGCCATTTCTACATTCTTCTAAAAGCGGGGGCATAAAAAAACCAAAAGTAATCCTATCCAGAGTTAAGGGATACAATGCATTCTCATGGTAGAACTCAAATATATACTTTGAAATTACTCTGATACATACACAAACACAGACAACACAGTAGACAACAGGCTGTACCGTAACACGATTAGGTGTTCTTAAGGAGCAAAATTTGGTGATAAATCTAGGATTTTCTTATTTCTAAGCGTGCTCATTAGAACCCCAAAGAAAATTATCCAAGAACTATCATTAAATTCTTCTCCTCAACAACTTATCTGACTACTATCTATCAATCATTTCATGATTTCTACTCATAGTGAAGAAAATATTTCAAAATTCCCTGTCATCACCAAAGTCCTGAAATAAAATAGGCAACTCTATTCATCACTTCCCAGCATTCGAAAAATACTGAAAAGTCCCTTTAAAAAAGAGTACTAACTCTAATACTATGGCCATGCGAGAGTTTCTGAGTTCTTGAAATACCCAATAAAATGCTGCAGAATATGGAGGCCGGTATCATTGAACAATCACACAGAAGAGTTCTTTATGAAGGGGTGGTAACTCTTAATGACTCTTCATTCAACAATCAACACTGAAGAGTTCTTTATGAAGGGCTGTAACTCTAAATGACTCTTCAAACAACAATCAACACTGAAGAGTTCCTTATGAAGGATGTGTAAATAACTCTAAATGACTTCCATACTGAATAGTTCCTTCTGAAAGGTGATAACTCTGTATGATACTTCATGAATTTTCCAAGCAATCTACACTGAAGAGTTCTTTGTGAAGCGCAGGAAATTCTACATCAGGAGCACTGCTTTTAAACTTATTTAGCACAGCTATATGTTGGTTATTCAAGTTTCTAACAATCCAAATAAGCTGCTGAAGTTTAGACAATAAACTATCATCATCCGGATGGTTTGTGCCCACTTCTAACTTTAAAGCTGAAGATATTTTCTCATAAAGTTTTTGAATGTCTGTAACATCTTTTAAACCCGGCCGATCTGTAAAAGAATGATACAAATAAGATTCAAGATAATATACTGGGCTTTAACCCTTACCACTCCCTGGGTTAATTCAGCAGATGACAAATTGACAGTATTTCTCTTATTTCTTCCAGGAAAAGGCTCTGACACTTCAAACAGGTTGTCTCCAAAGGAGACAACTTGCATGAAATTCCAAAGCCCATTTTCTTGGAAAACATGAAAAAATATTTCAAAATGGTGTCTGCTGATATATTTACCCACCATGCTAAACTTTAAACAAGACAAGATTAGTTTTATGATTTTTTTCATGAAAAGAGCAGGATCCAATATCTTGCTATGAACATAACTGAGCAAAACGTTTAAATCAAATTTCTGGAGTTCCTATATACAATGTTGTCTTTGTATTCTCATGTCTTCCTCAGCTCACAAAAGACAGAAACTTTTCTCTTTGAGAAAATAAGAAAAAAAAAACATTTATCGAATTACCTATATGTATCATCTAATACAAAGGCCAAATGCCGTATCTACAGGTTCACTCAACTGCATATTATATTACACAGCAAAACTGCTTCATCATAGTCATCCATGAGACTAAACTGGACGCCTCTTCTCTTAAAACAGACAACAGATAAGCAACAAACAGCGGCCTGATTTCATGATTAGTGCTTCAGATACTAGACAAAGTGCCCAGTGGGGCACGTATACCCCCGACCAGCGCTACCACCACTTTTTAAAGAGCACAAAGTATGTAGCTTTGACTCTGGAGATGGCACTTGTATGCTATATGTTATAACATTGAAAAAATTCAATCACACATAATATGAAGCCCTTGACCTCAAAGGTCAGGTACAGGTGCAGGGATTGAGCTAAATAAAACTTTAGCCCTATAACTATTACCATATACCAGTGAAATCAGTCTTTATAATATAAGCAAAAATGACATTTGTATGAAACGTCTGTGACCTTGACTTAAAAGCCATGCTCCAGCTTGGGGATGGTGCCAAGAAAAACTTCAGACCTATATATACCATCATGCTCAATATTAATGAAACCAACAAAAGAGTCTTCATAATATAGCTATATAAACTTAGATGCAATTTTTTTTTTTTACTTTTATATGAAATTTCTAAGTCTGTCACCTTGACCTCAAGGTCATACCCCAGGATAAGGATGATGCCGAGTAAAACTCTAGACCTATATCTACCAACATGTAAAATATAAATGAAATTCCTCAAAGGTATAGCTATATAAACATAAACACAAAAATTTCGATTTATTTATGAAAATTCTAAGTCCGTGACCTTGACCCCAATGTTATTCCCCGGGATAGGGTTGGTGCTGATAAAAACTTAAGCCCTATATCTACCATCAGGCCAAACATGAATTAAATCCATCAAAGGCTCTTCATAATATAAGGTCTTATAAACTTTAATGTAAAAACTTTGACCCTAAGACAAAAATAAAGTATGAACTAATAATGCTTCAACGGATGGATGGACAGACAAACAGATTCCTTGCTGATAGCTATATCCGCTCAACCTTTCAATTAGGGGATAATAAAATTTAACAAAAGGTCTTGATGATATGGCTATATAAACTTAAAAGCAAAAACTTCTACTTTTAAATGAAACTTCTAAGTTTATGACCTTGACCTTGGTCACACCTGGTGTGGGGATCATGCGGAGTAAGACTCTAGGCCGATATACAGCAACATGTCAAATATAAATGAAATTCCTCAAAGGGTCTTGATGATACAGCTATATAAACTTAAACACAAAAATTTTGACATCTTTATGAAAATTGGAAGGTTGTGACCTTGACTCAAAGGTCACCCTGGGGGTGGGGATGGTGCCAATAAAAACTTTAGAGCTATATCTACCATCATGCCAAATATGAATGAAATCCATCAAAGAGTCTTCAAAATATGAGGTCTTATAAACTTTAACGCAAAAACTTTGACCCTGACTTTTTTATGAAAATTCTAAGTCTGTGACCTTGACCCCAAGGTCACCCAGGGGTGGGGATAGTGCTGATAAAAACTTTAGACCTATATCTACCATCATGCCAAATATAAATGAAATCCATCAAAGGGTCTTCAAAATATGAGGTCTTATAAACTTTAACGCAAAAACTTTGACCCTGTGACGGAAAGACGAACGAATGAACGTACGAACGGACGAACGGAAAAGCTAAAACTATATACCCCCACATACTTCGTATGTCGGGGGTATAATTACGGTTACCATTTCATTGGTCGCTACCCTTCCTAGCAAGCACTGACAGTTGACAGTAGCCTCATGGCAGAAACGCAGAAAACAGTATTTTCTATTAAATGAAAGTGCATTTTAGGCGTCTTCGAACAGACTATGCACAAATGTGGCAATTTCTATTCCACATGTGAGTTCACTTCCACTATACAAGCAATACAAAATTGTTCACCCCTCTCTTCATTTGAATGAGCCGAGACACCATTGTTGTTGGATCAGCTGGCATGCAGAGTACATGACTATATAGCGCGAGATGTGTGATGTCATCGGTAGGGATCTGTACCCGTAGAATTATGCCTGACCAATCCCTATATGCGAAAGCTATAGAGTTGAAGGGTGAGAGAACCTATCTATCATGAGACTGGATATACTTCAAAGAGAGAGCACTCTTAATTTGAAAATGGTTGCCTTTTCGAAGGGAGATAACTAGAGCAGAAAATAATTTGATTTCCTGGCATAGGAATGCTTCTTTAGGGTAATTACAGCAACTCTATACTTCTTCTGGGTAATAACAGCAACTCTTACCTGGTCGGACCAATAATGTAGCACTAAAAAGAGCAAGTTCACTCTCTGTCAAGTTTATAACTTGTAAGGTCTTCACAAAGTCAAAGATCTGATTCTGTAGCTGCAACTCTTCCTCATCTGAAACAAAACATAGGTCAAAAGTCAAGTTTCTATCAGATATTTTTTTTAAAACCAATAATAATCCGAACTCATATTTTTTTTTTCTTTGCAACCACGCAAGGCACTTAGGAGAAGCTAATTCCAACTGAACAGGCTTACACTAATCTGACACAATTTGCTCAGTCTAGGGTAAATTCAAAATGGCATTTATACTTAAACTTATTTAGCACAATCTCACTGGTTGAAAGTAAATTCAAAACAGCATTTACACTTACACGTTACTTATTTTGTGCAATCTGCTTGGTTGAGAGTAAATTCAAAATGGCATTTACACTTATTCAGCACAATCTGATTGGTCGAGAGTAAATTCAAAATGGCACATACTTAGTCTTATTTATCACAATTTGATTGGCTAAGAGTAAATTCAAAACAGTATTTTCAAATTTTACACTTAGATAAATCTGCTGAGGAGGAATCTTGGAACTATTTTCTTTGCTCATATTTATAAAATAAGTTATCAGTGTGGGGAATCCATGTGACCAAATGACTAAGCGCACTGAGTTTGCCACTATTTTTAGCTCCGCATCAGGTAGGATTTTTTTAAATTGAGGCTTTACTTGGAACTTTGACTTACTAAATGCCTGAAGAGCATGAAGTGGCAAGCAGGTATCTCCAAACATCACACTGTCAGTGTCAGGATCGTACACCCTACACGCCCGCACCAATGCTAACTCAAAGCTACCTGAAAGATTATTTAATAAACACAATTAAAACCAGCTATAGTCAATAACATTGCAGTTCAGTCATAGCTCTTGATAAGGCGCTTGTTTCAACCAAAAAGTATCTATATTTTTCTTATTTCTTGACGAAAACGTATGTTGTGGGTACTAATTAGAAGTGACTCAGCGATTTTGTCCTGAAATAAGAACACTATTTACCTGATACCCATTCTTGTCTAGACCTATGTCAGTAATTTTCCTCAAATCCAATCGAAATTTAGTCATGTAGACTTCGATCACATGACCAATCATTTGTTGACAGGAGATTATGAATTTCCTTTGTTCTTTTTCCATCTTCCCAACTTGGTTTAGCCATTGCTTACAAACTTTTTTCATTCTTCCCCCAACTTGGTTTAGCCATTGCTTACAAACTTTTTTCATTCTTCCATGGTTTTGTTTGTGTTGAGGTTTTACCGCCCAGTCAATCTATGTTGAATGCCATCAGTTTACCTAACCACACATTTACTGGGCAGGCTTAGTCCTCTAAGCAGTCAACAAGTATTGTGCACTTTCTTTTGCAAAAACTCACAACCAGTTGAATGTGCATCCAACTGAGCCTCCCAAGCTGGCTCCTCTATGGCAGATGACGGAAATGTACATTGTCACCACTATTTACATATCATTTAACAACAGCAGGGTTTATACATTTAGGATTGACCAAACTTCCCTGATTTTCCTGACGTTAATTCAAATTTCCCTGATAATACTGGAGCTGGAAATTTGATGAAATTAGCAAGAATGATACAGCTAGACCAAATATCCTAGCTGTAAAACTCCCTGATATTTCCCTGGCATTCCCCCCCCCCCCCCCCCCCCCCCCCTCCCCCGACACATTACACAATTCCCTGACTTTGAAAAATTGTATTTCTCTGACGTGTATGAACAATGAGCAGAGTTAGCATTCTATCAATTTGTATTTCTATTTTACTGGCAGTTTACAGGTGCCACTCTCTTTAACCTCTTCAGCCTTAGACTAATTGATATTTTTATAATCATGGATATGACTTTGGAAAACAATCGTTCATTTCAGTACCAGCTTGGCTTTTTATCACAGTAAAACTGATTTATCCCACTGCTTACTATAGTAATTTTCATAAAAATATGAAATAAGGCATCTCTATCCATAATTATTCTGGTTTTCCCCCCAAGTGTGTGTTTATGTGAGCATACGCATGTAAACACAAGCATGCACATGTGGGTATCTGCCTGAATGTACAGGATTGAAAACATATTATTATTTTGAGCAGAGTTTTGATTTGGAATTTTATAGCCCAGTTGACAATGTTATGGTCATGACAAGTTGCAGAATAAAAGAAGAAAATTTTGTGTTTTGTTTTTGTTAGCTATCAAATACTGCCCTCCGAAGTACAGCACAGCTTCAGATAAGAGGTGGTATCCACATAATATTTTTATGGTGAGTACCCACAACATATGTTTTTGTGGAGAAATAAAAAAAAAAAAAATCAGTACTTCAGTAATTTCAGCTGACCTTATCTGGACTTATAGTAGAGCACTAACCTGCTTTTAGTAACATTATCTGGTCATCTTGTGACAAGTCCATGAAACCGGGAACCATTTTAGCAAACTCTATGATTTGTTGCACCGCTACCGTCAACTTCTCTGCAACAGCCTGCCACAACTGTCGGTGTGACTGAAAAAATAAGACATGATGATGATGATTTAGGGGATAACTGCTTTCAAATTTGGCATTTGGGGAGGTAAATCGGCGGTTTTACGGTCGGAAATTTCGATTTACGGCGACGTCGATTTACCTCCCCAAATGACAAATTTGATGCAGTTATCCCCATTCTAATGCATTTATTCATTTTTTCTATTGAAAAAATGTACTGTTTGCACAAAACGACAAGTGCTGTGAGCTGTGTAAAACCAAATGCCAGCCAATGAGAAGCGACGTTACGTGATGACGTCGGATTTGCGACAGTATATCGCAGAATATACCGTCCCAAATTTTTGACGTTATCCAATCAGATGTCGCGTTACATATGTGAGTGCATTAGAATTGGTATTTTCACATCTCTTTCAACATTATGTAAGTTGTATTAAGACAATGAAAGGGGATAATAAAAGTCTCTGTGCAGTGAAGCACCGAACTCTCATGAGCTGAATTCTGCATCCAGCGGCAAAAGAACCCAGGACCTCGTGACCTGAGGCAGATAGTGAAATAATTAAAGTTCTATTAAAAGGTTGTTTGATTTGGAGTTTTATGACCCAGGCAACACTCTTAAGGTCATAGTAAGCCTGTCATTTAACCAACTTGTGTTTGACTGGGCAGGCCTAGTCCTCTAAGTAGTTAACCAGTCTTTGATCACATACTTTTGCCATTTACTGACAACTGCCCTTCTTGAATGAATGGAAGGGGGAGAATTTGACCATAGAAAGTATTCAATGATCACTTATGTGGCAGAGATGGGGTTCAAACTTGCGACCCCTAGGTCTGCAGTCAGACACAGTAATGTCTGTGTGGTCTGATCAGTCTTCATAGCTGGCATGATCAGTCTTCATTGTCGGCATGAAGAAACTTTGCATTCTTGGCTATCTAAAACGTACCTACAGTAAATGTCCTAAAATTTTGAACACAAAAGTGTCCAACAAAATGGCATAGGCAAACAGTGTAGACCCAGATCAGACTGCTCTCAGTGTCTACACTGTTTGCCATTCCACTTAATAGTTTAAGAATTAACTGCATAGACTGCAAAATTTAGGACACAAATGTATGGCATGAAGTGTTCAATTTTTTTGGACATTTACCGTAAGGAAGATTCTTATCTGAATGTTTGATGAGCAGGCTGGTCTGAATCTTTGCTGGGTGCTCATATCGGACGGTACATTTTCTGACGTTACAGCTCATAACATTACGAGCAGAGCGTACTTACCATATTTTTATAGAAGTTGATAGTTTCTGAAGAAGCCTGAGAGGATTTCAGCTGTTCAAGTGTCTCGAACGTGTATAAACATGTTCTCTGATGAGCTTCAAACACAGCTTTTCCAAAAGTGACTGAAAATTACAAACAAAACATCAATTCAATAAATTGTGGTTGTCGTTTTTGTTAACAGCTTTGTCAACAATATTTTATACTTTTTTTATACTGTTTTTGCAGAACCCTTTTTTTTTACAGAAAAAATGACTAATATTTAAAAAAATTGACATCATAAAAAAGTAATTTTAGAGTATCAAAAAAAACAAAAAAAAAACATGTTTAACATTCTTTGTATCAGTAACACACATTTTTATAGCAAATCAGCTCTTTTACTGGACAGGCTTTGTCCACTACGCGATTTTTGTTTGTTTGTGTTGAGGTTTTACGGCCCAGGCAACCCAATGGGGGCATGTCAAGCGCAGTCAGTTTACCTAACCACACGTTTACTGGGCAGGCTTAGTCCTCTAAGCGGATAACTAGTATTGTGCACATTCTTTCGCCAGAAATTGACAACTGCCCTTCTTGAATCAGCAGAAGGGAGAAAATGACCATAGAAAATATATCATGATCAATCTCCACGAAAGAATGTTGCCGACCTCGGCGGGGGTTGAACCCGCGACCTCCTGGTCTCCAGTCGGACGGTGCATCCAACTGAGCCACCGAGGCCGGCCCCACTAAGCGGTTAACCAGAATGTGCACAATACTGGTAAATGGCTTAGAGGACTAAGCCTTCCCAGTAAAGTGTGGTTAGGTAAACTGACTGGACTTGACATGACCCCAATGGGTTGACTGGGCCGTAAAACCTCAACACAAACAAACAAAACACAGTTACCTCCTGAATATGCAGAGGGATGAAGCCTTTTGGAAATCAGTCTGAAACCAGTCAGACAGATGATTAAAATGTACTAGAGAATCTAAATTTTTTTTTGCCAGACTGAAGAAATTTTTGTCTGACGTTCGGCATTCCTACAGAATTTGCACTGACTAAACTGATGCCAGTCAATATAAATTATTATACCTGAATCCATGAGATCTACTGGTCTCATGATCCCTACAGGGTTGGGGGTTGTTGGAGAACTCTGGGGGCTGTACACCGGGTTATTATTTTCTGGACTCGCCTGTTGAACCATTTCCAGAGATGGATTATCTACCGGGTAGGCATAACCATTGGGAGTCTGGTACATGTAATTATCATACCTGTAACAAGAAATATCATGAACAAAGGCAAAGGATTTGTTTCCACACCAAATTTCAGACAACATTTTTTGTATGCCTCTTTTTTTAACTAACTGTCTCTTGGAAAGAAGTTTATATGTAAAGCTGGAAGACTGAATGTCAAACACTGTAGATCCAAATGAAATGGCTTATTATGAGCCATTTTATCTGGATTTACGTTGTTTGCAAAAACCTATTGTTATCGTCAATGGCAGTGAAAGAGTTATGGATAAGTAACTGGTAATTCTGGGATAATTTTCTAAATTGCTCCATAAAAATATGTTGTGGGTACTCATTAGAAGTGCTTCACCGACAAAACAGATGTCCCGCCACCTCCAACATTCTAATGCACATGCCAATCTTGAAAACAAGGTCAAGGTCATCAAAATCCAATCAACTTGAAGGCATGTTCAAACAATATATTATTGCAAGTTTGATCAAAATCTGCCAGTCAAGTATGACTTGAATCCATCCAGTTTCAGGAGATATCTGTCGGAAAACATTTTCAAATAGTGCAAGCCCAGTAGTGCCCTCCAAAACTGGACCATGGCCACCAAACTACAATCAGCAATTGAGCCACCAAACTACAATCAGCAACTGAGACCATCTGAGTTATACTAAATACCTAGTCTAACCAGAATCCATCAACTGGTTATGAAGAAGATATAGCATTGAAAAGTTTGCTTCATTTTAAAAGTGTTAGTCCAGTTGTGACCTTGAAAATTAGGTCACTATCACCAAACTTGAGACAGCATGTTGAAAAGCTATTTCAGACAAAATTTGACAATCTTTGCACCCATGTGACCTTAAAACTAGGTCAAAGTCATCAAAATCAATCAGCAATTTAAACCATCCCAGTTCAACTATATACCAAGTCTGACCATGATATATCAACTGGTTAAGGAGATGTGACATTGAAAACTGTTATTTTCATAGCGCATTGAAAAGCTTTATTTTGATAGTGTAAGCCTGAAGCTGACCCTGAACATTAGATTGAGGTCACAAAAATTTAATCAACAATTACTGACCATCCCAGTTACAATATGTACCAAGTTTGAGCAGAATCTGTCCACTGTTTCTGGAGACATTGTGTTGGAAAGCTTTTTAAGACAATGGTGACAGTGAACATTAGGTGAAGGTTAACAAAAACTAATAAGCTTTCCCCATCATCCCACTGATATACCCATGCAATTCAGGTAAGCATCCACCCATTGATTCACACCACACAGCCTGTTTGGAACACTACAGGTGTCAATGTGATTTCCACCAAAAAACAGTATGTCCCCATCCACTCTGGTGTGGGGACCTAAAAACCTGAAGTATAAAATATCATCATTATTAAACTATGTGTTGCACATTCAGTCTCTGAATATTTTTCCCATTATACCATAAACAATCACTTGACTACTTCATAAAAAATAAATCTTTGACTAGAAATCACAACTTTTAGTTTTACTCTCCTCCAAGTGAAATCACTCTGACAGAGACCTGAAATTTGTATTTGTACAAATTAGACAATATTTCATTCCATTACAATTTACATCATACAAACATGAATCAGAGGTGTTCAAAATGAAACCAGGCATGTTTAATACACAGTAAATGTCTTAAAGTTTCGAACAGTCCATTCCAAACATTTTTTTGCCTAAGTATGGCCTTTTAAGCAGTGGTTTCTTAAATATTAATTTGAGAGGCCAACAGTGTAGACCCTAAACAGACTGCTCCTCTCCTTTAAGAGCAGTCTTGTCTGAGTCTGCACTGTCTGTATGTCATTTTGTCAGAAACTGTGGTGTAAAAAAATTAGGACATTTACAGTGTATTTAATTCTCAGAAGGAATCAAATGAAAATCTGTCAACAAATGAACTGGTCTACATTCCTCGACTAGATTTGTTATATAATTTGATCAATACCATAGTAAGTTAATTAACCCATTGTAGCCGGGAGAGCCCTAAAAGGGTAATTAGCAAACAGTGCAGACCCAGATCAGAGGCTGCAGAATGTGGCATCTGATCAGGATCTCCACAGTTTGCAAATAGTTTAGCCATTTTTCTCTAGGAATATCTAAATCTCATAGCCAGACATACCTAAAATTGAAATTGGATTCTTCTAATATGTAGTCTAGTGAAGTCTATTCAGTCTACAATAGGTTGATATATACCACAATAAGCATAGCTATGGGCCTATGCCAACATCATTTCTTGTTTAGTGGGGCAAGATTTATGCTGTCAGCACAGTAAAAGAGAAAGTGGTGCTTCTCATTAGCAACTAGTGAACAAATCTGCAAACAGCACTTTACCACCTAGCACTTGTTAAGGAGTGTTTGGAGATAATTTTTCTAACTTCTCCATAAAAACATATCTTGTGGATACTCATTAGAAGCATTTTAAGAAAAAATGGAGAAAAACGTCACAGCATTATCAACAAATATTCCTCCCTTATATGTCCTGTGTTTCACAAACTATATACATTTGTACAAATGTAATAGAAAATCCAAAATATTAACCCTTGAAGGACCAAGCAACATTTTTAGCAGAAGACATAATTTCCACTCCCCCCACTCCTCCCCCCCCCCCCCCCACACACACACACACAAAATATATATTTTAAAATGTCTCTACTGCTCTACTGCAGATGTGATTGAGTTAACACAATGAAAACACCTGAATAATTTGCAAAGTAATTTTATCCAGCTTTCTGAAAACTTTTTTTTTTTTCTTTTGCAAAAAGACGAGTGAGAATATGCTGAATATTGGCTGAATATACAAAACCTGAAAACAACTTGAAATATTTAAGCATTTTTATTGAAAGAATATAAGCAAGTGCAAAACAGCAAATAACACAGGTTAGAGGAAAAATTCAGAGAAAATAAACACATGCAAAAATTCTAAATATCCACAGATCACTCCATAGGTCCAGATAAGAGGGATACATATATATATCTTACAGCTCCATGGAAACCTATATTGTGGGTACTCCATAGCTAGGAACAGGTACAGATAAGGCACTTTTGTGCAATCAAAAAGTACTGATATTTTCTTATTTTTCAATAAAAACATATGTTGTGGGTATTCATTAGAAGCCCTATCTGAAGCGGTTCTAATGAGTACCCATCACGTAAACATGTCTATATAATTTTGACCCCCCTTAAACCCCACTTTTATATAGTAGAACTGGGGTTTACAGGGGTATACATTATTTTTCTTATTTCTGCTCAAAACATAGATTGTGGGTACTCGTTAGAACCGCTTCGCCGAGGCGGTTCTAACGAGTACCCACAATCTATGTTTGAAGCAGAAATATGAAACGGAGATTTTTATCTGAAAATTTTCTCTTTTTTCATGGAGATAAAATTTTCAATATATTTGAATAGGCATGTTTTCGTAATGCCACAACATGTTTTCATGGAAAAGTATGAAAAATATTATGTGGATACCCTCTCTCATCTGGAACCATGGTACACATCAGGATTCCCTCGGTGAAGGAACAGTCTGATCAGGATCTACACTGTTTGCCATTCCACTAAGTGTTTTACGAAACAACTGTATAAAAAGCAAAATTTAGGCCAAAATAGCATGGAATAAAGTGTTTGAAATTTTAAGATATTAAACCTTGTCCTGCTGAACATATACCCTGATATACCCTGCATTTGCAAACAGTGTAGATCCAGAACAGTTGGCTTCTAAAGAAGCCAACTGATCTGGATCTGCACTGTTTGCCATTAAGTATGTGAATTTATATCAACAACCTTGATCAAGTAATCTGATTGGCTGAAAATTAGAAATGGGTGTGGCTTGTTAATTTATTTGGCAGGACAAAGGTTAACCATATTTTTTTTACATATCAACAGGCAGTAAACTGAACTTGCTCAAACAAACTTTAGGCCAAGTATAAAAAGGAGTTAAAATTTAAGTTGTACAAAAGTAGGATATTATATTATTTGTGCATACATATTAAGCCCAAACTGAAGCATATGTAGATAATGTAATGCCTAAGCACTTTTTCCTACCGAAAAGTATTGACATTTTTCTCATTTCTCCATGAAAACATATGTTGTGGGTACTCATTAGAAGCACATTACCAAGGCGCTTCTAATGAGTACCCGTAACATGTTTTCCTCGAGAAATAAGAAAACTATCAAACTGGCAGAAATGCATGTATATTCCCAATTATCGCATTTATGATACAGGGCAATATAACATCAATCTTCATTAAACTAATAGCTTTAGCCTCTAGGAAAGTAAAAAAACTGAGATGACTGCTTGTTTATCCCACTGTCTTGATAACTTGAATAATTAACATGTTTATTTAACGGGTCAATGGATAATTAAATAACAATAGAACTGATTTATATTCACTTACACAGCAAGACACCATGTATCACTTGCAATTAACAGAGTAGAACCTGCATAAATAAGACAAGGCTCTGTCAGATATTGCATTTTTTTTTCTTTGTCGGAAAACAGCCAACACTTGCTGCCGCCAAATTTAAGTGTTTTACAGTATCCCACTTTCTGGACCTACATGTATGTCATATGCTGGGTGCCTTATCAATGAATTAAGTTAACCATATTTTAAGTGCAAAACTAACATATTAATTAAAAAGCACACTAACCTGGGATCCAGAAAGCATTAAACAGCAAAACTAATACACCACAATGCTGATATCTTTCTTTTTTCTTCACGAAATCGTATGTTGTGGGTACTCATTAGAAGCGCCTCGGCAAGGCGCTTCTAATGAGTACCCACAACATATGTTTTTGTTGAGAAATAAGAAAATTATTTACCTGATACCCACTTTTATCTAGACCTGTAGTGTCAGCTTAACAACTGTTTTGTATCCAAACAAAAATGTATAGATTATATAGAACAAGACTTGTCGCCATACAGGATAGCTCATCTGAACTCGCATTTGTCAAATAAAAAAATAATGAGGTCCTAAAACCTTTGACGTAAAATTTTAACAAGAAAATTCTAAGTCTGTGACCTTGACCTTGACATGACCTAGGATGGTTGGAATGGTACTGCACAATATTTTGGACCAATGTGTACAATCACACCAAAGATGGATCAAATCAGTGATAAGGTAAGGAAACAATGAAGTCTTAAAAAACTTTAACGAAAACTTAAACATTTGTGGACGCTGATGCCGACACCAAGCCAAGGATAGTACAATAGCTCTCTGTGAACATAGTTCAGGCAAGCTAAATATGGTCATTTTTCTATATGCTATACATTTTTTGAGGTCTATTGTTTACAATCAAGCCGATGTATACAAACGCCAAAATTCCTTAAGGTAGTTGTCTATGTGATTATCGACCAAGGAAATCAAACCGCCCTTTTGTATGAATATCAGAAAATGGTTATTTAAAGCTGTGCTATGCTTGTCACTGTGACAGCAGAGTGCCGTGTAAAAAGACTATCTGTAAAAGCTGGATTGGGACATTGGCAAATACAACTCCCAGTCAGCATTCTACGTAAATCTATATCGGGCCGTCATCGGCCTGTCAGGGTAGCTGACGGGCCGATGAAGGCCCGATGTAGATTTACGTAGAATGCTAGCTGGGACTGTACTGACAAACAGTGCAAACCCAGATCAGATGCCACATTCTATCAGATGCCACAGAATGTAGCATCTGATCAGGGTCTGCACTATTTGCATAAATTACAGGAAGTTTAGGGATTATAAATGACACAGTCTCAAGTCCCTATGACCATTTTTCCAACTTACACACAGAGACAATTGACCGACCAGTACTGCCAGTGCTTCAGTCTACATAATCTACACAGTTTTGTTTGGATACAACATTTTTGTTGTTCATATCTCAACCGTCTTGTATCCGCATTTTCTTAAAAAGAGGTTCTTGTGTACAAGCAATCAGCCTGCACAACTGTGCTCCCTGTCATATCGCAATCTGGCTTCTTAACCCTTGTCCTGCTGAATAAATTAAGATGCCACACCCAGTTCTAATTTTCAACCAATCAGATCACTTGATCCACTGTTATTATAAATTCACATTCTTAATGGCAAACAGTGCAGATCCAGAAGCCAACTGATTTTGATCTACACTGTTTGCAAAGGCAGGGTATATCTGGGTTCAGCAGGACAAATGTTTATGACGATGCAATATGTCTTAAAGAGAAGACCTTGTAGGATGAAATCAAATGCATCTGTGCAGGCTGATCAATCATTTTTATTTAATGCTTTAAAGCTGCAGCTGGTTCCCATTCATTTAAAGTCATACTACAAAGCTGGGCCCAGTTGTTTACTTTAGCAAACTGACAAGAAATATTTAAACACACAAATTCATCACTAGGAAAAGTGCTTTTTGCAACCAAACTCTTGATACTTTTCTTATATAAATCAAAATGTGATACAGCAAGTACCAAATCAGAAAGTCTTAAGGATGGCCCACGTAGGGATCTAAGTTACAACCTACAGATCCTAAGATGGATGCTCTGCCAAATGAATCACTCCATCTGCTCGAAAATGTGTGCCTTCATAGAGAAATAGTAATGTTTTAACCCTTATCCTGCTGTTCAAGACAACCCCTACCTTTGCAAACAGTGTAGGTCCAGATCAGATGGCTTCTGAAGAAGCCATCTGGTCAGGATCTATACTGTTTGTCATTCAAACTGTGAATTTGAACGAAAAAATAATATTATGTAATCTGATTGGCTGATAGTCAGAAATGGGTTTGGCCAAATAAATTATTCAGCAGGATAAGGGTTAATAGGGATAATCCTCCATTTTTGAATTATGATATAAAGATTAAATACACCGACACAATTTAATGGAAAAATGTGAACAGCTTTCCATAGAAAAAAAAATGTTTCACATAAAATGTGTTAAATATATCTTAATGTCAGATTGATTGAATTAATTAAGCTAACAAGACTGAACAACTGGGCCACTGAAAATGAAAATGCTAAAAATATAACTAACAGGAAAGAACAAAACTAAAATTGTGAGTTTCAATAAAGTAAAGAGTTTTAGCTTTTCCCAAAATTTTCTTTTTCTTTATCAGGTTTAGCTTTTCATCTGAAGCACAGTAAAACTACAAAACTTATAAAACTGAATAACCAGTCCATGCAGTCCAGTCAAGGTTTTCGAAGTTCTTGTACACAGCATTTGAATTTTACAGACCAAAGGGCTAGATATTAAAGAGTGGGTATCAGATCAAATTTTCCCTATTTCTCCAAGAAAATGTGGGTACTCATTAGAAATGCCTCATCGAGGTGCTTCTAATGAGTACCCACAACATAGGTTTTCATGGAAAAATAAGAAAAATATCAAGACTTTTGGATTGAAAAAAGCATCTCATCAAGAGCTATGCAGACTATTATAAAATCTCCATCAGTAAACATAGCTCCAAATATGATACTTTTTTCATCTCTAAACGGTTGGTATCTTTAATTTCCAACGAAAATGATTGGTGTGGGTACCCATTAGAAGTGCCTCTCTGAGGCGCTGCTAGTGAGTACCCACAGCATATGTTTTTTATCTGGAGAAATAAGATTTTTCTATCTAGAGCTTTTAGTTGAGACTGACTAGAATGCAAACATAAGAATGCAGGAAGTTTTCTGGCTTCACTGTTTACATGTCATTTTGGGTAATTTTGCTAGAACTGTTTTCCTCTTCTTTGGCTAGAAAAGCTTAAAATCTTTGCAAAATAGAAAAGAAAAAAATCCTGCATTCAAGCTACCATATACCTTTATATTTGGAGACAAGCCAGAGCAAATAGTGTAGACCCAGATCTACATAGCTACAGATACGAAGAGGGGGTATTCACATATTATTTTTCTTATTTCTCGCTGAATACATACATTGTAGGTACTCTTTAGAAGCGCCTCGTCGAGGCGCTTCTAATGAGTACCCACAACTTATGTTTTCATGAAGAAATAAAAACGATATCAGCTTTTTTTGGATGAAAAATGCGCCTTATCTGTTGCTATGGATCTAACTGCTCTGAAGCAGTCCGATGCAGGTCTGCACTATTTGCCATTCAGTTTAGACAAGAAACTAAGCAGTCAAATAAACCTGTTCATATGGTACCCTCTTCAGTCTGAAGTTGGAACAATATGACAGAGATTGTTTATAAAACTCGCAACTTTGCAGGATTTTTCTGATATTTGTGCAACAAGTCATCATTACTGGAAACATCTACACGGAAACTTCTTTATATAATATTATAAGCTATTTTACATAAAATGCTATCAAGGGAAAACCCTGATCTGACCTTCTGGATGTGTGCTAACTGATATGAGTCTTTGCTGGACACATATGTCATCATTATAAGATGTTTTTTTCTATTTGCTAAGTTCTTTGCTAAAGGCCTGACATTTTATTATACAGCTCAGCTGTATTAGAAATCTCATTGGTCGAGTGCATATCATGTGCAGAGTAATATTCTGTCATACTACCCTGTAACATTACCCTCACAAGTAACATTACCCTCTGACATCCCTTGGGCAAGTGCATTTCACATGGTGACAACACTGCTATTAGTGCTGTTGAAGTTGTAAGAATTCCGTATAATAAAACAATTATCGTCCTTGTACAAGGGTAATATGCAGATTTGTTCACCCTTGACATTAAACGTTACCCTTGGGCAAGCACTTGGGTAACATTACCTGCCTTGGGTGAACAAATCATTATATTACCCTCGCACCAGGGCAATAACTGTATAATGTAAGCAATTAACATAGACAAATTAGACTACAAAAATGCGTAGAGTTTATATCAGCCACACGTCCTAAGCTGGTTTACTATTCAGAGCTTTCTAGGCTCATGTGTTATTTGAGCCGCGCCATGAGAAACAGTGCCTTCTGGTTAGAAGCTCCAGGTCAGCCCGCAGTGATTAGTCTGGGCCCAGTTGTTCAAAACATGGTTAGCTTAACAAGCTCATAAGTGGTACGAATGTTACCTATTCTAGTAAGTACAATATCTAATTCACAGGTATTTTTGCTGAAAATATGTGCGTAGCTTTTGCAAATGCAAAAGCTACTCACATTTTTTCAACAAAAATATTAGCGTATATGCCATACCTAGTGATTCAAGTTTTAACGATATGTTAACTTATGACATTGTTAGTTTTGAACAACTGGGCCCTGTTCAGGAACTTTGCTATACTTTATGTTCTTCAGTACCCAATGATTCTACAAATGGACAGTGAAGGTCCTGATTAGACTGTGCCAATGTTCAAACTGACCTGGGCCTTCGCTGACCACATGTACTCGAAGACTCCACAAGGGGAAGTTGATTCATGTTTAATACAATTATCTACTTAATACATTCTTTAATTCTTGAATACAATGACAACTTGTTGCACTTTCTGTATTTGCCAGCACATGTGTGTTTAGGTTTACTTTGTGACTGAACTGGGCTTAATTTTTGTGGTCGATCATCAGCTTGTGCAAGTGATGATCAATTAAACATTGATCGAAATATTTACAGTTGTTTTATATTACACGGTTTTGGTCCTTTGGATTTGATAGAACTGGAAGCTTATTGCAGGCCTCCTAGTGGCCCACTTTGAAAATATAGGTTTTTATGTAGGTTCTTCTTACTCAAAATATAGGTTATTTACAGGTTTTTCAATAAAAAATATAGATTAAAAAAAGGATCTTCCAAACTCACATAGAGATTTAAAACTGAAGAAAAAATATTTCATGAATTTTTGCACCACAATTATTCAGATAAAGTTGATCTGAATTTTACATAGTCCGAGCGAGCGAAGCGAGCAAGGAAAAAAATACAATTTCTTGACAGTTTTCATCACTTTTTTGGGACTAAAAAGTAAAAATAGTAGGGCATTTTGAAGAAAAGTTAGGGTTGAGTCGCGAGAAGGTTCAAAAAGTGAAAAATATAGGTTTTTTCATGAAAATACAGGCTTTTTATAGGTTTTATGAACAAAATAAAGGTTTTATAGGTTTGACACAAAATTATAGGTTATTATAGGTTTTATAGGTTTCGCTAGGAGGCCTGTTATTGGCAAACAGTATAAATGGTCGTTCTTCTATATAATCTATAAATTTTTGGACTGGCTTTAATATAACAGGTTATGCAGCAAACACAACTTTTCTATGGACCCTAACCATAGTATAAAAGGAACATGTATATTAAAACAAAAGTTAATTGATTATGAAAAAACATGATCAATTATGTACTCATTTGCCTTAAAACAGCAATCACTGAGTAAACTGATTACCTTAACTGCGTTAATTGATTACATTGAATCTGAGGCACTGTCCATATTGTGACATCCTGTATATAGTTAATCAAATAAGAAATCTAGCACCCGGTGATTGTTTGATTAACGACTACTCCTATAAGATGCTCCCTAGAGGGAGGAATTTACATAAAACAGTAACAGTGAGCTGGCAAACACAGAATTACTAGGAAGCTAAGCGCTAAAAAGGAGCACTACAGCTTACGTGATATAAGAGTTGTTATTAGGAGACAAACTGTGTTCACGAGGGGGGATAACTCCATACCCATTCATCCCAGCACGCTTCAGAAGGTTTGCTTCATCTTCCACTTTCTCTCGCTGCTTCTTTGACATCCTGCCAAATTTCACAGCTGCAAAATAGTCCATCATTATAAACCTTTGACCCTTAAACTGCCAATCACAACAATTGTCGTCTGCCTTGTTATCTGCTTGTGATTTAAAAGTCATTTTTGCAAACAGTGTGGACCCAGATCAGACTGCTCCTCTAGGAGCAGTCTGATCTGGGTCCACACCGTTTGCCTGTACGCAAAAACAGATTTGAAAAGTTTGCAAGAATATTCAGCAGACGACATAAACAGACGACATTTTCAGAAGCAGGTTTCCTTGGCATTTAAGGGTTAAAGTGCCATGCAAAACTGTAGCAGATAAAATTCTCAATATCTTTTTTCATATTTAGATATAGCTCTTAATAAGGGGCTTTTTTTTCCAATCCAAAACTATTGTTTTTTTTCTTATTTGACCATGAAAACATATGTTGTGGGTACTCATTAGAGGTGCCTCTGTAAGGTGCTTCTAATGAGCATCCACAATACATTTTCATGGAGGAATGAGAAGAATATTTACCTGATACCCGCTCTTATCTAGACCTCTGTTTGGACTTAGGTGGCGATTATTTTGTATTTGCCCACAAATATCCAAAAATGTAAATGAAGTTATGGTAAATGTCCTTATATTTTGTACACTAAAGTCTCTGACAAGGGTCAACACTGTCTGCCATTCCACAAAGTTATTTTAGTGATAACTTCATAAAAGCAAACATTAGGCCAACAAAAACGTGAAACGAAAATACCCTGCCACTATCATATCTCAGGCAGATAAGTCTGTTAAAAATTGATGAAATCTGCCCATTAGCAATCCCAAAGCAAATCACAATATCAATGCACATAACAAGTTTGGTAAAAATGCATTGATATTTACTCAAGTTATTATCCAGAAACAAAAATACTGACATGTTGCGGCCAGACAACTCTGTCAAAAATTGACGAAATTTTCCCATTAGAAATTCAAAACCAGATCTCCACAATATCAATTCACAAACCAAGTTTGGTGAAAATCCATCGACACTAAACTTATCATCTGACAATGAAAATATGGATGAATATATGACAGACAGACAGATGGACAGACATACAGCCAATGTGAAACCATAATACCCTGCCATTAACGTGTGGCGGGGTATAAACTGCTACTTACATGTGGCAGGTTAAAAATTTTTTGTTTGTGCTGAGGTTTTATGGCCCAGTAAACCCAAAGGGGTCATGTCGAGCGCTGTCAGTTTACCTAACCAAATGTTTACTGGGCAGGCTTAGTCCTCTAAGCGGTTAACCAGTATTGTGCACATTCTTTCGCCAGAAACTGACAACTGCCCTTCTTGAATCAGCGGAAGGGAGAGAATGACCGCAGAAAATATTTCATGATCAATCTCCACGAAAGAATGTTGCCGACCTCGGCGGGGGTCGAACCTGTGACCTCCTGGTCTCCAGTCGGACGCGCATCTAACTGAGCCACCGAGGCCGGCTGGCTAAAAAAGTATACGATATCGTTTGTCAACTATTTTGTAAAATGTTTACAATTTACAACACCAATGCAAGGGTTATCGGGTTAACAAATTACCATATAAATTAAATTCTGAAGATGCAAAAGTGTAACATACCATCTCGCGACATCCCAAGTGCAAGACATTTCTGTAACCTACAATACTGACAACGGTTTCGGTTTACTCTATCTATCACACACGACTTGTTTCTTGGGCACTGATAATTAACAGGGCCTGACTGGCTACGTCTAAAAAATCCCTGAAAATAGCATGACACTATTAATAACTTCACAAACAAGTAATATCAACAAGCAGTGCTTATTAGATACTCCAGCTCAGAAAGCAAAACCTGATATAAGGATGGACAAATACATTTGTATAAGGATATACAATGAGAAAACAGTATACAGGGTTATGCATATAAATAATTTTCTACATATTCCATAGCTAGAGATAAGGCTCTTTTTCAACAAGCACAGTACTGATATATTTAAATTATATGTCGTGGGGAAATACAGGAAGTGTCTCATAGGGATGCTTCCATACAGTACCCACATCTTTTTTTCTTTTGAGAAATATGAAAAATATTATGTGGATACCCCATCTTATCTGGAGCAACAATCTGCTAAAAAAAATAAATAAATAAAAACTTGTAAGCCTTCTTTGAAGTGCACTGTGTGCACTTTACCAATCAGGAGCAGAACTTAAAGAAAGTTCACTGTGTTACCAATCAGGAGCAGAACTTAAAGAAATTATAAAACTTTGTAACTCTTTACAGTTACTTTTCAGTATCAAATTTCCTACCTTTCAGTGACAACATTTAGTAATCTTTTCTTTATCTGGGAAAAACAAAACTTTCAATTTTTTCTTTTTCTGATTAAATAAGTAAAATGTTAAAAAACATACCTGCATTCAGTTACATTTTAACATCTTTTTACTGGACATTGTGTACAAACTTCATGGTTCAAAATTAACAGTAGCAAGTAGCAAATTTGCTACCTGAAAATTCAGTTTGCTACCTGGTCAAACAATTGGTAGCAAAAAGTTGCTACCTGAGCAAAAACTTGCTACCTGGTATCGTGCCCCAAACACTATCGGCTTTAAGTGTTGTGAATGTCTTCAGTATAAAATTAGACTTGACATTTCATGTGACTCATCTGCCAAGCAGACAATTCACATGTAATGTCAAGCCTCATTTTTGCTGAAATAAGAAAAATACTTTGAAAATACTATCTGCAAAATTATGCTTAGCATTTGAAGGTTTAACCCACGGGGGCAACACCTTTTACTGTCATGTTGATGCATTTTGCTACCTACTTTCAGACGAGGTAACAACTACTTGCTACTTGAGAAAAAAGTTAATTTCTAACACTGAACTTCTTGACTAATGCTTACAGAATTTTATAGCTTTTGTTTGTTTGTATTGCATTCAGTTACATTTTAATATCTTTTTACAGGACATTGTGTACAAAGTTCTTAACGAATGCTTACAAAATTTTATAGAGCTCTTCGTTTGTTTGAGTCGAGGTTTTACTGCCCAGTCAACCCTCTGGGGTCATGTTGAGCGCTGTTAGTTTACCTAACCACACTTTTATTGGCAAGGCTTAGTCCTAAGCAGTTAACCAGTATTTGAGCACATTCTTTCACCAGAAACTGACACCTGCCCTTCTCAGCAGAAGGGAGAGAATGACCGTAGAAAATATTTCATGATCAAATCTCCACGAAAGAATGTTGCCGACATCGGCGGGGTCGAACCCGTGACCTCCTGATCTCCAGTCGGACGCGCTCTTAAGCAGTTAACCAGTATAAATTTGTGCACATTCTTTCTCCAGAAACAGACAATTGCCCTTCTCAGCAGTAGGGAGAGAATGACTGTAGAAAATATTTCATGATCGAATTTCCACAAAAGAATGTTGCCGACTGGGCGGGGGTCGAACCTGCAACCTCCTTCAGTTGGATGCGCATCCAACTGAGCCACAGAGGCCAGCAAAATTTATAGCTTTATCATGGTCCTGTTGAATCTGGATATGCCTTTCTTTTGCTTACAGTGTTGAATTCAAATCATTTGGCTTCTCTAGAAGCCAACTGATCTGGATCTTCACTGTTTGTCATAAATTTGTATCAACAACCTGGATCTAGTAATCTGATGCCAGATGGGCACAAAATCAAAAGTTGGCATGGCATCTTAATTTATTCAGCATGGCAAGGGCTAATAGTAATCATAAAGTTATGCAATTGCTCTTTATGAGAAAATACACCATACCCATAAACCTAAGAACACAGTACACAAATTAGGTTGATTAACAGATAAAAAAATCATAAGTCTTGATAAGAATGGGTTTGAGGTAAATATTTTTCTTATTTCTCCACGAAAACAAGAATGTTGTGGATACTCATTAGAAGAGCCTCACTAAGTCACTTCTAATCAGTGCCAACAAAGTATATTTTTGTGGAGAAATAAGATATATCAAGAAAATATCAATACTTCTGAACAGAAAAAAAAAGCATCTTATCAAGAGCTAAGGTAAAATGGATTTTTTTACACAATTTTTCACAAGCTTGTTTAGTAGTTAATGAGACCGACTAGTTTTATTTAGGAAAAATATAGTCAAAATGACTTGCTTGTGGTTTTACGGCCCAGCCAATCCATTAGGCTCATGTCGTGCTGGTGTTTACCTAACAAATTCTTTTTCTGGACAGACTTATCCCTCTAAGCGATTTACTAGTATCGGAGCAAATTCTTTTGCCAGAAACAGACAACTGCCTTTCTTGAATCAGCAGAATGATAAGAGTAACCGTAGAAAATATTTCATGATCAATCTGAAGGGGATCTAACCTGTAACTTCAAGATCACCAATCAGATATGCACTCAACTGAGCCACTGAGGCCGGCTCGTCAAAATGACTTGCTCATGTATCAGAAAAAAAAGATATGGATACAAATACTTCAGTATATCAATTTCAATCCAAAAGTAATGGCATTTTTTTTCCTTTCTCTCCACAAAAAC
This sequence comes from Anodontia alba, assembly GCA_964016985.1. Lineage (NCBI taxonomy): Eukaryota > Metazoa > Mollusca > Bivalvia > Lucinida > Lucinidae > Anodontia > Anodontia alba. The sequence goes on along the minus strand of OZ024838.1, from coordinate 428,564 downwards.
ATATGTTGTGTGTACGGCGAGGCACGTCTGAGTACCCATATTTTTGTGAAATACAAAAAACATTTTTAATCCGATACACACTCTTATCTAGACCTATGGCATATTATCCCATGAAGGTTTTCAGTCATGGGCCTTATATACTTTATTCTATTTAGCACCTTCTTGTACTCATGGGGTGATATACAAGAGAATTCTTCCCTTCCCACCACCTCCCCCCTATCCCTGCCACTTCCAAGAAAACTCCACTTCACAAACTTACCTTACAACCTTCACATGTAATTACACCGTAATGAACCCCTGAGGACTTATCACCACAAACTTTACATGGTATAACTTCTATTTGGGCTGAAAAATGTAAAAAGAATACATTCACGTTACCATTCTGTATACGAAAGCTCCAGATAAGGCACTTTTTCCCTTTTTTTTCTGGACCCAGTTGTTCAAAGCATCGTTAGCTTAACAAGATCATTAGCAGTCAAAATGTTAACTGTTCTAGTAAGTATATCATCTAATTCACAGGTATTTTTGCTGAAAAAAAATTGAGTAGCTTTTGCAAGCAAATTCACATTTATTCAGCAAAAATATTAGCGTATATGCCACATTTAATGATCAAAGTTTTAAGGGTACATTAACTAACGACATCCTTAGTTTTGAACAACTGGATCGGATTTTTTTTTCTTATTTCTCCATGAGACTGTGTGCTCTGGGTATATAATTATAGAAGTGGTAGTGCCTCTCTGAGAACATTCTGACAAGTACCCACAAATCTACAAATGTCAAAGTATGTTTTCATACAGAAATAAGAAAATATTTTCTTGATCCTTGCATACAGATATTATAAGAAAATATTTTCTTGATACCCAATCTTATTTAGAGCTATATCCAATGTTCACAAAGGCATAAAGGCATGTCAGATTTTAAGTAATGGATATTTTTTATGTGGAAAATATTAAAATACTGTGATAAAACAGTGAAAAAGCTACAGCACAAATGTACATAGTAACTGGGCTCTTTGGAACAGACTGTAAGATCATACAAACAAAGGCCCAAGTTTTTTTTTTCCAAATTTCCGTTGAAAGTCTGAGATCTGTGATTAATGATTTGATTTTTTAACATCATTTAAGCAATATCTAGATGATGGAGGATTGATAAAGGTCCCGTGCAATGAAGCACCAGACTGTAACAGTCAGGAGCAGTGTTCTGTAAGCAAACAGCAAAGGCCCTGACTGGACTGTGTGGTTGCACAGGCTTATCTTGGCCTTCACTGTAAGCATATGCCCGCTAAGAACCTCCCAGATACAAAAATATTTTAAGACAACATTCTAGAACTGAAAATTACCGCACCTTTTGCTGGCTGATATGTGGAAGAAGACACCGTCCCAACACCTGAAATACGTATAATGAGTATATAATATTGTTCTCCATGAAAGCGTAAGTTGTGAGTACTTGTATGATTGAAAAAAATGGGTCTCATCTGTAGCTATACATTCAGAGCACGAGATAAGGAGCTTTTTCAACCGAAAAGTATTCATATTTTTCTTGTTTCTTCATAAAAACATAACTTGTGGTGTACTTATTAGAGGTTATTATTCTCCACATAAAAATCTTGTGACTAATCATTAGAAGTGCCTCGGCAAGGGGCTTGAACCTTCTAATGAGTACCAACAAGGTATGTTTTCACCAAGAAATAAGAAAAATGGCCCAAGATGACACGGAAGCAGCTGACTGAGAGGGATTGCAGAGAGTGGAAGCTCTCGGCTATCGACCCTCGTGATAGACATACCTGGAGATCTGGCATGCAGCAGGCCAGCTACCCCAGAGGGGGGCCCACTTAAGTGGATGTTGCCCCTGTACCTACATGTTAATCAAAAATCCAATGATAAAATTATATAGCTCCAGATAAGGGGCTTTATATTTCAACCAAAGCAATTGATGTTTTCTTATGAATGAAAACATACATAATGTGTACTTAGAAGGTGCCTCTAATGAGTACCTACAACATATTTTTTTAGTCGAGAAATAAACAAATATTAATATCTTGATGCAAAGTTTGGGGAATGAAAATACCCCATTCTGGGGTTTCTAGTTGGGTACCACAAATTTGTGGTTTCTTTGCTTCTTGTGTACCCTGGGTAACGGAATAGTATATATATATATATCACTTCTACAGCCTGGCTGTGGAAGCTGGCTTCTATGGTGAAACTGATAGAGTGATTGGCTTTTTACGAAGTTAAGCAATGTAGATCGTGGTTAGTACCTGGATGGGTGACTGCGCTGCTTCTTACCTTGTATTATTTTGTTCTTGTGTTTTTCAGTCTTTTTAGCATTGCGATTACCTCCCTTGGGGAAGAGAGAGCTAATCTAAGTGCTTTTTGTATGTTTGATCGATTTGTGCTTGTTTGGATTTGTCGGTTTCCTCTTTCTCTTGGTGTCTGGGAGGGGCTGCGGTTTGTGATTGTGGCGCTCCCTGGGCTTTTCTTTTACTTTTTTTTCTATTTTCAAGGCCTTGTGACCTTAGCACTTGGGACCTGTTTCATTTATAGGTATGGAACAGACGTGCCTCTGGAATAGCCCTCGTTTTTTGATCTTATAGATATATAAATGGTAAGGTTTTCATGCTTTTTGTATATAATTATGTTTGTTTTCTTCCAGTTCTTATATATGAATAGCCCTCGTACTCCCTGGACTCTAACCCTTTTTTTTTTTTTTTTTTTTTGATTTGGGTTTTACAGCCCTTTCAAGAATATTTCACTTATATTGAGCCGATCGTTCATCGAAGGTTGGTGAAACCCAGAGAACCCGGAGAAAAACCACCTGACCATCCGTAAGCAGAACCTGGCTTTCCCATATATGACCCGAGCCAGGCTCGAACCACAGCGGTGAGAAACCTAATGGATTAAGAGTCAACTCTCTTATCCACTTGGCTACGGGGGCCCGTCCCCCTGGACTCTTACCTTTTTTTTTGACTTCGTAGAAGACCCGGTTTCACGCTACAGTGGAGGCAGCGGTGGGATGGGAGACAGTGTCCTTAGTGTGTTGCATAGGTTCCGTCCTCGGATTTGCCTAGTGAGGTGTGTGTGACTTCGGGACGAAGTCAAGAGAAGAGGGGGAGAAACATAATGGAATAGTATACATATCACTTCTACAGCCTCGCTGTGGAAGCCGGCTTTTATGGCGACACTGATAAGAGTGATTGGCTTTTTGTATGAAGTTAAGCAACATAGATCGCGGTTAGTACCTGGATGGGTGACCGCGGTGCTTTCTTACGTAGAAGACCCAGTTTCACACTACACCTGTATCTCTTAGGTTATCAGTGTAAATATTTATTTTAAAACAGTTACGTATCTGAAAGACAAACCTTCAGTTCCACTGACAGGGCCAGATCTCTCTCTCATGAAGCAGACTGGGACATGTGAAAATTTTCACTTGGTCTGATTTTTTTAAATTCTAAATTTGCTTTGAGAAACTTGTACCTGATCAACTGTACTGAAAATGTGAGATCTTGTGGAAAGCTGTTTATAGACAAGAAAAGTCGTATGGAACTTAGTACTGCCACTAAATCTTGCCATATACTTACCTTTAGGGGACTGGTATGTAGGGGACAGGTCTCCACCACCTGTAAAAACAAATAAGAAATGAAATTAAAAAAAAAAAAAAAAAAAAAACAAGATTAAAGCGATTGGTTTAAAACCCATTATAGACTGAATAAACTCCCCACACACTATATCGTCACCTGAGCGCAAAAAGTAAGTAACTTCCATTAAAATGTATAAGAAGTTACTGACTTTTTGCGCTAAGGTGACTATATGTTGGAAGCGACAAATTTCAATTTCAGGTATGTCAGGCTATGTGATTTCAGTATTCCTAGTTGCTAAGTTATTTGCAAACAATGGAGGCCTTGATCAGATGCAGTATTCCACAGCATCTGATCTGGGTCTTTGCCAAGTAGTCTTCAGGGGGTCTCCAGGCTGAGTTTTGACAGCATGGATTGATAGATCTATGTGAATGCAGGCGTCATCCTTCACTCCTACCAGAGGGACACACTCCATCTACTAACTAACAGCAACCAAGCCAGTATACAAATACTCTTTCTATCCAAGAACAATCCAGAATTGGAATAGATTGGCAGTCATGGCAAACAACAGTCAGACCCCAGTAGAGTTCACAGCTGCTATCCGGCCTCCATTGGCAGCTCTGTCTTCTTTGTCATTCCATAAACAGTCATCTCTCATGTTTTTAACTGCCTTTAGACATTCTTTTAACTTTTTTTATGTGGAAGGAGATGGCGGTCCAATCCTTCTCATCAGGTCAGCAGTACAGTCAATGACTTGAGAACTCCTGACTTTTTCTTAGAAGACAAAAATGTATACTAATATACCCCTCTTCCCCAACTTGCTGCATTTGCAGCAGGTCCTTACCACCACTCACTTGATTAACCCTAGTCCAGATGAACCCAGACATACCCTGTCTTTGCAAACAGTGAAGATCCAGATCAGCTGGCTTCTGTAGAAGCCAACTGATCTAGATCTGCACTGTTTGTCATTAAGTATGTGAATTTGTATCAACAACCTGGATCAAGTAATCTGATTGGCTAATAACAAAAAGTGGGTAGGGCATCTTCATTTATTCGGCATGACAAAGGTTTATTAATATTAAAGGTACAATTTGTGGAATACATCTGACTTAAGGTTAAAATCTGAATATAAAAAGCTTCCCAGTTGCTTCAAAATGACCATATTTTTGTTGTAAGAATTGTGCCATGATGCTATGACATGACAGTTCTCCCAGAACTCCAGATAAGTCTTTTCTTTTTTTTTCAACCTAGCAATACAGATCTATACTTTTTTCTTATTTCTCCACAAAAATGTGTTGTAGGTAATCATTTCCAATGCCTTAATGAGAGACTTTAGCAGATACAACGCATTTTTCATGGAGAAATAAGTATAAAAGTAGCTAGACTTAAGAATCTGTTTGCCATTACCGCCAGTAATTTCTGACATGCGTGTGAGTCTGCACACCCATTGACGAAAAAGAAAGTTGGGGATAGGGTTAAGTCAGAGCTAGGAGGTTTGGTTAGATAAAGTATCATTTTTGCATGCATTTACAGACTATAAGGATTTGATTAAGTAGTGGACAGAGTATAAAAGTATTCCAAAAAAGAAAAATTATAATCTCTTTTATTAATGTACTTTATTCTTTCATTCAACAGCTTTTGCTCTTCTAAGCTGCTCAAATGTCACTATAATCAAACCTGTGAACAACATTCTGCACTGTACATGTAGTTTAAAACACAAAGGTGAAGGTCATGCGAACATAGCTGAGAAACAAACCCTAATCATTACCAGGATAATTAGCAATAGTTTCCTACAATCTTAATTTTTTCATACTTTACCATTTAAACCATTTCCACTATGAAAACATTCGTAGATTTGCCGAAGAATGCCTTGTGAAACATCTGTCAATACTTTAAACCCCTCTTCCACGTAATGGACTGATCCAATGGAAAACTTCAAAGTTCAATGATCTGGCGGATCTTTCCAGATAAACAACCCACATGACATTCAAATCAATTAACGTTTGAATATTTACCGACAATATTCGATATCATTACAAGGAAATTAAATGTTTCATCAGAAAGTAAGGCGATGGAAGTGAAAAAGTGGCCACTATTTTTTGGACAAGTCCACGTCCTAGGGGGTGTGTCGGAAGGGTATGCTCCTCTTATCGGATTCGCACGTGTGAAATATAAATCGAAATTGCAAACATTTAACAAATTAAGACATCAAGGAAAGACATCTAATATAATAAATTGAACCTTACAGAATTGTTTTTGATGAATGACACGATAATCGGTAATGAACACAGCGTGTATTTTTACGCTAAAATGCAATGTTGATAGACTGCACATGTCGTTTTAGCGCCATTTTCTCTCTCCACGTCGCAGAAAAAGCCTGACAGCGAAGGAATGAATAAAAAATATGACAATGTAACATGGTCGCAGTGACCTACCTGTAGCAATGCTAGTCATGGTCCCTTGTCCAAATTCATCTATTTGACCCAAAAACAGCTGTAGCGACCTAAATATCTATCAACACGCAGAACATCCGCTCAGAGATTCCAAAAATAAACCATCCAATTTCGCAGTGGGTCACTCACATCATATTATCATCTAATTAACATAGCATATTCATACGCATTGATAAGAAAATAAACAAGACATTGGATATTATACAGTAGATCGAGTGTAACAAACACAATGTCTCGAGTTACTGTCGATTTAATAGTTTGTGTTTAATTATCAATATAATGTATGCAAAAAAGTGGCATAAAATTTTGGAACTATTTCATGCGGATTAAGCACTATGTTATTGAACAAGGTGGTTGACCTAGTTTTAGCCCTCCAACAGGGGGCGCTGACCAAAGGGACAATTAAACAATAATAACGACCACAATCAGGAAATGGCCATTAAATTTTAATTGTTAGACAATTGAATTTCGACAATTAGAATGAAAATTAGTTGTATTGCCTCTTTTGTGAAGAAAAAAAAAAGTGGTGTAATTTAATTGCTCATAGCATCAGAAAATTATTTTGGCTGGCTTGCTTTCCTCGATGTACAAATTAATCTTGATCAACCCTCCTTGCAAAAATGCACTCTTGCACAGTGCATTCACACTGTGTGATAAGACGTTTACAGCCCATCATCGGTATTTGAACCATTTCTTCCCATTGACGATGGTGAAAAAGCAATAAATGAAATGTTTTCCAACTCGTTAATAGAGTTGCGTCAAACGAAAATGCGTCTTGTAAGCGGACAGTCAGGGTCCTGCTCAGACCTCGGCTCAGAGTGCAGAAATGCACAGGCTGTGAAAAAGATGGGCCATGGTGTTGCCCACATCATGAAGTGACAGGATCTACTAATCTAAAAATAAGCTTGCTTAGGATCAACAGCAAAAACTAAAAAAGAAAAGTTTTGATGCGTCAAAACTAAAAAAATGCCCAATAGTGTCAATAAACAGCTAGTGCAGACACTGATCAGACGCCGCTTAGTGAGGTTTATTGAGTCTTTTCTTATTCAATATTTGGACGATACGACCTGCACGCGGACTCTAGCCGCAAAAGATCTCTGGTTTCCACAAAAGGACAAGCTTGGAAATATAATCTACATTATGATGAACCACGTACGGGGAGATCGACACGACACTTAATCTCAGTTTGCAGTGAAATCAAATCTGTTCTTTGATAAAATAAATAATAAATAAATGCTTTGGAAACATAGGACACGCCGAAGAAATGGTGTATTAGACGGAAGGTGTTAGGTAATTGTATCGATTCCTGATCATTGCCTTCCTTTCTATTTAGTATACTGATTGGGATGACCTGACGGTAGTATCTGCCTATTTTTTAGCGGGTTGTCCCAGCTTCCGCGATTTCTCCATACTATTATATTTGATATTTTTAGGTGGTTTTAGTGGTTTTCTATAAAGACACAGAAGTAGCCAATTTGTAAATATTTGTCAGAAAGAAGCTGTATTTTATTTATTTAGGATGGAGGGATAACATTAAAAAAAAAAAATAAATAAATAAATACTAAATTGATCCAGATTTGGATTTTTTTTTCATGTAAGTGAATGTTTATGCATATCCTTATAGAATACACATATATTTGGGTATATAGCCAATACTTGACTACAATTGATGGTATAAATGTACATTTTCCACAGAAAAACAAAAACTTGTACCAAACATTTAACAAACCAGGCATATTGCAGTTCAGTGATACCATTTATAACCAGGTGCTCCAGGTAAGTTTGTTATCATGGAGATAAAATTAGTACGTTTTTTACCATTTTTATACAAATTAATAAGTTTTGGAATCTCAATAGATCTACAAGACAATATGGATAATTAAGAACCAATTAAGGTTATTTTTGTCACAGTAGAATAAGAAATAAAAATACATCTTTCTACTAAACTAGAGCCCTATGGTGTATCCCACATCTAACTGTAGGTTCCACTTCATTGGCTATATATACAATATGTGCATATGAATCTTGTGTTGTATAGTTGCCTTCCAAATGCACTTTACTGAATTAATCCGTAAGGCACTGAGTGGAGGCTGTATTTCTGCAACCGAAGTCGGGCAGACGGCCAAATATACGAATCGATAAAATTATAGTGTTTGCTAACACGAATATGCCAGGACATAACAGTTCAGAATATTTCAATTTATAACAGTTGCACTTCTTTCCATGCTTAAAACTGCTACAGTGAGAGTGAAATAGGGTTGTTTTTTTGTTTTTTTTTGGGTTTTTTTTGTCTCTAGGGTATCGTTCCCCCCCCCCCCCTTCCTTCCCACACCCACACCCACACCCACACACATCTAGCCTCAGGTAGTCACTTACATATGTTGTGTGCATATACAAATGCCAGCAAAAGGATTAGCTGAGGGAAAGTGTGTGTGTGTGTGTGTGGGGGGGGGGGGGGGGGGGTGCGTATTTTATATTTTAAAAAAAAACAAAAAACTTTTTTTCCATTTTCCATGCATTTCAATAGCAAAAAATGGACAGTTTTACCCAAATTTAGGGTTCGAACACATTTCATCTGAAAAAAAAAATGTTTTCATAACAGTAATGATTGGTAAATATGCAATTTACTTAAACTTTATTTTCCATCATTTTGTAGACAAATTTACATTGCTACTGTCCTTACCTGATTAACTGCTGAACAAATTTTTCGAAAATATTTTCCGGAATTATGGACAATCATATATATGGGACACAGTATTTTAAAACATACAATTCTAGTTTCACATGTGTAATGTATGAACTCAAGAATGACCCTTGAGAGCAATGAACACAAACACAAATTTGAAAACAGCTAAAGTATGCACACCACATATTTATCAATTTTCTGAGCATTAAAGTTTTCAAAGCAGTGGTGCTACATACAGTGTCACAAATCGACTTGCTGAAAGCAATGCACACTCCGTTGTCCGAATGTCTGAGAGTTTCAGACGACCTTACCATTTCGAAAGCATTCTATTGGTATGTCAGCATCATGTGCATGTCATCCAATGTTCTAATAATATGTTTCATTTTTCTCATATGCCACCTGCGAGTGGTCTGAGAGTTTCTATAATAAAAGTTGTGTTCTGTTCTGTTCTGTCTATTTTCTAGGGTCAGCCAATGGCGTAGCCAAAACGGAATTATTTTTACGCACACACAGCATGCCCAGGAAAAATGTTAAAAATGTTGAAAACTATGCATAGAATCGCTTCCAAAATAGGGGCTACTCTTAAAGGAAAGAATTTCTCCAGGAGGGAGAAAATTCTTTCCTTTAAGAGCAGCCCATATTGTAAAGAAGCAAATATTTTATATTAATGCCACTTTATTATAAATACTTTTCTTACGCATGTTACACATATGCGTAATGTGCGTAATGAGCGCGCTATGCATGTGTCAGTAGAAAACACGTTCATACCCTGGAAAGACTACAGTCACGAAACACATTCCAGTGCACTGGATAATAGTTGAATTGTATAAAATGATCAGTACCAAAGGCGAATACCAGAACGGATCTCAGAGACAAGCGCCTAATAGTGATCTCGACGACAAGGAAGATAAGTAAGTAAGTAAGTAAGTAAGACTACATAAAACAGCACTGCATCGGATACAAGATGAATAAAACGAAGAGGAACGACAACATAACTATCGCCTTAGAACTGTCAATTGTAAAACTACTGAGGCTTTTATGGTCCTTTGTGTTCCGGATTTTCACTGATGAGGCCTAATTGACCGAAACTATGTAGTCTGGTCCATAATACCTGTCAATTTATTCATTTTCAATGTCGTATGTGTATTCATCACTCTCAAGGGTCAGTCATTTTAGAACCTATTTGTGTTAGTGTTGTATAATTTCATTTTGAAAATTTGATAAGCAATACCATTATAGCTGAAGCTTTTCCAGATCAGCTCAAATATGGTCAGTCTGCACCAATTTTAAATAATAAAAAGCTGATCCCCTGGAAAAGTCAAACCATCACTCAGTCAGTGTACTGCCTGTACCGTCCAAAATATATGAAAAGATTCTACCAGAGCTGCTTTCCAGTCATAGTGAATTAATTCTTAATTATTATCCCTATGCTTTCAGACTTTTACGGTTGCTCGAAGACTGGACGCAAGCATTAAATAGCAACCAGTATATATAGTTGCAATCTTAAAAAACCTGTCAAAGGCGTTATGACTGCTGGCCGCATGTTAGTCTTTTGTGCAAGCTTTCCGCCTATTGCCTATCTAACGAGTCACTGATAACTCAGTAAGATAACCATTTACCACACTTTTATATGATCAACCAACAATGTCTTTTCCTCAGTCTGGCATTTCTGTTCCAAATCAGATGAAAACAAAATTAAAAAAAAAAAGTCCAGGAAAAGAATGTTTTGTTTATAAAGACAATGAGGAGGTGTTGACCAAGGCAAATGCACTTGCATTGTGTATCTTACGTTGAAGAACCATGTCTTTGAAAACATTTAAATCTTCAATGAATTGGTCCCACCCGATTTATCAAATCTTGTGGTTAAAAAGAAAATATGTATACTTTAGGTACTCAAATATTTTACAGGTTCCCCGTATGTAGACTACAAGGAAGTTTATGAATTCCTTTCGCTATGCTGTCCCAGGACTGTGAAATTCCTTACCTGATAGCTTAAAAAATCAAGAGAAAAGTACAGGGAGTGCTACAATCACAAGCCGCAGCCCCTCCCAGACACCAAGAGGAAGAGGAAACAGACAAAACCAAACAAGCGCAAATCGAACAAACTTACGAAAAACACTAGGAATAGCTCTCTCTCTCTCTCTCTCTCTCTCTCTCTCTCTCTCTCTCTCTCAAGCGAGGTAATCGCAATGCTCAAAGGACTAAAAAACACAAGAAGAAAATAAAATAACACAAGGCCTCGTAGAATAAACCACAAAACAACTACCGGGACCACCGCCTTAGAACGGTCAGTAGAATAAAACACTGGGGAGTTAAAGCACTTTTACAGCCAGCCATCTTTACCCTAGTCCCGACGTTACTCTTAATACAGAAATACATAAAAATTCGGTTCGCATAAAGGCTCCCTACTCAGTCAATGAATCAAAGCAAAATAATAATGATAATAATAATAAATAAATAAATAAATAAATCACTATGATAAACAAAGTAGTTGCGGTCATGGCACCTAAGACTAAGTTTTACGAAGAGGCCATCATTGAGTCTGAGGCCCGAACCGCCGTCGTGCAATTAAAGAGTGAAGCATCGTCATCAATAATGATTGGGTTGATAACTAGGCATGCAGTCTGCCGCATAATATCTAGGCTATAGCCAATTCTTTTATAACGGTTAATTAGTTTTCTGAATTGCTCCGAAAAGTCAGATTTTCCCACAATTTTTATAAATCTTTACACTAAGTCACGTAAAATTGTGGTTCCGATATATCTTGTTAAGATCAACAGCCGATTTGAGCAAGTTTAAGTCCGATAACTCGTTGGAAAGGGAGAGATTTAAATACCCGGTCTGTGATGTAGTTAGGCGTAAAAATAGCTGTGTTTCCACTAACATGCAGAAAAAAAGGTCGATAGGTAGGAGATTTTTTTTTTTATTTTTCTATTTTTTCTCCAGACGGCCCTGTAATTGTATGAAAATACAGGTATTTTGTTGAGGGTCGGCGCTTTACTTTTTTTACTTTGCATATTTACTGGTAGAGTCGGGTGTTTGAAACATGGTCGGTCGGGTTAGTGGAAACACAGCTATTTTTTTACGCCTATTTTTTTTCTAACATAAAACATTTCTAAGTCCTTGCCCTGACCTTGACCTTGAGGTAATGGGCTGGGGTATTGCTGAATAAAACTATGGAACTATATCTATCATCATACTAAATATGAACCAAAGCTATCAAATGGTCTGGAAAATATAAGCTCTTAAAAAAACTTTAACGTAAATGTGGACACCGACGCCAACGCTGACGCCGGGGGTAGTATAATAACGCTTCGTGGACTTCGTCAAGGCGAGCTAAAATGACTTTTTCTTCGTCACCCTATCTATACACGATAAGAATTTGTCTTTAAGAGAAATATAAAAAAAGATGTTTACGACTTTGTGTGTTGCGGCCTGTTTTTCCCGTTACCTCATTTCATTTTGCATGTCGGTACCAGGGGCCTCTTGTACCGTTCCAAATGGAGTGACTGACACAGACGTTTGGTCTGCCTATCTAGACCCGTTCAGGAACTACTCTAACTGGTGTGACTAACCGACAACAGTACACTAGGGTCTAGAACAAGTTGCACCACATTCTCATCTATTTGATCGTATGATAAGGACCTTTCATATGCCTTCTAGAAGTCTGTAAGAATAGGGTTTCTTACGTGACCATGTGCAATACAAGCTGTTAAAAATGCACAACAATCTCAGCTTCACTTTGACACTGCATACAGTTAGGATCTATAGGCATTTGGTTGAAGGCGACTATGTTTCTCTGTAACACATAGGAATCGGTCACTAACTTCAGTCTTGGGAGTAAGAGGGCGTAAGCAAGCGTTGCAACCTTCATTACTGCTTATGAAGTGTCTCAATCACACCGAAACTCCCATTTTCTAATCTGTAGTGTGTTCTTTGTTTCCAAAGGCAATCTTTTTTTATGTTTAATGTATGGATACGAGGGATATCCCTTGCTCCGTTGACATGCTGTATTAAGTGGGTGCTTTCGTCTGGGCCTGTACTCGTTGGCTGAGCGATACTTCAAAGATGAGTATAACTCCACAGACTGTTTGATACGCTTTGTCCAGTAACCGTTCACTTGCTTTTTGACCATTTTTCTCCAATGCTCCTTCTTGGGCGAACTAGGTGTGGGTTCCTTGTGTTATTTTGTTCTTGTGTTTTTCAGTCCTTTTAGCATTGCGATTACCTCACTTGGGGAAGAGAAAGCTAAATCTTAGTGCTTTTCGTACGTTTGTTCCCTTTATGCTTGCTTGGTTTTGTCGGTTTCCTCTTCCTCTTGGTGTCTGGGAGGGGCTGCGGTTTGTGATTGTGGCGCTCCCTGGGCTTTTCTTTTACTTTTTTTTCTATTTTCAAGGCCTTGTGACCTTAGCACTTGGGACCTGTTTCATTTATAGGTATGGAACAGACGTGCCTCTGGAATAGCCCTCGTTTTTTGATCTTATAGATATATAAATGGTAAGGTTTTCATGCTTTTTGTATATAATTATGTTTGTTTTCTTCCAGTTCTTATATATGAATAGCCCTCGTATCTGTTTTTCATCTCGCAACAAATTCATTTACCAAGGCAGCACTGACTCTTGAGACTATTGCAGTTATTTTATTGTTTTAACACCAAGAACAAACATATGAATAGTCATGAAATCCTCATTGTGGTATTTGAATAGGGTGCCTTTTGTCAAACAGATATATGAATAGGTATATATTTTGTTATTTGCAGAAAGTATGAATAGACAGTCACAGAAATTCCAGCTGCACGTCTGTACCATATCGAAGATGAAAAGCCCCACCCCCACCCCCCCCCCACCCCCACCCCCAACACACACACACACAGTGGACCTTACCAAACCTGAACATGGAAACATGGAATTGATTATATTTGTCAAGAGCCTCCCCGCCATTCAAGAAGTGTTCAGCAGTCACGCCATATACATCAGGAGCCTTTCCAACTTGTTCTTCACTAACAGTACCCAGCAAGCAAAAGATATAGGACCCACATGGGCCACAAATGGGTATTTATAAGGGTCCTATATGGGCAACCCATAAGGGACTCATGAGGGATTTGCAACATGGTTCCATGTTGGACCCACATGGGCAAAGCCATATGGGAACTATATGGGTTCAGTATGGGAAAATCAACCCACATTTATCTTCCAGAAAAAAAAAAACAACTTTTAGACATTTTTTACACAAATGATTATGTCCCCAGTCCCAGCCCATATGATGGACTGGTAAGGTCCCAACAGAGAGAGACCTTCGTACATGTGCAAGTTATTGCACATGCGTAGAATCAAGAGGCCTTAAAGATATAGGCGTCCTTTTTAATAGTTGGACGGTGGCTTCATGCGTATTTATATATACCTCAATTTTAAAAGTAATAGGGACATACAAGTTTAAAATATGACCATGAATCGACGTCCATGTCGGAAAAATAGTCAAGATACATTTAGTAAATGCATTCATTTTGTAATGAACAAACTATTATTTTTTATTTTCTTATTATCATTATTATTTGCATTTATGTCAGAAAATTTACTATTTTTTAATATTTTGTTTAAATAGTGGTACAGTTGTCACCCTTAATGCCCATATTGACCCCATATGGGTCCCATATAGTAATGGGAGGTCAACATTCGAACCATAGAGGTCCATAGGAGCCATTTGGGCCCCAATTATGTAGCTTGAAATTATCATTTTTCCATGATTATTTCAATTTTATCTCGGGGTCCCACAAATTAGAATTAATTTTTATAGTTATCGAATTTTATCAATATGCGACCTGTATGGGTCTAAATGGGCAAAAAGCCTATATAGGGCCCATTTAGTACCCTAATGGGATAAATGCCCAGAATCTGCTCATATGGTTCCCATGGGACATATATCGGTCTTATATGGGCAAAAAGCCTATATGGGGCCCATCTAGGACTTGAATGGGATAAATGCCCAGATTCTGCCCATATGGGGCTCACATATACATGTTTGCTGGGTAGTTGCTGATGTATCTCTACAAATATCTATAATCACTGTTAGGTCTTCACTAACCATTTTGGAGTATATCTCATCGTAATTTCCACCCTTATTTGGCGTAGCCAGTGCCATGCTCGCTCCCTCTTTTCAGGATATCACTGTTTTATATGCCTGTCCATTGGCTAACACCTCATTAGCATCTTCTGTTCACTCTCTGCTTATTAACCAACTTGTGAAATTACTTGCTGTTAGTAAGTTTTGCTTCTAGAATTTCTTGGCCCAACTGTTCACACACACAGGCTGAATCCATCCTACATAATTTCCACAGGTATTTAGTTGTAAGCTTCTTGCTGATCACTAGGACGTCACCCTTGTCAGTAGGTCTGTTGCCTTGCCTCCATTGACGTATGCCTTTTCTTTTCCTCTAGTGCTTAAATTATTTTCAGTAAGGAGTTGATTCAAGCTACATTGTCATCTACTGGATTTCTTGGTTGAGATATCCGCATTAAAGTCTCCGCCCATAATTGTGTAGTGGGTATCTCCATATTTCTGCAGAAGTTCTTGCAACTGGGCAAGGCAGTCTTCATATTTCTCTGTATTCTCCTTAATCCTTTTACACGGCATGAACATTGATATGTGCAGTGTAGGTTTTTTGCCAAAAATCTCAAACCCTTGGATTCTGTTTCCGCTGTCTTGGATGGGAGACACTAGATGGCTAATATTCTTTTTTTCCATTGGATTGCTATGCCACCATAACCTCTCGGCATCTGGACTGGTATAATTCTGTAAAATAGTGTCATGTCACTTCTTGTCCAATATTGATCTTAACCATCTAGGCGCTTTACGCACTGGGTGAAAATACAGGTAAATCCCTATATTATCCTATGCATTTCGGTAAAAATTTAATCGCCATATCTGAAAATCAACTGCAGATCTTTTCAATGAAATTATCATCATTTATTTAAAATATGATCTTCTCTGGATAAAAAGAATATTTAGACAGGAGCACATATTTGAAAGGAGAAAAAATTGATGGAAATGTCAAGATTTTAAGCACTTTTTAATAAGCATTTGACAGTGTTTTCACCTAGTGTAGCTTTTCACCTGGAAACAACATTTGGTCCTAATACAAGGCAAGACACCTATATTATTAAGTAGTTGCGGTCATGGTACCAAAGCCGTAATCCAAAATCATAAATCCATAAACGAATGACGAATCAGAATGTTCAGACCAACAGACATGGACCCCAGAACAAAGGGTGTAATCAGGCGTCCGCGGATAGTAAGCATTACTTGGTAAGCAAGCTTCGCCCACCATGCCCATGGGCCTGAACGAAGGAAATATCGGTAGAAGCGTATGTCCGGGATTTGGGAAGTCTACTTATGGCGCGTCACTGGCAAAAACATCAGAAACAATTCTGGAAACTGCCACGTTGTAGGGATTGACTAGATCATGATGTCTCCCATAGAACTTCTTAAGTGTTGCTACCAGTTTGGTTTTTTGATACTCCTGGCTCAACAACTTTTGAGTGAGCACTTTCCCACGCTCCATGAAGTCCTGATAATTTAAACAAGTGAATAGGGTTGTTTGTACTGTGTCGTGAGCTATGAAGGAGCCCTCACGTGTCCAGAGTTAGGAGCATGTGCTGAAACGTCTTGCATTTAAGGGGACAATAGGGGTCAGAAAATGTCGAAATGTTGCTTTTCAATCTGTATCAAAAAAGGTAAGAGAAAAGTCCAGGGAGTGCCACAATCACAAACCGCAGCTCTTCCCAGACCCCAAGAGGAAGAGGAAACCGACAAATCTAAACAAGCACAAACCGAACAAACGTACGAAAAGCACCAAGATTAGCTCTCTCTTCCCCTAGCGAGGTAATCGCAATACTAAAAGGACTGAAAAACACAAGAACAAAACGACACACGGAAAGACATACAACAAATCGCCTCGTAGAATAAACCACAAAGCAGCAAAGAGTAAGACTAACACCGGGACCACCGCCTTAGAACGGTCGGTAGAGCAAACCACCGGGTGGTTTAAAGCACTTTTACAGCTAGCTAACTTCACCCTGGGTCCCGATGCTACTCTTAATACAGAAATACATAAAAACTCGGTAGGCATAAAGGCTCCCAACTCAGTCAATGCATCAAAGCGAAAACATAAAAATCAAATTAATCACTATAATAAACAAAGACGAGTACTCATGGCTCATTCTTCTGTATGCCAGAGTAAATGAAAACCAATAGTTGAACCACGGCGGGCCAAGCCAAAGACATATCGTCAAGCCTCAACCCACTGGTTAAAGTTTTACGAAGAGGCTGTTATTGAGTCTGAGGCCCGAACCTCAAGCTGTACATCCCTGGATAGTAATAAAGGTAAGAGAAAAGTCCAGGGAGGCCACAATCACAAACCGAATTTTAATTGCGAAATTCTAGTAGCCTTAGTATTATAGTTAGATATAACTTGACCTTCTAATACAAGAATTATTTATGAGACGGTCCGTCATTTACGAGGATAGTTTCATATTTTATTGCATACTTTTACAATACCATATAGGACTTAAAGACGAAAATGTTGAATGACTCGTAAATGATGACTTGTAAATAATAATCCTGCAAGAAGACCTGAATAGCCTAGCACGATGGGAGACCGACTAGCAAATGAATTTTAATGTTGCCAAATGTCACTCCATGAGAGTGACTCGGCATCTCCCGGGAAAACAAATTCAGTTTAATTACTTACTACACCAGCAAATATTAGAGGAGGTTCAGTCCGCAAAATATCTTGGTATCACCATCAATGATAGCCTGGACTGGGGTCAGCATATTTCTGAAAACACTTCGAAAGCAACTAGGACTCTTGGATTTCTTCGGCGTAATTTGACTTTTGCACCTAGGGAAACAAAGGCTGCAGCATACAAAACTTTGATTCGCCCACAATTAGAGTATGCTGCTCCCATTTGGCATCCATATGTTAAAACTCAGGCTCAGCAGGTAGAGAGGGTTCAGAGGACGGCTGTCAGGTGGACCTGCAGGATGGCGGAATGCGAGTAGTGTTGGTGATATGCTGAACGAGCTGGAATGGCCGTCCATGGAATCCCGCCGGGAGCAGTCCTCTTTAACCTTTTTCTATAAGATCCATTCGGGAATGGTTTACGTTGATAAAGACAAATACTTGACCCCTGTAACAGGATTGAGACAAACTCGGGCATCTCATGACTTACAGTATAGAAGATATCAGGCCTATAGTGATGCCCTGAAGAATTCTTTCTTCTCTAGAACTATTCCACAATGGAATAGTCTCCCTTCCTCAGTGGTCTCCGTTCAGACCACAGAGGAATTCAAATCTCTTACAAATTAATTTGTTCAGAGGCATGTGGATAGCATGCCTCTGTCTTCTGATTGTAAATAGTTTTATTAATCCACCCAGATTTTTTTTTTATGCTAAATTCTAAATTTAGCCACCCACCCACCTGAAATAATTATCAAAATTGATCGACTCAGTACCAGAAGACAGATAGATAGATATATATAGATAGATAAGAAGAAGAATTGAAAGCTGAGTACCAAACACTAGAATCGAGCGAGTCTTTAGACTCTAAATGGACAATAACATACCCAAAGGTTGCTGAATAGCCCAAAATCTTTTCGAAATTGGGAAACCGAAAATGGAAGTTGTCCTGTAAATGATAGATGTTGTCCTGTAAATGACGTCCCGTAAATGATGTTTGTCTCCTTTTCTTAGAATCAGGTGCTAGTTTTAAATTTTAGAAGATATATTGACAAAAGGTGTGAATAAATTTTGATGCAACTGGTCTTTAAGTACTTGTATACCTTGTAATGAAAAGCTAATAAGGTATACACATATTTGTACTCATTCAAGTAATATGCTCGGTCAAAGTTTCCCTTTGAAATCAATAGTTTGAGTTTTGACATCTGTCTTGAGCTTCAGTTAAATAGAAATGGCTAGTTTTATAAGGTACCATATATGACTAGATGGTATCGTACTATATTTTATAATGAAGAAACTCGAAAATATAAATAGATTTTGGGACAACAATTAAACGATGAAAATGATATTTCTGTTAAAATGTGTCAACTGTGCTCATTTGTCCAGATGAAAATATGCCACAAGAACGTATATTTCATTGAAGAATCCCTGGCATAACGTTGTGCTTATCTATATAATAGCCTGACCTTAATGATAAAAACAACGTAAGGACTTGTATTTTTTGATTGCCCTGCCAATATTGCTTGTACTGTGATATTGTGTAAGACTGGCATTTTCTGTAGATAGTGGTTTATTTATTTTAGTTTTGTCAGATATCATAGTTCAACAATAAAAAAAAATGTTTTATAGTAAGTGTATAATATTGTTCAAAGACTATTCAATGAATTGAAGTTTGAAGACAGCATATTTGACCCCTTTGACTGAGAATGAGTTCTCAGTATATAAGCTTTGTGAAATAAAATATGTTTAAATCAAACGTCTCAGTAAGTTTTTGAGTATTATATATGTGCAACACTCACACACGCCCGCACGCACACGCGCATGTCGTCTGGACTTTCCAACATTTTCTTTTCTTCCTTTTCTTCTGTATTTTCTTCCTATCCTTTCAGTATTACTGCCCGTCAGGACGTAAAGTTCAGTAAAAGCCCATAAAAATCAGAATACTATATATACAGCTATAAATGAGTGTTGACAGCCATCATTCCCGTTACCTTCATAACCGTAGACGTTTTAAATGACTTTTATAAAAGAATGTCCTGGCAACTTTCTCGATGCATTTGAGTGAAACCAACAGTTCTGGTACCAGAGGCGTAACACAATCCGGACAAATTAACACCTTCAGGACAATGTCCCAGTCACGGAAATACCTTCTCCCAAATACCAGCCCAAAGGTGTTGCCTACAATAAATAAAATGTAATCAGTTATTCAATACTATTCTCTCTGATTTTCCGCCAATACTGACAGTTTCCGGACCTATCGTCTTGACTGGTTCCCTCACCCTATTGCTCAATACTTCGCTTATCTATTCTATAGAACACAGGAAACCAGTTAACCTATCGTCTGGCTGAGCGAAAGTGAAACCTCCGGTTATTTCAATTGATTCTGTTGTTTAAGCATCGAAGACGAAACACTTTTGAAGTGAAATCAAACTAAATACTTATATTCTTTCTATTGAAACTTGTTCAGTTACTTGTCATTTGCTGCAAAGTGAAAATTCATACCCACTAATATTGTCATTAGTTTTCGCGGTATGTTTATATCGGATACTGGACAACTCTGCCCCTAACAAAGTCGGCCCCTAACCAACTCGGGCCCTAATATATATATATATTAATATCATTAATGATGTTTTAATATAAACATGATGAGTCTGCATCACTGGCCACTGCATATTTTTAAATAAAAGACAGCCTCGAAACCCATAACTCCGTTCACTCAAATTTATTTGTTTATCAATGGCAACCAGTCCATTCTATGCATATTTTATGTAATGAGCATTTAATTTAGACTGTAACTGTTCTAAATTGTTAATACTATGTGTATTCATTCACATGCTTGTCATTGGTTAGTGATTTTTTGTGGGTACCCCCTAAATATTTAGCATTTTGTGACAAATTTTGGTTTTTATGCATAAAATTGTAAGCGTAAACTGATTTTCTTCAAAATCAGCTGTAATGTTAGTTATTTCTTATTAATTTCAATGTGGCATACATTTAAGAAGGATTTGTTTTCATATTATTCTAAGCAGAAGGTGAACGGAGTTATCGGGGTGTATGAGAACATGCCATATCTGTATAGCCTGGTTTCATGTATTTTCGCGTTACTAATGGTAAAACATTTCATCATAACTACTTACAGAGACAAATGCTGAAAATAATCCTGGTCATCTAAATTATTATCTGAGCATTTATTTTATGTATAAATAACGCAGTTCTGTGGATTTGTTTTGTGAAAGAATTTGTGCAAACCATAGGTGTTAGTAATATACCTTGGACCCTGTTTTTTTTTTTTTTTTTTTTAAGCACCCTGTATGCCTTTTGTTTTGAAATGTGCATAAATCTTAAAATAAACATAAAAAAATCTGATACCCTAGATATAGAACAGAGACATTAAGGTAGCTCACTTAAAATCAAAATAACTGCCCCAACCACATTTGGACTGATTTTATTTTCAACACAAGCACAGACACCAGGTAAACCAACCTCTAACAGAGCAGACTGGTTAAGCTTTCCAAACAGGTATAAACAAACCCCCTTACCCAACCCGTTTTTCCACCATAAACATTGATTTCAATACTTTCAGTTACTCGGAAACAATGCGACATATTTCTATAATCAGTTACTCGGAAACAAAGCGATACATTTCGATAAAAGCATGTCATATCACTAAAAACAGGACTGTCACAAAAGCAATGGGCAAAATCACACTCGTCTCAGTTAAACAAAATCATATCTCATCAAAATATATCACTTACTACATTCATCACCCGACAGAAGCGTTCGTATGCTTCGAAATTATTTTGATAGCTACGAAAACTTTCCAAAGATGGCCATCGCAGTGCAAATTTTGGCCATTTTCAAAATAAAGTACCGATGCCTTGGATTTGATATTTTTATAAAAAAATAAGTTAGTCTTAGCTATAAAAGTCGATTTAATAGATATAGGTGTAAATGTCATTAAGAACTGTTACACTTTGGTCAAGATATTTCTTTTCTAAGCGTAAATCACTAAACAACAGGGTATTTCTGAAAACGAACCTTGCCCACTAGAGACTTTGTATCTAAAACATCCAGTGGGTAGGTGGCGCTGCCATTTATTTTCATGGAGAAATCAGTTGAACACGATATTGAATTTAACTCGAAAATACGTGAAGGGAGTATATACAGTGGAACCTCGGTAATTCGAACGCCAATTTTTCGAAACTACCGGATTTTTCGAAGACGACTGATGGTCCGGAATTTTTTCACTATAATTTATTGCAAAAATATCACCGATTTTTCGAATTTCAATTTTTTCGAAAAAATCAATTTTTCGAACAGATTCGTCGGTCCCAAGCAAAGAAATTCATATTAAAATCCCCTGCTAAATTCGAAATTCCAAACTGCTAATCAAGGTCACGCATGATCATCATGATTTCTTTGTGCGGCCAGTTCGATTGTTACACTCCCGAGTGATTTCACGGGTTTATTCGCTACAGGTAATTGACACCGGATTAACGGTGAATATTCCGAACAGATTCGTCGGACCCAATCAAAGAAATTCCTTTTAAAATCCCCTGCCAAATTCCAAACTGCCAATCAAGGTCACGCATGATGATCATGATTTCTTTTTGCGGCGAGTTCGATTGTTACACACCCGAGTGACTTCACAGGTTTATTCGCTACAGGTAATTGACACCGGATTAACGGTCACACTATTGAGTGATGATCCTTGATTGAGTTAAGGGTGTCTTTATTTGATATCGTTAGCAATGATGTCTTATTTGATGTTTTTTTAAGTATGGGTCATTAATGAACTTTAATGATTTTAAAGATCAGTGATTCATGTAACGTGTAAATACGAATGACCTGTAATAGTACAGTTACAGCAAAAATAACAATTCTGAGACGAATTTACTGAATATTTATGGACGTTTTTTAAAGTGAAAGAAGGGGCAAAAAGGCGAAACAAAATTGGCTAGAAACGTGGAGTTTGCCCTTTCAGATCTGTATCAGCCAGTTTTTTGCAGACTGATGCAAAACTACGCTATCTGTCAACGTTTGTCTTTTTTGCACCGGTTTTGCAAGGTTAAATATTTCGTCAGTAAATTGGTTCGTTACTTTACATTTAACCTTCATTTTCGTTATTGTAAATAGCTGTAAATAAAACTAAGTTCATGTTTTCTTTTTTTTTATTTTCTGGTTCCGTACGCAGGCCTGTCAAGCGATTAGCTCAACCTTCAAGCAACTCATTATTTTTAATGCTTAGGCAGATGTTCCCATTATTTCAACGATATTGAATAAAAAAAAATCCGAACATATCCGAAAACTACCGATTTCGGAAATTCGAACTACCGATAATTCGAAGAAATTCCTGCAGTCCCTTGCACTTCGAATTATTGAGGTTTGACTGTATTATCTTCAGTGTGTAATGTTAATTTAAGTTAGATCTTATATAATAGTTAATTAAAAAAGTCCCCTTGTAAAACTTTTCAACTCATTCATTAGTTATGGACATAGATCTATTACGAATTAATATATTTTTAATATAATATTTTTATTTTAATTTTTATATTACAAGGTAGATATAACCTAATCATTTCCACAAAATATACTTTAAAAAACTATTTTATCCATCCATTCACCCAGTCATCCACCCATACATCTTATCTGACTTTTAATAGATTGCACTGAAGTACAGGCTGATCTGAATCTTTACTTGGCATATATTCAATTTAATTTTACTTTTATCTGTTTTTTTTTTTTGTTTTTTTTTTTCATTTTCACAGCCACTTATGCTTATTGTATAAACATGCGCAGTGTGGCTGACTGAGTTGGGGTTTACTGACATCTCAATCCTTGTGGGTCATTTTGTGTCGTCTCTCAGAGAAAGGAAGAAGAGAGATAGAGAGAGACAGGGGATAAAGGAAAATGAATGACAGTGAAGAAGCAGAAGAAACATCCCCCCTACCCTTACCTGCTGCAAGGATAGCAGGCCTTGCCCAGCTGTCAGCCAATATCAGTTAGACGCCCCAGTGACATAAGAGACATGACACCTTTGCCCCACCCAACCACCCCTAACATGTACTGTCGCTTAATTGTGTCTTTGCAGGCTCATATGTATGTATTTCCTTAAAACTTGCATTATTTGTTCTTTTTTTATCTAAAAATAAAGTTTCCTAATATAATTTACAGTTGAATACAGACATTTTGGACTATGGTCATGGCATGTTTTGGAACAGGGTGGAATGAAAACCAAGCTAAACGCTTTGTGTTTAAAGACAGTGCAACTACCCATCAAATGAAACAACATTTTTAGGGGCCGAGTTGGTCGGGGGCCGAGTTGGTTAGGGGCCGAGTTTGTTTGGGGCCGAGATGTCCGGGAATCGTTTATATCCAGCGGTATAGCTCTGTTGGCATTATTTAGACTTACAAGAAGTTAACATGAGCAGGCAATATGCGAAAGACTGGTCATGTATATTTCACATGAAAACAGGTTTTGGGTACCCATTAGAAGCGCCTCAGCTAGGTCCCAATAAGCATTCTACGTAAATCTATAGCGGGCTGTTATCGGCCCGTCAGGGTTGCTGACACACATCAAACACATCGCAGTAATGCACCAATTACTGCCCCTATGAGGCCAGGGCTTAAGTACCATGCTTTTACCTAAGAGGTGTCTCAGTAGTGCTGTGGATATGCTGGGCTTTTGATTCCCACCAAAAACAGCCGGGAAAAGATATAAAGAATGTCATTTCTCTGTCAGCATCAAGGCCATGTTGAGTCGGCTGTTTATTCTACTAGATTAGACATCTAAGGAGATGTAATATTGGACCCTTCTGGCAGTAATTATTGAAAACTTCATTTCTTTCGTTCATATTATGGTTGGAAATGACTGGTGCATAAAAGCCAGCATGTACTGCAAGTAAGTGTTATTATATACCTATCACTACTACATATCTACATATTGTTACCAGGGCACCTACCATGGAAATGATTGAAATCAGTGGACTCTTCACTGGTCATGCAGGTCACTCAGGGGCTTGTTCAATTAATCTGTTAATAGGAATGGTACAGATGTGCTGCTAGAATAGCCGCATTTTTGATCTTATAGGTCATTAGGTAAGGTTTTCATGCTCTTTTGATATTACTAGGTCTGTTTTCTCCCAACTCTGTATATGAATAGCCCACTTATCTGTTTTTCATCTAGTAACAAAAATCAATTGCCAAGGCAGTACTGGAGATTACTGTACCATAGCTACAGATAAGAGGGGGTATCCACATAATATTTTTCTTATTTCTCGAAGAAAACATATGTTGTGGGTACTCATTCTAATGAGTACCCACAACATACATTGTATGTTTTTATTGATAAATAAGAAAGATATCGAATGAAAAAAGCGCCTTATTTGTTGCTATGCTGTACTGCAAATTTATTGTTTTAACACCAAGAACAGATTAATAAGGTACTTGCATTTACTGATCAGATCGCCTGACTGCAGAGGAATTTAAAGCAAGATCTACAGTAAAAGACATGAAATATATGGATAATGATGAAATCCTCATAGTAGTATATGAATAGGGTGCCTTTTTGAAAACAAATATATGAATAGGTATATATTATACACGAATATGTAGGATAATAAAAATTCCAACAGCACATCTTTACCATTTAGAACTCTTCCCCACCCCCTCCCACACACACACACACACACACACACACACACACACACACACACACACACATTTGTCTTCTTTGAATGACTAGATCACAAAACATTTGATCATTATGCTATTCTACATCGGCTGTGTGTCTGGTGGCAGGAGGCTGGTACTGTGGTTAGGGTTAGGGTTAGGGTTAGGGAATAATTATGCTATTCTACATCGGCTGTGTGTCTGGCGGCAGGAGGCTGGTACTGTGGTTGCTGGTTCATGTTCAGATGCACAATTGCCACAGGGTTCATCATATTGACTGATCTGTCCTATATCTTGAATAGGGTTGATAGCCTTCTACATTCCAACGGTTCCTTTCCTAGGTCACTGACCATACTTGGAGGCGTATTTTCAGTTGGAAAAACTAATCAAAGACCTCTCTGATATTTTTATGCCCCTGCCAGTCCGTCCCCGTCCGGCGTTAGCAGTTAGCCTTGAGGACCATGAGGAGTAAGGCTGGCACAATTAATCGGATAATTGATCGATAAATTCCACAAAAATGATTATCGTTACAGATGTGCTAATAATCGATCATTTGATTTCTGTGTCTGTTACTTTACTGTATTTACCCTTAGTATTCAGACACCTCAACTCCTAACCATACTTTATCTAAAATTTGAATAAGTACAATTTACTAACTAATGTTGTGTCTAAAATAGCTGGCTGAGTGGCAAACAGTGTAGGGAATCCGTGTTTTTGCAGCATCTCATCTGGGTCTACACTGTTTGCTCAGGCCTATCTGATCAAATACATACAAGGGGCATGTCTGGTGGTCACTAGAGGTCAAGAAGTAGGCTTTTAGGTCCTTTTTTTATGATTGTCACCCAACTCCTCTTAGGCTTTTTTAGCTAGAACCTTGAAACTGTCACAGGTAATAGCACTATGGATGAGGACTGGAGGAACACATTTGGAATTTTGATGTGGAGGGGGGGGGGAGGGGGCAGGGGCAGGGCCAGGGTGGTGTGGCTCCAATGAGTCAAAATCCATTTTGTACAAACATTTTGCATATCAAATCGAAGGTCATGAAGGGGAGAATACAGTGGTGCAAAAATTTTGTCCTGGGGGGTGGGGGGGCATGTCTGGCGGTCATTAGTGGTCAAAAAGTAGGATTTTAGGGGCGTGTCTGAGGGTCACTAGAGGTCAGAAAGTAGGATTTTAGGTCCTTTTATTTTTATTGTCACCCAACTCCTCTTAGGCTTTTTTAGCTAGAACCTTGAAACTGTCACAGGTAATAGCTCTATGAATGAGGACTGGAAGAACGCATTTGGAATTTTGATGTGCAGGGAAATATGCGATGGTGCTGACACAGGGATATGCGATGGCGTGCCATCGACTTACTCTAGTTCTTTTTATAATTTATTTACATTGTCTCTTGGCCAGAAAGCAGGGACTTGCCTAGATAAAACACTCCTCTTCATTGAATAAGTACGGAAATGATGGGAGAAGAGGTATTTCAGTTGCATGTTGCCACACCCACCTATGCTACACATCCTATGTAAAGCTCAGCAGGGTCTTCTTTCCCTGCTGGTTGCAGCAGGGTCTTTTTTTTCCTGCTGGTATGCAAGAGGATTTTCATTCCCTGCTGGTACCTCATAGGGTGTTCTTTCCCTGCTGTGATTCACAGTGTCTTCTTCCTCTGCTGGTGCTTCACAAATTTCCTACTTTAAAATTTTCCATGGCAACCAAACAAAACAAGGGGTTTCAGAGATGAAGACATTTAAAAACAAGATGGCAGCTGTGGTGGCCATCTTGGATTTCCGACCCAGACCATCTGTCTTATCAACCACCAGTGGAAGGCCCGCCCATCCCAATCACCATTGATATGGTTAAGAAGGCTATCTCACAGATGAATGCTGGCAAAGCACCGGACCCATCAGGCACTGTGGTGGAGATGATAAGAGCAGCCGGTGAAATGGGCATCTCCATGATCCGTGACCTCACAGCTGCAATCATTCATGATGGCAAGGTACCCTCTGACTGGGAGCAGAGTTTCATTGTCTGCCTCTACAAGGGAAAGGGGGACACATTGGAAAGGGGCAACTACCGTGGTCTCAAGCTGACAAAACAGGTTATGTAAATCCTGGAGAGGTTTGTGGACGGCCTCATCAGACAGTTGGTGTCAATCGATGATTCCCAGTTTGGCTTCGTCCCAGGCAGAGGCACTACAGATGCAGTCTTTGTTGTCAGGCAGCTGCAAGAGAAGTATCTAGCTGCCAACAAGAGACTGTACATGGCTTTCGTAGACCTGAAGAAGCGTTTGATTGAGTACCTCGGAAGGTCATCTGGAAGGTCATCTGGTGGGCGCTGAGAAAACTTGGTGTGGAGGAGTGGATTGTGTGACTGGTGCAGGGGATGTAAGCAATTGCACGGAGCCATGTCCATGTTGGTGAGGGGTACAGTGAAGAATTTGAAGTGAAGGTTGGTGTTCACCAAGGATCAGTACTCGGCCCACTGCTCTTCATCATTGTGCTTGAAGCCTTATCACTAGAGTTCCACTCTGGGGTTCCCTGGGAGGACCTCTATGCCGATGACCTTGTTAGCATTGCTGAGTCGCTTGAGGAATGTGTCAGGAAGCTCATGACTTGGAAAGAAGCAATGGAGAAGAAAGGACTAAGAGTAAATGCAGGAAAGACAAAGATCATGATCTGCAGTACGGGACTGGACCTCCTGCAGTGTTAGGTCAGTTCCCATGCGCGGTTTGTCGCACTGGAGTGGGCAGCAACAGCATCTTCTGCAATGGCTGCACAAGAAATGAAGTGGGCTCAAGCGCTTGACAAAAGACCCTGACTACAGATGTACACGGTCCAGGGAACTGCACGTCCCTTGGATGGCAAACCACAGAAGGAAGTCCAGGTCAGACCTGACAAGCTTGAGGTGGTAGCTTCCTTTTGCTACCTAGGAGACATGCTCTCAGCAGCAGGTGGCTGTGAACTTTCAACCACAACACGTGTGAAAACTGCCTTGAAGAAGTTCAAGAATCTGATACCAGTTCTCTCTTCATGCCACCTCTCTTTCAAAACATGTGGCCATGTGTACAGCACTTGTGTGCGGAGCGTAATGCTCCATGCCAGTGAGACTTGGCCATTGACAAAGCCAAACCTCCAGTGTCTGCAGCGAAATGACAGGGCAATAATCAGACAGATCTGCAATGTCAGGCCGCAAGACATTGTCACCACCAGGTCCAGTGAGCTACTTGTGCGGCTTGGCATTGAGGATCTGGAGCTCATTCTGAAGGAGAGAAGACTCCGATGGTATGGACATGTTGAACGCTCCAA
Source organism: Anodontia alba (assembly GCA_964016985.1). Taxonomy (NCBI): domain Eukaryota; kingdom Metazoa; phylum Mollusca; class Bivalvia; order Lucinida; family Lucinidae; genus Anodontia; species Anodontia alba. Next base: position 400,153 of record OZ024838.1, on the reverse strand, counting down.
TGGTACAGTCAAGACAGCCTTTGACATACAGGTTGATGGAAAGTATGGGCCTGGGAGGCCCAAGATGACATGGAAGCAGCTGACATAGAGGGATTGCAGAGAGTGGAAGCTCTTGGCTATCAACCCTCATGATAGACATACCTGGAGGTCTGGTGTGAGATCTGCCATGCATGCAGCAAGCCAGCTATCTGGAAGGGGCCCACTGATGTGGATGTTGCCCCTGTACCTGCACATTAATCAAAAATCTGATTATGATGATATGACAGTATTAGCTATTTTCGATCTAGAGATCAACTTGTTGCTACAGTGTGTTTCAACTGAAACTAGAGCAAGTCAATGGTGCGCCATCGCATATTTCCGCGCCAGCGCCATCGCATATTTACCTGCACATCAAAATTCCAAATGCCTTCCTCCAGTCCTCATTCATAGAGCTATAACCTGTGACAGTTTCAAGGTTCTAGCTAAAAAAGCCTAAGAGGAGTTGGGTGACAATAAAAAAAAGGGACCTAAAATCCTACTTTTTGACCTCTAGTGACCACCAGACATGCCCCCTGTATGTATTTGATCAGATAGGCCTGAGCAAACAGTGTAGACCCAGATGAGATGCTGCAAAAACACGGATTCTCTACACTGTTTGCCACTCAGCCAGCTATTTAGACACAACATTAGTTAGTAAATTGTACTTATTCAAATTTTAGATAAAGTATGGTAAGGAGTTGACCCCCAGACAAACCCCCGGGCAAAATTTTTGCACCACTGTATTCTACTCTTCATAACCTTTGATTTGCTATGCAACATGACTAGGAGGGTGAGTCAATAAGTAACCAGCCTAACTTATTTCCGGTTGAGATCCACCTCTTCTTTTTCAATGTAATTGCCCTCTAGTGTGATGCACTTAGACCAATGGTGTTCAAGTGCCATCAGCCCAGAACTGAAAAAGTCAGGGTCCTTTCCATTGACCCACTCCTCAGCTGCTGTCACGACTTCTTCATCTGACCGGAAATGAAGTCCACGGATATCCTTTTTCAAGTTGGGAATAGGAAGAAGTCGCTAGGAGCTAGGTCAGGCGAATAGGCAGGATGTGGTATTAATTCATACCAGTTTCGCTCTATAGCATCCATTGCAACTTTGCAAGTGTGGACTGTCGCGTTGTCCTGTTGCAGCAAAACACCTTTAGAGAGTTTACCTCAGCGTTTTTCACGGATGGCGGTTCTCAGCTGGTCTAACAAGTTTGCATAGTACACTCCAGTTATTGTACTTCTCTTGGGTAAAAAGTCCAGCATAATAACGCCTTTTGCGTCCCAAAATACTGTGGCCATCACCTTGCCAGCAGATGGTTGCGTCTTGAACTTCTTTGGCCTCGGGGACCCAGACCCTACCCACTGACGACTCTGAGCTTTATTCTCTGGCTCATAATAATGAACTCAAGTCTCATCTACAGTCACCAGACGCAAAAGAAAATCATCTTTTGACCTAAAACCCTTCAACAAGGCGCTGCATAATGATGCTCTGGTTGCCATTTGCTCATCACTAAGGGTTTTGGGAACCCAAAGGGCTGTTAGCTTGCGCATACCTAAACGATCATATAAGATTGTTGAAACGCTACTATGTGAAATGCCTAATGCCTGTGCTATTTCTTCCACCTGAATTCGCCTATCAGAGTATACCAGATCCCGAACTTCCATACACATTTCTTCGTCGGTGGCATCCAGTGGGCGTCCAGACCTGGCTTCATCTTCTAAAGAAGTTCTACTACATTTGAATTCCCCTACCCAGAATTTAACCTGAGCAGAAGATGGTGCAGAAGACCCATAAACATCGGCTAACTCGCCGTGTATTTCCTTGCCTGTTTTACCTTTTAAATACAAGTACCGAATTACAGCACGGTACTCAACTTCAGATGAAAAGCATGCCTTTGCATCACTAGCCATGTTTGACATTCAGTATCTTATTAAAGAATGACTTAATACGTGTGCAATTTTGTACCCATGTATAAAACATATATTGAAACAAAGCATGAAAATCATGACTGTCTCGGTCCATCGGAAATGGGATAGGCTGGTTACTGATTGACTCACCCTCGTATATTTGTACAAAATGGATTTTGGACCCTTTGAGGCCACACCCCCCTGACCCTGCCCGCCCCACAGGGGTCACATCAAAATTCTGAATGTGTTCCTCCAGTCCTCATCCATAGGGCTGTTACCTGTGACAGTTTCAAGGTTGTAGCTAAAGAAAACCTAAGAGGAGTTGGGTGACAAAAAAAAAAGGGACCCAAAATCCTACTTTTTTACCTCTAATGACCCCCAGACATGCCCCCGGGGCAAAATTTTTGCACCACTATATTCTATTCTTCATAACCTTTGATTTGATATGCAATATGGCTATGTTTGTATAAAATGAATTTTAGACCCTTTGGGGCCACACCCCCCTGGCCCTGCCCTCAAGGGGTCACATCAAAATTCCGAATGTGTTCCGCCAGTCCTCATCTGTAGGGCTATTCCCTGTGAAAGTTTTGAGAATCTAGCTTATATGGTCTAGGAGCAATGGTGTGACATTACAGACGTATGGACGGCCAGCGGGACGGATGGGGGGTATAACAATATCCCCGCTTTTTCTTCGAAAAGCGCGGGGATAATCACCAAAGGGTTTGGTGGAGAAGTCAAAAAATTTTTTTTTTAACATGGCAGCTATGGCGGCCATTTTGGATTTCCAATCAGCATAATTTTATCTATTTTTTATCTACACGTCAACCTGTTGGTACATTATAAGTTTCAACTTAATTCGCCTTACAGTTTGCGAGAAGATGCCCAAAACAGGGCCCAGTTGTTCAAAACTAATGATGTCATTAGTTAACGTATCGTTAAAACTTTGATCATTAACTATGGCATATACGCTGATATTTTTGCTGAAAAAATGTGAGTAGCTTTTGCAAAAGCTACTCACATTTTTTCAGCAGAAATACATGTGAATTAGATATTGTACTTACTAGAACAATTAACATTTTGACGACTAACGAGCTTGTTAAGCTAACAATGCTTTGAACAACTGGGCCCAGATTTTGAAGGTGGTGGCTCTGGCAGCAATCTTGGATTCCCGATCGACACGAATTTAGCTCATTTTGATCCTGGTTTTGTCCTGTTGCTACAGAGAACAGATGTCGAAAATTGATTTTTAAAATGGCAGCTGTGGCAGCCATCTTGGATTGTCAGTCGGCTCAGTTTTAGCTATTTTGTATCTACTAGACGCCTCAATGCTCCACATCAAGTTTCAACTCAATTGAATATTAGTCTTTAGAAGAGATGTCCAAAACTAAATTCTCAACATTTTACACTTATAAATGTATAGGGCCCATATAAATGTATATAGGGCCCATACAAATGCATGGGGAAGCAAATTTGACCTTGCTGTAAAAAAAGGTCAAACGTCAACGTTTAGCAGTTTTGGTAGACCTCCAGTCCCTGATGGTTTGTGCAAAGATTAGGCCCAGGGCTTATTTGGTTCTAAAGAATAAGATTTTTAAAGGTTTTTACCATATATGGGCACAGCGGCCATCTGGAGTAAAGGACCACAACTATTTTAGCAATCTTTTGTTCCCCTGCCCCACTTGAAATTTGAGCAACATTGGCTCAGAGGCTACAGAGGAGAAGTCGTTTGAAATTCTCAACATTTTCCCCATACAAATGTATGGGCCCATACAAATGCATAGAGAAGCAAACTTGACCTCGCCATAAAAAGGTCTAACGTCAGTGTACAACCATCATTTTAGCATCTTTGGTAGACCTCCCGTCCCCGATGATTTGTGCAAAGATTCAGCCCCAAGGCATCCTTGGTTCTGGAGAAGGAAGATTTTTTAAAGGTTTTTACCATATATGGGCATGGCGGTCATCTTAGTCAACGGACCATGGACATTTTAGCAATCTTTCGTTCCCCCAACCTAAGAAGGCTCCATATGAAATTTGAGCAAAATTGGCTCAGAGGCTTCAGAGGAGAAATCGTTTGAAAATGTTAATGGATGGATGCAGGACGGACAAAAAGCGATCCTTATAGCTCATCCTGAGCATAGCTCAGGTGAGCTTAAAATAGTTGAAAATGTTGATTGCTGAAAATATTACCTAGGGCCCAATTGTTCAAAGCATCACTAGTTTAACGAGAGCTCTCGTTAATGACAAACTCCTTGACTGTAGTTAAGGTATTTATCCCCGTGCTTTTCAAAGATATTGTGATAACTTTGGTCCGTCCGTCCAGGCATATGAATGGGCATATGTTGGGTACTATTTTACACTATTGCCTTTATTCGGTAGACTACTAGTGGGTACTTTTAACAGACTGTTGGGTATTTTTTTAACATAGAAAATCCCAATAAATGCCTGAACGTGAGAACGGACATCCGTCCGTTAATACGTACATCCATCTATAATGTCACACCATTGCTCCTAGACCATTTAAGCTAGAATCTCGAAACTTTTACAGGTGATAGCCTATGGGTGGGGACTGGAGGACCACATTCTGAATTTTGATGTAACCCCTTGGGGCAGGCCCAGTGGGGTGTGGCCCCCAAAGGATCCAAAATCCATTTTGTACAAAGTCAAGTTGCATATCAAATCATGGGTAATCAAGAGTAGAATACAGTGGTGCAAAACTTTTGACAGGCGGGGACGGGGGTGGTCGGGTGGTGCGAAGGTGCTGTGTATCTTACATCACTGGGGCGTCCAACTGATATTGGCTTACAGTTGGGCAAGGCCTGCTATCCTTGTAGTGGGTAAGGGTAGAGGGGGAATGTTTTTATTTCTTCTGTTTCTTCACTTTCATTCCTGTTCCTCTTTCTTCCCTGTCCCTCTCTTTCATCTCCTCTACTCTCTCTTCTATCTCTTTTCTCCCTTTCTCTGGGAGATGACACAAAATGACCCTCAAGGGTTGACATGTCGTTAAACTCCAACACAATCAATCAACTTAAAATCAGTCTCGAAGGTGGCTCTCTTACACAGGTTTCACTGTACTCATAAGAAGAGCCATATCCACAACATATGTTTTTATGGACAAATGAGAAAAATATGTGGATAACCCTTCTTGTCTGGAGCTCTGAGAATGTCTGACCATTCTATGACAAGAAGGGCATAGTCATTTAGTGGCAAAAAAATATGGTACAACTTACTAGGTAATGGTTAACTGCATGGAGGACTAAACCAGCCCAGGAAAGCGAGTGAGTTTTGTTAACTGACCAGCTCTACATGACTGCAGCAGTGTTGACTGTGCTGTAAAACTCTATATCACGCAAATGAAACCATGCAAGTGCACAAGTACAAAATAGTTGTTTGGCTCACACAGACACTCCCTAACTCAGCCAGTAAATCATAATAGAAAAAAAATGTAGTGTAGTAATCCTTAATATTAGGACAGACTGACTTGAGCAAACAGGGTAGACTCAGTTCAGATGCAGAATGTGGCAACTGATCAGAGTCTATGCTGTTTGTCAGTCATGCAGCACTATTTTAGACACATCAACGGGTAGTTAAATAGACTTTTAACTGGAGACCAGGAGGTCGCGGGTTCAACCCCCGCCGAGGTTGGTAACAATCTTTCATGGAGATTGATCATGAAATATTTTCTACGGTCATTCTCTCCCTTCTGCTGATTCAAGAAGGGCAGTTGTCAGTTTCTGGCGAAAGAATGTGAACAATAGTGGTTAACCGCTTAGAGGACTAAGCCTGCCCAGTAAACGTGTAGTTAGGTAAACTGACCGTGTTCAACATGACCCCATTGGGTTGACTGGGCCGTAAAACCTCAACACAAACAAAGACTTTTAGGACAAGTGTGATAAGGAGTACACCATAACCTCTTTATAACACAATTGTTGGGGTCCATAGCATAAAGCCTGTTAGTTAAACAACTGTGTTACAGTGAAACCTGTGTAAGAGAGCCACCTTCGAGACTGATTTTAAGTAGTGGTTGATAGGGAAAAAGTTGTCTGTCTTGTAAAGGTACATGTCATGTAATTTTGCTAGCAAAATTACATGACATGTACCTTTATAAGACAACCAGCTTTCCACATGAACCACTAAAGTCAATTTCAAAGGTGGCTTTCTTACACAGGTTTTACTGTATATCCAAACAAAAATGTATAGATTATATTAAAAAATGACCGTTTATCTATTCATTTTTGGGATCCATCTTTGAATCATGTTATATCCAAAACCGTGTTATAACCAACTGTGTTATACAGAGGTTGAAGTTTATTTTTTCGTGGAGATTGATCATTAAATATTTTCTACGGTCTTTCCCTTCCTCTGGTTAAAAAATGTCATTTGTCAGTTTCTGGGGAAAAAATGTGCTCAAGTACTGGTTAACTGCTTAGAGGACTAAGCCTGCCCAGGAAAAGTATGCTTAGGTAAACTGATCATGCTTAACATGACCCTAATGGGTTGACTGGGCCGTTAAAAGTCAACACAAAGAAAGAAACCTAAGATTCTGTAAGCAACTCAGGACTCAGTACAGCAATGTCTGCAAGGGAACAATTGATAACTTCTGGGCAGGCTTAGTCCTCTAAGCGTAAAACCAGTATTGTGCACATTCTTTCGCCAGAAACCTTTCTTGAATCAGCGGAAGGGAGAGAATGACCATAGAAAATATTTCATGATCAATCTCAACGAAAAATCTGTATTTGGACGGACGGCCCTATGAAAACAGTGCAGAATGAGACCAGAGTCTCTACTGTTTGCCTACCAACTGCCAATTATAAGACATATCAACGGGTAGATTGTTTTGTTCAGTTTTTAGGGCAATTATGGTAAGGAAATAAGGGGTCTGTAGGGGTTTCATTAAAAGGATGTGGGTAGGGATGTTCCCTTTCTACTGAGGCAATTTTCCCCTACTATTTTGACAAATTTGCACAGGTTTTACATAAAAACCTAAGATAGACAGATAGGCTTTTGCAAACAGTGTAAGTGGTGGTCGGGTGTGGCAAAGGTGTCATGTATCTTACATCACTGGGGCATCCAACTGATATTGGCTTACAGTTGGGCAAGGCCTGTTATCCTTGTAGCAGGTAAGGGTAGAGGGGGATGTTTTTATTATTTCTTCTGTTTCTTCACTTTCATTTCTGTTCCTCTTTCGCCACTGTCCGTCTCTTTTATCTCCTCTACTATCTCATATCTCTTTGCTCCCTTTCTCTGGGAGATGACACAAAATTACCCACAAGGGTTGACATGTCGTTAAATCCCAACACAATCAATCAATTGCAAACAGTGTAGACCCAGATCAGATGCCGCAAAATGCTGCAGCTGATGAGGGTCTACACTGTTTGCCATACATACAGCTATATTTTGGACACATCAAGAGGTATTAGAATGGGCTATCGTCAAAAGTTAGGACAAGCATGGTAAGTACGGTAAATGTCTTAAAATTTCGAACATCAAAAATGACTTGTGCAAACAGTGCCAACCCAGATCAGACTGAGCAGTCTACACTGCTATTCCACTAAGTATTTTAAGAAACTGCTGCATAAAAAGCAAAATTTAGACCATAATAGTACGGCATAAAGTGTTCGAAATTTTAGGACATTTACCATAGTTAAGGTGTCTGGATATTTAGGGTAAGTAGAGTAATTATAGAAAATACAGAACCACCTGCCGACTTTGCCTTGAAGCACTGGGTGTCAGAAAAGTTAGTGAAACCTCTGTGTCAGAATTGTTAGGTAAAATACATTACTTGGCATGCACAATAAGACCCTTGTAACAACAAAAATATTGATAAAGATGGAGTACCAAGTCTATTAAGCAGTTACAGTTACAGACCTGTAAAAGTTCACACTAAGTTTCCGAAGTAAAAATTCCTCAGTGGAGAAATGGTGACTAGTCCAAAATATTCTGTTCAGAGAAAAACCTGCAAACTTTTTATTCTTGATGTGGGGGTGGTCGGGTGTAGCGAAGGTGTTGTGTATCTTTGGTCACCGGGGCGCCAAACTGAGATTGGCTTACAGTTGGGCAGGGCCTGCTATCCTCGAAGCAGGTATTGGTAGAGGGGGAATGTTTCTATTTCATCTGTTTCTTCACTTTCATTCCTGTTTCTCTTCCCTGTCCATCTTTTTCATATCCTCGATTGTCTCTTTTAAGTCTTTTCTCCTTTTCTCTGGGAGACGACACAAAATGATCCACTAAGGTAAACATTTCATTAGAACCCAACACAATCAATTTAATTCTTGATGTAACAGAAAATTTAGCCTTAAAAGCTTTTAAGATGTGGCTTTTGTTGGTCTTTTCAGCACCAAAGCTTCATTATTCAATATTGGAGGAATCTTATACAGACCAGTACATTCTTCATTATTTACATCAAATGTACTGAAAATTTTACCAGCCTAAAATGAAAATTTTCAGATACAAATTCTGATATTTTTCATATTTCTGCTGAAAACATAGATTGAGGAAAACTCATTTCGGCAGGCAGTTCTAACAAGTACAGTACCCATGATTTCTGTTTTGAGCAGAAATAAGAAAAATAATGTATAGCCCTGTAAACTCAGTTTTACTATATATAAAAGTGGGGTTTAAGGGGGTCAACATTATATAGGCATGTTTTTTTTTTGTGGGGGGAAGGAGGGATGGAAATGTCAGGACCTGAAAGATACATTTTATGGCTAGTAGCTTAGAATTTCAAGTATATTTGGCTCATGGAATGAGTCTTCATAAAAGTTTGTGTATATATATTGTTTATTTATTCAACTTGCCCGAAAAGCACTTGAAATTTTAAGTACTACATGTACCATGTTATTTCTATAACTCTTGTCAGATATACAATCGACCCTCGTTACCTTGAATTCCAAGGAACTCTCTGAAACATTTCGAGATATCCGTACCTCGACATATCAGATTTGCGGAATTGAGAAAAACAATAAATTGAACAACCACATTTAACAAATGAATATGCAATTTAAGTTCTGAAGTTAGAGATGTATTAAAATATTGTGGCAAAGAGGAGAAATTGCTCCTTAGGAGCAATTTCTCCTCTTTTCCACAATATTTTGTTACCTGTTGTTAGATTTTCATGTTGAAGCAGGGACCAGATTTTCACTCCGAGATAAGCGTTTTTTGAGATAACCGAGGTCGAGGTAACAAGAGTCGACTGTATTGTATGTTAATATCTTCTTTAAATTTTTTCTCAAAGAAAGCATATGTTGAGCAAGGGTTTCATTAAGAGGTGAGGGACGGGGGATTTTTGCCTTCCTCTCAGGCAATTTTCCCCTGCTACTTTTGACGAATTTGTATTGGTTTTATATTGAGAACATGCAAAACCACCTGTCTGCCTTGCCTTGAAGCACCAAGTATCAAAAAAGTAAGTGAAACCCCTGTGTTGAGACATTTCCAAACCTTTGTTTCAAACAATATTTCTGTTTTATTTAATTGTTTTTGTTTTATATATTTTAGATGCCACAACTTAAGAAATATGATAAAAATCTAGATCATTGAAATTCTTGATAATTACTGGTCTAGAATTAAGACTACATCATGGATCTAGATCAATCTTCAGACATGAAACAGACAACAGCCACATTCACAGTCTGCAGGCCAGAAGGCAGGAACCATCTTCCTGTAAATAAGGGTTGTGGAATTATCAGACAGGTCTGAATCCAGGAGAAGTTCTGAGGGGGTTTGATTTAATCATATTACTGTACTTTCTCTACATATTTGGACAGACAGATCTGAGCAAACAATTTAGACCCAGATCAGATGCCGCAGAACGTGGTGTCTGATCAGGGTCAACACTCCACTCTCCCAGCAATTTTACATACATTCACAGGTAGCAAAATGGACTTGTTAAAGAGAAGCATATTCAAATTTCCTGAATCCACTTGTCCAACCAAGGTTTACTTGCCCAAAAACATGCCTGTATAATGTTGACCCCCTTGAACCCCACTTTTATATAGTAAAACTGGGGTTTACAGGGTATACATTACTTCTTATTTTTGCTCAAAAACATAGATTGTGGGTACTCGTTTGAACTGCCTCAGCGAGGTGGTTCTAATGAGTATCCATAATCTGTGTTTTGAGATGAAATATGAAAAATATCAGAATTTTTTTCTGAAAATTTTCATTTTTTTCTATGGTAAAATTTTCAGTATATTTGAATAGGCTGGTTTTCATAATGATTGTCCTTATTTCTCCTTTCTGGCCTCGGTGGCTCAGTTGGATACGGCGTCTGACTGGAGACCAGGAGGTCACGGGTTCAACCCCCGCCAGGGTCAGCAACATTCTTATGTAGAGATTGATCATGAAATATTTTCTATGGTCATTCTCTCTCTTCCACTGATTCAAGAAGGGCAGTTGTCAGTTTCTGGCGAAAGAATGTGCACAATACTGGTTAAGCGCTTAGAGGACTAAGCCTACCCAGTAAACGATTGGTTAGGTAAACTGACCGCGCTCGACATGACCCAATTGGGTTGACTTGGCCGTAAAACCTCAACACAAACAAATGTCCTTTTTCTCCATGAAGACCTATGTTGAAGGTACTCATGAGAAGCCTTGCACTGAGGCACTTCTAATGAGTACTCACAGCATGTTTTCTTTGAGAAATAAGAAAAATATATCTCATAATCTGGATTTCTTCTTAGCTAGAGCTATGAAGTCCTTGTTCCAGGACAAGTAAACTGAAATGGGACAAGTTGAATAAGTCGGGCATGGTATTTTCAGAGTTCTGTGTAAGTAACTGTTTCCATCAGTCCATTCGTCGGTATTATGTTTTGTTAAAAACATCTGTTCTGTTTCTTGGATTAGACTGAAATTTTATTTGTGCATTGATATTAAAAAGCAGATATTTTTACTGGGCAAATTCTGATAAGTATTTACAGGGTTATTACCCCTGATAACTATTAAGATGTGTTTATGCCATAAAAACTTTCTTGCATGTTTTCAATCTAATTCAAAAGAAATTTATGTGATGACTTAATGACAGTAAAAACAGCTTTGAGCCGGCCTTGGTGGCTCAGTTGGATGCGCCGTCCGACTGGAGACCAGGAGGTCGCGGGCTCAACCCCCGTCGAGGTCGGCAACATTCTTTCATGGAGATTGATCTTGAAATATATTCTACGGTCATTCTCTCCCTTCCGCTGATTCAAGAAGGGCAGTTGTCAGTTTCTGGCGAAAGAATGTGCACAATACTGGTTAACCGCTTAGAGGACTAAGCCTTCCCAGTAAACGTGGTTAGGTAAACTGACCCCGCTTGACATGACCCCATTGGGTTGACTGTGCCGTAAAACCTCAACACACACACACAAACACAGCTTTGATATAATTGATGTATGTATCAGTTCTGACATGTTATGTCCCTTTATACATGGTTTAAATTGGTTTCCTTATGATAACTTCATTTTATTTTTACTTCACTAAAGTTAACCATTAAAGTGCCAGTCACAAATGCAACAGACATTTTTAAATATTTTTTATATTTTTTCAGAGAAAATAATACCACATTTCACATGATCCTAGCAGACGATTCACTTGAACAGTCGAGTCTTATTTGATCTGAAAAATAATATAAACAAATAGGGTGTTGTTTGTTGCAATTTTGCTTACACTTTAAGGATTAACAATAGTTATAGATTATTGACATTAAAGGAGTTTGCTTACTGACATTTCTGCTTGAGACATAGGCTTCTAGTGGTGGGTATCAGGTTGTGCAGAGCTTTTATTCATGTTTCATTTTATTTCTAGGCAAACCTATCATAGGCAAGACACAGCCTCATGATTAAGAAGGAAGAGAGGCCAGAGATGGACTATGAGAGATCTATGAACTAACAGCTGCCAGAAGATCACTTAGGCAACAACAAATTACCAAAGAAGCAAGGTTATGTTGGAGAAATCATTGCTTCAAATATTCTTATTCCAGTGAAGAAAGTGATAGGAAATAGAATCAGATAGTGATGGATTCCATCACTGGGACACTAAAGGATCCACTTATTTGATGTTTTGTCCATTACGAAAACACTCCTATTCAAATATATATGTGTAAAAAAAAAAAAGAAAAACTGAAAATTGTTAGATAAAAAACTCTGATATTTTTCATATTTCCGCTCAAAACTTAGAATTTGGGTACTTGTTAGAACGGCCTCGGCAAGGCCATTCTAGTACTCACAATCTATATTTTTGAGCAGAAATAAGTAAAATAATGTACACCCCTGTAAACCCCACTTTTACTATATAAGAGTGGGATTTAAGGGGGTTCAAAATTATATAGGCATGTTTTTGTAGTGTGTTAATTGCTTTGTAGCTCTTTTCTGATTTTGAGGTCTGTGGCGCTTTGAGTTTATGATTTGTTTTCTGAGTTTATAATTTATTTGAAAGAACTTTAAGTGGATTTGTATTATATATTTCTTTGTTTTTTCTTCCAAATAATTACATCCATTGTTATTTTCTTTGAATAAATAAACCCATTGCATATTGTTTGATATATATTTAACTTAGTAAATTGTGCATTTTTTGAAGCATGTACACCTTGTTTTTGAGTAAATAAACCGATTGCACAGTAATTGAAGTATGTTTGTCCCTTGTTTTTGAGTAAGTACATTATTAAAATAGGGATATCCATTGTTGTACCAGCTTCTTGTTTATAAATCCAAGAACTCATATTAGAAACTTGGAAGTACAGATTCCATGGGGCTCATTTTCTACATTACAGTGTTGGACGTAGGATTCCATGAAGTTTCTTTTTATACCTCTCCATACAATAGTGTGGCAATAGAATCACAAGTCTGACCATTACTTGCCCTAGAAAGTTAGAAATCGGGTATATTGATCACAGATGAAATAGTTTATACATAGACCAGGGTTTAGAAACTGGATCATGCTAGGGGTGGGGCCAAAGGAAATTGCCATATGGGCAAAGGCCATAGGCTTGGGCATCTGTGTACTTTCGACACATGTCTAGTTTTTAACTGTTTTTGAGTAAAGAAACTCATTTGTTTTCATATATTTTCTAAGTTTAGTCACTCTGAAAGTTTTTTTTATCTAAAATAAAAAAAAATCCGTCCTTTAAAATAGCGACGTCCGGGCGGGCGGGGTTCGTCTGGCGTCGGACGTCAGGCGTCGTCCCAGGTTTACCTTTTTGTTAACCTTTTTTTTCAAAGTTGTATGTTACCTTTATTCTTCAGCAGATTGCTTTCATGTTTGCTAGGGATGAAGAGGAGGACCAGTAGGTGTGTCACGTGCAAGAGAGCCAACTCTCACTTTGTTCGTTTTGTACTTATCTCCCCTGAGGTCCGAGGTTTACCTTTTGGTTAACCATTTTTCAAAATTGAATGTTATCTTTATTCTTCAGCAGATTGCTTTCTTATTTACTAGGGATGAAGAGGAGGACCAGTAGGTTTGTCACATGCAAGAGAGACAACACTCACTTTGTTCGTTATGTACTTATCTTCCCTGACGTCTTTGGTTTAACTTTTGGTTAAGCTTTTTACAAATATATCGCCTTTATTCTTAATTAGATTGCTTTCATATTTGGTAGAGATGAAGATGGGAACCAGTAGGCATGTGGTGTGCAAGAGAGACAACTCTCACTTTCTCCCTTATGTACTTATCTCCCTTGACATCCGAGGTTTACCTTTTGGTTAACCTTTTTTCAAAGTTGTATGTTGCCTTTTCTCTTCAGTGGATTGCTTTCATATTTGGTACGGATAAAAAGGTGTGTAGGGTGCAAGAGAAACAACTCTCACTTTCTTGTTACATACTTATCTTCCCTGAAGTCAAAATCTTGTGCAGGCCATAACTCCTATGCTGTTTGAGATAATTTGATAATATTTGGTAGGTACATATATCAGGTCAAGTAGAAGTGTTGCATGGAGGAAGGACAACTCTTGCTTTATGTACTTAGCTCCCCTGAAACCAAAATCTTGTGCAGGCCATAACTCTCATACTGTTTGAGATAATTTGATATTTGGTGCGGACATGTATCAGGTCAAGTAGGAGTGTCACATGCAAGAAGGACATGTTCTTTTTATGCCCCCAACTTCGCAGAAGTTGAAGGGGCATATTGCTTCTGGGACGTTTGTGCGTGCGTGCGCCCGTTCGTCCGTCCGTGCATGCGTCCGTCCATTACGCTTTTTGATGCATAGCATAACTTCTGAACCATGCATGCTAGGGTTTTGAAATTTCATATATGGATTCTTCATGAAAAAATAGCTGACCTGTATGTTTTTCCATCAGGATTATGCCCCTTTATGGCCCTTTGAAAAAATATAGATGAAATCTTGTCAGCAAAATATCTCAAAAGCTATTGAAGCTAGAGACTTGAAACCTGGTGAATAGATTGGTATTGATGAGTAGATGATCTGGTTAACTTTTGAATAAATTCTTAAAATTACTTCATGAGTTATGGCCCTTTATAATTGTAGACACTTTTACAATTGCACACTTTTTGATGCATAGCATAAGTTTTGAACTGTGCATGGTAGGGATTTAAAATTTCATATATGGATTCCTCATGAAAAAATAGCGGACATATCTTTTTCTTATCAGGATTATGCCTCTTTCCTGAGTTATGGCCCTTTGAAAAAATATGGATGAATTCTTGTCAACAAAATATCTCAAAAGCTATTGAAGCTAGAGCCTTGAAACATAGTGAATAGATTGGTATTGATGAGTAGATGACCTGATTAACTTTTGAATAAATTCTGAAAATTACTTCATGAGTTCTGGCCCTTTATAACGTTTTTTTTTTACGTTGCACACTTTTTGATGCATAGCATAAGTTTTGAACTGTGCATGCTAGGGTTTTGAAATTTTATTTATGGATTCCTCATGAAAAAAATAGCTGACACGTATTTTTTTTCTTATCAGGATTATGCCCCTTACCTGAGTTATGGCCCTTTGAAAAAATATAGGTGGAATCTTTAGCAAGCTATCTCAAAAATTATTGAAGCTAGAGCCTTGAAATTTGAGGAATAGGTTGTTAGCGATGAGTAGATGACCTAATTAACTTTTGAATAAATTCTGAAAAGTACTTCTTGAGTTATGGCCCCTTGTCATTTTGGGCATTTTTACATTGCACACTTTTTGATGCATAGCATAAGTTTTGAACTGTGCATGCTAGGGTTTTGAAATTTCATATATGGATTTCTCATGAAAAAGTAGGTGACCCATATTTTTTTTTCCTATCCAAATTATCTCCCATTTTAGAGTTATTTCCCTTTTAATAAAATAACATTGAAATCTCGTATATTTGTACTATTGTTACCGTCATGGGCAAGCAATGTTGGAGTCAAGCAGTGTTAGAGTCAGGCATAGTGTTTTACAAACACCAGCTCTAGTTTCAAGTTAACTCCCCTGAATGAATTTCCAAGCCAAATTCTAGTGCACTTCGTAACTTCTAAATGGTTTGAAATATTTGATAATATTTGGTAGAGGCATAGATAAGGACCAGTAGGCATGCCCTGTATAGGAGATACAACTCTGACTTTATTTGTTAGGTATTTATCGCCCCTGAAGCCGAAAGCTTGTGCAGCCAAAATTGAATTTTGGACGGATTTTTCAAAAATCTGTCCTTTAAAATAGAAATGTCTTGGCCGGCGGGCATTGGGTCTCTCGAGGTTTACCTTTTCAGTGACCTTTTGAAAAAAAACCGTCTATAATGCCGTTAGGCATTTTTCTGTTTTCTTTTTTTTTTTCATTAAAAAAAAAAAGGTCTACAGTTCAGACAGCATGTCTTGTTTAACGATATTTATGCCTAGCGTCCCATAAAAGACGAATACTGTGGCTGGTCAGCACCTACACTGTTTGCATTAAATAGGAATTTCTGTAAAAATGGTATTAATAGAAATTAACCACATGCATGTGCAATTGGAAATTGACCTTTCCAAAGATTGAAGGTAGAAGAGCACACTCGGCATTAATGGGTTAATGTAGTTACCCTTATTATTCAGGCAAATAGTTTAGGATGGAGAGTCTATCAAGTTCAGTCCGGCAAGTAGTGTGGGCTGCTGAGAGTGTCAAGTCGGACAAAGTGTAGGCTGGTGAGTCCGTCAAGTTCAATCAGGCAAATAGTGTAGGCTGGTGAAAGTGTCAAGTTCAGCTTGGCAAATAATGTAGGCTGGTGAGTCCGTCAAGTTCAGTCAGGCAAATTGTGTAGGCAGGTGAGTCCAACAAATTCAGTCGGGCAAATAGTGCAGACTGGTGAGTGTCCATTTTAATCAGGCTAATATTGTATCCGTCAAGTTCAATCCGGCAAATATTGTAGGCGGGTGAGAGCCCATCAATTTCAATCAGGTAAATATTGAAGGCTGGTGAGAGCCCATCAAATTCAGTAAGGCAAATAGTGTAGGCTGGTGAAAGTCTGTCAAGTTCAAATAGTTTACCCATTCATTCCGAGTGGACTTTTCACTTGTATGCCTTGGACCGGTGCATTTTAAATAAATCGGGTGTTTGGTTATTTTCTCATATTATGACATAGAATTTTCTGTAATTCATGCAAACAGTGTAAACCCTGATCAGACGCCGCCGCCTGCGACGTCTGATCTGGGTCTACACTGTTTGTCAGTGGTATCAACGGGTTAATGAACTTGATACACGCGATAGATTTTTTGCCAAATTTTACAAGGGAGATAACTTGTATGACTTCGTGTTTGATTTTCTGTATGATTGATTCCCCTTGTGTAAAAAATATATATATCTTTATCTGCATTGGTCCTACAGGGAGCATTTTATTCCTTTTAGGGTAGACCCGTTTTTCAGAAGGAAGGCAAACAGTTTTGACAGGGTTGTCTCCCCTGAAAGTGTAGTCATTACACTCAAGTAAACAATGACAGCCCTGACCAGCCAATGACTACCGTATTCAATCTAATTACCGCTCATACCCTATACGACACAGTAAAGCATTTCGTAGTGTTAAAACCTTTTTAAAAATCTCCGGAACTAAAGGACTAGTAGCCTTAGGGCTTGGCGTGCAGCATTGGGGGGCATGGACCCACTAAAATTTGAAAAAAAAAAAATGATAACCTTGGGTTAACCTTGATCTTTTTTTACGGAAAGGTCAAATTTGTTTTTGCACAGACTCCTATAGGCATTTTTTTTAATCTTGTCTGAGACCAGACGGTAAAGGCCTTTGATATTTAGCGTTTAGCTTTATTAGCTCACCAGGGCCTTAAGGCTCATGTGTGAGCTTATAGTATAATCAGGCTCGGCCGTCGTCAACACTCTTCAACTGTCTTCTCAATAACCACTGACCACAGGGCCAGTCAAAGCCAAATTTCATATGGAGCCTCCATGGCTAGAGGGAAGCAAAGTTTGTTCGCGGCATCTGGGTCACATGACCAAGATGGCCGCCACGCCCATATATGGTAAAAACCCTTTTAAAATATTCTTCTGAACCAAAGGGCCAATAGCCCTGCAGGGGCTTGGTATGCAGCATTAGGGACATTGGCCCAATGAAGTTTGAAAAAAAAAAAATAACCTTCGGCCTTGATTTTTTTTTACGGAAAGGTCAAATTTTTCTACAAAGGCTCCTATAGGTAAAATTAAGTCTTTTTGTTTGAAATTAGAAGGTCTAAGCCTTTGATATTTGGTGTGTAGCTTTATCTTGTAGATCTCTACGAAGATTGTTCAAATTATAGCCCTGGGGTAAAAACGGCCCCGCCCCAGAGGGTGACTTATTTTTTCATTTAGGGAAAACGCTTCAACCGTCTTCTTTTCAGAAACCACTAGGCCAATCAAAGCCAAATTTCAGAAGCCAACTGATCTGGATCTACACTGTTTGCAAAGGCAGGATATATCCGGGTTCAGCAGGACAAGGGTTAATTCCATACCAAGTTACTATAGGATACAGAGAGCAAAGGTTTTTCAAACCGTGCCGGCTACCCTACCCATACTTTATAATTGTAACCGTAAACATGTTCAGAACTAATAGTCTCGGATGAGCAACAGGACCATGGTCCTCTGGTTATCTGCTTCTTAAGCATATGTTGTTGGTACTCGAGGCAATTCAAATTAGTACACACAACATAAAAATAATAATAAAAAAATATCACAAAAGCATCGTTAAATAATCCTGTCATGAAGTCCACTGCTGCTCTTTTTCTAATGTATATCCATATTAACTGGATATTTTACAAGTTTTCTTTTTCTAGTTATTTTTGAAAAAACCAAATCGCACACTGTGGTTATCAGGTCGAATACGGTAACTCGAAAGCTAGTGTAGGTCTTGATTATGTGACAGGTTTACCAGTCTAGCTCCAACAGTGCCAGTTTGTTTGTGTTGAGGTTTTACGGCCCAGTCAACCCAGTGGGGTCATGTCGAGCCCGGTCAGTTTACCCAACCACGCGTTTACTGGGCAGGCTTAGTCCTCTAAGCGGTTAACCAGTATTGTGCACATTCTTTCGCCAGAAACTGACAACTGCCCTTCTTGAATCAGCGGAAGGGAGAGAATGACCGTAGAAAATATTTCATGATCAATCTCCACGAAAGAATGTTGCCGACCTCGGACCAACAGTGCCAGTCCGTTTCTTAGTGAAGTCTGTTTAGTTAGACATGTATCTCATCTTGCCATTGTTTACTTATGTGAAAGTGTTAGTATATTATTTCAGTATACATTTTCTTTGAAAGGAGACCACACGACTCCTGTTTATATCTTTGAAAAGAGACCAAACGGCTGCTGTATATCTGGTTAGATGGCTAAATCTTAGCGAATAATGGATTCTGATTTCTTCTATTTTAGGTTTTTATCATGAAAACAGCAGCATGGTTCTTCATCTGTTATATACGATATTTACAAACAACAATATATACAGGTAGGCCTGAGCAAACAGTGTAGACCCAAATCAGACCATTACGAAAACATGCCTATTCAAATATATAGAAAATTTCACATCCAAAAACTGAAAATTTTCAGATAAAAAAACTCTGATATTTTTACATATTTCTGCTCAAAACGTAGATCGTGAGTACTCGTTAGAACCGCCTCGGAAAGGCGGTTCTAACGAGTACCCACAATCTGTTTGAGCAGAAATAAGAAAAAAATAATGTATACCCATGTAAATCCCAGTTTTACTATATAAAAGTGGGGTTTAAGGAGGTCAAAAGTATATAGGCATGATTTCGTGATGCATTGCAGAACGTGGCATCTGATTAGATTCTGTACTGTTTACCATTGATTCATCAGATCTTTCTAGAAGCGGCTGGATGACCAGTGGTTAGTTCTCTCGATATGGGATCACGAGGCAGAATTCATTTCATTACTTTACGGAGCTTCATTGCATAGAGCCTTTCATTATCACCCGTCCATATCTCGATATGACTTAAATAATATTGAAAGGGACGTAAAACATCATCTCATCACCAGCAGCAGATTTTAGACACATCAGAAATTAGTCTTGTTTTCGGATAAGTACGGGAAGGCGGTCAAGTGCGCAGCTCGGACGGATTCAGAGAGGAGGGTGTTGGGGGAGGTGGCGGGGGGAGATGTCGAACCACACCCCTTTTGATTCAAAATTTCATTTTCGTGGGGAATTGTGGATAAATTTGGAATGCTGTATTCACCCAAAATATTCACACCTTGCTCTTGACCTCATACATATCTTCAACAAGTCAATTTTACTGCTGTAAGTGTGTGTAAAATTGATGAATGACTGACAAACAGTGTAAGCCCTGATCAGACGCCGCGTTCTGCGGCATCTGATCTGGGTCTACACCGTTTGCTAAGGTATGTCTCCGAAAACCCGGTAATCGAACCCCTCAGTGTCCAATCGACCCCCTCCCCCTCAGAAATTATCCTCCTGCAACTGTGAGGGGCAAACATGGTAATACACGTTCACAGATTTATCTGTAAATAGGATCAGTAGAGCGTATATAGGCCAACATTGATCTCTTAACTTTCTGGAAAAATATATTTTTTTTATATCCCGTCACACGATAGTGGCGGGGTAGTATGGTATCATGTTGGTTGTCCGATCGCCCGTCCATCTGTCGTACGTTCGTCCCAATTTTCGTTTCCGGTCGATAACGAGTAAATATCATTTGATATTCACCAAACTTGGTATGTGCATTGATATTATGGAGATCTGATTTGGCATTGCTAATGGGCAAATTTCGTCAATTATTGACAGTTATTGTCCTGCGACACGTCCGTGTATTCGTATCCGGACGATAACTTGAGTAAATATCAGTTGATTTCACTAAACTTGGTATGTGCATTGATATTATGGAGCTCTGGTTTGGAATTGCTAATAGCGAAATTTTGTCAATTTTGACAAACTTATCTGCCCGCAACATATCCGTATTTTCGTTTCAGGACAATAAAAATTGAGTAAACCTCAATGGATTTTTACCAAATTTGATATGTGCATTGATGATTAAGAGTGCTAATAGGAAGTTTCATCAATTTTTTACAGAGTTATCTGCCCGCGACACGATAATGGCCGGGTATTATCGTTTCACGTTTTTACTTTCAAACGTGTTTTTGACGGTGAAAAAGCATGGTTTGACTTTGTATAATGTTCAGTGATATAAAAATGCAAAAACTTAGAGGAAACAAAAAGCAATAGACCAGTTTTCGCCTATACGAGTATATATACGCCTTGCTTACCCCATGTATCAGTGTACTGGACATATTGGGATGTTGTTTTGAAAACAGAAACTTTATTATCAATCCAAGGTAAGGTGAGAATAAACTACGTGTATAAATTATCGGGAAAAAAATCGAACTGTACGAAAGGGATTTGAACCCATGATGCACACGTTGGAATTTGAGAGTCCTAACCCCTAGGCCCCAGACCGCAATATACTGTCTGAATATGTAAGTGGATTACTAGTTTCTGTTTTGTATATTAAGATGGGGTTAGCTCATGTACATAAATAATGTCCCTCAAACTGGTCTTTAGCAAATAGTATAAACACACATTAGCTGACGCAATATTAACTACGTCTGATCAGGGTCTGCACTGTCTGGCATGTAGCTATACGAAAAGTCACAATATTGAAACAAAGCAACAAAAAAAAAAAAAAATAAATAAATAAATAGAAAAAATAAGAATAATAAAAAAATAAAACAAACAAACAAAACCTTTAAATACATTCATTCGATGTTCCATCATCATCAATGATTTTTTGATTAAAGTGCAGGTACAGGGGCAACATCCACATCAATGGGCCCCCTTCCAGATAGCTGGCTTGCTGTTCCAAGAAGGAAGAATTGGGATAAGGTAGCATAGAGGCTAATGATCCCAGTGGGCATCTGACGTTAAAACAACGTCGCCTCAACGTTGATGCAACGCCATGACGTTGCATCGACGTTGTATAAGCGTCGTATGGCCGTTGGGGATATAGATTATAACATAGATTATAGATGTGATTGGCGAAGATATTCATTTTGCCGATCTTGCATATATGACGTTGTTCATGTAATTCCCCGCATTCCCCCTTTCCACCTCCTCCTACCCCCACTATGTACATAAATCATACTAGGTAAATATGACTCATCCAGACCGTTTGTTGTCGATATTATTTCTTCATGCATGATATAAAGTTTCCTTATCACCAGGGATATTATCTTTAGACTTGGCTGGCGAGAAACCAACCACACAATTGCGGTGGGTATTATTTTTTTCGGCTTGACGTCCGTCGTACGCCAGTCCGTCATAAAATTTATTTGCGCGATAATTTGTTTTGTGTTAACTATGCATGCTGGGTAAAAAATTCAGCATACATTTTCAAATATTTTCCTTATTTTTTTCCCTTGAAATTAGGATTTGACACTTCATGCTAATTGTCTAAGGAGACAATTTGCATGAAGTGTCAGTTCCTATTTTATAGAACAAATAAGAATAAATGGCATCAATTTGTCGTCTGCAGAGTAAGTATAGTACGTGTTAAATGAATTTCATTGAGATTTCATATATGTTTAGCTATTGGGCTTAATAATGTAAGTTCAATGACTTTTACTGAGTTATGGCCCCTGACGAATGCTACAGATTGGTTTCCGTATGGAAGGTCAGTTCTTTGATCAGATTCAAACAAACTTCTGCAGAATTAAGAATATAATGAAAAGTGTCCATCAAGGCGCCTGAATAGACTTTAGTCATTTGCATTTTGACATTTTCTATAATAATAAATGATAAATTTATATTGATGGCAAGTCAAAATAAATTGGAATGCTGCAGTCCAGTCCAGTCCACTGCTCAACTTCTAGTGTGTGCGCGCGCGTGCATACGCGCCAGTGTGTGTGTGTGTGTGCGTGTGTGTGCTTTACAATTATACAGTAAAATCTCAATGGCTCGAACCCGGATGACTCGTTTACCATGACTAGTTCGAACTCTTTTTGGTCCCTACGAAATTCTTCCGATAGCTCGACAAAACATATATTTAGGGATATTTATTTTATCATGAAATTGTATATTGCGTGTACTCATTACAATCGCCTCATCGAGGCGATTCTAATGAGTACACTCAACATGCAATAGTTATATAGACTATCAAGAAGAATTCCCCAAAATTTCCCTAAATTACCATTTTGCTTGATCTGGCGCCATGATTTACCCTCAGTAGCTCGAACTACCCATATCTCGAATAAATTTCCATAGTCCCAAAGATGATCGAGCCATTAATGCATGTACATGTAGTTTTGAACAGCATACCTGGCGAAGCCTTGAAGTCGAATGGATCCACCTCCAAGGGAATTAACTCGGACATGGAAAGATTTGCCTGCCTTCTTACTGGGGCTCCTCTTAAAGGAAAGAATTACGCTCCTTTAAGAGTTGCTCCTATTTTAGAAAAGTTTCAAATACTAGGGAGGCGGCTTCTTGTCTGCATAGTTTGTCTCCTTTTGCCAAGGGAAATAACTCTAACAGGAAAATAGTGGCCTCCCACCTCATTGAGGGCTACTCTTCTTACCTTAAGAATTGCCCCAATTTTGCAAAAGCTTCAAGTACAAGGGAGGCAACTTTCTGTCTGCAAAATTTGTTTTCCATTTTCATAATGGCGGAAAATCTTATCAGATGTAAATTACCTTGAACTTTCCACACAGAGTAAAATAGGATGGCAATCATTGCGAAAACATGCCTATTCAAATATATAGAAAAAAAAGCCACCTCCAAAAACTGAAAATTTTCAGATAAAAAAACTGATATTTTTCATATTTCTGCCCAAAACATAGATTATGGTTACTCATTAGGACCCGCCTCGGCGAGGCGGTTCTAACGAGTACCCACAGAGGTGGTTCTAACGAGTACCCACAATCTATGGTTTTGAGCAGAAATAAGAAAACTAATGTATACCCCTGTAAACCCCAGTTTTACTATATAAAAGGTGGGGTTTAAGGGAGTCAAAATATAGGCATGTTTTTTTGTGATGATAGATTTCCAATTATGAAAAAACTTGCTGATAAAGAATTGATTTATTCAGCTATAAACATTATCCTAAACTGACATTCTGTCCATTCCATGAGAAATATGTTTAATTTAAGCAAACAAAGACGTCTATTGCTGAGATGAGAAATTAACTTCTCTTTCTATATGTAGAGAGTAATGTTGACCGCACTGCTCGTTATCCAAGATGTCAGAAATTTATGATTTTATTATTGTGACTGAGAGACCTTGGAGGACAACAGTAAATTATTTTGGTCTGTTTTTTTTTTTTTTTTTTTTTTTTTTTTTTCAAAACACTATGTTTGTGCTATGAAATTGAACAATTCCTTCGGCTTTCTGAAATAACAGAAAAAAATATCAATGTTCTGTTTCATACATCTATAATATTCATATTTTAATCGCATTCTTATCGTTTGTTTATAAAACATTATCATATGACATCGCTGTTATTCAGAAAAATTATATGACCACACGTTACATAACACTTTGGCGAGAACAAGTAACGTCATAACGACGTCCATGTCAACCATGCATTTTCTGTTGAACAATTGCCGGCTTTAAAGACGATAAAATCCCATTTAAAAGTGTTATATGATAAACAGAATCTTATACTCGTGGTCATTTCATATGAAATGGCCACTCGTGTAAGATCCTCTATGTACGTTACGTTGTAGAAGTGTATGGGGCTGAGACGCTGAATGTATACGTAAACAATGTAGGCTCTAATCAGCTTGCACAGTATCAGAGGGCATTCTCTGTTTGCCACAAATTAAGAAACAAACAACTAATTTTTAAGTTAAATGATTAATATATTTTATTACGAGTTAAAATATGTGTTATACAGAATGTAAAGACAGATTTTATGAGGCTACTTTAGATATTAAACGATGTAGATCCTGATCAGACTCTGCGTTCTGCGGGACAGTGTTGCCGCGGCATCCACTTGTAATCTTGCAAAACCAGGTGCAAAGCCAAGTTTTAATTTCACAGCCCGGTTATCGATATTTAATTTGCACTATCCAGTTAGACTGCATAGATGTGCAGGCTTGTCCGTGACTTCAGTGTTCACATATGTATACATGTGCGCAGCATTTGAACGTCATGCGGTGAATGCGTGGATCTACAACACGCCTACCAAACGAATGAATGCGTAACCATCGGTTAAGAACGTAAAACAATTAGAGCGAAACCCGGTCACGAATTCGAAGGCTCAAAAAAGGTTAACTTTGCATTTTCTGTGTTTTATGAACGATATAAATGTTTTGAGGAAATTATTTTAAAAAAAAAACGAGGAATTACATTCAACGGCCCATTGATATCGGTGTCTGTGGAGTAAATCTCAGACCACCTACTTCATGCATATTGGCTGAATTATTTTTCGCGTGCTGAAGGTGTACCGAAAGCCATGTTGGTGGTTACGCATTAGATCTGTATAAATAATAACAAAACTTACAGCTCTAATGCGTGGTCACCCATTTTCGACCCTTTCCGTGGCGATTTCTCGACAATGCTGCATTAACAACCAAAATATCCATAACACAAATAACCATATGTGTCTATCGTGTGTGCGTGATGATATGCTGAAATTCTAGCAAAGCGCAAAATTAAATAAATAACAATAAACATAACAAATTTCTACGTGTTTTCTACGGCTTTCGATACACCTTCAGCACGCAAAAAATAATTCAGCCAATATGCGTGAAGTAGGTTGTCTGAGATGTACTCCGCCAATATCAATGGGATGTTGAATGCAATTCCCTGCTTTTTAAAAAAAAAAAAAAAAAAAAAAATCCTCAAAACATTTATATCGCTCATGAAACACAGAAAATGCAAAGTTTATTTGCCTTTTCGAGTCATCGAATACGTTGTCGCTCTAATTGTTTCACGTTCTTAACCAATGCTTAAGCACTCGTTTTTTTTTTTTTTTTTTTTTTTTTTTTTGGTAAGCGTGATACAAGTTCCTGTATTCCGCCTGACAATATATCAGCTCTATTTGTCTCCCTTTGACCATTTAGTGAACTATTAACCCATATTGGCCTGGGACATTGACAATGCAGACCCAGATCAGACGCCGTGGATCAGGACCCACACTGTTTGCATGAAATACAGTAATTTCTATAAAGCATTGTAATAACAATAAACCCTTTTGTTAGAAAGGGACCGATCCAAAGAGTAAAGTTAGAAGAGTCCACTTGGCATAAATGGGTTAATGATAAATTCAGGAAAAGTGTTTAGGGTGAGCACAACCCCTCTTACAGTTCAAGGCTGATCTATCAAACATTTACAGATAATTTTGTTTCAGTTTGAAGATATGCATGTGCTTTTGGTATAATTTTGTTTTTGTTACTTTATCACATTTTGAATGTAGTCGGTTTTTTTTTTTTCTTTTTTTTTTTTTTTTTGGTACTCTAATGCTATCAAAGCTATCAAAGTGTCTGCACAACTCCTCCTCCTACAGGTTTATGCTGATTTATTCATTTTTTTTTTATTTTTACACTCGCTGTTTTTGTCATGGTCTGAAAATATACATGTGCGTTTGGTATAATCATCACTTTTCCGCAAATATTCTTTGCTCTAGTTTAATCAAAGTGTATAGATAGTGTGGACACCTTGTGTGTGCAACTCCTCTTATAGTCCAAGGCTGATCTTTTTGAAATTTTATGTGTGTTTTTGTCATGATCTGAAGATTTACATGGTGCTTTGGGTACAATCCTCATTATTTTTCATTTTCATTTTTTATTTATTTATTATCCCCGCGCTTTTTTGAAGAAAAAGCAGGGATGTGATATCCCCTGTCCGTCCCTACGTACGTCCGTCTCTAATGTCACACCATTGCTCCTAGACCATTTAAGCTAGAAGCTCGAAACTTTCACAGGCGATAACCGTATGGATGAGGACTGGGGGAACACATTCGGAATTTTGATGTAACCCCTGGGGGCAGGGCCATGGGGGTGTGGTCCAGAAGGGTTCAAAATCCGTTTTGTACAAACATAGTCATGTTGCATATCAAATCAAAGGTAATGAAGAGTACAATACAGTGGTACAAAAATATTGCCCCGAGGGCATGTCTGGCGGTCACCAGAGGTCAAAAAGTAGGATTTTGGGTCCTTTTTATTGTCACGCAATTCCTCCTAGGCTTTTTGAGCTAGAACTTTGAAACTGTCACGGGTGATAGCCCTGTGGATGAGGACTGGAGGAACGCATTTTGAATTTTGATGTGCGCGGAGATATGCGATGGCGCTGTCGCGGGGATATGCGATGGCGCGCCATCGACTTGCTCATCGTTTTTTTTTTGTTTTTTTTTTTTTGCTTTTCCGCATTTTGAACTTAGTTTTTTGTGCTCTAATACTGTCAAAGTGTTAAGATAGTGGATACCTTGTGTGTGCAGCTCCTTGTACAGTTCAAGGTCGACCTGTATGAAACTTTACAAGTGTTTTGGTCATGATCTGCTTCAAAGTGGACTTGTTTGAAACTTTACAAGTGTTTTGTCATGATCTGCAAACTTGCTTTTAGTATAAATCTCTTGTTAGTTTTTGCCACCTTTTCCACATGTTGAACTTAGTCGTTATTATTTTGACCTCAAATATAATCGAAATGTATAGATAATAGGTACCTTGTTGACCTCGTCAGTTTTGTGAGGTTTTAAAAAATGGAGGGGGGGGGGGGGTGGGGAGGGGAGGGCGGGGGGGATACATTGTTTGTATCATTTTGATATGAAGGGCAGACTATGCTTCATAATTGTGGCTTTTGCTGGGTAACTTCGTTTATATTTTCCAGATTTACAGAAAATTTCCGTTATTAAGACTTACATTGGTGCTGCGTAAACGTGGTCTTATTAGTGGGGCGGTCTTAATACTGAATGTAGAACATAGCACCAGACAAAGTGCTATTTTTTAACCAAAATTTACTTACACTTGTCTTATGTTTCCTGAAAAATATGTTCTGGTACTCATTAGAAGCGCCTCGCCGAGGCGCTTCTAATGAGTACCCACAACATATTTTTTTTGTGGAGAAATAAGAAAAATATTGTGCGGATAGCCCCTTTTATCTTGAGCTATGTAGAATAACAAGAAAAAAGTTAAAACATTTGGGTCTTGCAAAAGCTGGTCGTAATAGCGGAGTGGTCTTATTTTCGAGTGGTCTTTAAATACCCAAGCATAAATCCTTAAACGAATGATGAATCAGAATGTTTAGGCCAACAGACATGGACCCCAGAATAAAGGGTGTAATCAGGCGTCCGCTGATAGTAAGCATTACTGGGTGAGCAAGCTTCGCCCACCATGCCCATAGGCCTGAACGAGGGAAATGTAGGTAGAAGCGTATGTCCGGGATTTTGGAAGTCTACTTATGGGTCGTCATTGGCAAAAACATCAGAAACAATTCTGGAAACTGTCACATTGTAGGGATTGACCAGATCATGATGTCTCCCAAAGAACTTCTTGAGTATTGCTACCAGTTTGGTTTTTTGATACGCTTGCTCAAAACTTTGTAGTGAGCACTTTCCCATGCTCCATGAAGTCCTGATAATTTGGACAGGCTCTGGCATAACGGATTAAATGTGATACGTAAACGCCGTATGCTGGTGCAGAAGGGATATTACTGTTTAGGAATGGAAAGTTAAGAATGGGAAAATTAAAGTCATCCCGTTTGTCGTAAAGCGGAATTTTATTATATTTTGATGCCAAACACAATAAATGAACCGCAACGTAAGGAAACATACCATCAGACATGTATGCCCAGCGAAGATTCAGATCAGTCGGTGCATTCGTGCAGCCTGATTAGAATCTTCACTTGGCACATTTTGGATAGCCAAGTATTCAAAATTTTTTCATGTAGACAACGATGATTCTGATCAGACTGCGCATCTGATTTCGCGCATGACTGAAGGTACGTTTTCTCACGTTACGGATCATATATTATTCTAAAGGGTCTCCTTAGTGACACAACGTATCAGCGTATCTGAAATGACGTTTTAATCTCGGGGACGAATCATATCTTAAATCATTTTTAATGATTCCAGCCAGGATTTATAGTCAATATTTAACATTAACTTTGATCTCAAGTAATAAATATTCATTTAAATCTTACTGCAAGAAAGCTATAAGCATATATTCTCTGACAGAAATGGTTTTACCTTGGAATACTTACATGAGAAAATATGTGTGTCTCTACTCGGTCATTTTATAGGCCATTTTATTATGTTTTTGTTTTATTTTCCACCTATTTATTTATATATTTACCTTTTTTATGTCCCGTCCACGTGTCCGTCTGTCAACCGTATATTCGTTTATTTTTTGTTTCCGGGTGATATCAATAGATTTTCACCAAACCTGGAATGTGCATAAATATTGTGGAGATCTGGATTGGGATTGCTAATTGGCAAATTTTGTCAATTTTTCTATCTGATATGTATTGATGTGTTCATATTTCATTCTTTAACTCTTAGTATGCCGGTGGCAAAAATAGTAAATCTTATAACTCAATAGGAAGAAATCATTCCTGTACATATTTCTGGTAATGCATATGAAACACCTATTGACATGGTGGCAGAAGTCTGACAGTTACAGAGGTGGATGCCATCTCTTACCTGGCACTATGAATTCACTTAACTTTTCATTAAACATGCAGCTTGAGCATGTGAGCATTTAAAATCTCCGTTTTTTTTTTTGTTTTTTTTTTTTTTTCTATTTTGTTTTTTTTTCCAGATATCCACTGTGATTTTATCTGGGGATCTCAAAATAAGACGGTTAGACTTATTTTTAGTTCATGCGGTTTCTCTATTGCCATTCTTCTTTGTTCAAGCGGTTTCTCTGTTGCAGTTCTTCTTTGTTCATGGGGTTTCTCTGTTGCAGTTCTTCTTTGTTCATGCGGTTTCTCTGTTGCAGTTCTTCTTTGTTCATGTGGTTCTCTGTTGCAGGTCTTCTTTGTTCATGGGGTTTCTATGTTGCAGTTCTTCTTAGTTCATGGGGTTTCTCTGTTGCAGTTCTTCTTTGTTCATGCGGTTTCTCTGTTGCAGTTCTTAGTTCATGGGGTTTGTCTGTTGCAGTTCTTCTTTGTTCATGCGGTTTCTTTGTTGCAGTAGTTTTGTTCTGATAGTTCCAATGCGGTTTCTCTGTTGCAATTCTTCTTTGTTCATGTGGTTTCTCTGTTGCAGTTCATCTTTGTTCGCACGGTTTCTCTGTTGCAGTTCTTCTTAGTTCATGCGGTTTCTCTGTTGCAGTTCTTCTTTGTTCATGCGGTTTCTCTGTTGCCATTCTTCTTTGTGCATGCGAGTTCACTGTTGCAGTTCGTTTTAGTTCATGCGGTTTCTCTATTGCCATTCTTCTTTGTTCAAGCGGTTTCTCTGTTGCAGTTCTTCTTTGTTCATGCGGTTTCTCTGTTGCAGTTCTTCTTTGTTCATGCGGTTTCTCTGTTGCAGTTCTTCTTTGTTCATGCGATTCTCTGTTGCAGGTCTTCTTTGTTCATGGGTTTCTATGTTGCAGTTCTTCTTAGTTCATGGGGTTTCTCTGTTGCAGTTCTTCTTTGTTCATGCGGTTTCACTGTTGCAGTTCTTAGTTCATGGGGTTTGTCTGTTGCAGTTCTTCTTAGTTCATGTGGTTTCTTTGTTGCAGTTCTTCTTTGTTCATGCGGTTTCTCTGTTGCCATTCTTCTTAGTTCATGGGGTTTCTCTGTTGCCGTTCTTCTTTGTCCATGCGGTTTCTCTGTTGCCGTTCTTCTTTGTTCATGCGTTGCTTCACAAATGCTTTTGTTTTGCAATTGTTTGTTTGGCCTGGGTACTTTGACCACAACTATTTGTTTCTCATTCTGTCTTCTTTCGATGCCTCAGGAAGGCTGTGCTTCATGATTGTAGCTTTTCCTGTGTATATTTACGTATTCACACTCGACTCTCGTTGTCTCAAAGTCCAAGGGACTCTCTGAAATACTTCGAGATATCCGTACCCCGACATATCTGATTTGCAGAATTGAGGAAAAAAAAATAATTCAAACAACAACATTACTGAAATGAATATGTAATTTTGACTCCTGTAGTTAGAGATATATTCAAAATGTTTTGGAAAAGAGGAGAAATTGCTCCTTAGGAGCAACTTCTCCTCTTTCCCACAATATTTTGTTATCGTTTTTAAATTTCCATATTAAAACAGGGACTAGATTTTCACTTCGAGATAAGCGGTTATTCGAGATAAGCGAAGTCGAGATAACGAGTTGACTGTATAAGATGTTTTCATGGTACCAAAGGACCAGAAAATATATAATATACATTATAGTGAAGTACAGAATCTCCTTGTGCTTCACTGTTGCGAATATCATATTTTACGGTTATTTATGATTTTACGATTACCTTTCCACGACACGGCAGTTAACACCAGCTGTAAACATAGTGAAGTCAAATGATCCAGAACGTCAGACAACGTAATTTCGGACATGTCCGCCCAGCGAAAACTCAGATCAGCCTGCGCATATTCGCAGTGATCAGAATCTATATTGTCCGAATGAAGAAAATTTGCATCCTTGGTTTTCCAAAATGGGCTTCGTGAAGTTTCTGATCAGACTGCGTGAATGCACAGGCTGATATGAATCTCGCTGAGCATTCTCGCAGTCTGATCTGAATCTTCGCTGGGCGCACTTGTCCGAATGTACACTAACGTTGCGGCTTAAATATATTCTGCTGAAAAGGGGATCCTTTGTAAACAACGAACACCCTGACGCAGTTTAAACTATTTAATAAAGAACATATTTAGGCAACAGTTTATCAACCATTTTCATCATTTGGACTTCACACTGAGATCTTATAATTGTATAAATTTCTCAAATCACTGACATCGACAACACGGGATTGTCTTCATGTTGCTTCTTCTAATTTGTTAGACTATTCATTAGTTATCACAATGCAGCGCTACAGAGCAATAATTTAAAATAACAGAAAAGATCCAGTTACAAACTAAAAAAACTCTACTCCAGTCTTCGTGGGTAAATTTTACGGATGGTAATAAATCTTCCTCCCAACAAACACACGCAGTCGTTTGCTGGGACATTACTTTAATTAGCATAGCACTCTTGTGTTCAGATAGTTTGAATGGAATCGAGAGTTCCTTTTTTCTGAAGAAAATTACGAAGCAAACTATGATTTGGTTGTCGTCCAGTCATTTAAGCAAAAGCTTTACAGCTTAACTGACCCCATATTACAGAAATTGGTGCCTCTGATTCCGCCCTCTCAGATTCGTGTACAACTCCTCGGGCTGCGAGGCTTTATTAAGCCAAATTGGTTTGATACTGTCACGTGAGTGGGTACGTCACCAGCTCCAAGCTCCACCATTAGTCATAGACGGATGAACTCCTCTCTTGTCCGAGTACCAGTGAAACTCGTGTTTCTTTCTTTAACGAATATTTTTCTCAATTCAAATCTGAAGGAATGTCCAGACAAGATGTATATGAAAAAATTGGCGGCATAATTAATTAAAGAAACAACTGCAAGAACGTCCGTGTACGGATATAACGCTACGAAAATGTCCCTGGCTTCCATACCACGTGACCGTATTGAGGCGTCAATAACAACCTGTACTACAAAGGAAGGAAGAAGCGTTGCTATGTAGGTGAAGGACACAATCAGTAACATGTAGGTTGTGCGATGTCTTCTGCTGCTTTTTCTGTATCTGAAAAAGACATAAAGCAGCACAGATTGAGAGCAGATCAAGAGAAGACAAGCCGCCTGGTAGGAAAAAAAAATATAACATCTTGTGATATACAGTAAAACCGCAATGAGGCTAATTCGAACTCGTTTTTTGAGTCCCAAGGAAATTCTTCCGACAACTCAAGAAAACAAATATTTAAGGATATTTTAGGATTTTCCATGTTTTATCCTGAAATTGTATGTTGTGTGTACTCATTAGAATCGCCTCATTGAGGCGATTCTAATGAGTACAAACATCATACTATTATTGTGAAGAAAAAGACCCTAAATTATTATCATTTGCTTCCTATTCTAGCGCCATGATTAACCCTCAGTATCTCGAATTACCTGTGTGTTGAACAAATTTCCATAGTCTCAAAGAAGTTCGAGCCGTTGAGGTTCGACCGGATGATTCTTAAGATAAGAAAATGACTCGTCACATATAGGCCACGTCAAGCGAAACACTGCCTTCGGCTCAGATTCAAATCATCCTGCGCATTTGCAATATATCATCCGGGCCTTTTGCTCTCCATTCATACATTGTGTAATATCTAATAATTCTGTTAGCAAAACGTGATGGTCCTGATCAGACTGCGCTGATGCGCAGGCTGATCTGGGCCTTCGCGGTCCTCATATACCCGAAGACGCATCCAGAAATCATTCAGCCCTCCATTTAGCTGGTGAGAAGTTTCTTCATCGCAAAAAAGCAAGGTATAGCGAACAACAAAGGTGCTGCGCCTTTGTAAATTTGTTCGCACATATATGAAGGCGCTCATGTAAAGACTTGGACTATAGATCAAGTCGTCCTACTTTTGTCAATGGCGTACTAATATACATATGAAAATCTTGGGTCTACTTTTATACGCGGAAAAATATCAAACTGAATAGTAATCAAAGCCACTTTCTCTAAAACCGCGCAGGGCAACGAAGAATGAAAGGTATCCGTTATTAAATATGGAGATATACAGGAAAGTCACGACACACAGTCTTCCGAAGGCACTGGATAAGGATTAAATGGCACGCAATCACAACACAACACAAAACAGCACTTAACTGAAAACAGAACGAAGAATAACGAGAAACTGCAACCAAAACACCGACTTAGAACTGTCAACAGCTGAACTGTTGAAGTTGTGAAACATGTTTTTTAATAGGCGCCAAACCTTTATCACCCTTAAACCTTTTAGCCTTGCAAACCAAACCAGATATACAGTCGACCCTCGTTATCCCAACTCGCTTATCTCGAATAACCGCTTATATCGAAGTGAAATTCTGGTCCCTTGTTTTAACATGGAAATCTAAGGTAACAAAATATTGTGGAAAAGTGGAGAAATTGCTCCTAAGGAGCAATTTATTAGGAGCAATTTCTCCT
This sequence comes from Anodontia alba, assembly GCA_964016985.1. NCBI lineage: Eukaryota > Metazoa > Mollusca > Bivalvia > Lucinida > Lucinidae > Anodontia > Anodontia alba. The sequence continues at coordinate 366,780 of OZ024838.1, read as the reverse complement.
CTTTTCCACATTATTATATATATATATTTCTAACTTCAGGAGTCAAATTACACATTCATTTGTTAAATGTGGTTGTTCGATTTATTGTTTTCCTCACTTCCGCAACTCTGATATGTCGAGGTACGGATATCTCGAAATGTTTCAGAGAGTCCCTTGGAATTCGAGATAACGAGAGTCGACTGTATTTGCAAACGATGTAGACCCTGATCAGTAGTTACACTGTTTGCCATTCAATATTCATTTTTTTTTGAATCCTTATATGCATCAGTGAGGGTGTCCAAGTTCGAAGATGGGAAGGGTTAATCCTGATACAGTAACAGTTATGCATACTTTTTCGGTTCGCATATTACTAGGGGTTTCAAGAGATTAATTTGGTTATGTTAAGTGACCGGTTTTACAAATCAGGCAAATGTACGTCCCAGAACTATTCTATAGGATTTTGTTTTTGTGTGGAATTTATTTATTTATTTATTTATTTATCGATATATAATATGAATCCCTCGTAAACTGAACAAAGCGCGAATGGCTTTATGTTAAATTTGTTAGTGGTTCACCGGTGTTTACACATCGATAAAATCCACAAAATCGTTTCTTATAATTTCAAATCGGTCATAATTACGTTAAAGACGTCGGTAAAATTGTTTATTTTAGAAATATGCGCAAAGAAAATAGTTCCAAGATTCCTGCTCAGCGGATTTATCAAATGCCATTTTGGATTTACTCCCGACCAATAATTAGATTAACATTACGAAAACACGCCTATTCAAATATATACTGAAAATTTTACCACCAAAATATGAAATTTTTCGGATAAAACACTCTGATATTTTTAGATTTCTACTCAAAACATAGATTGTGGGTACTCGTTAGAACCGCCTCGACGAAGCGGGTCTAACAAGTACCCACAATTAAAGTTTTTGAGCAAAATTAAGAAAAAAAAAAAAAAAAAAAAAAGAATGAATACCCCTGTAAACCCTAGTTTTAAAACTATATAAAAGTGGGGTTTGGATGGGTCAAAATTATACAGGCATTTTTTCGTGATGTTTACGTGCAAATCTTTTGAGTTTTAATTATACAAAAATAGTACTATGTTTATATCTGAGTCTGCGGAGGTATGATAGGGAAATTTCGTTTGATGCTTATGGTTGCGTGCGGATAACACGAATGAAGCTACATAAAAAAGCCATACAGATACAAAGTATGTCAAAAGTGCATAACGAGCCATGAAACATTGCAATAAAAACACCCCTAGAAGTGTCATAAAATTGCGATAAAATTTACGACCGCACAATTTTCTGACATTGTTTGTGGACGAATTAACGACTAAAAATGTTATAGATTGTATTTTATGACCAATTTTCACCATACCATATTTTGGTATAATTGTTTTAACAACATGTAAAGCCGCGAAAAAAAAAAAACAAAAAAAAAAAAAACAGGATATTGTCTAATTGTTTCAACTGGGAAACAATTTAGACCTGAGTAAGACATGCGAATTTATTAAGTCCCTATATAAAAATAAAATCTATATAAACATTCGCCAGTCCAATCACGGTAGTCCAATCTTGGTATTTTTTGTCTGCCGATAGAATCACCGATATCAAAAAGAAATGCTACATTTCTTAACTGCAAAGAAAAGTAAGGTTGCTGCCTGATTTTATTCATCAGTCGCAAAAAAAAAAAAAAAAAAAAAAATGAACTGAACTGAACTGTAAATGTTGGTCAACAATTGCATGGACTTTATATTGAGAAATAAAAACAGAAATTTTGTATCAATCCTTGTCCTGCTGAACCTGAATATACCATTCCTTTGCAAACAGTGTAGATCCAGATCGGTTGGCTTCTGAAGAAGCCAACTGACCTGGATCTGCACTATTTGTCGTTATGTGAATTTATATCAACAACCTGCCTCAAGTAGTCTGGCTGATAACTAGTGTGTGTGGCATCTTAATTTATTCAGCATGTCAAGGGTTAATTGATGAATTGTTTCCGATTCGAGTCTTGTGAAGGCAATTAACTGACGTGTACCATAATATTTTCTGGTTGAATGTTAGTGCATTTATGGCAAGCTTATAAAGCAAGTATGTACAGAAGAGGGGGGGTGGTTTCGGGTGGTGTGAAGGTGTCGTGTATCTTATGTTACCGGAGCGTCCAGCTGATATTGGCTTACAGTTGGGCAAGGCCTGCTATCATTGTAGCAGGTAAGGGTAGGGGGGATGTTTTTGTTTCTTCACTTTCATTCCTGTTCCTCTTTCTTCCCTGTTCCTTTCTCTCATCTCTTCTACTCTCTTTTCTATCTCTTTTCTCCCTTTCTCTGGGAGACGACACAAAATGACTCACAAGGGTTGTCGTGTCGTTAAATCCCAACGCAATCAAAATGTACAGAAGAACAGACATACATACATTGTTTAAATGGCAAACAAACGGTACAAATCAGTCTTACTGAGATAAAATACCAACACAGACGCAGCGTTGAAAAGGCACCGTTTCAACGTTAATTCAACGTCAAGGATTTTGAATCAACGTTGAAACGACGTTTCAACACCGTGTACCAGATGGGTAGATCTAAAGTTTATACTAGTGGAGATGAAAAACGTGTTCCAAACATGTACACATCTGCTCACTAGTATGTTACATGTGCGATATATCTGTCTCGGTGTTGCAAAGCTTTAGCGCCAAGTCAATAAAAGCAAAAGATACCCTGTCAAATAATTCTTTGACAGCCAGTTACACTGTTGCATTGTAGATGATACAGAGAATTGTCAAAATTGTTTGCTTAACTGAAAAAAACAATGCTATGAAACAGTAGGGTAATTCGATAAAAAAACGAGTTCCGGAGAAACGAGGTTTTACTGTATTGGCTACGCTCATGAGTGACATATAGGTCACAGCAAGCTAACACTATTCATTATTCTATTTATGCGGTAAAAGTGAAGAAGTCTATGAAACGTTCCCAAACTTTGATATTATTCTGTGGAAGCTTTTAAGATGCAAAAATATAGACAATACCCAGTACGCATACTTTATAAATCTACAGCGGACCGTTATCGCCCCGTCATGGTAGCTGATGGGCCGATAACGACCCGCTATAGATTTATAAAGAATGCTAGCTGGGTAGACACCTTAGAAATCTCTATACATCACTGCTAGGTAATATTTACCTTGCCTTGGTACAAACGGTTTAACGCTCTCTAAGACCTTACGTATTTCGTAAGAATAATGAAAAGTTATTTATCAAGGATTTGATTTCGCTGTTCTTTTCTCTTTCTCTTTATTTCTATTTTTTTCTTTCTTTTATCAATTATATACCGACATTCATTACAACGAAAAAACGTCGTTATAATGACAATTTGACTGTTACGAAACCTTCGCTTAGGCGATTAGTCACAAATTATGCAAGAATATTGTATTTAATACTTTAAAGAAACATATGGTTTTTATATTTGTTAGAATGGCCTCAATGAGGCGATTCTAACAAATATCCAAAACATATGTTCTATGAGGAAATATGAACAAAACAAGACCTTTCTTTCATACCAATCTGCTCATGAAGTATTTTGTACAACAGTAAGTTCATCAACGTCTTTGGGAACAAATGATGTCGTTGTAACAAGGGTTCACTGTACTCCCAGGTAACCAAACTATAAACAAAACGCATGGTTTCCTACTTAGAAATTTAAATCGTTTCTCATGCCCCTCAGCTTTATGTGGAGCGTTTTACTGCGACCTGTTTCAAGACGGTAATTTTAAACAATACTATCAAAGGAAATGGTTTAAATCGGCAAGAAAAACAAAAATCATATGAACCAAATCGGCAGGAAACGTCCCTTCGGACATGTGTGCCAGCAAAGATTCAGATCAGCCTGCGCATTCGCGCAGTCTGATCAGAATCTTCACTGAGTGCATTTCGGATAGCCAAGGATACAAAGTTTCTTCACGCAGACAATGAAGACTGGTCAGACTGCGCGTCCGCTAAGGCTGATTTAAGTCTTCGTTGGGCGCACCTACATCATGAAAACATGCCTGTATAATTTTGACCTCCTTAAACCCCAATTTTATAGTGTAAAACTGGGGTTTACAGGGGTATACATTATTTTACTTATTTCTGCTTATAAATATAGATTGTTGGTGCTCGTTAGAGCCGCCTCGCCGTCGGTTCTAACGAGTACTCACAATCTATGTTTTGGGCAGAAATATGAAAAAAATATCAGAGTTTTTTTATCTGAAAATTTTCAAGTTTTTGCAGATAAAATATTCTAAATATTTGAATAGGCTTGTTTTTGATAATGTTATCAGTAGGTACGTCTTAGGACATTGCGGCTCATATAATTAATGGAAGTCTATGGTATCGTGAAATAGTGCCAATTATATGTGCAATCTGAAGTGGTTGCAGCCTTACGGAATTTAATTTAAATTTTTGTTCAAACGAACTGAGTCTCTAATTTGTATGCCTTTGGTGGCAACTTAACATCTTTTACAACGAAACCATATTTTCGACGTAAATGCGACCCTAGTTTGAATTACAAAAAAAAAAAAAAAAAAAAAAAAAAAAAACGAATTATATTTTTTTTGTATTTTATTGACGTGTAAAGGCCGGTGATATACTCACAAACTTTATTTTCGAGAGTGATTAGCCGGCGTTTACACATCGATAAAATCCATAAAAAAATGAAATTTATTCCCACATTTTCAAGGATTTGTTGCGCCCCAGCCGATTCTTATCTATACCTTTTATTGGATGTATCCTTTTGTTTGATGGCCTTCTGAACTCGGAATATCTGATAAAGAACCAAGCAGTTGCAGGTCAATATTATCCCAACTGGCAGAACAAATATCAACACAACCTCGTAGTAATACACAGTCAACATCGAGAAAATTGAAGTATAGGCATCCGACGCTGCACATTTACGTGTGTTTATCCCGTCCATTTGAGAATCAAAGTTTTCCACCATTATTATCCGAAATATCTGGCTGATACAAACCAGAAAACACAGAAAACAAATTGTAATGATGGCTCCCGACTGTGTTCTAATTATAGTTTTCTTAAATGGCATGCAAACGGCAACCAGTCTCTCAACCGCCATTAAAACTACGAGCCATGACGACATCAGGTAGGACACGTGCTCGAAGAAGTTGAACGTCGCGCATGCGCCATGACTGAAATTCTGAAATAAACCCTGTATGTGTAGTACCGTCTTATAATACTCGTCCACAGTGATAACAAGGCGGAGAACCAGAGTAACGGTATCAAAGAAAGCCAGCGCACATAGGTAATGGCTGTAAGATTTGTGTCTCAGCGATTTTGTCTTCATAACAATGAATGAGAGAGTATTTCCTATGATGCCAATAGTCACAATCATGGGGGTTGTAACGAACTTTATCCATTGTCCCCAGTCTTCAAATGACGGTAGGGCGGCGTAGTCTGTAATACAAGAAATAGAAATGTAGTAGTTTGAAATGTTTGTAACCTAATCATATATTCAAAATGGCGACACCTTGACAACATTTTGAAATCTTTAAACGTCAATAACTTTCCTACTTTGTATCCAATTTCGATCAAATTGGCTTCCAAATGCTTTGTCAAGGTACATTCTTAGTCAATGTCACTTTTCCCTTCAGCTACATTCTTACTGACCTTTTCTGACTTTCGTTGTCAGTTCAAGCAATGCCGTAGACTCGTTCCAGTCTCCTGTGACTAAATATTCATTTTAATAAACCTGTTTAATAATGCACTCAAATAAAACCAGACTTTGTTTTCAGGTAATTGTATCGATTCATGATCATTGCCTTCCTTTCAATTTATAGTCATCTTATTATTATTATAATTATTATCATTATTATTATCATTATTCAGTTGATTATCAAACAGGCTTATAAGAATATATATTTAGTCACTGGAGACCGGAGCCAGGCTGGCATTGCCGATGAGCTGGAAATGGCAGAAACAGGCTCAATATTAACAGTTTTAGCCGACCGATATTTTGTTCCTAAATTCATAATTAGACCAATAACCATCTTTAAATGACTGTTAATTATTTCTTGCTTTTTGTATGTGCGTGCGTGTGTCCGAAAAATATTACGTTTATATTATAAAAATGGTATCATCCTTATGAATTTCGGTCAAACTTTGTTACTGATTATAAGAATGGCGACAAAAGCAAATGTTCCTTATATGTAACAGTGAAGGACCAGCTGACCATGCGCAATCCGTGCAGTCTGATCAACACCTTTTCGTCCATAGATTCTACAATAGAAAATACTTCTGTAAGTGGATAACGAAAGTCTTGATCAGACTGTGCAAGTGCGTATGGTAATCCGAATCTCCGTTTGTTGCATAGGAGACAAGGATCTTTGTCTCGTTATAGCCTATTTATTTACGATTCTAGTAGCCTAGCCAATAGGCTTTAAATGGATAACATGGAAACAAAGCCATCTATTTGTGTTAACATTTTATCGGAGACACAGTGCCTTGGTAGAAAAATATAGCGTCAGTCTGAAAACACTTCTGCAACAAGGTATATCGGAACCAGAATTTTACGGTGACTTAGTGTACAGATTTAGAAAAATTGTAGAAAAAAATCTAACTTTTCGAAGCAATTCAGAAAACTGATTAACGGTTATAAAAGAATTGGCTATAGCCTGAATATTATGCGGCAGACTGCATGCCTAGTTGTCAACCCAAAAATGATCAGGTTCTTATTATCAGACTTGTAGCTGGTCTACGTTTCTAGTATCGCGTAGGACAAGGGTCTTTTTCTTATGTTAGTGCATATTTACAAATGTATTTACGATTCTAGTATTGTCATGAACAACAAATTATTTACTTGTTTTGCTTGTTTTGACTACGATGTGCTTATTAAAAATATGACCAATCCTCTCCAGGTGAAATTTGCCTTTGGGGGCATATGCGGACAACAAAGGCCCTGATCAGACTATGCATTTGCGCAGTCTGATCAAGGCCTTAGCTGTCCGCTTATAGAATTATTGCGTACTGTAAAATATATCAATGTATAACAAAAATCTTTATCAAACGGTGTCGCTTTGCTTCTGATCTGAATCTTTACTGTTTCTATATACAATTAAGGCCCTTTTCTTACGTCACAGCCCGTATAGTTTGCGGCCAATCGTAAGAGCATTCACGACATGGGTTGTCTGTAGAAATAATGACTTGTAATAATTTTCCTCTATAAACGGAATTTCTCCCAGCAGTCATGTATATAAACGCCGTCGGCGGCAAAGCGTTCTAGGAATTATGGGAATCATAAAGAAGACATACTTGAGATATTATTTATGCAGAGTCCTTTAACACACACACACACACACACACACACACACACACACACACACACACACACACACACACACACACACACACACACAAAAAAAAAAAAAAAAACGTGTGAGACGTAACGTCAGAAAACGTGCCTTCAGACATGTGCGCAGTCTGATCAGAATCTTCACTGGGCGCTTTTTGGATAACCACGGATGCGGTTTCTTCATGTGGAAAACGAGGACTGATTTAAGTCTTCGTTGGGCGCAGATGTTAGAAGGCGGGTTTTCTCTCGTATCGGCTCGTGTATATTTTAATCCATTTATGCCTAGTGGAGTCTTCTAAACTCTTTGGACCAGTCCATTTCCAGTAAAAGGGTGTCTGGGTAGTTTTTAGTATTACCGTGTTATATAGAAATTCCTGTATTTAATGCAAACAGTGTAGACCCGGATAAGACGCCGCGTTCTGCGGCGTCTGATCTGGGTCTACACTGTTTGCCAATGTCCCTTTTATGGGAAGCCAGGCATAAATGGGTTATTTAGTAAGAGGCTACAAGAAAAAAAGCCCATATTTTTACCCACCGAAATTGTCCTGTCTCCTAGCAAGCCAGTTAAAACTACTTAACACATATAAGCAATCCACACTTTGAGTTACTGTTTATGCATGCTCTTTTTACCCAGAAAACTATATATTTCTCTAAGCATACATGTAATTTGACGATACAGACCCTCTTTTCATCCATCGATTGTTTCTTGTCTTATAGCAAGCACATACACAGCAAGCTAATTAAAATACATGAATCTGCAAAGCAGATTTTTTGAGATACTATTTATGCATGATCTTACCCAGAAAAGAATAGCCGTATATTTCACTAAGCAAGATACTACAATATAAATCCTCTTTTTGCAAATATATTTTCCTGTTTTATAGCAAGCATGTAATGCAGAAGAAGACAATTAAAGCCAATAAAATTATAAGTAAGTTATTTTGATTGATTTCTTTTTGTTTCCATACTGCAAATAGCGACACCTAATTTATAAATGTGTTCTTTTATTAGTTCCTGTTTGTACAAAGAAATTTATGAAAATGATTAGAGAAGCAGGGGAAGCAGCTTTGTAAAATTGGCTCGTATCCCATTTATATAAGGGATTTACTCTACAATGAGAGAATTTGCACTCAGGCTCATTTTGAGCAAACTTTTTCCTCCTTAAATAGACTCCTTTGCTGAGAGGCGCGGTAGCCACGTAGTTAGAGTTTTTAAAATGGTGCTGGCAGAAGGTTGTGGGTTCGAGCCCAGCCCAGACCATCGACTTAAAAACTCTCTGTTCACCCAGCTGTGAGCAGGTATCCTTCGGTGGAGGGATAAAACAGCGGAAGGAGAGGATTGGGTCCCGCCTTTCATATGTTTAGCCTAAGATAAGGCGGGCTCTAATTCCTTCCGCCCGCACAACCACCAGGTTTAGGGCACATTTAACTTATTAGAAGTGGCTTGATGTGAAGGAAAGAAAACAGGGTTCACAAATTATCTCCCTTTTAATCAAAGCACTGACAGCGCTGGTGAGTCGATTGTCTCTGAGTGCAGACTTGGAAAATTGTATCTGAACGGGTACTTAAGACTGTTTCATTTAACCCTAAACTGCCTGTAATTTAAGCAAACAGAGAAGACTTTGATCAGACGCCGCGTTCTACGGCGTCTGATCTTGGTCTGAATTGTTTGCAAATGCTCCAAATGTCACAGTCCAAGTTTAACAGATAATCCTCTAACAAAAGCACTCTGACGTCACAGCGGTTATTAATAACCATTACCTGGAGTTCGTCGATTACATTGGTCAATATCACGTGGAGAACTACGTCAGAGAAATTTTGGCATTTGTATACTATGGCACGATTGTAAACAATCGATATAAAACATTACGAAAACACGCCTATTCAAATATATGGAAAATTTCACCTCCAAAAGAACTGAAAATTTTCAGCTAAAAATCTCTGATATTTTTCATATTTCTGCTCAAAACATAGATTGTGAGTACTCGTTAGAACCGCCTCGGCGAGGCGGTTCTAACGAGTACCCACAATCTATATTTTATGCAGTAATAAGAAAAATAATGTATACCCCTGTAAACCCCAGTTTTACTATTTAAAAGTGGGGTTTAAGGGGGTCAAAATTATATAGGCATGTTTTCGTGATGACTGGCGGAAAGAACTGTATCCTGTGGCCTAAAGTTGGAATACGTTCGGCAGCAAGAGTTCCACTTAAGCAGGTGCTAGCGGGCGTACATAATCCGGTATATATATGATAAGTCTCAATTAAACCGAGACTTCAGACTCCGATTCGTTGTTTTGAGTTATCTTTGTTTCCAAGGCAACCTTTACATACTGTGATCGCACTCCCAATATATCGGCCAGCTATAAAAAGGAGGGATTCAGACAAGTGTGAATTTTGCTCATATAAACAAATGTATGCATAACTGAAAATATGGAATCTGAATTCAGTGCATAATCTTTCGATTTATATCAGATTCTGGATGGAATTCATATTTGTTTGACTCTAGCTCATTAATCATAGGTTTTAAATAATCCTCTCTGAATGCATTATGTCTGAGGACTTTCGTTTTGTGCTTCGTATGCTTGGTAAAACTCTCAACGGAAGTTTTACAATATTTTCTTATTTTTCCCAGAATATGAGTTTTCGATAGATTTGCTTTCGCTTACTTTTGCGTGCGCTTTTATTTGGATAATCACGTAACACTATACATAGTGAACCCTGCGTGTTGACATCTGTCTGCAGAATCAATTTTGCTCTCAGACAAACTTAAACATAAAGCAACGCTTTGTGAGGACGTTTGGCAAAGTTAATTTATAGCTACGCGCTTCTAAGGCAAATATTACATATCTTGAAATTTAATTGTCGCCATTTGACATGCACATTCATAGCACCCAATATTTAAGGAACGACCGTAATAATCGCGAAGCACAGCCTTCCTGAAAAACCCGAAAGAAGATCCGAACAAATACAAGAAACAACGACATAAGTTGAACCTCAATAGCTCGAACACCGATCTCCGCTTGAGTATTATAGTGTTATAACGTCAAAATTTCGAAAATTGAGATATTTATATCAGTGTAACCGGATTGTCAAACTCTACAAGATCATATAGATTATATCACTGTAACACTAAACTTTTAAAAGAATTATTTAGAGTATCATATTGTTCTAGGTCAAATTTGACTTTAAAATTAGAATTAGAATGTTGTTAGAGTGAACAATCAGTGTTCTGTTTTCCGGTCACATGATCAAGTTCCTGGAAACATTTTAGCTTCATAGAGTTGTATTTGAAAACATGTAGCTGAATTTTAGCTTGATAGTGTTGTATTCCCAAAGAATTATTTAGAGTATCATACTGTTCTATCAAAAAATATGACTTTGAAATTAATTTTTAAAAAATCACTTTATTTGCCAAGGAACACGATGTTTCGGCCATCAAGATGGCCGAAACGTCGTGTTCCTTGGCAAATAAAGTGATTTTTTAAAATTTCTATTTTGATCCCTTATTCATTTTGGATCACTAGTGTCATAAGGATTTGAAATTAATACCAGACTACTGTATCGGAGTGACCAACCGCTGTTGTGCTTTCCGGTCACATGATCAAGTTTCTGAAAACAGTTTAGCTTCATATGTTGTGTCTGCCAGGAATACTATGATACTCAAACAAACGTAATATGTTTTGATTTTCAGTACAATAAGAAAAACTTTAATCTTCAAAATCTAAAGTATTAAATAATGTCTACTTTTTCAAACTTTGTATACAGTTTTAAAATACTGAGATCAATAAATCGTGAAAATTGCAGAGCAACCTGATGTTATTTAACAGCGCAGCTACAAGGGTCAAAAACTTTGATTCCGTTTTTCTCAAAAGTAGAAAAAAAAGCTGGTTAGAACATTATGATATTAACCTTTGTCCTGCTGAATCCGGATATACCCTGCCTTTGCAAACATTGTAGATCCAGATCAGTTGGCTTCTGAAAAAGCCAACTGATCTGGATCTGCACTGTTCGGCATTCAGTATGTAAACTTGTATCAACAACCTTGATCAAGTAATCTGATTGGCTGAAAATTAGAAGTGGACGTGGCATCTTAATTTATTCAGCAAGAAACGGGTTAGGCGACGAGATGGCTCGTTTACCACTGCTTATACGAACTCGTTTTTGAGTTTCTATGAAATTCTTCTGATTATTCCAGAAAAAAAAGAAAATTTTCTTATTTTATGAAATTGTATGTTGTGTGTGCATCATCGAGGCGATTCTAATGAGTACGCTCAACATGTCATTATTGTATAAAGAATCGAAAAGATATCTCTAATTATCGCCATTTGCTTCCTGACCTGGCACCATGATTAACCCTCAGTGGCTCGAACTACCCATGTCTCGAACAAGTTTCCATGGTCTCAAAGAGATTCGAGAAATTGAAGTTGGACTGTAATTCCGATGACCGACATACAAACAAAAGAAGAAATGCAAAAGAGAGACTGGCAGAAACAACCACTTGACCCTTGCCACACCCACTTCTAATTTTCAGCCAATCAGATTACTTGATCCAGGTTGTTGATACAAATGCACATAAAATAGTGCAGATCCAGATCGATTGGTTTCTGAGGAAACCAACTGATCTGGATCTACACTGTTTGCAAAGGGAAAACATATCCGGGTTCAGCTGGACCAGGGTTAAACTAGAATTATAAGATCGCAACCTCGCCAGCTCCAAATTACAAATATGTGATCAGTCCGCATAGGTTCCTGTAGGGACGGGGGTGGGCCCGACCTGTTTGTGAGACAACTTCCAGTGATAGAATGACTCTGGTTTTACTTTTGGCTGGTCCCCTATCATAAGCTGTCCAAATGTTGTGTTTATTTTGGTCTAATACCATTAAGGATTCTTCACATTACGAAAACACGCCTATTCAAACATATAGTAAATTTCACCTCAAAAAACTGAAAATTTTCAGATACAAAAATTCTGATATTTTTCATATGTCTGCTCAAAACATAGATTGTGGGTACTCGTTGGAACCGCCTCGGCGAGGCGGTTCTAACGAGTACCCACAATCTATGTTTTTGAGCAGAAATAAGAAAATAATATATACCCCTGTAAACCCCAGTTTTACTATATGAAAATGGGGTTTAAGGGGGTCAACATTATATGGTTATGTTTTTGTGATGAGCCCGTCCATGTTTCCCAAGGTCCCATAAAAAATTTTTAACGCCCGATCAAAAAAATTGAAAGAAAAAAAAAAAAAAAAAATGCGTAGAAAAGAATAGACGTGGGTCATTGGCCTATTTTATGGGCTCATACATGTACTAATTCTGACATCACAGTAAAAGCAAATGATCACAAAACCTCAATGAAACAAACTTCCATTTTTTTTTTTTGGAAACAAAATAAATTTATCATTTGTTTGTTACCAGTTAGTTGTGACTCTACAACACAATACAGTATTATTCCTTCAGTCAGACGAAATAGAAGAGACAATAAACAACAAATACGGGGGACGTCTGCACAATAAGCCGCATCAACTTAACTAAGTGGAAAGCAAACATTTTATTTTACTTCGCAAATAATATAAATTGCTTTGAGTCTTGCGACAATTGTCTGAATGCGTTAGGGAAGAGAATAGTCTTTTATTATATGCTATTACAAGAAAGTCCGTGCGTAATAATAAAAAAAAAATCATAACAGCTTTACCATACGAGCCGGGACACAGTATTTCCTACAAAACTGAATGTGCGCCCAGCGAAAACTCAGATCAGCCTGCACGTCCGCTATAAGCCTAAGATGCGTTGGGTCCTTGGTTACACACAAAGTGACCAGCGAAAACTCTGATCAGTCTGCGCTGATGTGCAGGCTGATCTGAGTCTTCGCTGGGCGCACATATATTCTTGTAGGAAATGCTGTGTCCCGGCTCATACCGTTTTATTCTTTGCGAAACCCACTCCCACTCTTTTGGATCGAAACTGAATTAGCCGCAACGTCGTAAAACGTACCTTTTGACTTGTGTGCCTAACGAAGACTCAAATCAGCCTGCGCATGCGCACAATCTGATCAGAGTTTTCGTTGTCCGCATGAAGATACTTTGTATCCTTGGCTATCCAAAATTCGCCCAGTGAAGATTCTGATCAGACTGCGCGAGTGCGCAGTCTGATCTGAATCTTCGCTGGGCGCATGTGTTCAAAGGTACGTTTTCTGACGTTGAGACGCTAATTGTGAATGCAGTTATCGGCTGCATCAAAAACAACTAATGCTTTTTGTTTTATTTTGCAATATTGCCTTATTTTCGTGACTTCTCATGAATTCTAAATTCTTGTGTCTTGAGAGTTTTAAGATAGGTATCATTAGCCTGCATTAAAAGGCTCTTAAAATTCTCCTTTCTACTAAGCTCTGACTTTCGTCTTCAACTATATACAGCTTGAGTTAAATCAATGAGGCCTGAATGACTGAAAAGAGCCTGCCAGGGAGAAATAATAAAGTCTTTTGTTCTTGAGGATAACATATTTAGCAAGAATGCTGGACCCCATAGCACAGTATTTAGCAGGTCGGGCTGCAGCCCCAGCGGTGGGAACTCCGAATCTCAGCTCGGCCACTTATCTTTCGCAGAGATTGATCATGAAATTATTTCTTCGGTCTTTCTTCCATTTCAGCTGATTCAACAAAGGCAGTTGTCAGTTACTGGCGAAAATATGTGCACAAATACTGGTTACCCACTTTAAAAGAAGAGGACTGCGTCTGTCCAGGAAAAGTGTGAGTAGGTTAACTGAGACGATAAAAATCAACTAAAAATCACATGCAAATCGTTATTAACCGCCCAGTGATCCAGCATCTGTATTATTACATCTTCTGTTTGGACTTAACATATTTTGTTTACATACGTACACTCTAAAGAATTCTATAACAGTAAAACTTCAATGACTCGAATTCCGATGGCTCGTTTATCGTGCCTGATTCGAACTCGTTTGTTCAGTCCCCAGCATATGCTTCTGATAGCTAAAGAAAACAGAACAAAAAAGGCCTATTTGGGGACATTTTCTTGTTTTATCATGTAAATGTTTGTTGTGTGTACTCATTAGAATCGCCTCCTTTAGGCGATTCTTTTGAGTACACACAGCATGTCACTATTTTATAGAAGATCGAAATGACATCCCTAAATTATCCCTATTTGTCTCCTGGCCTGGCACTATGACTAAACCTTCAGTGACTCGAACAACCCATGTCTAGAACAAGCTTCCATGGTACCAGAGGTGTTCAAGCTATAGGAGTTCGGTTGTATTTTATTATTGACTTTTACTGGCGAATATTAATGCATTGAAAAACCATGTTCGATCGCTATTATTGCATAAAAACTGAAAACATTTGCTACATTTCGCGTAATTTCTTGCACTATTTTGTTTTGCCTTTTCACCGATGTCTCGCGAACGCAGTTTCCACGGACTATGCTCGTTCTAGGGCCGGGCAGTACACATCTCGTAATGGCAGCAAATCTGTGGTCCTGGTACGATAATATTGAAAATTTCGTACAGCGCGTGAATTGTCTTGTTAATACACGGCTTTTCGCCTGTTAATGCACGGCTGTTAATAACGCAATAATAACAACAACAAAAAAGAAAACAACAAAAAAAAAAAAAAAAAAAAAAAAACAAAAAAAAAAACAAAAAAAAAAAAAAAAAACAAGAAAACATTTTGCGTGCTGTCTGTCTTCAATTTGTGGCATCGTCTTTATATGTAACCGATTTTGCTAAGTGATCAATTTTTGTTTCGTCGCAAAATTGTTTTCGCTACATTCCTTCTTCAGCAAAAAAAGTGATTAACTGTCTGACTGCACAGGGTGTTTTAGAAAAACAATTCGGAAGAAGAACAAATCACATTGTAGTTCATATAATGATGTTATTTATCTGTAAGGTGCCACGTGATTGTTCATTACAGACATTATTATTGTCGTCTGCAATGGTTGCAGTGTTCAGAATAACTTATCATAGGCGTCTGTTTGCACGAATAAGGTGAAAACGGCGGAAATCAATCATATCTTTACGGAGATGCCATTTTAAAATATTTTTCTTATTGTTTCCCAGAAAATACGTTTTGGCATATGCAAATTGTCTCCTTAGGAGACAGTGTGCATGAAATGTCAAACCCTGTTTTCTATAGTCATTGGCATTTCATGTAGATTCAGAGACGATTTGCTTGAAATGTCAAAGCCTGTTTCTGGGAAAAATAAGAAAATCATCATCAGTTTGTGACCATATATTGGAAAAGGTTAATTTACTTTATGGACATGCATGCCATTGCAAATCCCCGCACTCCGACGACGAACTGCTCCAGTGCAAGAGTGCAAATAATTAATTGAAAACCAGTTATATTTTTCATTCCCTTTTATTTGACCTACTACATCACAGTGTTGTAAAAAAATGTGATTTGACCATATCCCTAAGCCTCATTTACACCCAGCTGTGAACTACCAACCAATGTTTGGTGATAACTTCTGCATATCAAACTATTCATATTATTTGCTACGAGGGTGAGTCAATAAGTAACCAGCCTAACTTATTTCCGGTTGAGATCCACTCTTCATTTTCGATGTAATTGCCCTCTAGTGTGATGCACTTAGACCAACGGTGTTCAAGTGCCATCAGCCCAGAACTGAAAAAGTCAGGGTTATTTCCATTGACCCACTCCTCCACTGCCGTCACGACTTCTTCATCAGACCGGAAATGAAGTCCATGGATATTCTTTTTCAAGTTTGGGAATGGGAAGAAGTCGCTAGGAGCTAGGTCAGGCGAATAGGCAGGATAAGGTATTAATTCATACCCGTTTTGCTCTACAGCATCCATTGCAACTTTGCAAGTGTGGACTCTCGCGTTGTTCTGTTGCAGCAAAACATCTTTAGAGAGTTTGCCTCGGCATTTTTCACGGATGACGGTTTTTAGCTGGTCTAACAAGTTGGCATAGTACACTCCAGTTATTGTACTTCTCTTGAGTAAAAAGTCCAACATAATAACGTCTTTTGCGTCCCAAAATACTGTGGCCATCACCTTGCCAGCAGATGGTTGCGTCTTGAACTTCTTTGGCCTCGGGGACCCAGACCCTACCCACTGACGACTCTGAGCTTTATTCTCTGGCTCATAATAATGAACCCAAGTCTCATCTACAGTCATCAGACGCAAAAGAAAATCATCTTTTGACATAAAACGCTTCAACAAGGCGCTGCATACTGATGCTCTGGTTGCCATTTGCTCATTGCTAAGGGATTTAGGGACCCAACGGGCTGTTACCTAAACGATCATGTAAGATTGTTGAAACACTACCATGTGAAATGCCTAATGCCTGCGCTATTTCTTCCACTTGAATTCACCTATCAGAGTAAATAATAGTGCCCCGTGTTTAAGTAAGCAAACACCATTTAACAGTGCTGCGTCAACGGTTCAAATAAATTTCTCTCTAATATATCATCTGATAAATTGTAAACTCTACCGCAGCACGCCTATATAGGCAACGGAAATGAACTGTGTTTTATTCTGCAACAAAGCACTGGATGGAAGAGCGTGACGCAAAGAGCACCCGTTTCGTGACGTTTTTAGGAATTTTTCCGACGTCATTTGTCAGACTGTGTAAAGTCGTTTTCTTTTTTCGCATCAGAAATGTTACAAATAGACATAAATCCATGTGTTACAGCCAAGGAAGTTGGCGGGGAATCGTCGAGCAATGTCGGATGGTTGGGAGAATCTGAAGGACTCGGCATTTTTGTCGATTTTGTGTGTTAGAATCGAAACAGAACAACTGTAGTGCGAACAATTGTTGAGTAATAAATCACAGTTTTTCGTTCAGTTGTAAGTAGATAAATCACGAGCGCTGGGCGCACGTGATTATAACTGACCTCCAAGCGGCGATTTGTTACTCAACAAAATTCATGGCTAGGGCTGTCCTATTTCTTATATAAAATCTCTAAATCTTGGAGATAAATAACGCATAAGGGAATGCAAATCGGAGTTCGGGTGAATTAAGACTCTTCACATGAAGACAGTGTAGTTTGCAGGGCAGCGCATGCCTCACTAACACCGGTAGCTAGGGCAGCGCATGCCTCACTAACACCGGTAGCTAGGGCAGCGCATGCCTCACTAACACCGGTAGCTAGGGCAGCGCATGCCTCACTAACACCGGTAGCTAGGGCAGCGCATGCCTCACTAACACCGGTAGCTAGTTTAAACATATTTTATTGCATCTAAACAAGCAATAGGGTCGGGCCACAAGTTCTGCCAACATTAGTTACGGCCCTCCCCTAACAGAACTTCATTACAGCAATATTCAGACACATGATAATGGCAAAGTAAACAAGTAAGCACTACAAAAATACAAAAAGGTGATGGAGTGAAAGGTATAATAATGTAAATAATATACAAATCAAATAAATAATAAGATAATGGAATGGAATGTCATAAGATGAATTGTCATACTGGCCTTAGTGAACAGCAGCCTAATCGGTGAACCTTCTGGTGTCCTTGATAAAAGTTTGGACGGCTTTGAAAATTGTAACATTTTCTTCTGGTGTGAGATTTTCATTTCCAAACAAAAGTTTATTAACATTTAGTGGGTTGAAATTCCTCGTTGATCGAAACAGTGCAATTCGTTCATTGATAAAGTGTGAGCATCTAAAGAAATAATGCTCTGCATCTTCAACTTCTTCAGAACAGCTGCATGTAGGACTTGGTGACAGATTATTAATATATAGATCATAAGATAAATTACTACAGTTGTTTCTAATTCTTGCATGTAGGACTGAGATGTATCTACTACCAACTTTGTAGTATGTTGGAACTATTGAATTATTTTGTGTTTTTTTTTTTCAACTGATACTTAAAGCTAGACAAAGACGGTGAATTACGTAATTCTATGTCAAGCGAATTCCATGCCGAAATAGACGAAGGAATACATGATTTTCGGGAAATTTCTGTCCTGCAAAAGGGAACAGTAATATTGTTATTATTTCGTAAATTATAGGCATTTGTTTCTCCAACAAGCGGAGGAATTAAATCAGACACATATGAAGGAACAAGACCATTAACTGATTTATACATGAAGATAAGTTTCTGCTGCTTCCGTCTTTCGATAAGTGACACCCACCCACTCTCTTTGTAAAGGTTATCTAAGAAAACTGATCTTGTTAAGCCTGTAACAATGCGGGCAGCTTCATTCTGAAGTTTTTGGAGAGACTCAATGTCTCTTTCTGTGCAGCCGTCCCATACAACACAAGAATACTCGATGATGGGCTGTAAGTATGAAAGGTATATTTGGTTTAGAGCAACACGACTAAATGTATATTTGAATTTCCTCATTATACCAATAACTTTAGAAGCACTTTTAAGGATATTTTCAATATGATTATGCCATTGTCCATTATTGCTAAATGTTAAACCTAAATGTTTATGTTCTGTTACAAATTTGATATGTGTACCGTCAAAAATTAAATTTGGTAGTGATTCAATAACTCTTAGGGTAAAAAGCATTGCTTCAGTTTTAAGGGGGTTAAAATTGATTAACCACTGAGCAGCCCAGCTAACTAACATACGTAAGTCGTGATTGATAATACCTTCAATGTCTTTAATGTTTGCTGCAGAGTAAAATAGAGAGCTATCATCAGCAAATAGACGTGTAAGACTAAGTAAAGATTCAGATATATCATTGATATAAACCAAAAATAATAAAGGGCCAAGAACAGAACCTTGAGGAACCCCAGCATTAACTCTCCTCAAGCTTGATGAGCTGTTTCTTATAACAACTTTTTGCTTTCTCCCACTTAAATAGTCACTTATCCATTCGAGTAATTCCCCTTCTATGCCAAATTGTTTTAATTTGAAGATAAGTCCTTTGTGCCACACTCTATCAAAAGCCTTTGAAACGTCTAAGAAAACCATGCAAGAATATTGATTATTATCAAAAGTTTGACAGATGTGATGGTATATGTCAATAAGTTGGAAAGTTGTAGAATGATTAGGCAGAAACCCAGATTGATATTTATAAAGTAAATCATTTTCATGTAAAAAGTTAAAAATATGTTTAAAAGCTATTCTTTCCTGCAGCTTACCAACGTTACTTAAGAGTGAAACTGGTCGAAATGTTGAAGGATCAGAGTTATCTCCCTTTTTGGGTAATGGTAGCTAGGGCAGCGCATGCCTCACTAACACCGGTAGCTAGGGCAGCGCATACCTCACTAACACCGGTAGCTTCCCAGCTAACATTCTACATAAATCTATAGCGGGCCATTATCGGCCCGTCAGGGTAGCTGACGGGCCGATAACGGCCCGCTGTAGATTTATAAAGAATGCTAGCTGGGTTAAGCGGAACTCTTAGTTAACCGAACGGGCTCAGTGATACCAAAGAAAAAAAAATAAAATAAAAAAATTAAAAAAAAAAAAAAAAAAAAAAAAAAAAAAAAAACTACACAAGGAGGTTATTGTTTGGTCTTTATGAGACAGTGTGGCTGCTCAGTATGGGACTTTTACATGTTTTTTCCTACATGTTGTTGGCGCTGTTTCTTCTGGTATTATGATCATCTCGTTTGAGAAGAAAGAGCAGGCTGTTTTGCCTTTCACTAATGTCCTTTCGACATCATTCGGAAAGATGTTATTTGCTTGGCGTTTTATTTTAAATGAAAAAAGGTAAAAAAAGAAAAAGAAGTCCAGGGAGTGCAACAATCACAAACCGCAGCCCATCCCAGACACCAAGAGGAAGAGGAAACAGACAACACCAAACAAGCGCAATTCTTTTGGTTCTGATTGAACATATTTTATCAGAAGCCTTTTGTCTTTTCTGTTTTTTTTTTTTTTTTTTTTTTTTGTTTTATTCTCAAATATTTACCCTAAAATTAAATTTACAATCAAAAATTGGTTTGGCCTATGCAATTTCTTTAGTAAAGGTTTTTTGGGGTTTTTTTTATATATATAAGAAAATACTTTTTAATATTCTTTACTGACTTTGAATTATTGATGTTTCAGAACAATATTATGAAAAATGTCAGAAAAATTGAACAAGCGACTGGTTGAAAATCTTCCTCCAAAGCGCCTACCCTACAGATTTCTGCATAATTTGCAGCCACTTTTAATAAAGGAAAAGGTGAAAATATTTGATTCTTTTAAAAACCAAGACCGTGAACAAAACTTTTTGTTCATAGGTAGTTACGACAAGTGGTTTTGCAGTAGGTCATGACAAAAGTTTTGCGAATTTACTTCTTATGTGTAAAGCACCAAGCAAAATACGACTTTCTGAAAGATGTCGGAAGCACAGTAGTTTGTAACATGTATTGTGTCCGTCGTAATTGGTTTGGTTTTTCTCTTGGTGTCATTGGTAGGCTATACATCACGAGGACACGCCTATTAAAATATATTAGAAATTTCACCACCAAAATTTGAAAGTTTTCAGATAAAAAATTCTAATATTTTTCATATTTCTTCTCAAAATATAGATTGTGAGTACTCGGTTCTAACGAGTACCCACAATCTATGCTTTTGAGCAGAAATAAGAAAAATAAATATACCCATGTAAACCACAGTTTTGCTATATAAAAGTGGGGTTTAAGGGGGTCAATATTATATAGGCATGTTTTCGTGATGATTAAACGAAACGTAATATCCTTGATTAAATACATGATCGGTGTACACTGTGGTCAGTCTCATTATGGCATCTGTGAGATATGGTCCTAAAGGGTTCTTGCGACAAATCGGTTATTGCATGTTTTAAATTTCTCCCCTGACGGCTCGAAATTTAAAACTATGCAATAATCTATATATCTTCTTTGCTATTTTGTCGTGTGAAAAGAAATAATTTACCTCCGTAACTGTTGTTGTCGAAGATGCTGTAATTAGTCTCGTTCACTGTCTCCATTATGACCAATTATCTCATTTTGTTAGTACATTGTTAGATTACCTCCCTTCACTGAAAATATAAAATAAACATTTTTCAACCACTCAGGTTCATTTTAAATGACATTAACATGTGTATGTAATACGTCCCACTATCATAGATAGAGAGTGAAAGCAGAGGATTGTAGAGATCTACATCATTATGTCATTTCATATGTAAATATTTAGATTTCTAGTTTATCTCCCTTCACTGAAAATATAACATAAAACATTCTTCAGCCATTTATGTAATGTGTATTCCAGTATTCCTCTATAATACAGAGTGAAAACATGGTTATGTACTGGGTCTACATTATAGGTCAATTTTCTTGAAAAAAGCAAACTCAGTTTTTAACCCTTCTCACGCAGAATAAATTAAGATGCCATGCCCTAATTTTCAGCCAATCAGATGACTTGATCAAGATTGTTGATATAAATTCACATACTGAATGACAAACAGTGCAGATCCAGATCAGTTGGCTTCTTCAGAAGCCAACTGATCTGGATCTACACTGTTTGTAAAGACATGGTATATCCGAGTTCAGCAGCACTAGGGTTAAACCGGTTTTTTTAATTTGTTTAAAATCAGTGAAGTAATACTTCTTGTAACCCTTTTAATGTATAATTCTGCTTTATTGTGCTTAACCCATTTATGTCGACCGAACTTCTACCTTAACTCTTTTGACATGTCCATTTGTAATAGAAGGGGTGTCTGATTAGTTTTAATTATTACCATGTTTTATAAAATTCCTGTCGTTGATGCAAACAGTGCAGGCCCTGATCAGACCTGCGTGCTGTGGCGTCTAATCTTGTGTACTGTACTGTTTGCCAATGTCCATTTTATGGGACACTAGGCATGAATGAGTTAATAACCCAAATCTTACTCATTTCCCATATTATATGGTGAAAATACCATGGTTTACAAACCTTTTTTTTTTTTTTTTTTTTTTCAGAAAGATTTACTTATCTACTATATCCCACATGAACCTGTTTTGCTTTTCTTGCCAATTTGTGTCAGCCGTCTTGTATTACATAATGATTAAATTATACAAGTAAATTTATCCTTAAATTGCATATCAAAAAATTCTGGTTCAGTATAAGTAGGTATGCGCACAGCTGATTACTGCGACAATTACTACATTATCAAAGGGCTCAGGTTATATTATTGGCTTCAGTCAGTTATAAGACAAAATAAAAAAAATATATACTTCTCTGTTTACCTTAATGATGGTTGCCCAATAAGATGACTGAGAGACACTGAGAACGGCAGCAGCCTAGGCCCATACAGGACCTAACAAAAACCAAGAAGTATACACTTTATATACGTAGATGCATTAACATAATACTTTTGTTACAGTACAAGTGAACAAGCACGATTTCGACACGTTCACTGTACTGTATCTCTTTGGCTGGAAATAATACTTCAAACAAATATGATGCAACACTTGAAAAGGTCCTTATGTCATATCAGGGCAACAAATGCCGAGCTCACCCTGCGCATGCGCATAGTTTGAACAGAGCCTCCATAGCCGGCATGCTTACTGGCGCATGCGCATAGTTTGAACAGGACCTCCATAGCCGGCATGCTTACTATATCGTTGAATACCACAGAAAAAAATCGAACACGTGAGAAATCCCTGATCACACTATGCAGATGTACTGGCTGATTTCGGTCATCACTGTTTGTATATGGCAGAAAGTCTATTTTCTTGTAACACTTTATTTGTATTCATAAACTTAGCTATAAAGGATTATGTCTGTGAGCGAAAAAATTCCGTAGGTTTTACCATGTAATAAATTAAATATTGAACAGAATGATGATTTTTTTTTTTTTTTTTTTTTTTTTTGCTTTACGAGGGTCCTGCAAAACGTGTTTATTGCGGCTGTAGCTCTGAAGTGCGGCGTTTTATCAAACATATTTTATTGCAAAACTTCAAAGTATTCTCCCTTTACCGAACACAAGTTGTAACCGTTTACACAGTGAAGGAACACAGTAAGATAGTCTGTTGACCACGCTAGTATTTAGCGCTGCCAAGAAAACTGGACTGATATTACTTTTCAGAAAGCATTTTCAAGCCTTGGACATATAGGGAAGTTGCAATGACTCAAGTCCGGTGAGTAAGGTGGATGGTTTACAACATGCACATTCCAGACACCAAGCCTAGACATCCTCACACCTATGAGCGAAGGCGTTGGCATAACTCAGACAGATCCCTGACCAGTCTTTGCTTGGACGCTTCTTATTGCAAAATATTTTCAAAGTTCTTGTAGAAGCGTTCAGTGACTGTATGGTCAGATGCACAAGGGACTTGAGCAACTGGGCCTTTACAATTAATGAAAATGGCGTGCAACATTTTCTTTGTACTGATGATTCTGTTGGCAACACATGGACGTGCTTTATATTTTCGTTCCCATTTCTTGTTATCAGTCCTTCCCACTGTGGCTGAAACACATTTGCACTCAGGTTTGGCCACCTGTTAGGATGGTTGAAATACTCTATCCGACTTTACTGAGTATTTTTTTCCTATTTTTTATTATTGTTTCTGTTTTCTGCTTTCAGAAGTTCCCGGGCAGATTTTAGACATTTTTCCTTTTGCTCCTATGTGAGTAAATGAGGTATTCATCTAGCACATTTATTTTTTTACTTAGGTGCAAATGCTACTTCAGAATTATTTTTCTTGCACGCCAGATGAGGAAATCCATTTTACCCTGGGGTAGAAATTCTTTTCTTGCATGTCGGATAAAGTTTTCCGCAAGTTACACCGATGCTTGCAAATCTTGTCTCACACACCCTTATCCGTCCCGTGGGAAAAATAAAAATCGAGAATTTTCACGTGTTTGATATACACTGGTAGTATAGGACCTCACGGAACGCCATGGTTAAGGTTGACGTCACTGAACGTAATGACGTCACAAATGTATTGTCATTAGAATATGGTGGACATCTGCAATCGAAGTGACTGCATTATCAAAACTCAACTTTCAGAAATGAAAGGTACGCAAGAAAAAGAATCTATCATGGGTGTGAATAGACAGAAAAATCCGTCCCTCGGGATCACAGTCTGACATCACTCGGCAAGCCTCGTGATGTCAGACAGTAACCTCGGGACGGATTTTTCTATCTTCCCCTCACACCCATGAAAGATACTTATAATCCTACCCAGGTTATCCTACCCAGGGTAAGTTCTCACGTATTTGATATGCACTGGTTGTAATGGACGTCACGTACTCCACCGTTGAGGTTTACGTCTGAACATAATGTCGTCATTAAACGCCACAGTAATGTCACCACAATATGGCGGACGTCAGCTATCAAAGTGACTGCACGTTTAGAAATGAAAGGTGTGCAAGAAAAAGATTCTATTATAGGTGTGAGGGCTAGATAAAAGAAGCCGTCCATCGCGATCACAGCCTGGCATCACTCGGCAATCCTCGTGATGCCAGACAGTGATCCTCTGGACGGATTTTTCTATCTACCCCTAACACCTATGATAGATTCTTATAGTACGCTGCCTTGGGATGTGCCAGTACTATTGGTGTATACCTTTCACTTGTATTCACACATCCTGATCTACCACAGCCTTTACTGCAAAGATGTTTGTCTTGGTATTAAAGGTTTTGTGTCTAACAAGGTGGATTTCATCCTTGACAGACAATTATCCAGCTTTAAAAGTTTTAAGTCACCTACTCACGTTTCGGAAAGTCGTTGTTTGTTTGGTGCTTTACACAGAAGTAAATTGACAAGTTTTTTCATGATTTAATGCAAAAACATTTGTTGTAACTACCGATGCACAAATATTTTTTTGTTCTAGTCATTTGTTTTTAGGTAATCAAATATAATGTATTTTCATTTTCCCATAGTAATAATGACTGCAAATTATGAAAAAAAAAATATGGCGGCAGGTTTTCAACAAGTTCTGTTTGTTCACATTTTCTGAAATGTTCATAGTATTGTAATGGAATATCAAGAATAACAAATCAGCAAAGAGAAGAAATAAATATTTTCTTATATAAAATATGCAAAAAAAAAAAAAAAAAAAAAAAAAAAAATATAGAAATATAGAAATTGCATGGGCAAGACCAATATTTCTAATCTAATTTTATGGTTAATATTTGAAGGAAAAAAAATAGAGAAATAGAAAAGACAAATGATTTGTGATAAGATATTGTCAATCAAAACACAATGTGTTCATTTGAAACATAACGCCAAGCAAAAACCGTCTTTCCGAGTGATGTCGAAAGGGCAGTGAATACAATGCGCATAGAAATGGAGGGTCATATATAAAACAATTCATCAAATATCTGCTTTATATCTGCATGTATTATCAAGCCTAGTGCGGCAGTTTATATAGACATAAATTTCAGTCTTTCCGTCCGTGTTAGAAGGTGACTTGCAAAGTAGATCAACGTGTATATGACTGTATATAGTTCAATCCTAAATATCGCGGTCATTTAAATATTAATTTGCACGAATGGGTATCGTCAACGTTTTGAAATCAGGATTGATCTGCATTAAAACATTTAAAATATACTTAAAATAAAACTGCGAAATATCAGTGGTGACAAAACTTTTTGAAGGACCCTCGTAAATTGCATTCCTTTTTCATTTAATCCTAGTAAGATAAAAGTGCTAATACCTGCTCATCAGTTGTGAACTTTTTAACACCATTAGCGATTTTCAATAGCAATGCGTAGTAATAATTAAATGATTAACTGTAATTATCTGTCAATGTCGACTCTTACAGCCTGTCAAAGTAATTCGATAGTTGCCTTTTACGAGTTTTGTTATTTATATGACGAAAATGGAAGTGCTGAAGACAAAACAGAAAATAACATACTGCTACATGCAATGTAATACAATATACAATAAAATTCAGCTATCAAGACCGCTCAAAAATAGGACCACTCAACTATTAAGAGCAACGTTTACCAGTCTTTCTTATTATTTCGTATTCAATATCAAGGCTGCCGCATTAATAAGACCACTTTTAGGCAGTCTCAAATATGGTCTTTATAGTGGGAGGGAATTCTTTTGCGATCTTAATAACTGTGTCTAGAGCCAAAATGCAGATACACATTTATGCAGATATGAACACTCTCAGATATAACCCACTGTATGTAATGTAAACAGTATAAGTACTCTACGGCTTATATATGATATAGAAAAAAAATACACCACTTGGTGCCAACTATGTTTTGTTAAACCTGAATAACTTTATTGTGACCAGAACATGTGTGTCATATGTTGTGAAAGACTTGAAACTGTATAGTTTGTCTGAATAAATTTCTGTTCTATTCTTTTCTATATTTTGTTAAACCCCTGAAGTGAAATACGCATCAATAACTCATAAGTACATGTACTTTTCATATATCTAGTGCTCATTTAACAGCGTCTTCGCACTAGACCTTTCAGTTCTTACAGTAATTGATACTAGACTTTTCAGTAACTACTATAATTGATATAAGATCGTTCAGTGACTTCAGTAATTGGTCCTTTATCTCTCAATTACTACAAAAATTAAAGGGAAGGGCCCATAAACTAGTACTTGTAGTTTGGAAGAAAGACATTCAGTAGCTTAGCATTTGCAACAAGTTTCATAAAAATCGACCAATTTACAAGAACGTTATAAAGGTTTAAAAAATGGAAATGTGATTCCAGAACGAGGCTGTGAGTTTATGCCGTACTAAAGTCACAATCAAAAATATCAAATAACAGCCATTCTGATGCAAGATAATTTCAGTGAATGACCAATTTATATCCCTTTAATTGCATATAATGAAAATTTACTGTTTTTAAGAGAAAACAACTTATCCTTATGCTTGAAATTAGCAATTTCTTATTTCGTCACGTGACATGACTGACAAAAAGGCGGCCTCCATAGAAAGCTATATTGTGAAATGTATAAAAGGCCATGTCTCCGTAACCGCTCAACCGATTTACATAAAATTTGTGGAAAAAAAATGTTTGCCTCTTACACTCCTTTTTACTGAACTGACAGTTAATGTTTGTGGGCCCTTTCCTTTAATTCTGGTAATGGAAAAAAAAAAAAAAAAAAAAAAAAAAAAGGTAAGAAAATAAAAACGAAAACAAAATGATAGGAAATGAAATAAAAACAACAACAGATCCTAATTAACCCTTTCAACTCCACCCCATAGCCTTAAAAAAAGAAAAAAAAAAAAAGCTTTTGCAAAAAATGTAGATTCAGATGAGACGGCTTGTAACGAGCCGACTCATCAGGATCTATACTGTTTGCATTTTTCTGTTTTGTCAGTATTTTCCATTTTGTTTTCGAAATTTTTGTCCAGGCGACATCCCTTATTTAGATAATGGACATACTCGATTTCAATATTGGAAGCGTCCACTTCAGAAACTAAGGGTTGAAAAGGTTAATATCAAATGGCGCACCATATAATCTACAAAGTGAAACTGTAAAACTGTTAAAGGTTGGTACCTGAGCTACTTTTGATATAACCCTACTTTTAGGTATTTGAAAGTACAGTCGACTTCCTTATCTCGAAGTCCAAGAGACTCTCTAAAATACTTCCAGATATCCGTACCTCGACATATCAGATTGCAGAATTGAGGAGAAATACAAATGAATATGTAATATGACTCCTGAAGTTAAAAAATATATTGAAATGTTGTGGAAAAGAGGACAAATGCTCCTCAGGAGCATTTTCTCCTCTTTCCCACAATGTTTTGTTACCTTTTGTTAGATATCCATGTTAAAACAGGGACCAAATTTTCACCTTGAGATAAGCGGTTATTCGAGATAAGCGAAGTCGAGAAAACGAGAATCGACTGTACTGTAGTTTCTAAAACGATATTTGTGATTGAAGCTATTCCTGGAAATTTCACCTGTCCCTAAACTGCGATAAACTTTTACTGTGGAGGGAAAAATGGAGTCTTATGGGAGAAAATATAGTATTAATAGGCGACTTAATAACTAAGCTACGTAGCCAAGTTAGGTCAAGGGGAATAATTATATTATCAATTAAACAGTAAATATAAGCTAAACGCCTTAAACGCGTTCTGGTATATTTTTGGTAAGGATATATTTCTTTCACATTGAGTGTACGGATTCTTCAGAACTTAGTTGAGAGGATAAAATATTCTCATGAGACTTTGATTTCCAGAACACTATTTTTTTATAATTTTACAGAGAACACGATTATCAAAACAGCAGTCTGAAAAAATTACGTGTCTTCCATGAACAAAACTAAAGGAAGAAAGAAAGAAAGAAAGAAAGAGAAAGAAAGAAAGAAACAAAGAAAGAAAGGGAGAAAGAAAGAAAGAAAAAGAAAGAAAGAAAGAAAGAAAGAAAGAAAGAAGGTACTGTATGTCATATGTCAAAAACAATGTATTAGACTCTTAAAATGATTTAGAACGGATCAACAAAATTCCGCAAACTAACGATGGTGATGATTGGGTGTTTTATATCTTCTTCAGTACTACCAAAAAGATTCTAAAAGAATGAACATTGAAAGCGATGGATACACAGGCAGAAAACAAATGAAACGAATTAATTTTCTGGAACAGACTAGCTTGTTTTGACCAATTAGGCCTCATCAACGACCCATATATAATATTACGAAAACACGCTTATTCAAATGTATTGAAAACTTCAGGGGGTCAGCATTATGTAGGTATGTTTTCATGATGATCCCGAAAGGGGCTAAACCTCTCAAAGTTACCAGAAAATATGCCACGTCGAGAGGGTGATAAATGAAATGGTGTTTGCAGTGAAGCATCGTGCAGTCATGAGCTGAAAATCCACAGCTAGTACTTTAGACTGGTTCCAGTCTCCAGTGATTATTTTTTCCTTATCATCATGTTTGATAATCCACTGAAATAAAACCAAAATATAATATCATGACTATAAAGTCTGGTCACTAGTGAACATCCTTTAGAGTCATGGTATGACTATGGTTTTATTTTAGTGGACTATCAAACAGGATTATAAGAAAAAAATATTTAGTCACTAGAGACTGGAGCCAGTCTACTAGTTGTTTCAAATCCAGGTTCTCGTAATTGGCAGTTGGGCGTGCTAACCACTTAGCCACGAGAACACTTAAAGAAAATTAATCCCAAACAGTCCCTCAAAGTAAAGTAATGATAATATATATACTAGGACGAAAAAGAAACGCCGGGTACATAGATTATGCAACAAATATTTTATTGCTTGACCTAAAATAATGAACATCGGTACTGTCAAAAGAAGGTATGTTTTTCTCATAATCGCCACTGAAAATCGAATGAAACTTTGTGAACTAGCTCAATAAGGATGGAAGGTTATACAAAAATAAAATAAGAAAAAATGAATGTAACATTACATTAAATACTTCACAACTATCTGTAAAGGTTACCCGGCGTTTCTTTTTCGTCCTAGCATATATTTATCGTGACATAAAAGTAAAAAAAAAAAAAAAAAAAAAAAAAAAAAACAAGGAGAAGAAGAAAAAAAAAAAAAAAACTCATGAAGTAAGCGTCAGACATAGATACAAATCAGCCGCGCATGCGCACTGTCTGATCAACGTATACAATGTTCACTTTTAGTTTTTTCAATAGCAACATGAAAAGCGTAGACCTGTTCAGACAATACGGATACAAAGACTGGATTTGATCATCACTGATCGCCTTAGCTAGATATGTAATGATTGTGAAATAAGTTTAACCTGGCAGGTGGTGTTGGTGGGGTAAGATCTCTTTTCCTAAAAGTTTACGTTCTCATCTGGAATGTCAGAAATGTATTAGATACGATAAACAAATTCGTCCTTGCCGTAAATATTGTAAAGCCATTCACTAACTATTAGCAAAGTAAAATAAATAATTATAGATATGTGATATCACTAAATGTAAATTATATAACATACTAAATGTAGATTATATAACATATAAAATCCATCAAACTGAATGACAATTTTTCATTAATCTGTAAAACAAGCGCACAAAAATTGCTTTTTTTACGTGAATTTAACTCTTAGCATTCTGTGTAAAACTTTCAGCAGACGACATTTTCACTCATTATTTTTTTTTCTTTTTAAATGTTTCACAGACAACAGAGTTTTCTCCTTTGAATAATTTTCCATTTTTTTTTAACATTTCATGTTCATTGTTTTCTATTTCTGTGGCGACAATATGCATAAAATGCCAAACACTATTTATCTGGGAAACATAAGAAAACAAATCACCAATTTGTCGTCTGCTGAAATTACCCAGGAATTATTAAAAGTCAAATTATATCCACTACATCTGTACCTGTTGTGATTGTTCAAGCCACTGACTGAAAACGTAATAGGCGAAATTAAAATAGTCCTCTCTGATTCTGACGTCTCCGATCGAAGCAAATCTTGATTTAAACTAACACTGGTTTTGCAAATCCCAGTGTAATATTCCAATATTATACAGCTACAATCTATGCGGAATCAGGCATCGTTTGGCGTATTGGTAAAATAGTTAATTAGTTTACTTCTTGCATTTAAGGGGATTCGATACACTTTCAAGGGAGACAACTGTTAAAATTGTGTTTTCTCCCTTCTAAAAGGGGTCTACTATAAAAGGAGAGAATTTGCTCCCGTTGGGAGCAAATTCTTTCCTTTTAAAGAAGACCCCATAGTTCAAGATAAGAGGGGTAGCAGGTAAATATTTTTTTTATTTCTTTATGAAAATATATGTTGCGAGTACTCATGAGAAGCGCCTCCGGCTTCATGGAAAAATAAGAAAACTGTCAACATTATGTTTGGTTGAAAAGCATCATCTTGAACTATGAAACCCCTTTCAGAAGTGGAATTGGTACGTGTACTGGAAGGCTAATAGAAAGTCACAAAAGTTGTCTGCCTTGTCAGAAAATAGCAGAAAAAAATTACCAAATGTATCCTTTGATCTGAATCACGATTTGGAACTTGAAACTGGAATGATGGGTCACGGCACTTTTACTTGTATGATGTTAACTGAGTTTAATAATAATAATAATAAAAAAATTTTGATTTCATCTATCCGTTTGATGTTGGAAATAAGACATCTGAGACCGCCCCCGCTGTTTCCTAATTTGACATAATACCGTATTTCCCTAAAGTATGGGACAGCTTAACTCTTAACTCCTTGCCATATTTGTCCTACACTATCTACAAGGTCATTTCTACTGCCAGTGTCTTACACCGCTGGGTGATTGGCAAATAATGCAGACACCGAGCTCTGCAGTTTACTGAATGCAGTGGAACCAATGGCTCAAACACCTTTCGGACTCGAAGCATGGGTAGTTCGAGCCACTGAGGTTTAATCATGGTGCTAGGTCAGGAAGCAAATGGCGATAATTTAGAAAAGCCTTTTCAATCTATTATACAATAATAATATGTTGAGTAACTCATTAGAATCGCAACAATTTCATGATGAAATAAGAAAGTGTCCTTTAATATTTGTTTTCTGAAGTGATCGAAAGAATTTCATAGGAACTCGAAAACAAGTACGAATCACCCATGATAAACGAGCCTAAGACGTATAAAGTTCACATAGGCATGCCAACGTACAGTTCGCATAGGCCTGTCAACGTACAGTTCGCATAGGCCTGTCAACGTACAGCTCATATACATGTAGGTCTGTCAACGTACAGTTTACATAGGTCTGTCAACATAATTGTCTGCGCCCACGGGCGTAGACAAGTTTGTCATTGCTCTGGAAGCACTTTATGAAAGGTCATGGACTGGTCCTATCTTACCTTCCATGGACAGCTTTACTTTATTATAAACAAGTATTAGCTTTCGAAAAAAAAAAAAGCTTAGTATACGAAGAGCACCCAATAAATTTTAAAGCTGTTTGAAGACTGGCAACATAATGTCAAGTTTCGTATTAATCCACCAACTGTTCAACGTTATTAAAATTCAGTAATGGGTTTCACAAAATAAATTGGTCTACGCTTAGAACACAATAATTGTTAAAGCTGATTGAAGATTGACAGCAATCAGTCTTCAATCAGCTGTAACATTTATTGTGTGCTCAACGTAAACCAAGCTTTTTGTGAAAGCTAATACTTTTGTAACTGAAGTAATAAAAATTTCCCCTGAAATTGCCTTAAGTGTCATAGGCGTTGAATTCCATCTAAACTTGTGAACTTGAAGATAAAGATAATACTGCGTCACACTCCCCTATGTTTACTTGAAACATACAATTCAAGAAAGCACTAACAGGGCGTCATCTGAATTATTCATAGGTCATGAATTTCTTCTATCTTTGTTGTTAATTACATGTAGAATGAGCCAGAATCCTCTGTCTCATATAAGCACTGATTACATGTACCTGCAATAAACAATTAAGAAAGCACCGTACACAATTGTATGACATTACTGACGATTTTAACTTTCCCTAATCTTTGTGTGAAAAAGAGATAGCTTCAGGATTATTTAATAGCAAGGATTTCTAAATTCTGATCATTTGATCAAATTGTCGAACTTACAACGTTATGCAACGTAACGTTACGTAAATAAGCTACGGCCCGTTTTGAGGACTTCGAAGCAAGAAACCATGTTCAAATAGCACGTGAATCGTTCCATTCGTCCACGGCTTCAAACAGATCTATGCATGAATATTCATGCAAGAATTTAAGCGAAACAAGATGTCGCCGTCTTTCAATGTAACTGAAATTAAGGCGCCTTTTTTGGTTGGCGCTTTTTTTACAACCAAAAACTACAGATATTTTTCTTATTTCTGCAAAAATACGGAAGTGTAACACGCTCTGTCTACATCATAGCTCTAATTAAGACACTTTATAACCAAATAGTACTGATATTTTTCTTACTTCTGCATGCAAACATATGTACATGTGTGGTACCCACAACATGTTTTCATGCAGAAATAAGAAAACATATTTACCTGTGTATTATTCTCATATGTACTCTGTTATGCATAAAATGTTTATTTTGTATATTTATATTTCATGTGAATGGAGAACACTTTCTTTGTAGGTTTTCCAATTAATATCCTTTCATTCTATTCTGTTCTATCTGATACCCGCTCTTATCTAGAGCAATACTACTTGTTGTTCAAATGAACCTTATGGAACATATCTTGCAAAACACCTGTAATCAATACAGGTAGGGTGCAACCGGCAAAAACCAACCTTATTCCAAACTCAAACGGTGAGCACAAAGGACCAGTCAGTATAATTGCGCAGTCACTTTTATGTTTTTTTGTTGTTTATTTTTTCTATACCTTGTTTACCGTCTAGAATGCACTTATGCGTGGACAAATGCTCGATGGAACCGTCATAGTTACTAGTTTAGGTATTCGGTATTTAAAAAAAACCTCCTGCACATGCCTTACAAGATGGCTGTTCACTTAACGAGTTATAGTTTTATTATGATTAGAACGTGATATAAACAAACACTCAACATCAGGAATCTATTAATCTTTTTTTCCTGCTACGTTGAAATACTTGCAGTCATTGAATCTCCTTTGTTTATTTCTTTATTCTTTTTGTTTATCATTTTTGTGTGTCTTACTTGCAGACACTTTAATTCAGTTTTCTTTTTTTTTTTCAGTAAAACTATATTTGAGATTTCAGTCAAATTTTGTGACGACTGGGATAAAAAAGAAATCCTGTATTTCGGAAATTGAATCAAATAATACCCTCAGTTGCTCGTGGATACACATATTGAAGGATTCATATATACATGCCTATTCAAATATATTGAGAATTTTACCACACAAAAAAAAAAAAAAAAAAAAAAAAATAATAATAAAAAAATAAATAAATAAATTGAAAACTTTCAGATGAATTCTGGTAGTTTTCATATTTCTGCTCAAAACATAGATTGTAGGTACTTGTAAAAGCCGCCTCGGCGAGGCGGTTCTAATGAGTATCCGTAATCTATGTTTTAAGCAGATATAAGAAAATTAATTTATACCCCTGTAAACTCCAGTTTTACTGTATAAAAGTGGGTTTAAGAGGATCCAAACTATATAGGCGTGTTTTCATTATGAAAATGTTGGGTATCTTGATGTATGTTGGGTATTTTGATGTATGTTGGGTATTTTGATGTATGTTGGGTATTTTGATGTATTTTATGGATATGTATATCCCGACGAATCACTCACAAAGTTGATAAAAAAAACTCCTCTGGCTTTCTTCAGTTTGTAAGTGGTTCTCCGGCGTTTTCATATCGATAAAATCCACAAAAACGAAATTCATTCCTATCATACCCTGACAATCACGCATAAAAACAAGAAAGCACTGACAGCACTGGTAGGTCGATTGTCTCTGAGTGTAGGATAGGACAATGGTCCTGAACGGGGACTTACGACTGTTTCATTCAATCTTTAACTACTGTGATTTAAGCAAACAGTGCAGAAACTGATCAGACGCCCTATAATGCGCTCATTGCCAATGTTCCAACTCTCCCAGTCCAGGTTTTACAGATAACCCTCTATCAACAGCATTCTGATCACGCGGACAACTATTTTAAAGGAAAATTTGGCGTTTGTATACTATGGCTCGACTGTAAACAATCTACCCAAAAAACAGTGTAAATTCGGATCAGACGTCGCAGAATGCCGCATCTTATCGGGACCAACACTGTTTTATCTCTCATCCAGGTTTACTATAAACACAACAACAGAGAGTAAACTAGATTTGTTGATTTTATGATCAGTATGTCCGCATATTTAGGGTAAGCACGGTAATGAGGCTCATTTTGTTAGAATCTATCTTCACACCGCACTGCAGAACACGCAGGATAAATAAGGTAGTAAACTGTACAACTCAGACATGCTTATCGCTTAGCACTCTGGGTAAAATTTTCAGCAGACGACATATTAAAATATTTTTCTAATTTTTCCCAGAGAACAGGATTTGATATTTTATGCAAATTGTCTCCAGTTGAAAATTGTCCCCATGGTATTACCAGACCTAAATTGATTATTGCAAAACAAAATGTTCTTTTTTGACATTTGCGTTGTATTTTGATTGTCATGCATTTGTTCAGGAGTCAATTTGCGTTCGAAATTAACTCTGATATTCTGTCTATCAACTAGTTTCAGTCAAGTGACTGAGACCATTTGACAGAAGGCCTTCTTCTTCTGGAGAGCGTAACTCACACCGGCGACGTGTGTGCGTCTATGTGCTATGTGCTTTTCTGTGATATTTCATTGTTTAGGCAGAGGAATGAGCACATATCTGTAATTTGGAGTGCACCAGAATTAAAGGCAAGGTTTCGATCAAGTAAAATAAGTTTAAGCCCCATAATAGTTTTTCTTCTGGCAAATCCAAGGTGGTTCTTTGTTGCAGTCCTAACAACACATAGTATTCGCTTACTGAAACTTCGCTGATGCAGTCGAATTTTTTTATGGCTCGACCGCCTTCGGGACACAAGAAATCTGTTCAAGATAGGGGTAGTTCGAGCCGCTGAGAGTTAATTATGGCGCCAGGTAACAACGATAGTTTAGGGATTTTTTTTTATTTTTCTACATAATAATTGTATTTTGGATGTACTCATTAGAATCGCCTCGACGAGGCGATTCTAATGAGTACACACACCATACAATTTCATGAAAAAAAAAATAAGAAAATTTTCCTAAATATTTGTTTTCTTGAGCTGTCGAAAGAACTTCGTAGGGACCCAGAAAGGAGTTCGAGTTAGCCCTGGAAAACGAGCCGTCAGTGTTCGACCTATTGAGTTCGACTGTCCTTTGTTATTGTTGATTTCTTCTTATTTTTGTCGTTTGATGCCTCAGGAAAACTAAGCTTTGTGATTATCGCCATTCCTGGGTACTTAATTTTATGTAACTTCCTTTATATTTTCCATATGCATTAAGACAACAGAATGACGCAGTCACTGATTAAAAGCAGCTCAAAGCTTCAATCCTTTCTCTTACATTTTATCAGCCACTTCAATCATGACAAGCCTATAACAAGAAAACACAAATTGTGCGGAACATATATAAAGGGTTATTGTGTAATATGTGGGTAACATTTTATGTTATAGGTGGCAACAAATTATGTTATATGCAGTAGTCATGTAATATGCTGAAGAAAATTTAATAGAAGGGCAAAAAATGATGTAATATGCACCAATTATGTAATATAATGGCAACAACTTGTGTAATATGAAGACAACAAATTCTGTAATATGCGGACACCAAAATGTTGTAATATGCGAGCAAGAAATAATGTAATATGAGGGCATGAAATTATGTAATATGCGGGCAACATATTATGTAATATATGTGCAACAAATTATGTAATATGCGAGCAACAAATAATGTAATATGAGGGAATCAAATAATGTAACATGAGGGCAAAAATATGTAATATGCAGGCAACAAATTATGTAATATGTAAACAACAATTTATGTAACACGTGGGCAAACAATTGTGCAATATGTTGGCAAAAATGTTGTAATATACGAGCAACAAATAATGTATTATGAGGGCAAGAAATAATGTTATATGAGGACAAGAACTTATGTAATATGCGGGCAACAAAGTATGTAATATGCGGGCAACAAAATATGTAATATGTGGGTAACAACTTTTGTAATATGTGGACAACAAATTGTGTACTATGCGGGCAACAAATTATGTATTTGTTTTTTGTTGAGGTTTTACGGCCCAGTCAACCTATTGGGGTCATGTCGAGCGCGGTCAGTTACCTAACCACACATTTACTAGGCAGGCTAAGTCCTCTAAGCGGTTAACCAGTATTGCGCACATTCTTTCGCCAGAAACTGACAACCTTCTTGAATCAGCGGAAGGGAGAGAATGACCGTAGAAAATATTTTATGAACAATCTCCACGAAAGAATGTTGCCGACCTCGGCGGGGGTTGAACCCGCGACCCCCTGGTCTCCAGTCGGACGGCGCATCCAACTGAGCCACCTAGGCCGGCTAACAAATAATGTAATATGTGGGCAGAAACTTATGTAATAGACAGAAAATAAGTTGTGTAATGTGCGGACAAGAAATTATGAGGTATGAGGGCAACAAATTATGTAATATTCGGGCACCAATAATGTAATATGCAGCTCATTGTAATATGCAAGCAGCAAATTATGTAATATACAGCTAATTGTAATACACGGGCAATAAACTAATGCCGGCCTTGGTTGCAAAGTTGGATGCGCATCCTTCTGGTATTCAGGAGGATGCGGTTCGAACCCTGCCGGGTTGTGCATTATTTCTTGGAGATTTGTTCATGTAATATTTTCTACGACCATTCCCTTCCACTGATTCAAGAAGGGAAGCTGTCATTTTCTGGCGAAAGAATGTGCACAATATGATTAACCGCTTAGAGGACTGAGCCTGCCCAGCAAAAGTGTGATTTAGTAAACTGACAAAGCTCGACATGACCCCAGTGGGTTGACTGGGCCGTAAATCCTCAACACAAACAAACTTTTATGTAATACGCGGACAACAAATTAAGTAATATGCAGCTAATTGTAATATGCGGGCATCAAATTATGTAATAAGCGGGCAACAAAGTATGTTATTAGCAGCTAATTGTAATATGCGGGCAACAAATTATGCAATATGCAGCTTATTGTAATATGCTGGCAACAAATTATGTAATTAGCGGGCAACAAACTATGTTATATGCAGCAAATTGTAATATGCGGGCAACAGATTATGCAATATGCAGATAATTGTAATATGCGGGCAACAAATTATGTAATTAGCGGGAAACAAATTACGTAATATACAGCTTATTGGAAATGCAGGCAACAAATTATGCAATATGCGGGCAACAGATTATGCAATATGCTGCAATTATGTAGTATGCGGACAACTAAGGCCTAGATCAAACTGCACTTTTGTGCAGTCTGGTCTAGGCCTTAGTTACCCGCTTACGGAATTAATACATATTGAAGCAAGCACCGGCGAACAGTAAAAGCCTTGATTAGGCTGCACGACTACGCAGGCTGATCATGACTGCCGTTGTTCATATTTGGCATAAAGGACCTTTTCTCAGTCTGCACATTAATAATTATCCTGACCCAGACTGTATTGCTATTGGCAGAGATGTCAGACTCAGGAAATTCTGTAAAACAATAAATCAAATTTCGCAAATAGTACCGTATCTGCCCTAATGTGTCCATTATGCGGATTATCATGATATATTTAAAGCCAAATTTCAAGAGCCGACAAATTTCAGGAATTAAAATGGCATCTTGTATCCGAAATTCGAGTCGGTCTAGAACTTGTTCTGTTTTGGTA
The DNA here is from genome assembly GCA_964016985.1 of Anodontia alba. Lineage (NCBI taxonomy): Eukaryota > Metazoa > Mollusca > Bivalvia > Lucinida > Lucinidae > Anodontia > Anodontia alba. Next base: position 328,368 of record OZ024838.1, on the reverse strand, counting down.
TCGCCAGATTGTCATAAAATACGATATTTTAATGATGTGGTTTATTAATACAATTCTGGTTAACTTGGAAAATCGAGTACAAAATGTACCTCTATATTGATTTTTAACCCATTTTAGTCTGGAGACCATCAAAAGGATAATTGGCAAACAGGGCAGAAAGCGGCGTCTGATCAGGGTCTGCACTATTCGCATTAACTTCAGGAATTTCTATTAAACATGGTAATAATTAAAACTAATCAAACACCCTGCTATTTGGGATAGACCTTGTCCAAAGTGTTGTGGTTGAATAACCCACTCGACGTAAATTGGTCAGAATAGTTCTGGGTATAAGAACATCGTAAAGAGAGGATCCTCTAGAAATACAATAAAATCTGAAAGGTTGCATTTGGAAACAAAGAGCGCTCGAAAGAACGAAAATCAGAGACTCGGTTTTATCAAGTCTCTCTATATACGGCAATGTTGTTTTCAAGCTGTATACACCCTCTAGCACTGGCTTAAGTGGTATTCTATTTTCAAAGTTATGAGAATGGGCTCAATGACCCCCTAAGAAATATTAACATAATCTGCACTATGATGCAGTAAAACATCAATAACTCAAACTACCCATGACTCGTTTAATGCGGCTGATTCGAACTCGTCTTTGAGACCCTAGAATAATTCTTCCTATAACTCAAGAAATACATATTTAGGGATATTTTAGGGACATTTTGTCATCTTATCATGAAAATGTATGCTATGTGTACTCATTAGATGAGGCGATTCTTATGACAACACTAAACATTACGAAAACAAGTCTGTTCAAATATACTGAAAATTTTACCACCAAAAAATGAAAATTTTCAGGTAAAAAAAGCTCTGATATTTATCATATTTCTGCTGAAAACATAGATTGTGGTACTCGTTAGAACCGCCTCGTCGAGGCGGTTCTAACCAGTACCCACAATCTATGTTTTTGAACAGGAATAAGAAAATAAATGTATACCCCGATAAACCCCAGTTTTACTATATAAAAGTGGGGTTTAAGGGGGTCAAAACTATATAGGCATGTTTTCATGATGACACACCATTATTTTATAGAAGATTGAAAAGACATGTCTTATTTATCCCCATTTGCCTCAGGGCCTGGCATTATGACTAACCCTCAGTGGCTCGATTTACCCATGTCTAGAACAAATTTCCATGCTCGAGCCATTGAAGTTCGGACACGGCTTGACTGAATCTAATCAGAAGGGATAAGAAAACAAATACAACATACCTCAAGCGATTCTTGTCTTGACAGGTCTTCAGAAAATGACTTATAATGCACGGTGCAAGTTAACAGCAAGATAAAAATCCCATTAGACTAGACTTGTACTGCATGCTTAGAATTCAAGTTTGCCTGAATAATCAAGTGATTTGTTATTTGTCAGCAATTTTAGAAGCCAAACGTCATATTACAATGTTTTAATATTTTAATATTAGAATACCTGTCATGATTTAGAAAGTAAAAAAGTAATTAGTAAATATTTACCTGATACAATATACCCTATGTTATCTAGAGTGTTGTATTTATAAAAGGACGAGTTTTGACAAAATTACAAATAAAACAAATGCCGTATCACAAGTTAGATCTAGTGATATTTCGGAAAAACGATCACATAAGTTAATGCCAATTAGACAGTTATAAAACAAGAATTCAATTAGTTTACTACACATAATTTCAATAGTATATCGAGACGTTAGAGGGTCTCTTTATTGCTGTAGACGTCTGGAGACCTTTAGAAATGTCATTAAAAATGCTTACGTCTGGCGCTGATGACAGTCCAAAAGGACGAGATAAAATTTGTTGAGTATCCTTTCAGATCAAATTGTTATAGAAACGAAATCAAGCTAGCGATCAAGTTTTGCTCTGTAGAAATTAGTAGAAAACTAAATTTGCTTATGTTCTGAAGCAGTCTACCTCGTTTACAAATATAGGCTATAGAGGATATTTATTCTTGCTATCTGTAACATAAATATTTTCATCGTTTGTAATGAAAACATCAGTATTTTCACGAGTGCGAAGCTCGAGTGAAAATTTGAATGTTTTCATTACAAAAGATAAAAAATTGTATGATAATTACTGAAAAACAGTAAATCTTCTTATTTTATTGTTTACATGCCAATGCGCACTTTTGACGTCATAACTAACGTCGCCAACAAAACATGGCGTCGACGTTCAGTACTTAATATGTAAATCCCTAGAGAGACAAAAAAACAAAAAGTTTCGGCAAATCAAAATTATCTTGTTACCAAATGTTCCTTGTACATTCTAATTAAGAAAATGCATACCAACACTCGATAGTTTTGCTCAGAAACAGAGATTAGAGGTGAAAACCACGAAGTGGGATCGGCATCTGTTAGGGAAACAAAAAAAAACAACCGAAGTTATCCGAAACGTGTAGTGAAAATAACATGAGCATGTTATTTTTCACAAGTGAAAATACCGTATCCTTTCACTGTGTGAAAATATCATTTTTATTTAATTCGGATATATACGTGGCGAAAAAGGTTAGGGGTATTTTATTCGTTGAGTGAAATGTATAAGTCGGTATTAAATGATCCGATCTATTATATTATGGTGTGTTTAAAGTCTATTTAAATAACAATAAGTTTCTGTAGCGTTGGAATCGGTTCCACTCTCTTGTACAAAATGAACAGGCATAATCCAACAGTAGGATTGTGTGAAAACTGTCATAAAATGCACAAGAAAATACTCAAATTTCACCTTTGAGCTTTGCCTGTCACCTCAGTAATGACATGAGCGCCAACCCTTTTAAAAGAAAACAGATTTTTGGTTAACAAATCGGGCTCAGTTGCCTGGTAGCATTAAAAATCTGAACAGTCAGTCAGTCAGTTAAGAAATCAGATCACAAAATTGACTTACTAATGACAATATCTGTGCTACTGGTGGTATGATGCCACAGCGTCGACATCTGTCAAACGACGTGCACTTACGCGCTATTGGAATGCTTAAAACTGGCATGAAGCAAGTTCAAGTTGCTAGACGTTTAGGTGTCTCACAAAGTGTGATCAGTTGCTTGCCCAACGCTAGATCAATGAAGTGTTACAGCCACTTGTTCTACCTTCATTTCAATATCATCACGTCGTGCTGCAGGATGACAACGCAAGACCCCATAGGGCGATGATAGTACAACAGTTTCTGCGGGAGAACAATGCGGATCGTCTTGATTGGCCTGCTCGATCCCCTGACTTGTCGCCAATTGAGCATGTTTGGGACATTTCGTCCAGCGTGTACGACAGAGAGTTTCTCAACCAAGAATACTTCAAGCTTTGGGCACAGCCTTGCAGGAGGAGTGGAGAAGGATACCCCAGCTACAGATTGCCAGACTCAGAAGTATGCGTCGTCGTTGTTTGGCCTGCATCGGTGCAACAGGTGGACATACGCGATATTGACACATTTCTCTGATTTGTGAGGTTTTATTGGTGACCCTAGTGATCTTCCATACACATTTTGCCTACACACTCAAATGGATGGATTGTTATTTAAAATGAAATAATGTAATCGAATATATCAATTTAAGATTTAAAGGAATGTCTTGGTTCCCTTTTATTCCACCGGAGACACAAATACCCCTAACGTTTTTGCCACGTATACATAGATTTCACTGCTTGCAATAAAATATAAAATCCTTCTCTATCACAGACATATATAGGCCGCGCCAAGCTAAAACAATGCCTTCGAACATGCTCAAAATGCACAGATTCAGATCATTCTGCGCATGAACAAACTACTATCCGGGCATTTGCTCTAGATTCAAGCACGCTGTAGTATCCATTGATTCTGTAAGCGGACAGTGAAGGCCCAGATAAGCCTGCGCCTTCGCTGTACACATATGCCCGTAGACGCGGTTTTGCATGGCGCGACTCATAAAGTCTCATCAATAAATATAAAATTCGCATTCTCTGTCTCAAATAAATCTGGACACAGTATCTATTTATTAATAAATATGTATTTCCTTTCTCTCTCTAAATCTTGTAAATTTAGTCTCGTTTAAGAATGTAAATTTGATTTCTGTGTCTCAAGTGAAATATTTGTGCATGTCTCAATTAAAGCTCATTGCACAATACGAACGTGTGGTTTGGGGCACATAGGGACAGCGAAGACCCGGATCAGCCTGCGCATCTGCTTGTTATTTCATTCAGATTGTCTCTGAAATATCACGAATTTTCATCAGATGTTTAAGCGTTCAGGGCCCGGTTGTTCAAAGTGTCGTTAGCTTAACGAGATCGTTAAGGGTCATTTCGTTAACTGTTTTTAGCGGATTCAATACACAATATTGTGATATTTTTTGCTGAAAAAAATGTGAGTAGCTTTTGCACTGCAAAAGCTACTCACATTTTTTCAGCAAAAAAATTCAGCATATTTGCGTATCACTCGATGTAAATTTTAACTAATCGTTAACTAACGACGTCGTTAGCTTTGAACAACTGGGCCCTGAGTGCTAAAGCTTAAATGTGCGTGGGAAGAAACAGTAAAGTTTCAAGTTATTGTACCTTCTTGATATATGAGCCGAACTAACACTAACATAAATATTTCCAAACTAAAACTTATGCTCACGGGAGTTCATTTCATACACATATTTAGAAATATTTCGCCAGAGAGCTGCAACATTATCATCAAGTCTGGACGTACACTTATTAAGGTGCCGACGGAACATTATAAACTGATTGATCTACAATGGCTGTATATTATTCATTAAAGTGTTAACTTAAATTCGTGACAGTTTGCTGCTTACAACGTAATTACGCTGAATATACATTACTCGTCGGGCTCAACTTGGTTCTGCTAGTTAGTTCTGACTTTCGGTTGGTGGCAGCCTTTATCATCATAATCTAATCTTTATTTTGTTAGTCATGGAACCTCTGTGTGGATCAGACAATTATATGAAGCTGGGATAGCGCCAGGATTAAACGCGAGGACAGGCTATTAATAAAACCATACTTTAGCCCCCGAAACACACACACACACACACACACACACACACACACACACACACACACACACACACACACACACACACACACAAGCAGACGCACACGAACACACACACACACGCGCGCTGGCGTACACACACACACACACACACACACACACACACACACACACACACACACACACACACACGTTTTACAGTTGACATTTCCAAGGCGGTATTCGTTGCATAGTTGTTGTTACAATTATGGTTGCTAACTCTGCTTTTCCGTTAAAAGTCACCATTTCCTCAAAAATAGACATTTAATTATCCAAGAAAGGTTTAATCAATTCATATATAGTGTTAATACAAACATAAAATGTGGCATCTGGCAGCTCGTAAAATTTCAGTTAGTCTCTCGGTTTAGAGCTGGATCAAAAATAAAATATTTTTTATCGTATCTCTGAATTAATGTTGGCAACAACATTAATACCGTATATCAATTTATTCAACCTTTCTTGGATAATAAAATGTCTATTTTTGGGGAATATGAAGCCTTTTAGGTGATGATGAGTTCAGGTTTAACGGCGCGTCAACCAATGTGAGTAATTTGCGTCAAAATGGTATATAACTTGATTTGGTATTGAGACGGCTATACTGTTGAGTCATAAATTCCTTAAGTAGTCGTCCACGTGACGTCAGAGTGCTTTTGATAGAGGATATCTGTGAAACTTGGACTGGGACCTTTGGGACATTGGCAAGCAGTGCAAACCTAGATCAGACGCCACAGAACGCGGCGTCTGATCATGGTCTGCACGGTTTGCTGGAATTACGTAAGTTTATGTTGAAAATGCTTAACCAGCGACAGCATAGCTTTAGGAACTGGCTGTCTATCTTATGAATAAATGCCAATTCAAATGGCAATTCAAATGAATAAACAAAAGCCCATTGTACAACACATGTTTGGGAGAGTAAGACTAAATAAGTGCTGAGAAGTTAGCTCAATGAACCTATGGCATAGACTGATGTTAGTTTGTCATTTTCTTACTTCTGAAAACGTGTCCTGTCTCATATAATGTATGTTTTCTTGAGCAACACAAAATACCTCGTAAAAAACTCGGTCCGTTTTGTCATTACAAAAACACACCTGTTCAAATATATTGAAAATTATACAACCAAAAAAGTAAAATTTTCAGATAAAAAAATCTGATATTTTGCATATTCCTGCTCAAAACATAGATTGTGCGTACTTGTTAGAACCGCCTTACCGAGGCGGTTCTAACGAGTACTCACATTTTATGATTTTTAAATAAATAGGAAAATTAATGTATACCCCTGTAAACCCGAGTTTTACTATATAAAAGAGGGGTAAAAGGGGATCAAAATTATATAGGCATGTTTTCGTGATTGTGTTGATTAATTCAAGTCCATTTTCCTCATAATTGGGACGTTCTTGTAAATACAATATCTGTGTCTCAAGAAAAAACAAAAATAAATAAATAAATAAATAAAAAAGAAGAAAAAATATCTTCTAAACATGCTATTGCGTGTAATGATTTTCTGTCAAGTACAGGCTATGGAATTTTCATATTACATTGTCCAGCTTTCTTACATATATTTACATCAAGATTTTCCTGCTATATTGAATCAGTAGAAACAACAGGAAAAGGCAAGCCGAGGCTAGTACGTTTGGTAACTCCCATTTGTACATTCATACCGCCTTTTCCTCATCTACCTAATCACAGATTGATACTTGGTATCATTTAGGTTTGGGCCCCATGGGAAAAAGATTTTTATGAGTCTATGCGGACAGCGAATGTTCGATCAGACTGCGCATCTGCACATTCTGATCCTGACAATGGCTGTCCGCTTACAAAATTATTGCATACTTTTAAACATGGGCATCTGCAGAACCTAAGTTCGTATATTTCTGTATTTCACACTACAGTCGAACCTCAACAGCTTGAACCCGGATGGTTAATTCGAACACATTTTTAAATCCCTGCGAAATTCATCAGATAGCTCGCGAAAACAAATATTCAAGGACATTTTCTTGTTATATCATGAAAGAAGTATGTTGAGTGCTCAATAGATTCGCTTCACCGAGGCGATTCTAATGAGTACACTCAACATACCACTATCATATAGAAGATCGAAAAGACGTCCCTAAATTGTATCCATTTGCCTTCTGACCTGGCGTTATGATTAACCCTCAGTGGCTCGAACTACTCATGTTCTGGAACAAATTTACATGGTCCCCAAGATGTTCAAATTATTGAGCCTGGACTGTATTATTGTCTTTAATGAAACGCAAAGCAACCAGTTCCTCCTCCCTCAACGAAGTGATCACATGCTGGACAGGACCAAGCAAACACAACGATCACAAATAACAAACATCACCAGAAACACGGCCTTAGAATGGGCATGATGATGTTCAGGGCCCAGTTGTTCAAAGCGTCGTTAGCTTAAGGAGCTCGTTAGTGGTCAAAATATTACCGTTCTAGCAAGTACAATATCTAATTCACAGGTATTTTTGCTGAAACATGCAAATGCAAAAGCTACTCACATTTTTTTTTTTTCAGCAAAAATATTAGCGTATATACCATATTTAATGATCAAAGTTTTAACGATACGTTAACTAACGACAGCATTAGTTTTGAACAACTGTGCCCAGATTTTTAACGACTACCAGGCAACTGAGTCACATAGAGGTAGCGCAAGGGGCAACAGTTAGAACTATCAAAGAGTTTTAATCGATCTTGCTAGTACCGAATCTTCACTAGTTACACGTGCAATTTTTGCGCCCACATGCAATTCTGAAATGTTATACCATAAGCTCATACGAACAAGCCACCAATTAGATAGGAACAAATATAACTCTGCAGCTAGAAACTAAAAGTCGCACAGTAATACAAAGAACAAACGACGTCACGGTGACTGCCTAAAAATAGATCATTGAGCTCATTGTGATATCTTTGAAATGGAGTTCTGCTCATGTATATTAGAGGGCGTAAGCAGTGTTGGAAACTTCATGCTTATGAAGAGTCTCAATAAAACGGAGACTCCCATCTTCTAATCTGTAATCTGTTCTTTGTTTCCAAAGGCAATATTTTTGACATTTTTTAAGCACTACGGAAGCTGATGGGCAAGGATTAGGATCCCGTAAAAATAGATCGCCTCCACCCCACCCCTGCAGTAATCCATGACTGACCGTTCCAATGCGGTACTCTCGTTGTGGTACTTTTGTTAATTGTTACGTAGTGTTTCGCTTTCTAATGACTTTCTTTCAACAATTATGTAAGTTTAAGATATATTCAGTTAATTAAGTTTGGGTAACAGTTGCTACTTTTTTGGGAAAGCGTTGTCAGCTCTTTTTGCCATTTGTTCATTTCTTGGCTGCTTAATTGTATTTGATTGTCTTTTCCTTTAATATTAGGGGCTTGATGTGGACCTGATTGTATCAGTTCTTGAGTTATTTACTTTATAAAGCCATCTTGGGAGAGGTGGTTAAACCAGTTTTAGGATTCTAATCTTCATCTGAGGTCCCGATAAAATTCGAATAACATAGGACCGTTCGGTTCCCATAGAGGCTTCTAAACGCAATCAGAGTTTCATCAGAGAAAACACAATTGAATAAAATATATAAAAGCTAATATTAAAATCACTACGATGAAACAAAGATGTGAATCGTGACAAAATATACACTGGCAGCTGTAATAGACGAAAACCACTAGTCTAGTTGATCCACGGAGGGCCAGACCGGACGCCTAGCCACTATCGCGAATAACCGCTTATCTTGAAGTGAAAACCTGGTTCCTGTTTAAACATGAAAATCTAACAACAAATCCTAAGGAGCAATTTCTCCTCTTTTCCATAGTATTTTCAATATACCTCTATTGGGAGACGGACTTCATAAGTCAATTGACTTTCTTCTGAATTCCATTGTATAATATTGTAATGTAGTAAACACATGTCTTGTATATATTCAAATATGTTAATATTGTACATGGAATAAACGTTTAAACTAATATACCTCTAACTTCAAGAGTCAATTTACATGTTCATTTGTGAAATGGAGTTTTTCCATTTATTTCTTCCTCATTTCTGCATATTTGCAATGTCGAGGTATGGATATCTTGATGTATTTCAGAGAGTCCCTTGGATCGACATAACGAGAGTCGACTGTACTTGTTTTGAATAGGTTAATTGAGGACAAATTTATCTTTGACACTGAAAAGAAAAAAACAACATGTAAATTAACTAATTAAGATGTGTTTTCTATTATTACCACTGAGAGAAGATAAGATAATCTGATTCACGTCTAATTAAATGTGTTCCTTATCAAACTTTGTAAGAAGCAATTTGTTCTGACTTTGTTTGCTATTGATTACATATTATGTTTGATATTGATTACATATTTATAGCAGCTACGTTCATTCTGAAGAGAACAGAATAAAAACTCTATTAAAGATAAAAGTCTTCCCAGTTCATACACAGGTGGCATTTAAAATATGGACTTGGAAGACGTTTATCTTTCATAAAGATTTTGTTCTGTTCTGTTCAGATGCATATACCAAATATAATATGGTAATCGACGTCAGTATTCTATATTTAACACCTTCTCTGAGACTGTCATTGAAACGGGTCTAACAGCAAAGTCGCAGGTCAATCTGTGCATATTTGCAATCTTATCAGGACAATTAACTTTCGGTCGCTATATAGCCTGTACCTAATGAACACGCGAGCTAATATATTAGCTTTGGCTGTTATTTGACTGCACGGGTTTACATAGTTTTTATGCAAATCTGGTACTTCACTGATGAGGCCTCTTTCGGCGGAAAGTGGCCAGTCTGGTACAGACAACTCGACACGTCAGCTATTTTTAGTTTTATGAATGGGTTCACTGCTCTCAAGAATCATTTCTTTGAGAATTTACAGCCGAAAATCAATGTCTCGACCATCTTTTGGTGTTATGGTTAGGGTTAGGGTTAGGGTTAGGGTTAGGGTTAACCCTAACCCTAACCCTAACCCTATGGTGTTCTAGATATGGGTAGTTCGAGCCACTGAGGGTCAATCATGGTGCCAGGTCAGGAAGCAAATGGCAATAATTTTGGGAATTTGTTTTTCGATCTTGTAGACAATAATAGCAAGATGAGTGTATATATTAGAATCGCCTCGATGAGGTAATTCTAATGACTACACACAAATACAATTTCGTGATAAAATTAGAAAATTTCCTTAAATATTGCTTTCTTGAGCTATCGGAAGAATTTATGAGGGACGCGAAAACGAGTTCGAATACACCAAGGTAAACGAGTCATCGTGCTATTGAGGATCGACTGCATCTATGTATCTTCACTGCAGCTGGTGTAAGTGCCGTGTTAAACGTCTTTCCTACTTCACTATAGTGTAGTTTATGTTTTCTGGTTCTTAATGATCATTGAGCCCATTTTTGAAATTTTATATGAGGGTCAATGATGAGGCCTAATTGGCCGAAACTAGCTAGTCCGGCCCACGAAACGTGACTCTTCAGCTATTTTCCATTTGATGATTTGATGAATGTGTTTATTTCCCACAAAGATTTTACAATCTATTCAATTCAAGCACACGCAGTACGACCCCGTTCCTCATGCACACTCGTTATTGAATGGCGCATTCATCACGAAAACATACCTATATAATTTTGACCCCCTTAAACCCCACTTTTATATAGTAAAACTGGGGTTTACAGCGGTATACATTATTTTTCATATTTCTGCTCAAAAACATAGATTGTGGGTACTCGTTCGAACCGCCTCGGCGAGTACCCACAATCTATGTTTTGAGCAGAAATATGAAAATTATCAGATTTTTTTATCTGAAAATTTTCAGTTTTTTTGGAGGTGAAATTTTCTATATATTTGAATAGGCGTGTTTTTTGTAATGTAAAGAGTTATTGATATGTGAAGAGTTCAGGTGTCCCCATAGTCCGTTGTATAATTCAGAACTATCTTCTTGTACTATGGCACGTTTTACACTACCTGTAAAAAAGTCAGTTTTAAAAAAGCAATTACTTAAAAAACCTTCTAAATAATGAATGAATAAATGAATGAAACCTTTCATGGGAGTTGAGAGTTTCACTGATATTTTGAGTAAAAAGGAAGTCATCGGCTTCCAGTAGGAAGTAGGAGATGGAAATATTGCATATAAGGATCGTAGATGCACTTTGTTGAAAACAGACTTAGGCTAGGAATGATTTGCAAGCGTTTTATAATTATAGGGAATTTTTGAAGCTGTTGATCAAACGATATTTGTATACACATCAAATTGTCATAGAATACAATTCATTGTACCCTCCAAAATTTCAGTAAAATCAAAGAATACAGCTTATTGTACCCAAACTGTACTTAAAGTGGTTCAATAACGAAAATCTAAAAGGTTGCGTTTGGAAACAAAGTGAAGTCGACTGTCGTTATCTCGAATTCCAAGGGACTCTCTGAAACATTTCGAGATATCCGTACCTCGACATATCAGAGTTGCGGAAGTGAGGAAAACAATAAATCGAACAACCACATTTAACAAATGAATATGTAATTTGACTCCTGAATTTAGAAATATATACGTATATACAATAATGTGGAAAAGAGGGGAATTGCTCCTTAGGAGCAATTTCTCCTCTTTTCCACAATATTTTGTTACCTGTTCTTAGATTTTCCTTGTTAACACAGGGACCTGTGTTTCACTTCGACATAAGCGGTTATTCGAGATAAGCGAGTTTGAAATAACGAGGGTCGACTGTATATACTAAGGAACAAAAATTGGAGACTTGGTTGTATTTAGTCTCTTCATATACAGCTGTGTAGTTTGCGAGGCTGTAAATGTCCATTGCACCGGCTTAAGCGGTGTTTGATTTTTGAAGTAACCAGAATGGGCTAATTAATACACTATACCAAAGACAATAAAGATATAAATAGCATACATATAGTTGTTTTCTTATTTTTTTCCCAACCCTGTTAGAAAAAACAAACAAACAAAAAACTCAAGTCGAAGCTCAATGGCTCGAACATCTTTGGGACCATGAAAATTTGTTCTAGATATGGGAAGTTCGAGCCTTTGAGGGTTAATTATAGCGCCAGGTTAAGAGACAAATGGGAATGATATATCGATTATTATCGATTTTATCTTATCGATCTTCTATAAAATAATGGTATGTTAAGTGTATTCATTAGAATCCATTCCGTGAGGCGATTCAAATGAGTACGTTCAACATAAATGGTATGTAAAGTGTATTCGTTAGAATCGCCTCCATGAGGCAAGTTAAATATGTTAAGTGTACTCATACGAATTGCCTTCATGAAGCGATTCAAATGAGTACTCCGTGAGGCGATTCAAATGAGTACACTCAATATACAATTTCTTGATAAAATAGGAAAATTTCCTTAAATATTTGTTTTTAGGAGCTATCGGAAGAATTTCGTAGGGACTCAAAAAAAAAAAAAAAAAAAAAAACAAATTCGAATTAGCCATGTAAACCAGCCAACCCGGTTCGAGCTGTTGAGGTTCGACTGTAACAATAATGCCATCGCATCCAGAAGGAATTGTTGCCGTTTTCCATTTGCTATTGCAGATTTGCTGTTTTTTTTTTTTGCCATTGTTACTCAACTATTTTCTTTTAGTGTCTCGGGAAGAATGTGCTTCATAATTGTAGCTTTTTCGTGGGAAACTTTGTTTATATATTTTGACACGAGAGTATTCAGGATGATATAACAACGTATTGATGTCGACAGAAAATTTTATTTCACAGTCAGCGCTCTACAATTTAATGAACTTTTATAAGCCCAACTGGCTACATTTTTAGCTCACCTGAGCACGAAGTGCTCATGATGAGCTATTGTGGTCAGTCAATGTCCGTCGTCCGTCGTCCGTCGTGCGTCGTGCGTCGTGCGGCGTCAACAATTGCTTTAAAAGCCTACTCCTCCTACACCCCTGGGCCAATTGACTTGATACTTGGTAGGAAGCATTGGGGTGACTTGTAGATCAAAAATAGCTAAAATCGTTCCGATCGAAAATCCAAGTTGGCCGCCATGGCCGCCATCTTGAAAATCTATTTTTCGCTTCTTCTCCTGAACCGAAAGGCCAATTGACTCCAAACTTGCTAGGAACCATCAGGGTGACTTGTAGATCAAAAACAGCTAAAATCGTGCCGATCGGAAATCCAAGATGGCCGCCATGGCCGCCATCTTGAAAATCTATTTTTCGCTTCTTCTCCTGAACCGAAAGGCCAAGTGACTCCAAACTTGCTAGGAAGCATCAGGGTGACTTGTAGATCAAAAATAGCTAAAATCTTGCCGATCGGAAATCCAAGATGGCCGCCATGGCCGCCATCTTGAAAATCGATTTTTCGCTTCTTCTCCTGAACCGAAAGGCCAATTGACTCCAAACTTGCTAGGAAGCATCAGGGTGACTTGTAGATCAAAAGTAGCTAAAATCGTATCGATTGGAAATCCAAGATGGCCGCCATGGCGGCCATCTTGAAAATCTATTTTTCGCTTCTACTCCTAAACCCAAAAGCCAATTGACTCCAAACTTGGTAGGAGGCATTGGGGTGACTTATAGATAAAAAATAGCTAAAATCGTGCCTATCGGAAATCCAAGATGGCCGCCATCTTGAAAATCTATTTTTTGCTTCTTCTCCTGAACCGAAAGGCCACTTGACTCAAAACTTGGTAGGAAGCATCGGGGTGACTTGTAGATCAAAAATAGCTAAAATCGTGCCGATCGTAAAACCAGAATAGGCACCATGGCAGCCATCTTGAAAATCTTTTTTTCGCTTCTTCTCCTGAACCGAAAGGCCAGTTGACTCGAAACCTGGTAGGAAGCATTTGTGTGACTTGTAGATCAAAAATAGCTAAAATCATGCCGATCGTAAATCCAAGATGGCCACCATGGCGGCTATCTTGAAAATCTATTTTTCGCTTCTTCTCCTAAACTCAAAAGTCACTTGACTTGAAACTTAGTAGGGAGCAACAGGGTAGACTTGTAGATCAAATATAGCTAAAATCGTTCTGATCAGAAATCCCAGATGGCCACCATGGCCGCCATCTTGAAAATCTATATTTAGCTTCTTCTCCTGCACCGAAAGGCCAACTGACTCCAAACTTGGTAGGAGACATTGGGATGACTTGTAGATAAAAAATAGCTAAAATCGTGCCAGTCGGATATCCAAGATGGCCGCCATGGCAGCCATCTTGAAAATCTATTTTTCGCCTCTTCTCCTGAACTGAAAGGCCAGTTGACTCGAAACTTGGTAGGAAGCATTGGGGTGACTCGTAGATCAAAAATAGCTAAAATCGTGCCGATCGTAAATTCAAGCTGGCTGCCATTTAGAGTTTGTTCAAATGATCACGCTCAATTGACTGGCATGCCATATATCTTCTTCTTCAAAATAAAGAACTGCTTAAATGATGATCTTTTCATTAGTTGCGATGACAGGATTGGAAAAATGTTGCATAACATCTGCATATCTGCAGTGGCTATGTCACTCAGGTGAGCGACCCGTGGCCCGTGGGCCTCTTGTATAAAGTCTAACCCTTTCAGCCGCCCGGCAGACCAAAACAGACATCTTTGCAAATAGTGAAGATCCAGATAAGACGGATCTTATCTAGATCTACTCTGTTTAGCATACTGTTTTTTTTTTAGACTGAAACCCCTATTTGTATCAGTGGACATGTCCAAATTCAAAGATGTAATGACTGTTTGAACTATTCCAAAATAATTTGCCTTGTTCTTTAATCTCAAATATCCTACACCCGCAATATTATATTTATAATTAAACCTAGAAAATCCCTTAATCAACAACCGTTAACCGGAAAACCTTCATATGGGCCGTGTGAAGCGAAAAAGTGTCATCGAACGTACGGAGACAGCGCATTCAGATCATCCCGTGCATGGGCCTTCGCTGTTCGCCTATGCTTGAAACCACGTTTTCGCATCGTGCGACCCAATTATAGCCCTCTTTAGATACAAGCCGGTTTTGGCCTTATTATGAAACGGAGGCATTTTCGAACAGAAACTTTCGAGGCCTTGAACTGACCCTGTTCACAGAAGAGATTTATGCAAACGCAATAAGTAACACTTGACATTGTCCAGCCCACTTGACACATCCGGCCTGATAAGATTCGGTCGTAGGTGTTATTATATTTTGCGTAAAGGCACCGCTGACAATCGTAACAAACGACATTCTAAAACATTTTTTTTTTTTTTTTTTTTTTTTTTTTTGGGGGGGGGGGGGGGGGGGGGACGGAAATAAGGTTAAGTATTTCATTCATGTAAAATATCAAAGATATATGTATAGATGCCCGAGAAATACCAGAATCAACGAAATACAGCCCTTCCGAAGCACCAAAAGGAAAGAAAGATTAGGAACAAATAAAGACAACATAAATGTCTCATATGAAACCAAAGACACACTAACAAAGACACACTAACAAAGACACACTAACAAAGACACACTAACAAAGAAGAACTGCAACAGAGGAACCACCTTGGAGCGGTCAGTAGGAAACTACTTAAAGGCTTACTCTCTCCGTACTTCATCATAGTGAAGATTATATTTTTATTTCCTTTGGGAATATTCAGCCCAATTCTGGTATCTTTGTAAAAAGAGTTCTGCTCATGTATACGCTAGAGGGCGTAAGTAGTGCTGCAAATTTCATTACTGCTTATGAAGCGCTCAATAAAACCGAGACTCCAATTTTCTATCTGTAATGTGTTCTTTATTTCCAAAGACAACCGTTTAGATTTTTATTTTACTTCACCTATATGTAGTCAAGTGCCGTGTGGCGGCGGTAGACCGCCGTACACAATCACAGGGCAGATTATAGTCTTATTTCCTTTTCGGACCATTGAGGATATTGAAGTATCTGTGAAAATGGAGTTCCGCTCATATATACGCTAGAGGATGCAAGCAGTGTCGCAAATATCATTACTACTTATGAAGAGTCTCAGTAAAACCGAGACACACATTTTCTATCTGTAATGTGTTCTTTGTTTCCAAAGACAACCGTTTATACTTTTATTAAACCAGTTTTACTCGCTCGAAACATCACCCTTAACCCTAAAAATGCCAAGAAAACCTGTATCTCAAAATATCATCTGTTTATGTCGCCTTCTGAATATTCTTGCAAATTTTTCAATCCGATTTTTGCATACAGACAAACAGTGTGAACCCTGACCAGACTGGTCCTAGAGCAGCAGTCTGATCTGGATCCACACTGTTTGCAGAAATGACTTTTAAAATCACAAGCAGATGACAAAGCAGTCGACAATTGTTGAGATTGGCAGTTTAAGGGTTAATTCTGATGCACACATACACTTTTTCTCTAAACGCTTTCACTCTCTTTTCATTTTTTTCCTTTTCTCTTCCTTCTGCTGATTGCTGATTCAAGAGGGGTAGTTGTCAGTTTCTGGCGGAAGAATGTGCCCAATACTGATTAAGTACTTAGAGGTCTAAGCCTGCCCAGTAAACGTGTGGTTAGATAAACTAACCGCATCGACATGGCCCCATTAGGTTCACTGGGTCGTAAAAACACACAAACAAGCAAAACTTCTTTCCTTTCGCCAGTCTTTCCTTTCGTTATTATTTATTCAGTCAGCTAGTTAGTTAGCATTGGCGTATGCATGGTACAATGTTTCGATTTGATGTCCGTGAACTGAGTGTTGTGTTTGTAAGTGGTAAATTTGTTATTGAAACCACATTTTTTTTTGTACACGAAGCTGAAATGCATGTCCACGAAAGCGGTGAACTAGACTATATCTAAAAACCAGTACCGCACATGTTAACCATACTACGTTTGCTTTGGTTGCTATAAGCATCAGAAAATGTTTCATTGTTGTCATCAGACAACCTCCTTCTCGCATAAACTCATTCGGTGAATGGGTTCCTGCTAGTCTGCATTATTATAAAGTGAACTCAGTGGTTTGTGTCCTCATTCTACAGCTTCTTAAAGTAGACATAAAACTGTCACTCTTAATGTGAGTGGCGACGAATCTCATTACCTATTAGAATGCAACGGCGCTTCAAGGCAATCCAACGTCATGATGCAGTCTGGCTGATAACTATGATTTATTCACTTATTTGATAAGTTTACAATGATACGAGCTTCGTTATGGGGAAAAGAGACGATATAGCTTATGCATATGCGAACAGCAACGGTTCAGACGAGCCTGCGCATCCGCACAGTCTCGTCAGAACCGTTGCTGTTCGCTTACGAAAGTGGTAGGTCATGGGGAATTCAGCTATAGAACTAGAAATGTGGCATGGGCATGCGCACTGAAAGATTGATTCAACGGAAAGCCCGAAGAGCCGTTTTCTCGCTACGAGACTCATGCGGTGCATTAAAGGTATTGCCACTGTTAAAGCAAACCGGTAACTCTACAAATCAATTTAATGTCAGGAAATTAAGTCAGTCATACAATACTACGAAAATCTCATTTTTATCTACATAAAAGAAATGCCAGGCTTAGACTGAATTTTGTCATCTCTGCACCAAATACGCGTGTTTCGGCCACCAAGGCCACGCCTGTGGTACTTAAGACATGTCTGGCAATTACGCAAGAACAGTATTAAAGCAAGTTGAAAAGCAAACATATTTTTTGGAAAGAAAGTTTCATTTTGGCTTTCTGCTTGTAGTGTTTTGATTGTGTTGCCGTTGCATCAAGTGCGTTCTTCTTTCCCTTCAGTGACTTGGACAGAAGGTGGTTGGTAATTGTATCGATTCCTGATAATTGCCGTCCTTGCTATAAACGTGTTGGGACTGGGCCCAGTTGTTCAAAGCATCGTTAGTTTAACAGGCTCGTTAGTGGCCAAAATGTTAACTGGTCTAGTAAGTATAATATCTAATTCACAGGTATTTTTGCTGAAAAAATGTGAGTAGCTTTTGCAAAAGCTACTCACATTTTTTCAACAAAAATATTAATGTATATGCCATATGTCACGATCAAAGTTTTAACGATATGTTAACTAATGACATCGTTAGTTTTGAACAACTGGGCCCTGGATTTCAACATTCAGTCGTATAAAGACGGGGGAAATTCTACATTTCTATTTAAAGAACAAATTATACTCATAACCCTGTAACAGTGAACGGTTGGTCTTGTCATTCTTCTATCATAAAATGTTGTAAATGGACATGCATTGGATCTTTCCTTGGTCTCTCCATTTCTGTTTTGCATTTAAGCCAGCGTACGACAAAACCTACAATAAGCCTTCTACAGCCTCCAGGCTATTCAAAGAGGCCCAACGCCCGACGCCCGACGCCCGACGCCCGCCAACCCGGACATTACTATTTTAAAGGACGGTATAAAAAACTTATCTGAAAATGAATAAAACAAAACTACAATGCAAAGAATGTAACTTGAGTGTCTTGGTCTCCGCTTATATGTTCTATCTATAAAGTGCCATGTTTGTTCCTTTGATTGCATGTGATAATGTTTAGTCCATCGTCACCGGCCCGACGCTCGTCCGTCACGTGACATACGGTAAGGAGATAAGATGTTGTAATGTTTTGGGTAAACGTGGTATATACATGTATTAGACTGATTTACTTTCACTCTATCTTCATATTATTTATATTCTCATTTCTTGAAAATTGTTCATTTACCCAATCCTTAATGTTTAGCATGCTGTGTAAAATTTCAGCAAACGACATTTTGAAACGTTCTTCTTATTTTCTCAGATAATAGGATTTAACACTTAGTGCAAATTGTCACTTTGGAGGACAATTTGCATGAAATGTCAAATCATATTCTGGGCACAATTAGAAAAATATCATCAATTTGTCGTCTGCTGAATTTGCTAATAGAGTGGCAAAGGTTAAGCATATGGTTCAGATTTGGTTCTATGTACGCAATTTCCCTAATTAAGCAAATAACTTGAGCTAATTTAAGGCGAAGACAAACACCCTGTTGGATTGAATGCTTAAATATTTGCAAATATCCTTACAAATATATACCTGACATCAATAGTCAAATCAGCCTTTACTGAATTGTTTTATTAACTAGATGAATAGTAACGTGGAAAATTTACTTTCTAACATGTGCGCCCAAGGAAGACTTAAATCAGCCTGCGCATCCACGCAGTCTGATCAGAGTCTTCGTTGTCCGCATGACGAAACTTTGCATTCTTGGATATCCAAAATGCGTCCAGTGAAAATTCTGATCTGCGCGAATGCGCAGGCTGATCTGTATCTTCGCTGGACGCACATGTCCGAAGGTACGTTTTCTGGCTTTGTGGCTTAAATTAGTTCTTGGCCATTAGAATATGTTCTGTTATTCTGGAACACATTCAAGGTTTTTTGATTTGACGTACCGTATTCATCCATAGGATTCAGACAGACATGTCTGAGTAAACAATGTAGACCTAGGCCAGATTGTATTGGTACACATATTGATCTCGGCTTATCTTATCTGCTTGCAGACCAACTCAAGATACTATGGAATATTTTTACGAAAAACAAAGATCCTGATCAGCCTGTATGGGGTTTTATTTTAAGAAATCTCAATCTCGTGCATACAGATTTATGGGACCTCACGGATTAGTTGAATAGCAATATAGAAATGGCGCTTGAACAAAATCGTAAAAAAGTAATAAACAAAACTAATGAAGTAATAATTACACGAATTGTATTCATCAATGTTTTGTGTTTTTAACATGCAATAACTAAACAAGAAATGTCAATAAGCAGTGCTGATTAGATACCCGCCCAGAAACCAAAACGTAACGGACGGAAGGACAGACGGACAGACAACGTGAAGACAGTATACACCCCCACCCCCGCTGTTTGGTCCAAACTGATTGATTGTCATCTCTCCTGAAAAGGGGTCTACTCACCATTAGCAGCACATTCTTTCCTTTTAGAGCAGACACGTGCTCAGAAGGGGTTTGGTGTGCAGGATAAATAGAAAGTCACATAAATTATCTCCCTTGTGAAAAATGACTGAAAATCTACCAAGTATATCAAGTACTCTTAGACACATCAAAATGAAGTTATAAAAGGACCGGGCATGCGCACTGAAAGATTGATTCAACGGAGAGTCCACCCAGTGATAGGTGTAAACAGCACAGACTCAAGTCCGTCTACGCGTCCACATATTCGGTTCAGAATCGTCGCTGTTCACTTGAACAATATACAACTTATGAAGTACCCACAGAGCAACTAGTGATTACATTGATTAGGTTGCTGGTGTACGCAAAGTCCTCGCTGTGCAGCAATGTCACATTGTTGTTTTGGCTATGCCCTGTCTCATATTTTCCACCCACTAGTCTGCTTTTTAATAAAGTGAACTCAGTGATCTGTACCGTTTATTCTACAACTCCTAAAAGTAGAAATGAAACTGTCACTTTTAATGTGAGTGGCGACGAATTTCATTACCTATTAGAATGCAATGGTGCTTTCAGTCAATCCACCGTGCCTCATGTTGCAGCCTGGCTGATAACTATGATTTATTCACTTATTTTACAATGATTTGAGCCTCGTTATGGGGAAAGAGTCGATATAGCTTATGCATATGCGAACAGCGAAGGTTCAGGCGAGCCTGCCCATCCACTCAGTCTCGCCTCGCCAGAATCTATGCTGTTCGCTCACGAAATCGGTAGGACATGGGAAAACGTCAGCCATAGAACTAGTCATGTGGCCTCGCTAAAAACCGGGTATGCGCACTGAAAGATTGATTCAACGGAAAACCAACTCAGTGGTATGTGTAAACGACAAAGAATCAATTCCGTTTACGCATTCATACAGTCGGTTCAGAATCGTCGCTGTTTACTTGAACCATATACAACTTATGGGGTACCCACACAGTAAACAATGATGACACTGATTAGGCTGCGGGTATACGCAAAGCCCTCGCTAGTCAGCAATGTCATATTGCTGTTTTGGCTATGCCCTGTCTCACATTTTCCATCCACTACTAATCGGCCACCTCTCAAAGAAATGAGAAGATAAAACAAGCCTCTCAAAGAAATGAGAAGATAAAACAAGCCTCTCCAAGAAATGAGAAGATAAAACAAGCCTCTCAAAGAAATGAGAAGATAAAAATAACTTCTCAAAGAAATGAGAAGATAAAACAAACCTCTCAAAGAAATGAGAAGATATAACAAGCCTCTCAAAGAAATGAGAAGGTTAAACAAGCTTCTCAAAAAAATGAGAAGATAAAACAAACCTCTCAAAGAAATGAGAAGATAAAACAAGCTTCTCAAAGAAATGAGAAGATATCAAAGAAATGAGAATGTAAAACAAGCCTCTCAAAGAAATGAGAAGATAAAACAAGCCTCTCAAAGAAATGAAGATAAAACAAGCTTAAGAGGAATTGATACACAGTAATGAAAGACAACTCTGTCAGAAAGGATTTGCTGGCCCTGCTAACAATGGTCTATTCTAAAAAGAACAACAACAAAAAAAATAAATAAATAAATAAACACACACACACACACACACACACACACACACACACACACACACACACACACACACACACACACACACACACACACATATATATTTGCTCAAAATCTTTCTTTTTGGAGTAGACCCTTCGAAAAGGAACGTGACGTTCATACAACAGATCGAAAAAAAACAACAACAAACAAACAAACAAACAAACAAACAAACAAAAAACAGGAAAACACACACACACACAGAAACATACACAATAACTGGAGTTCCAAGAGAACGAACGATCGGAGAATCGCGAAACCTCACCTTTAATTCTGACGCAGCTCCAAACAATCCTCGTAGTTTTACGGAAATAGCCGATTTGTTTTGTTTCTTTGTTTACATTAACAAACAATACAGAACAAGAAAAGAAAATTATTTTGATAAAAATGAAGACAGAATTAATTTTAGTTTAAACCTAATTTACTTGCATATTATCAATTACACGAATAATAGCAAACAATAGCAAACAGAAAATCAAAATACTAAACGGGATTCGAAAAAAAAAAAGCCTGGCGACTTATATTAATTCGTATCCTAAGAATAAAGTTTTGTTTGTGTTGAGGTTTTAAGGCCCAGTCAACCTAATGGAGTCATGTCGAGCTCGGTCAGTTTACCTAACCACACGTTTACTGGGCGGGCTTAGCCTTCTAAGCGGTGACCAGTATTGTGCACATACTTTCGTCAGAAACTGATAACTACCCTTCTTGAATGAGTGGAAGGGAAAATATGACCGTAGAAAATATTTCATGATCAATCTGCATGAAAGAATGTTGACGACCAGGCGGGGCTCGAACCCGCCACCTACTGATCACCAGTCGAACGTGCATCCAACTGAGAAAACATGTTTTAGATTAGAAAAGGGCTGACCCTTGAGAAAATGGATAACCCTGACCCATGGAGAAAATTCACAAAACTTAAAACTGTTGACGTGTCCTGTTTTCTGAGCTATAATCATCGTACTTTATCGTGAGAAAAAACCCTTATGTTACATGTATATGCGAACAGCGAAGGTCTAAATGGGCCTGCACATCCGTGCAGTCTGTTCGTCAAAACAAACTACAATATAAATCAATTCTGTAAGCGGGCAAAATTCACAGGTTGATCAGGGCCTGCGTTGTCCGCAAATTGCATAAGGGCCCTTTTCGTGCGTTGCGCATCAAATATTTCAGCCAATAAGGTCCAATCAATGACCCTCATATAACAACAAAAACACTCCTATGTAATTTTGACCCCCTTAAACCCCACTTTTATGTAGTAAAACTGGGGTTTAATGGGTTATACATTATTTTTCTTATTTCTGCTCAAAAACATAGATTGTGGGTACTCGTTAGAACCGCATCGCCGAGGCGGTTCTAACGAGTACCCACAATCTATGTTTTAAGCAGAGATATGAAAAATATCAAAGTTTTTTCCTGAAAATTTTCAGTTTTTGGGAGTGAAATTTTCTATATATTTGAATAGATATGTTTTCGTAATGATTTTTAAAAAATCCGGGAATGGGCACATTGATCACAAAGGACCGGGGCCCAGGTTTACAATCGTCCCACAAGTCAAGGTCGACCTTAACTTTAAGGATCGAGAAATGCAAAGTACATGTTGCGCTTTCCTTAAGCTGATTTTTTAACTATGAAATAAATAAGTACAGTTCGAAATCGTGTACTAAACATACATAAAACTGTTCATTTTAATTGATTTTAAATATCTTATTTAATATCTTAAATTTTAGGAGGTAAAGTTAAGGTCGGCCTAAACTCTGAGGAATGATTGTAAACCTTGGCCCAGAAAATATAAACCATGCAGAACTTCAGGAGACAAAAAAATCATTAAAACTTTTAATTTTTAACTTAAATCTTAAAAATGCTGTGAACAATCCCAACGCCGACGAAAGTGCAATGGCATGTCTTTAATACGGTAGAGCTAAAACGGCAAAAAACAAAGTTAATGCAAACTTCTCAAAGCAAAGAAAGTGCAACAGCACCTTCTTCATTTTAGTAGATGCGAGGTAAAACACGTCAGACACGAACAAAGGCTAAACTTCTGAATCAGTTGCAGCAATGTTATGTAAAACCTTTGAAAACAGCCTTCTCCCTTAGAAGTTTTTTTATGCCATGTGTGAATAGCTAAAGCCAAGATCAGCGTGCAAATCCGTCGAAATATGCTATTATTTCCGCGTTGGTAAAGCGAGCAAGTAGATCAGTCAGCGCTTTTGCGTAGGCTGACCTGTGTCTTTGTTACCCACATATGTGTATCTGGTGTCTGTATATGTGATAAGATTCCTTTTAGCGTGTTGTTTATCGCGTGACGTGCAGTCTACAGAAGTATATGTTCTAGGAGTGACCGAATATCTGTTGTAGATACAGTCTTTCAACAATTTGGTGACGGACGTAATCTGCTTCCCCAGGCCATAAACGCAAGTAATCACCATAAATTACAACTGGCTATGTCGATTTAATGGTATTGTCTCAAGACTGATGGCTTAATACTTTAAGCGGAAGAATAATATAGGAATCTGAGTAGACGTAGCTTTATAATTAAAGCTTTTTCTACATAGGTGACAGAAAAAAGAATGTACTGTTACTCTGTACTTTTAATAGCATATGGGAGAAATTGATTTTTATGCTGTTTTATACTTATGCACTATGATGACGAAAAGTCTGAAAAAAAAAAAATGAAATAAAAATAAAATGAAATAAATAAATAATAAAAAGTAACGCTTTGTATTCAAGCGTATTTATCACTAAAGTTTACACTAACATGTCCTTGCGCTACGAAGAATTATACCTACTCTCCTTTCGACATCTTTTAGAAAGTCTTTTTTTACCAGGCGCTATACACAAAAGAAGTTAATTTGCAAAATTTTAGCATGATTTAATGCAAAATCTTTTTGCCGTCAGTACCTATGCACAAAAAAAGTTTTATTCTAGTCAATGGTTTAAAATGTCGAATATTTTCATTTGATCTATGGCTGCAAAATATGCAAATATCGACAGGGTATATAGGTTGTTTGGGTACAGGTTTCAACAAGCTCCACTTATTAAAAAATTCTGAAATTTTCACAATATTGTATCAATAAATAAAAGCAAAAACTATTTTTTATGAAAAAATTCCCAAAATCGGTTTACTGTAAAAAGTGCATAGGTCAGGCCCATTTTGGCTGTAAAATGAATTTTACACTAAATATTTGAAAACAACTTGCAGAAACAGAAAGACAGACGGTTCCTAATAAGATATAATCAATCAGAACCATCACGAAAACATGCCTATATAATTTTGACCCCCTTAAACCCCACTTTTATAAAATAAAACTGGGGTTTACAGTGGTATACATTATTTTTCTTAGTTCTGCTCAAAAACATAGATTGTGGGTACTCGATAGAACCGCCTCGTCGAGGCGGTTCTAACGAGTGCCCACAGTCTATGTTTTGAGCAGAAATATAAAAAAAATATCAGAATTTTTATCCGAAAAATTTCGTTTTATGGTGGTAAAATTTTCAGTACATATGAATAGGCATGTTTTCGTAATGAAAACATTTTCATTTAGAATAAAGCGCCAAGCAGAAAACGCCTTTCCAAAAGATGTCGAAAGGACAACTATAAAGAAGTTCTCATACCTAAGTTCTCCGAATGTTGTAGTTTAGCCTAGTGACTGAGAAGACAAAATCTTTAGCAGTATTTTGTATTACTGTGAGAAACAATACGTTTGGCATTATCTGGTATTTTATCACTGCAAAGAAACAAATTTTAGCAGTGCTATTTTACTTAAGAGCTAAAAAGAAAGCAATTTTAGCACTATTTGATACCTTACTGCTGTAAAGAAACTAACTTTAGCATTATTTTCTAATTAAGCGCCGTGAAGAAAGAAAGGAATCAAACCTTAGTACTATATATATTTAAATGCTATGAAAAGCAAACTTAAGCACTATTTTTATTTTAGAGCTGTGAAGAAAAAAATGTATTTTGTATTGTAAAAATCAAACTTTAGCACTATTTTGTATTTTAGCACTGCGACAAAAGCTCCATTTTGTATTGTAGTACTGTGAAAATTAAACTTTGGCACTATTTTGTATTTTAGCACTGCGACAAAAGCTCTGTTTTGTATTGTAGTACTGTGAAAATCAAACTTTAGCACTATTTTGACATATTTTAACACTGGAACAAAAGCTCTATGTTGTATTGTAGTACTGTGAAAAACAAATGTACACATTATTTTGTCATTGCAACGATCAACAGCAATGCAGATGGGGGACGTGGGTGGGGTAAGTATGATCAGGCAAACAACAACTTGCCTTCGAAGTTATAAAACTTTTTCATGCTCATTTCAGCTTCAGCTGAGCACGAAATATATCTTGCAAATGGATCTCTAATTACTAACAATTGTATATTCTTTCTTTCTAAATACAGCTGAACATGAAAATTTCCCTGCTTATAAATATAAATACACAATTTACCACTTTTTTTTACCTATGTTTCTCTATAACTATTGCTTTTCTAAACCCTTTCTGCCAATACTATTACCTCAGTTGTTGAAATTGAATAAAACCCTTAGTTTGTTTATATTGTTTGTTTAAATGCATATGAACAGTTATTAAGATACATATCCATTAATTCAGAGTACATGATCTTCTCCTTTTTTTTTTATATTTGTTAATATTAAGGAGAAGAACTAAACATGTGTCACTGGTCTCATTCTGACCCTTTATTATGTGTTGTCACAACATTATGTGTGTACACATGTATACTTTGTGAAATAAAATTTGTTTAAACCAAATATAAAAATGCCAACGGTTGTTGGCATTTTCATATTTGTTAGCAGAGAAAACTTCATACATCTTCGGCAGAATATTGTATTGCAAACCGAACTACACAGGAAACGATTCTCGTAAAACAACCTCATTGTACGTTTGAGTAGCGAAGGGTATGGCTAGACTTGGCACTGCTTGTTATACAATTTCTAGAAAGACGAATATCATGAAGGCGAAAGACAAAAGTCCAGACTAGGCTTATGAGTTCTTATACAGAATTTCGTCCGACGCGTCTAAATAGTAAGGAAGGAAAATTACTGAAACGATTTTTATTGTGATGTCCTTTTTATGTCATTCACCCTTATCCAGTGCTTTTGAAGGCAGTGTTCTTGTGCTTCTGACCTCCCGTGCGTATCTTCATATTCATTTGTCTAGATGTCCTTGGGGGAAAAAGAGATTTGTTACGGTACAGAAATACCGCCTTGGAAAAGGCGCCTTAATTGTGAGAACAATTGCTGAAACGACTTTTTTTTTTTGTCATGTCCTTTTGTGTCATTAACCCTTAACCAGTGTCTTTGGAGGCTGTGTTCTGTGCTTGTGACCTTCCGTGCGTATTTTCATATTTATTTTTCCAGATCTCCCTCAGGGAAAAAAGAAAATCTGTGACGGTACACAAATACTGCCTTGGAAAGGTCAATCGCATTACTATTAGACTTGGACTTTGCTCAGGCAAACAAGAGCTCGTTAAATCTGTATTTCCGGTATAATACCTGAGCCGCACCATCAGAAAACGTACCTTTGGACATGTGCGCACAGCAAAGATTCAGATCTGCCTGCGCATTCGCGCAGTCTGATCAGAATCTTCACTGGCCCCTTTTTGGATATCCAAGGATGCAATAATTGTTCATGTAGACAATGATGACTCTGATTAGACTGCGCCGATGTGCCGGCTGATTAGAGTCTTCGTTGGGCACACATGTCAGAAGGTATTTTTTCTCTAGCTGTGGCTCATTTTTTCTCACAAAATTCTCCTTGTACTTTCTAACAGCGAAGAACATAACTGGACTGCGCAAAGCTTGCCATAAAGATTCTAGAAAGATGAACAATCGAGAAGGCGAATGACAGAAGGCCGGGCTAAGGCTGGGTTTTATACGACATTAGTCTATTTATCATGGCGCGTCTTAACACATTGCATGCTGGGTAAAACATTCCGCAGATATTTTGAAATATTTCCTTATTTTCCTAGAAAATAAAATTTGGCATTTTATGCAAATTGTCTCCTTAGCAGACAATTCGCATGAAATGTCAGATTGATTCAGTAGTTTCGACGAACAAATAGAAATATATCATTAATTTGTCTTCTGCTGAATTTGCTCATGACATGGTAAGTGTTAATAGTACGGAAGGTTGCAGAAACGACTAATTATTGTTCAGCACTTATGTCGGTCACCTCAACTAATGAACCTGTAATTTTGCTTTGAAGCGTTCATTTGAAAAGCAAATCACTGCGAAAAAGAATGATATGGGAATGGACAAGCTGAGGTGACACTTATCGCTTCAATATATACTAAAAAATGGTAAACAAGTATTAGCTGTTACAAAAAAAAAGCTTGATCTACACAATGTGTGCTAAGCGTAGACCAAACTTGTTCGTGAAAGCTAATACTTGGTTATGATAACATTGAGCAGTTCATGGAAAATAGCATTGGAACAGTCTATGACCTTTAATAAGGTTCTTCCGGGGCAGTATCAAAATCTATGATTGTCTACGCCCTTGGGATTAAACAATAAACTATGTATTACATGTAGAAGATACCATAACGTTGAAGCAAGGTAGTTTCATCGTTGAGTGACTTTTTAACGTTGTGTGCCTGCTGAGTCAAACAACATAATACGCACGCACGCGCGCACGCGCGCACACACACACACACACAAGAAAACAACGCAATTATGCAGCCAGAGTTTCAATGCTACGGTATTAATTTCGATGGTTGACTCAACATATTTACACTCCATGAAAAAAAGTACCTTTTGACGGTATCATCCCCATTTCGTTAAATATCATAAAACTGCAAATTCCAGAGAGAAATTTACATATTTATGTTTTAAAGTTTTAATCAAAAAACACAAAACTCAAATGGCATCACAGATTGTTGCATTGTGGGATATAAATATAGCATTGTGGATAATTTATAGCAATGAAGTTTTCAGATATGAAAAATGTCCTATTTGACTTTCATCTGGCATAATTT
This sequence comes from Anodontia alba, assembly GCA_964016985.1. Taxonomy (NCBI): domain Eukaryota; kingdom Metazoa; phylum Mollusca; class Bivalvia; order Lucinida; family Lucinidae; genus Anodontia; species Anodontia alba. Next base: position 299,944 of record OZ024838.1, on the reverse strand, counting down.
CACAATGGATTGGATTTTTTATGCTGTTTTCGGCAAAATTATTCGTATTGACAGCATTATCAGAATATACCAATTTCATTACAACAGTAAAACTTTGTCATTTGATCTTTAATTTAGTGTGAACAAATTGATTTATGTGATTTTAGCAAGTATGATTCCTGGAAATAAAATAAATTAAGAAGAAGAAGAAGAAGAAGAAGAAGAAATGTAAAAATCCACATGTACTGAGTATAGTTAAATTAATTCTCTTCCCAAACCGCATATAACAGTTATTGAATTTTTTTAATACTTCAGAAATACTTTTTTTTCTTTTATTTAAATGGGACTTTTTTTTCTAATGGACTCACCATTCTATCATCACAGTTACATGTATATAATATGATTTACACGTGTTATGTTTTTTTTCTATGAGGTTTCCCGACTGTGTTATGATGCCTCTATCCTAGCCAAACAATCATTTTGTATTGTTTGCTATTGTACACTTGAACAGTTGAACCTAGGATGATATTTGGCGCAAGAAGAATCAATTTAAAGTCCCTGTTATTTTTTACTACTGACCGTCTTAACCCATTTATGCCTATCGTTCCATAAAAGGGACATTAGCAAACTGTGCGGACCCAGATCAGACGCCACAGAACGCGGCGTCTGATCAGGCTCTACACTGTTTGCATTACACTTAGGAATTTCCACAAAATATACTTATCATACAAACTAGTCAGAAATCCCCTATTTGGAAATAGACCGGTTAGAAGAGTCCACTCGCATAAATGGGGTAAGGCGGTGGTCGGATGTAGATCGGATGCTAGCTGCAGATCTTTATCATGTTTTGTTCGTAGTCGTATTCAATGTACAGACAACCTTCACTATACTGACACTCGATACACCGACAAAATTCGTTATAATGACAATTTGACTGTCAGGAGACCTTCGCTTAAGAGATAACAATTAGTCACAGATTATGCAAGAATATTGTTTTTAATACTTTAAAGAAACATATGTTTTGGATATTTGTTAGACTCGCCTCAGTGAGGCAATTCAACAAATATCCGAAACATATGTTTTATGAGGAAATAAAAACAAAACAAGACCTTTCTTACATATCAATTGCTCATTAAGTATTCTATACAACAGCAAATTCATTTTAATGGCAACGTCTTTGGGAACAAATACTGTCGTTGTAACGAGGGTTCACTGTATTGTTGTTAGTTCACTGTATTGTTGTTTTTGACGGATCCTGTCTAACATTGTGATTTTCTCATTGGAGAAGAGAGAACTGGTCTCTTTGCTTTTCTTTGTTTTATGGCTTGTGTACTGTCTGTCAGGGTTTGTTTACTTTTCCCCTTGGTGTCATTGGTAGGCTATATTCGGTGATTGTGGCTCTTCCTGGACTTCTTCTGTATCATTCTAAATAACAACTGGCTATGCCAAAACCCTGTAATACTTACAAAGGTAATGATTATCAATAAAGCTATCTGTTACTGATGCAAGTCCTTTGATCCAAGTTTCCTTAAAAATCCAAACTGATATTCTTCCGAATCATTGCAAGTTTACTAGACTGGCTCAAGTCGTTTCTGCATTTTTTTTTTGGTCATTCTTTATCACTTCCTGTGGCTGTATTTGTCTCTTTAATCCCATTGCACTGTTTTACTACTATCTTTTCCACTAAGGGACATGATTTATCAAATCAGTATAAGCTGTACTAGATTGTAAACCTTTGAAAAGAAAAGAGAAAGTAGAAAAGATAGAGTCTGAAGACAGACTACAAGTTTACCTCAACTTGTGAGTTTAGGGAGAGGAACCAAATAATCATACAGCTTCCGTTCTTATCCTTTTGAATATGTTATTTGTTATATGTACAGTCGAACTTCAATGGCTCGAACATCTTAGGACCATTAAAATTTGTTCGGGACATGGGTAGTTCGAGCCACTAAGAGTTAATCATGACGCCAGATCAGGAAGCCAATGGCGATAATTTAGGGAAATCTTTTCCATCTTTAAACAATAATGGTATGTTGAGAGTACTCATTAGAATCGTCCCGAAGAGGCGAATCGCCTCGAAGAGGCGATTCTAATGAGTACACACAACATACAATTTCATCATAAAATAAGAAAATTTCCTAAAAGTTTATTTTCTTGAGTTATCGGAAGAATTTCGTAGGGACTGAAAACAAGTTCGAACTAGCCATGGTAAACGAGCCATCGGTGTTCAAGCCATTGAGGTTTTACTGTATATGTCAAAGTGTTGAAATAAAATATGTTTGAAATGAGTTTAAGCATATTATTTTCCAGTTTTCATTTCACTTGCAATAAAAAAGTATATATACGTGGCAAAAAAAGTTAGGGATATTTGTATGTACGGTGAAATAAAAGGAAACTAAGACTTATCTGAAATCTGAAATTGATATATTTGATTACATCATTTCATTTTCAGACAAAAATCCATCCGTTGGAGTCTGTAGCACTAGAAATGAATGAGAAAATTTGTATGGAAGATCACTAGGGTCATCTATAAAACCTCACAAATCTGTCAATATCGCGTATGTCCACCTGTTGCATCTATGCAGGCCACACAACGACGACGCATACTCCTGATGAGTCTGGCAATCTGTAGCTTGGGTATCCTCCTCCACTCCTCCTTCAAGGCTGCGCCCAAAGCTTGGAGCGTTCTTGGTCGTGGAACTCTCTGTCGTACACGCTGGCCGAGAATGTCCCAAACATGCTCGATTGGCGACAAGTCAGGGGATCGATCAGGCCAATCGAGATGATCCACATTGTTCTGCTGCAGGAACTGCTGTACTATCCTCGCCCGATGAGGTCTTGCGTTGTCATCCTGCAGCACTACGTGGTGTTGTTGAACAAAAGGCAGAACAACCGGCTGTAGCACTTCATTGGTGTAGCGTTGGCCTGTCAGAGTTCCGTTAAGTACAAGCAGCTCTGTACGGGAACGAACAGATATGCCGCCCCATACCATAAGACTTCCTCCTCCATACCGGTCATGTTCAACAATGGCGCAGTTCGCGTACCTCTCACCTCTGCGACGCCAAACGCGACGTCGTCTGTCAAGCATATCCAGCAGAAACCGTGACTCGTCAGTAAAGAGTACAGTCGCCCATTGTTGGTTAGTCCATCGACGATGCTGCCTTGTCCATGCTAGCCTAGCTTGTCTATGTCTCTGGGAAGGTGGCACCCCAACGTAAGGTCGCCGAGCTCTAAGTCCAGCGCTGTGAAGTCGATTCCGCACGGTTTGAACAGACACTCTTGTTCCAGTAAGCGCCGAACAACTGCGCGAACGTCTCTCAAGAACTGGAACAAAAGTGTCTGTTCAAACCGTGCGGAATCGACTTCACAGCAAACTGCGCCATTGTTGAACATGACCGGTATGGAGGAGGAAGTCTTATGGTACCACATAGTGCTGCAGGATGACAACGCAAGACCTCATCGGGCGAAGATAGTACAGCAGTTCCTGCAGCAGAACAATGTGGATCATCTCGATTGGCCTGATCGATCCCCTGACTTGTCGCCGATCGAGCATGTTTGGGCCATTCTCGGCCAGCGTGTACGACAGAGACTTCCACGACCAAGAACGCTCCAAGCTTTGGGCGCAGCCTTGCAGGAGGAGTGGGGAGGATACCCCAGCTACAGATTGCCTCATCAGGAGTATGCGTCGTCGTCGTGTGGCCTGCATAGATGCAACATGTTGACATACGCAATATTGACCGTGAGATTTGTGAGGTTTTATTGGTGACCCTAGTGATCTTCCATACAAATTTTCGCATTCACATCTAGTGCTACAGACGCCAACGGATGGATTTTTGTCTGTAAATGAAATGATGTAATCAAATATATCCATTTCAGATTTGAGATATGTCTCAGTTTCCTTTTATTTCACTGTACATACAAATATCCCTAATTTTTTTGCCACGTATATATACACAAGAACAACGTTTAAGGAATGTTTAATGAATCAACGTTTAATGAAAGCAACATGTTTATATGTTTCCTTTCCCAGTTACAACATATAGTTGTACTGAGTAAAGGGGGGTGGTCGGGTGGTGCGAAGGTGTCATGTATCTTATGTCACCGGGGCGTCCAGCTGATATTGGCTCACAGTTGGGCAAGGCCTGCTATCCTTGTAGCAGGCAAGGGTAGGGAGGTGATGTTTTTATTTCTTCAGTTTCTTCACTTTCATTCCTGTTCCTCTTTCTTCCCTGTCCCTCTCTTTCATCTCTTCTGCTATCTCTTCTGTCTCTTTTCTCCCTTTCTCTGGGAGACGACACAAAATGACCCATAAAGGTTGACGTGTCTTTAAACCCCAACACAATCAATCAATACTGAGTAAAGGCGAGTCATAGAGGCACAACGCACGGAAAGGACCCTTATGCAATATGCGGATAACGCAGGCCAAGATCAGCCTACACACTTGCGCAGGCTGATCAGGGTCTTTGTTGCCCGCTTAAAGAATCAATGGATTGTGTAGTATATGTCAACGAACAGAGAATGCTCAGATCAGACTGCACGGATGTGCATACTGATCTGGACCTACGTTGTCCGCAAATTGGATAAGGGTCCTTTTCGTGCGTTACGCATCATAAATAGAGTGTGACATGCAAGTATGCTGATATGAAGTGTTTCGTTACATAATACATAAGTGCAAGTGATATGTGTTTTCATTTTTGAATCAACTGTTTGCAATCGAGCCATAGTATACAAACGCCAAAGTTTCCTTAAGGTAGTTAGTTGTCCACGTGATTATCATTGACCAATGTAATCAAACCGCGCGTTAGACGAAATCCAGGTTACGATTATTTATAGCCGCATTATTCTTTTTGCTGTGGTGCCGGAGAGCAGTATAAAGAGTGTTATCTGTAAAATCTGGACTGGGACATTAGCAAACAGTGCAGACTAAGACCAGAACCCGCAGAACGCGGTGCCTGATCAGGGTCTGCACTGTTTGCTTATATTACAGGAAGTTAAGGATTAAATGAAACAGTTTTACGTCCCCCGTTCAGGATCATGAACCTAGCCTATATTCAGAGACTCACTAGTGCTGTCAGTGCTTTGATTTGAATACAGCTTACATATTCCATATTATCACATTCATACGTAAATAACAAGCACCTGGCAATAAAATTAAGAAAACGAAATTAAGAAATAAAAATCCGTAACAGAAGCACGATAGAAACAAAATCAAGGTCGGAAGGAACTAAGCGCGACAGTTCGGGATAGATCGGAAGGCTATTTTTTTATTATACTGAGCAAAAAAAAAAAAAAAAAAAAAAAAAAAATCGGTAGTCTATTCTAAGCTAGATTTTTCACAAAGTAAACAATCTATTTGAAAACTAGATATATCATTTAATTCTGTAGGCAATTGCAAACAATTTGCAATGAGCTTCATTTGATCAAAGTTGAAAGGTCAAAAGTCAACTCTAAAAATGTCACGCTAACTGGAAATTGTAAGTTCGCAGTGGTTCAGAGTTTCTTTCATCCATTATTATTCCCCAAATAAGAAGAACACAGGTCCGGGATTATGCACAGAAATGCACTCTGACATCGTGCATGTCCACCTCTAGCCTGACAGTTTATTACAGCCTGACATCAACGTCGCATGGATTGAGTTAAACATCTGATTTGATAGGGATACGTTGCCATTCCTCAACTGAAGCCAATGAAAGCTGACGAACATTCTGAGGTGGATGCAAACGGGTTCTGACACGTCGTCCGAGAAAAATGGTCAATTGGATTTAAGTCTGGCGAACACGACGGCCACGGCAAAACGTTTACTCCAGCGCCCGCAAGAAAGTTCCTTGTAATCCTGGCTGAATGAGGTATTGCATTATCATGTTGAATTGTCATAATGTTCCAGGACCCTGTCTGGCTAAAAACGGCAACACCTCAGGGTTCAGTACATCATCAATGTTAAGTCTGGCGGTTAGGATCCCAGGAATTACCAACAGACGCGTCTTGTTGTTACCGCATATCCCACCCACACCATGACACCTCCTCCGCCAAACCTGTCTCTGTCCATGACACAACAATCAGCGTATCTTTCACGTGTTCGTCTGTAAACCCGTGCTCTTCCATCAGCAAATGATAAATTGAAACTGGATTCGTCGGAGAATATTACGTTATTCCACTGACGTTGATTCCATCAGAGATGTGCACGAGTCCAATTAAGTCGCACGTCTCTATTGTTACGCCTTAGCACAGGATCTCGGTAGGGTCTTCTCGGACGAAGATTAACTGAACGTAACGTATTGCGTACAGTCTGTGCAGTTATTCGACCTTGGAAATGTATCCTTGCGGTCGACGTAGCTGTATGACGTCGGTTTCGAAGGAGCCGAAGCCGAATATGATTATCCTCACCACGGGTGGTAACTCTTGGACGTCCAGATCGAGGTTGGTCAGAAGTACTGCCAGTCTGTTGGTAACGGTTCCATAACGAAGAAACAGTATTCCAAGAACACGTAAAGATACGGGAAACGTTACGTTTTGACGTTCCCGCCAGTAGCATCCCAATAGCACGTTCGCGCTCATTTTGTGTTTGCCTCGGTATATCAACGTAAGCACTAAAGAAACCAGTTCTCAGCGTTTTCTGTCTATATGAATCAATCGCTATATGACACTACCGATAAATCAATTCTATTATATATAGATGTGGCGTGCACGTGCAATGGGTTGAAATCGAAAAACTCGACCAAGCTCGTGCTACAAACTTGGTTTGGATTTTACTCCTCGTTTATTACACAGTCAGACGATAGGCCAATACATAAAATAAAACCAGAATTACGAAACCAGTTTATTTTGTGAAAAAAAAAAATGAAATTTTAAAATCCGAACTTTCTTTCTTTGCTCAGTATATCAAGTAAGTATATTCTCTAATCTTCTTCTGACATCGTGATAATAGTTAGTGTTCAGAGAAACTTAGGGTTTTGTGCTGCATATAAAACCCAATAGCATTTCTCCTGCACGCTAAAATTGGTACAGCTGTATCGAATTATTGTTTTTAACTTGTTTCAATTAAAAAGTGATATTACACAAGGCTTCCCTAAATAGCATCAATCCTTATAAGGGCCGTGACATGAAAAAAGCGTTATTATGTCACGTTCTAACAGGCAAGCCTCAGGCCACCCTTTAATCTGCGCAGAAGTCTGACCAGACGTTTCGTTGTTCATAGATTTACTTGTATTTTAAACTCGTCTATCAAATGAACCCGAAACCGAAACACACAGCCCTGATCAGATTGCGTAGGTGCGCAAACTGAACTAGACTTTTGTTGTTCAAACATTGACCGAAGACACATTTTAGCATATTGCGCCTCAGGTATCTGTCTTAATGGTTTCCACTTGGAATGGTGATAACATAATTGGATACCAGGAAATGCAGTCAGCAATTCTAGTTTCAGCTACTTTGAATGCAAAGAAACGTCTGGCCCTAAATTAGCAGGTCATACATCATCTTTCAGAATCGTGACTGGCACTTCTAATCCAGAGCTGCGTTACAGAATAGGAACTACCACTACATTTTGCCTTATATATTAATTTCATATCTGCAAATGTTCCAAAACCCATAGTTATTTTTTGTGTTGATAAAAAAGGGTAAGAGAAAAGTCCAGGGAGTGCCACAATCACAAACCGCAGCCCATCCCAGACACCAAGAGGAAGAGGAAACAGACAAAACCAAATAAGCGCAAATCGAACAAACGTACGAAAAACACCAAGACTAGCTCTCTCTTCCCCAAGCGAGGTAATCGCAATGCTTAAAGGACTGAATAACACAAGAACACAATAACACAAGGCAAGGCATAAAACAAATCGCCTCGTAGAATAAACCACAAAGCAACAAAGAGTAAGACTAATACCGGGACCACCGCCTTAGAATGGTCAGTAGAATAAACCACGGGGTGTTTAAAGCACTTTTACGGACAGACAACTTCACCGCGGGTCCCGATGCCACTTTTAATCGCAACTAGTAAAAAGAAAGCAAATGGACAGATTTCAGAAGTTTTCAGATCAATGGTTAGAGCGCCGCCCACATTGCATTGTTTCAAGAGCCGTCCCAATAAACTCTGGTGCAGTCATCCTATTAAGTTTCCGCCACCCGCTATTTGCCTTATAATAACACCAGTTGTTTATATTGTGCTGTCAATCAGCATTTTGCACCCCACAAATCTATTATGTAATGTTAATAACCATATTTTCTTATCTTCGTCTGTTTGTAGAGAGTGGAAACATTAGAACAACATATTTCACATCCGATATTAGGTGTTATTAGCTCAATGTAATTTATCCCTGTTCCCTCTCTAAGTGATTAAAAAAGAAAAAAATGTGTTTGTCAGAAAAACGAAAGTTACTTGATTGCTTTGTTCGTTTGAAACTACATTGAACCAGCGAAATGATGTTATATTTTAAGTACACTGAAAGAATAATAAGCGCTTGAAAGCATCGTGTCTGGTTTTCGAAATAAACATCTCTCCATATATATATTCGTACGGACAATGATCATACTGCGCGGATGCGCAGGCTGATCTGAGTCTTCGTTGGCCGCATATGTCTAAAGGTACGCTTTCTCATGTTACGGTGCATATTAATGAGCCGCAACGTGAGAAAACGTACCTTCTGACATGTGGGGCCAAGAAGACTCAAATCAGCCTGCGCATCGACACCGTCTGATCAGTCTTCCTTGTTCACATGAAGAAACTTTGTATCCTTGGCTATCCAAAATGTGCGAATGCGCAGGCTCATCAGAACCTTCAGTGGGCGCACATGCCCGATGGTACGTTGTCCGACGTTGCGGTTTATATTTTTCCAATTAGAGCTCTTATCTCTCTGTGGGAATGAGCAACTGGATAAGTTAGGAATAGTGTTAGTATAGTATAGAAAACTAGATATGGAGATACACAGGGAAGGAATACAGTCCTTGCAAGGCACTGGATAAATTATTCATAAAAACGACACTGAATCGAAATCACACGAATAAATGAGAAGAAACTGTTACACAAATACCGCATTATAGTGGTCAACAGCACAGATGTTGCAAGTGCATGGATGGGTAGGGGGCATAAACCTTGGCTAAATGGAGCCAAACCGAAAGCCTTATCCTGGTATAGTTTCACCAACACATAATCAATCGCTTAGGACATCACGAAAACATGCCTATATAGTTTTGACCCCCTTAAACCCCACTTTTATATAGTAAAACTGGGGTTTACAGGGGTATGCATTATTTTTCCCATTTTGCTCGAAAACATAGATTGTGGGTACTCGTTAGAACCGCCTCGAAGAGGCGGTTCTAACGAATACCCGCAATCTATGTTTTGAGCAGAAATATGAAAAATATTTGAATTTTTGTCTGAAAATTTTCAATTTCTCGGTGATTAACTTTTCAGTATGTTTGAATAGGCATGTTTTCGTAATGAGTTCCTAATTATCACACAACGATGAGGCAAGATGAGAACTCGACCACAAGAGAAGTCAGGGCAAAGGAAAACCCCCAGTAAAACCCCCAGTAAAATAACGATGAGCCATACAACAAACACGTATTCTAATGCACTCGCGTATGTAACGCGACGTCTGATTGGATAACGTTAAAAATTTGCGACGGTATATTCTGCGATATACTGTCGCAAATCCGACGTCACCATGTTACGTCGCTTCCCATTGGCTGGCATTTGGTTTTACGCAGCTCACAGCACTTGTCGTTTTGTGCAAACAGTACATTTTTTTCAATAGAAAAAATGAATAAATGCATTAGAATGGGGATAACTGCATCAAATTTGTCATTTGGGGAGGTAAATCGGCGGTTTTACGGTCGCAAATTACGTTTTACGGCTCCGCTGACGCGTCGCCGTAAAACAAAATTTCCGACCGTAAAACCGCCGATTTACCTCCCCAAATGCCAAATTTAAAAGCAGTTATCCCCTAAATATAAGAACATGTTTAGTATAAAATATTATGGAAATATGTCAGATGTATTTAAATCAAAGCGCTGACAGCACTGGTGGGTATATTGTCTCTGAGTGTACACCGGAAAAATTGTCCTGAACGTGGACGTTAAACTGTTTTATTTAATTCTTCACTTCCTGTAATATAAGCAAACAGTGCAGACGCTGATCAGACGCCGCGTTCTGCGGTTTCTGATCTTGGCCTGCACTGTTTGCCAATGTCCAGTCCAACTTTTACAGATAATCCTCCTTACACTGCACTCTGACGTCACAGCGACAAGAATAGCGCGGCTATAAATAACCATCACCTGGATTTCGTCTAACGCGCAGTTTAATTACTTTGGTCAATGATACGTGGAAAACTATCTTAAGGAAACTTAGGCGTTTGTATACTATGACTAGATTGTAAACAATCGATCTAAAAATGAAAACATTTATCAATTCTACTTATGTATTTTGAATCTGCGGCCGGACGCACCGCCGTGCAATTAAAGTGAGCAGCAAAGTTGTTTGTCTGTATTTGGTCAGCAACTAAAAAGATATCTACGTTATATCCTATCATTCTATGCAGTTAGATTATCGTTTTGACTTCTTCTGAAAAATCAGACTTATCAAGACTTCTTTTGAAACCCTAACACATGTCATTTTCAAGGCTTATAAAGCAATCTTCAGACAAATGACAACGACACGACAAGACCAAAACACTTCATAAAGTAAATAAAAACAGATTAGGCATCTAGAAGCACAAGATAGTGCAATATAAATTGCGAAAATACTGTTAATGAAATATGCAATGTCAGGCAAAACGGATGGAGATTATCACATTTATGAACTATTATACTTTAATTTATATCGGACCGTTATCGGCTGAACAGGATGCCTGTCGGGCCGACAACGGTCCAATATAGATTTACTGACTGTTGCAAGGCGGGTTCGTAGTTGCAGTTATTTTTTTGTTGTATGTTGCGTTTGTTTTGTCATCATTTGTTCCTCATCTTTTCTTCGTTTGATGCCCTGGGAATGTTGCGCTTGGTGACTCTGGCATTTCTTGGGTACTTTCACATAATATATTGTTATGCAGAATACTAGCTGCGTAAATAACTACACCATTCGAGGCATTTCCTTATGAAAAGGGAACACTAAAAGCAATGAAAGAACCGCTTTCACTACGATCTGCATTTGTAAGATAATGTCATGGCATTTCTAATCCGACATATGGTTAATAATTGTGATTTTTCCACGAGTTATCTGTTAATTAAACTTCTTTCAATCTTTTCCCAGTCTGTCAAATACTCAAATGAGCCAACGCATGAGAAAGTATATTTGTCACATAGACGACCAGCAAACGCTCAGGCCAGCCTGCGTATAAGCGCAGTCTCGCCAGAGCCTTTGCTGTTCGCATACATGTAGTAGGTACCTTGGGTTAGCTTAAGACAAACAACGCAGGTCTGTAGCCCCAATAGGAATTGCGCATGCGCATTTGAAGAAACATAAACCGGGAAACTTCATATGACGGCTCAAATGAAGCTTTGGAATTTATTGAGGACACCAACAGTAATTATCTGGAAGAATACGTCTGGGCAATAAGTGTCATATTCGATCAGTCCATAGGGAGATTGTGTAGAGTGATTTTGGCATGTTTTGCGCGAGAAAACATAATCGTATACAGTCAACGCTCTTTATACCGACACTCGATGCAACGAAAAAAAAATGTTATAATGACAATTTGAATGTCGCGAAACCTTCGCTCAAGGGATGACAGTTAATGCAAGAATATTGCATCAAAACTTGAACCAACTTATGCTTTAGATATTTGTATATGAGGCAATAAGAATAAAACAAGGTCTTTCTTACATATCATACTGTCCATTAAAAGTTTTAAAACAGCAAATTCATTTTAATGGCAACATCTTTGGAAAAAAAATGCTGTCGTTGTGTCGTTGTGGTTCCCTGTATCAAGGTGTGTTGTGTCGTTGTGGTTCACTATATCAAGGTGTCGTTGTATCGTTGTGGTTCACTGTATCAAGTCTAGGTTTTTTCGCTGTAGAGTAAGCTATTACAGTTCACATTATCGTCCAAAAATTAGAACAAGCCACTAATAGTGCTGTGTATGTTTCCACTGAAGCCATTTTCCCCTCACCCGCGGGGACCGGGGGGGGGGTGGGGATGGATTAGAAGCGGGCATAGGGGTGTAGGAGGAGAACTGGAAAAACTATTGGGAGCTTCTTTGTAATTTTATTGTTCTTTGACTGCTGGATGCGTGCGGGAGATATGTTTCGTGCAAAGTACATGTGCATACCATATCAAACTTTTAATGCATTGAGCGAATTACTAGAGGGGTGGGGAGAGTCGGTTGGCCTTGCTTTCGCCGATCGAATGTTAGACTTCCACTCAGCGCAAACTTCTTCTCATGAATATACATGATGCACTTTTGTTGTTGTTGTTGTTTTGCTTAATTATTATACAATTATTGTGAAAAAAATCAAAACAAATCCCTAAATTATCTTTATTTGCTTCCTGAACTGGCACCATGATTAACCCTCAGTAGCTCGAACTACCCATGTCTCGAACAATTTTCTATGGTCCCAAAGATGTTCGAGCCATTTAAGTTCGACTATACTTAAAATGAATATTTTGAAATGAAACCCTAATCACGTGTTTGATATCTTTAGTAGAAAGAATAAAATTTCAAAGCTTTTGATTTCAGTAGGAATTCGCTGCAAATAGGGGAAAGGATGTGTTAAAAATGGACAAAGTTGAAGTTAGAGCAGTCATAAAGTACTTCTGTAAGAAGGGCATGTCTCCGGGTATGTCTCCTTACAGCGCGGTGAAGAACTGGGCTGCTGAATTAAGGAGAAGGAAGATGTCTAATGTCTCAGCTACAATGGGTCCCCAGAATATTGACCAATGATCAGAAGAAGCGCAGGCTTGATTTTTCAAAGTATCTCCCGTCTCTCTATGAAGATGGCCCTTGGGAATTTATGCGTCGAGTTGTGACCCAAGATGAGACTTGGATCCATCACTTTGATCCTGAGACCAAACAGCAAAGTATGTAACGGAAGAATCATGGCTCAACCCCTCCTTAGAAATTACATTACGAAAACACGCCTATTCAATATACTGGAAATTTTACCAACAAAAAGAATGAAAATTTTCAGATAAAAACTCTGATATTTTTCATATTTCTACTCAAAACATAGATTGTGGGTACTCGTTAGAACCGCCTCGGCGGTACCCACAAACTATGTTTTTGAGCAGAAATAAGAAAAACAATGTATACCCCTGTAAACCCGAGTTTTACCATATAAAAGTGGGGTTTAAGGAGGTCAAAATTATATAGGTATGTTTTCGTGATGAAGATAGTTTCTTCAGCAAAGAATGTGATAATCTCTATCTTTATAGTCCGGGCGTTATCGGTAGATTGAGGAAGGTCGCACGATAAATGGTGCATAGTATGCCGAAGGACTATGGCGGCTGCGACAGGAAATAAGGTTGACTCGAGGTGTTCTACTCTTGCAAAATAATGCACCAGCTCACACCTCTCAAGTTGCTATGGCTGCTGTGACTAAATGCAACTTCGAGGTCCTTCCTCATCCCCCGTATACTCCAGATTTAGCCCTTTTGGACTTCTATCTGTTTCCAAATCTGAAAACTAACCTTGATGGTAGGAAGTTTGAAGCAAAGAAGGCGTCATAGATGTTGTTAATGAATACTCGGGGGATCAGGAAGAAGACCTATTTGGAAGGGATAAGCAAACTGAAACAGCATTGGAGAAAGTGCATCGAGGCAAAGGGGAGATTGTATTGAGAAATTCCTGCTCTTAGTCATTCCCAAAGCACAGGGGCGTTTTGCTCGTCCTTCGTATGTGCGACTCGTAGTATGTAGTCACGTCTAAGCGTTTCTTTTTTTTTTTTTTTTTTTTTTTTTTTTTGCAATATTAAAACCTCAGCATTAACGTAAATGCAGCGGTACATTTTGGAGGCGTCAAGCGAAAAAGTGCAATCGAGCATGCGCCAAATGTGCGGATTCACATCATCCTGCACATGCGTAAAGTCTCATCCAGGGATATGCTCTTCACTGAATAAAAGTCAAAAAGGATTGCCTTTGAAAACAAAGAACTCACAAAATCATGAAAATCGAAGACTCGGTTTGATTGAGTCTCTTCATATGCAACACTGTAGCATATTCTATACATTCTATAGCGTCCAATAATTTTCTTTACGGATAGCAAATGCCCTGATCAGACTGCGCAGATGTGCAGGCTGATCTGGGTCTTTGCTGTCCGCCTATGCCCAAATACGTTTTTGTACGGTGCGGCCAATATACAAATGGTGTTTTAAATCGTGTGTGTGTGTATTTGAATGTATAAATTAAAAACATAAAATGGTTAGCCTTGATGATTGAAGAAACAAGTCAGTTGCAGCGACTACTACCACGATTGGTTATTTCTTAAAACATGGTTAGCGAAGCAGTCTGATATATTTATGTCCCAGTCTGCAGAACAAATTGCGGTAATTGCCTAACGCATCTTTAACCCTTCTCTTGTTGAATACTACATGCCCTGCCTTAGCAACCAGTATAGATCTAGATCAGTTGGCTTCTAACGAAGCCAGCTAATCTGGATCTGCACTGTTCGCCATTAAATATGTGAATATATCACAAAAAAACCGGATAGTAATCTGATTGGCTGGAAATTAGAAGTGGGCGTGGCATCTTAATTTATTCAGCATGAGAAGGGTTAAGAGAACCGATGCCCTTGATAGACTTCTTTCCATTTTTGCCAAGGAAGACCATTTTTGTGACTTCCTGTTTCTTTTTCTTGACTCTAAAAGGGAGCCCGTTCTTTCCTTTCAGAGTAGACCTATTTTGAGGAGTGAGGAAAAAACATTATAACATAGTTTCCTCCCCTTCTGAAACTGTATCAGTTTCCCTTCAAGATCTCTATATTCTGTACAATGCCCGTCACAGACTGCTTGTTTACTTTCGTACCTAAGCAATCTGACCAGCGCATTCTCTGTACAGTGATGCATACAAAAGTATCAATTTATTTTTAAACGGACAGAGAAGGCCGTTATCAGAGACTGATCTGTGCCTTCGTTCTCCGCATATGCAAGAAAGGGCCCATTTTGCTCGTTAGTCGTACCGTCTTTTGAAAGAATTTATATTAAAGGGAATGGGTACGCTTTCAGATGAGATAACATTGTTATTTATTATTTGTGTCTCCCTTCTGAAAAAGATTCTACTCAAAAAGGGATCTACTCTAAAAGGAGAAAACTCTTCTCTTTTCGAGTAGATGTTTTTCCAGTAAAGGGTCTGTGTGATTGAAAGCACACAAGAAGTCACAAAAATCCTAAAAGGGAACTACTCTAAAAGGAAAGAGTTTGCTCCGCGGAGCAAACTCTCTCCTTTTCGAGTAGATGTCTTACCAGAAGGGGGTTGGTGTGCTGGAAAGTATACAGAAAATCACAAAAATGGTCTGTTATTTTTTAACAAAAAAAAAAAAAAAAAAAAAAAAAAAAAAAAAACACGTATATCCAGTCTCCTTTGTACTACACAATTGTTTAAGAATGTGAAGCTCTGTTAAGTCAGTTGTTACCACAATACCACCATAATTTGTGTCATAATCTGTCGCGTCGCATATTCATGTAAATTCAAGGTCAGATCATAATCACATCTTAATTAATGCGGTCAAGTTGGTCCTGCAAGCCGTCAAAAGCCTCTTGGGAGCATTTACTTCCTTTTAGAGTAGACTCCTCTTTAGAAAGGGGCTTGGTGAGCTGGGCAGTAAAACAGAAGTCACAAAAGTTGTTTCCCTTGTAAAACGTGCGGACATCTACCTAGTATATCTAGTTCACAAAGACCATTAAGCTGTCTAAGAATGCAAAACTCTGTTCAATATCTTGTTAGTACAAAACAATCATCATTTTAGCCGCGAGATCAGAAAATGCACCATGAGCGACCAGTGAGCACTCCTGCAGTCTGATCAGAATCTCTACTCGACCCATTCTTGACAACCAATGATGCTAAGTTTTTTTTTATGTGGACAACAAAGACTCTTAACAGACCGTGCGGATGTGCAGGCTGATTTGAGTCGTCGTTAGGCGCACATGTCAGAAGTACGTTTTCTGACGGTCTTACCAATATTGTGTCATTTGTTATCAGAGTTAGAATCATGCCAATGTTAGGTTAAAACACTAATCAACAGATCTAAAAGCCGTCAAGCTGGTCCTTCACGCAATCAAACGTCCAGAGATATATATCTCAACCCTTTCAGCACTGCAGACCAAAAAATATACCTATGCAAACAGTGTAGATCAGATGAGACGGCTCGTATTAGCCGTCTCATCAGGATCTACACTGTTTGCTGTTCTGTTGTTTAATTTAGACTGAAACTCCTATTAGCACCAATGGACATGTTCAAATTCAAAAACGGAAGCGTCTACTTCAGAAATACAGGCTTGAAAGGGTTAAAATGTTACAAATTAGATGGGATAATCTTGCTAGAAACAATTGTGATAGCAGATATGGCTGTCATTCTGTGGAATCATAGAGGAGATAAAGCTACTTAGGGCTGAATTAAGGTCAACCTGAAGCATATGTCAGCTCCATTGTAGCAATCTAAGATGAAATAAAAGTTTTATCGACTGAATATTTTTAGAGCAATTAGATTTCGTGACTATATCGCCTTTCTGTACTCGGTTTGATTTAGCTACGTGCTACTTTAGTAAAACTATAAATAGAGATATCCAGCAAAGCCCACAGTCACGAAGCACGAAGTATAGCCTTCCTGAGGCACCGGAACAAGGTCAGATACCAGGATAAATACAGGGTAATTTGGGGAAGTTTGGGGTAGTTTGGGGTGGTTTGGGGTAATTCGATGGATCGAAAATACAGTACAACTTCAGTGACTCGAACACTGATGACTCGAATATGTGCATGATTCGAACTCGTTGTTCATTCCCTATGAAATTCTTCCGATAGCTCAAGAAACAAATATTTATGCCTTATCGAGGCGATTGTATTGCATATACTCAGCCTACCATTATTTTACAGAAGAACAAAAAGATATTCTTTCATAATACAATTTTTTCTCCTGACCGGGCACTATGATTAAACCTGAATGGCTCGAACTACCCATGTCAAGATCAAATTTCAATGGTCCCAAAGACGTTCTGTCTATTGAAGTTCGATGGACAACAAAGCAATACACTTGCATTATCGAAACAATGCAGCAATGGGATCGCCGTGAAAACTGTTAGCTGTCAGCAATACAAGAAGCTTAGTCGCTCTGAAACGCTTACCTGCTCATAAAAATATCAATATGGAAATATCCAGAGATGCCATGCATTATTTCTTGTCACAATGCATACGTTTCTGCAGATGCATGTATGTAATATTTGTTAAGTTTTGTTTTCTCGTTTCTAATCACCCGAAATTTTCCATGTATAAATATGTAAATTAGTTGTATAGCCGAAATGGACCATAACTGGATAATAGAACGTGTTATTATATTCTATTTGATTCTATATAAGTGAGGGTGTCGACGAATACATTTTTACCTACTGGTTTAAAATCTATTTGTATTCACTGACAAACATGTAAAAAAGTTTGAGACATGGAAAACCGACAAGAATATACAAAAAAAAAAAAAAAAAAAAAAAGAATCAAAAGACAGTGTTATGACATCTGTAGATTTGTGTCCCGTATAAAAATGAATATATAAAGAACGTGGTTTGTTAGGCTAATCCGCTTAATCGCGTTATCTTTTCACTGACGGCTGAAAATTCATTATGAAAACATGCCTATTCAAATATATTGAAAATTTCACTACCGAAAACTGAAAGTTTTCAGATAAAAATACTGATATTTGTCATATTTCTGCTCAATAGAATGTGGTACACATTAGAACCGCCTCGCCGAGGCGGTTCTAACGAGTACCCAAAATTTATGTTTTTGAGCAGAAATAAGAAAAATAATGTATACCCTTGTAAACCCAAGTTTTACTATATAAAAGTGGGGTTAAAGGAGTCAAAATTATATAGGTATGTTTACGTGATGTTACAAGGCACAACGTTACACTCTATATAATGCGGGCAGTGGGATAGTAAGCCCTCCTGCTGAAGCTTTCGTGGGGAGGGCGAACCATGGCTTCACTGGTTTTGGCTTTCGCAATTAGGTAATTGTCTAAATTGAAGAAAATTCCGGGTGGGATTCTCTCTCTCTCTCTCTCTCTCTCTCTCTCTCTCTCTCTTCTTCTTCTTCTTCTTCTTCTTCTTCTTCTTCTTTCGGTAAATGGTTTGAGTTCTCAAAAGAATATACTGTTGACCAGCGAGAAAATTTGACAGATAAGACATTGTTCCTACAAATTAACACAGCATTCGTTTTGCTAAATACAACACTACAATATTACTTTTGATGACCGCAATTCGGTATATCTCATTTAAATTACGTATTTAGCAATTTTTGGACAAGGCATTGACCAGGTGATGCTACGAGGTACTCGAAAAGTACACTTTATTTTTTGCTCAAAGTGAACCATGACCGAAGGTTGGTATTCACGGTATAGTTTGGTATAGTTTTATTTTTGTTTTACAGCTGCTGTCTGTGCAGGTTGATGTCATTATTATCACAGCTATATAACTTTACGGCATATTTGGCTGTAACTGATATAATTATTAAATGATCATTACGAAAACACACCTGTTCAAATATATAGATAATTTCACGTCCAAAAACTGAGAATTTTCAGATAAGAAAACTCCGATATTTTTCATATTTTTGCTCAAAACATAGATTGTGGGTACTCGTTAGAACCGCCTCGTCGAGGCGGTTCTAACAAGTACCAACAATCTATGTTTTTGAGCAAAAATAAGAAAACAAAAGTATACCCTTGTAAACCCCAGTTTTACTATAAAAAAGTGGGGTTTAAGGGGGTCAAAATTATATAGGCATGTTTTCGTGATGTTATCTGCCATGTGTTTGCTAGAATTGGGAATATAGGAATCCATCATGAGTGTCCATGTAGGATAGGGAAATCATCCTCTGGGTAGGCATTTCAACCAGGGACTCGGCAAAGATAGGGAAATCACCCTCTGTGTACGAATTTCAACCAGGGACTCGGCAAAGACAGAGAAATCTCACCCTCTGGGTAGGAGTTTTTCAACAGGGACTCGGCAAAGATAGGGAAATCACCCTCTGTGTAGAATTTTAACCAGGGGCTCAGCAAAGATAGGGAAATCACCCTCTGGGTAGGAATTTCAACCAGGGACTCAGCAAAGATAGGGAAATCACCCTCTGGGTAGGCATTTCAACCAGGGACGCGGCAAAGATAGGGAAATTACCCTCTGTGTAGAAATTTCAACCAGGGACTCGGCAAAGACAGCGAAATCACCCTCTGGGTAAGAATTTCAACCAGGGACTCGGCAAAGATAGGAAAATCTCACCCTCAGGGTAGGATTTAACCGGGCACGAGGCTTGCCGAGTCCTTGGCTGAAATTCCTACCCCGAGGATGAGATTTCCCTGTCCTGCATGGACACTCATGATGATTTTTTTTCTCCCACCTTTAAGTGGATTGTTCCTAGGAGCCGCATTGTCTTGTGAGATAAAAGTTTCCCACATGGGCAAAAAGCCTATCTCATATAGGCAAAGGTGGCAGAAAACAACTTCTAGACCACTGTAAAATGCTTTAGTCCAGTAAGAAACAGTTGACTATAACCTGAAACAGATTAAGGAAGAACCGTCAGTCAAACTTAATTTTCTTTTTACGTGTAAACAAAGAAAACAGCACATGGTTTATTTGAATGATGTCGCCAGACCAGACTAGAGAAGAATCGTGTGTGTCATTTAAGAAAAATCATTTCCATGAATAATACAAGGTAATTGCACTCGTGTTAGCTGTGAGAGAAAATAGCAGTAAATACTAACACATTCAAGCAATTTGTGAAGAGAAAATATATCCCATGATTAGCCGGGGATAAGATGTCATTATTTGTTCACCTTTTTAACTTGTCTTAAGAGATTATTTATGGGGACGTTAACTTAGCTGATGATGCAATTACGCTAGCAAGTAATTAAGGGGAACTGATACAGTTTCAAGGGAAACAACTCTGTAAAAATGCTATTTCTCCCCTCTGAAAAGGGGTCTACTCGTTCCTATTAGAGTAGGCTCCTTATCAGAAGGGGATTGGTGTGTAAGAAAGCAAATAGAAAGTCACAAAAGTTGTTTCCTTGTACCAAAATGACGGAATTTTTATCAAGCATATCTAGTCCGTTAATGTGATTATGTTATAAGCTAAGAAGACCTGACATATTGAAGCATTAGTGTCACTGGTAGGTTATGTTCTGTGATTTCCACTCTTCCTGAACACATCTATTTATGCAAAACTTCACGTTGTCAGTCATGGTACTTGAAACGTCCATATTGTAAGGCACGAAACTTACATTTGTATTTTTATGGTTTTGATGGTATAAGATGTTTAATTGACGTTTAAAATTGGAAATATATTTTCCTGTAGATACCAAATCAGTGGCGTTTGTCTTATCTTCCCACAAAGCAAAAGGTTTAGTTTCCGTTCAAATTGTTTCCGGAGGATGACAAATTAAAAATAGTGTTTCAAAATATCTTCTGTATTATTTATCATCAGTAAGTTTTAGACTGGTTATGATTCATCAGCGATAAGCACGGCTCCGTCTCATCTAAGTGGGCGGTTTCATACTCATTTATTAGGTTTAAATAATACATAAATAGAAACGCGCTGCATTGATAGAGAATCGCTGGTCATCCCTCGATTAACAATTGTGTGTGTGTGTGTGTGTGTGAGAGAGAGAGAGAGAGAGAGAGAGAGAGAGAGAGAGAGAGAGAGAGAGAGAGAGAGATTTTGAAGAATTGTATATCATGCTGAACAAAACTCCAGATAAAAAGAGGTACGCATTCACATAACTATCTTTTCTCCATAAAAACATGCATGTATGTTGTGTGTACTTATTAGAAGCGCCTCGGTGAGGCGCTTCAAAAGAGTACCCACAACATATCTTGTCGTATAGGAAGAAGAAAAAATACCTTGTCTGAACCTAGGGCTGCGTTCAAAATCCGTCTCTTGTATAGAAGTTTTGTTCTTTTAATATGTGAACCGTGTTTTCGAGAGCACCTTTCTAAGATTTTCATGACAAAAACACGCCCATTCAAATATATACTGCTTGAAACATAGATTGTGGTACCCGATAGAACCGCCGCGGCGAGGCGGTACAAACAAGTACCCACAATCTACGTTTTTTAATCAAAATAGAACAAATAAAGTATCACCCCCCTGTAAACCCCATTTTTACTATATAAAAGCGGGGTTTGAGGGGGTAAAAATTATACATGCGTGTTTTCGTGATGATTTGTAATATCACTTCATCGTCGTTCCGGTATTGATGGTATGTTAAAATACAAATGTTCAAACATCAACAAATACAAAATAGTATAGAAGATGTACAGGAAGAGAACAATCACAGAATATTACGTACAAATGATATCAAGAGGAAGAGCAAACAAGACAGATGCCACAAGCCCAAGAAAAGCAACAGATCGCTAGTCTCCAATATCACAATGCCAAACAGGATCCACAAAAGTCAGCGATAAGACATAACACAGAACAAAACCTGAAAAAGTCTTGCAGCGAAAGGCCACAAGACCACATAAAGAACAAGTAACACTGACACAAACTCTAAAGAACGGTCGTTAGAAAACAACTATCAAGAACGGTCATTAGAAACCAAGTATCAAGAACGGTCATTAGAAAACAACTATCAAGAATGGTCATTTGAAAACAACTATCAAGAACGTTCATTAGAAAACATCTATCAAGAACGGTCATTAGAAAACAACTATCAAGAACGGTCATTAGAAAACAACTATCAAAAATGGTCATTTGAAAACAACTATCAAGAATGGTCATTTGAAAACAACTATCAGGAACGGTCATTAGAAACCAACTATCAAGAACGGTCATTAGAAAACAACTATGAAAAATGGTCACTTGAAAACAACTATGAAGAACGGTCGTTAGAAACCAATTATTAAGAGCTGTCATCAGAAAGAAACAATCTAGAACGGGCATTAGAAAACAGCTATCAAGAACGGTCATCAGAAAGAAACTATCAAGAACAGTCATTTGAAAACAACTATCAGGAACGGTCATTAGAAAACATCTATAAAAAACGGTCATTAGAAAACATCTATCAAGAACAGTCATTAGAAAGCAACTATCAAGAACGGACATTAGAAAACAACTATCAAGAACGGTCATTAGAAAACAACTATCAAGAACGGTCTTTAGAAAACAACTATCAAGAACGGTCATTAGAAAACAACTATCAAGAACGGTCATTAGAAAACAACTATCAAGAACGGTCATTAGAAAACATCTATCAAGAACGGACATTAGAAAACATCTATCAAGAATGGTCATTAGAAAACATCTATCAAGAACGGTCATTAGAAAACATCTATCAAGAACGGTCTTTAGAAAACAACTATCAAGAACGTTTATTAGAAAACAACTATCAAGAACGATCATTAGAAAACATCTATCAAGAACGGACATTAGAAAACATCTATCAAGAACGCTCATTAGAAAACATCTATCAGGAACGGTCATTAGAAACATCTATCAAAAACGGTCTTTAGAAAACAACTATGAAGAACGGTCTTTAGAAAACAACTATCAAGAACGGTCATTAGAAACCAACTATCAAGAACAGTCATTAGAAAATATCTATCAAGAACGGTCGTCAGAAAACATCTATCAAGAACAGTCATTAGTAAACAACCATCAAGAACGGGTCATTAGAAAACAACTATCAAGAACGGTCATAAGAAAACAACTATCAAGAACGGTCTTTAGAAAACAAGTATCAAGAACGGTCATTAGAAAACATCTATAAAGAATGGACATTAGAAAACATCTATCAAGAACGGTCATTAGAAAACATCTATCAAGAACGGTCATTAGAAAACAACTATCTAGAACTGTCATTAGAAAACAACTATCAAGAAAGGTCATTAGAAAACAACTATCAAGAATGGTCATTAGAAAACAACTTTCAAGAACGATCATTAGAAAACAGCTATCAAGAACGGTCATCAGAAAGAAACTATCAAGAACGGTCATTAGAAAACAACTATCAAGAACGGTCATTAGAAAACATCTATCAAGAACGGTCATTAGAAACCAACTATCAAGAACGTTCATTAGAAAACATCTATCAAGAACGGTCGTCAGAAAACAGCTATCAAGAACGGTCATTAGAAAACAACTATCAAGAATGGTCATTAGAAAACATCTATAAAGAACGGTAATTAGAAAACATCTATCAAGAACTGTCATTAGAAAACAACTATCAAGAAGGTCATTAGAAAACATCTATCAAGAACAGTCGTTAGAAAACAACTATCAAGAACTGTCTTTAGAAAACAACTATCAAGAACAGTCATTAGAAAACAACTATCAAGAACTGTCATTAGAAAACAACTATCAAGAACGGTCATTAGAAAACAACTATCAAGAACGGTCATTAGAAAACAACTATCAAGAACGGTCATTAGAAAACATCTATCAAGAACAGTCATTAGAAAACATCTATCAAGAACGGTCAATAAAAATCAACTATCAAGAGCGGTCATCAGAAAACAACTATGAAGAAGGTCATCAAAGTGGTCTATCAACTATCAACTATCAAATAGGGTCATTAGAAAACATCTATCAAGAACGGTCATTAGAAAACAACTATCAAGAACAGACATTAGAAAAAAAAAACTATCAAGAACGGTCATTAGAAAACAACTTTCAAGAACGGACATTGGAAAACAACCATCAAGAATGGTCATTAGAAAACATCTATCAAGATCGGTCATTAGAAAACAACTATCAAATGGGGTAATTAGAAAACATCTATGAAGAAAGGTCATTAGAAAAAAATCTTTCAAGAACGGTCATTAGAAAACATCTATCAAGAACGGTCATTAGAAAACAACTATCAAGAACGATCATTAGAAAACAACTATCAAGAACGGTCATTAGAAAACATCTATCAAGAACGGTCATTAAAAAGCAACTCTCAAGAGCGGTCAATAGCAATCAACTTTCAAGACCGGTCATTAGAAAACAACTATCAAATAGGGTCATTAGAAAACATCTATGAAGAAAGGTCATTAGAAAACATCTATCAAGAACGGTCATTAGAAAAAAACTGTCAAGAACGGTCATTAGAAAACATCTATCAAGAACAGTCATTAGAAAACATCTATCAAGATCGGTCATTAGAAAACAACTATCGAATAGGGTAATTAGAAAACATCTATAAAGAACGGTCATTAGAAAACATCTATGAAGAACGGTCTTTAGAAAACATCTATCAAGAACGGTCATTAGAAAAGAAAAATATCGAGAACGGTCATTAGAAAACATCTACCAAGAACGGTCATTAGAAAACAACTGTCAAGAACGGTCATTAGAAAACACCTATCAAGAACGGTCATTAGAAAACATCTATCAAGAACGGTCATTAGAAAACATCTATCAAGGACTGTCATTAGAAAACAACTATCAAGAACTGTCATTAGAAAACAACTATCAAGAACAGTCATTAGAAAACATCTATCAAGATCGGTCATTAGAAAACAACTATCGAATAGGGTAATTAGAAAGCAACTATCAAGAACGGTCATTAGAAAACATCTATGAAGAACGGTCTTTAGAAAACATCTATCAAGAACGGACATTAGAAAAAAAAATTATCGAGAACGGTCATTAGAAAACATCTACCAAGAACGGTCATTAGAAAACAACTATCAAGAACGGTCATTAGAAAACAACTATCAAGAACGGTCATTAGAAAACATCTATCAAGAACGGTCATTAGAAAACATCTATCAAGAACTGTTATTAGAAAACAACTATCAAGAACTGTCATTAGAAAACAACTATCAAGAATGGTCATTCGAAAACATCTATCAAGAATGGTCATTAGAAAACAACTATCAAGAACTGTCATTAGAAAACAACTATCAAGAACGGTCATTAGAAAACATCTATCAAGAATGGTCATTAAAAAACATCTATCAAGAAAGGTCATTAGAAAACAACTATCAAGAACAGTCATTAGAAAACATCTATCAAGAACGGTCATTAGAAAACAACTATCAAGAACTGTCATTAGAAAACAACTATCAAGAACGGTCATTAGATAACATCTATCAAGAACGGTCATTAGAAAACATCTATCAAGAACGGTCATTAGTAAACAACTATCAAGAAATGTCATTAGAAAAGAACTATCAAGAACGGTCATTAGAAAACATCTATCAAGAACGGTCATTAGAAAACATCTATCAAGAACGGTCATTAGAAAACATCTATCAATAACGGTCATTAGAAAACAACCATCAAGAATGGTCATTAGAAAACAACTATCAAGAACGGTCATTAGAAAACAACTGTCAAGAACGGTCATTAGAAAACATCTATCAAGAACGGTCATTAGAAAACAACTATCAAGAACTGTCATTAGAAAACAACTATCAAGAACGGTCATTTGAAAACGTCTATCAAGAACGGTCATTAGAAAACATCTATCAAGAACGGTCATTAGAAAACATCTATCAAGAACGGTCATTAGAAAACAACTATCAAGAACGATCATTAGAAAACATCTATCAAGAACGGTTATTAGAAAACAACTATCAAGAACGGTCATTAGAAAGCAACCATCAAGAAAGGTCATTAGAAAACAACCATATGAGTGCTTATCACCCCTGTTATTTTCAATGTTCTTAAATGATATTGAAGAACACTTTATATTTTCTGGCTTAGAAGGGATAGACATTAACATGTTTAAAATTTTCCTTCTACTATATGCTGATGATATAGTGCTTTTTGCAAACAGTGCAGAGGAACTACAAGAAGGTTTAAATATGCTATCAGACTATTGCAAGAGATGGAAACTGAAAATCAATGTGTCCAAGACTAAAGTAATGCTTTTTAGGAAAGGTGGTATGTTACGTCGTAATTTAGCTTTTTTCTATGATGGGTAACTACTTGAAATTGTTTCTAAATTTAAATACTTAGGAATTGTTTTCACTTCAGGGATGTCTTTTTCAGAAGCTCAAAATACTCTCGCGGGACAAGCACAAAAAAGCGATTTTTAAAATGAATACATATTTATATAAGTTGACATTTCTTTCACCAAGACATAAGTTAGAACTGTTTGATAAATTGGTTACACGTATCTTAAACTATGGTAGTGAAATTTGGGGGTTCATTCAAGGTAATGCCATTGAACGCGTGCATTTACAGTTTTGTAAACGGTTATTATGAGTGAAGAAACGGTTATTATGACACAGAATGATTTCATATATGGTGAATTAGGTAGAACTAATTTTCTCACGAAGCGATATCTATTAATAATAAGGTACTGGTTCAAAATTTTATCAGCAAATGAACGTAAACATGTTAAGTTAATATATAGATTAATGCAAAACGATATTGAGGCAAGACCAAATACTGTAAACTGGGCATCTCTATTACGCGATCTTCTCTCATCATTAGGATTTCATGAAGTTTGGATACACCAGGGGGTTGGAAATTATAATAATTTTATAGCTGCTGTTAAACAAAGATTGACAGACACATTTATACAAAACTGGACGGCAAGATTAGAGGAGTCTACGCGGGCAAATTTTTATAGGACATTCGCTGCGTTTAAACTACAACCTTATCTAGATAATGTAAATGTAAGTAAATTCAGATATGCGTTTAGCAGATTACGGCTGTCATCTCATCGTCTCGAGGTAGAATCTTGAAGATGGGTAAAACCGAATCCAAGTCCACTAAATGAACGAAAATGTTTGAATTGTAAAGTACTTGTAGACGAATACCAATTTGTATTAGAATGTCCTTTGTATGATGATCTAAGGAAGAAATATATTGCAAGATACTGTTGGGTCAGGCCTAGTATGTTCAAGTTTTTAGAATTACTTAATTCAAATGTAGGGGGTATTCGAAAATTATCTTCCTATATTTTCTATGCATTCAGTCAACGCACAAATTTGTTATATAGGGGTCGAAACAATATGCAAACCACTGGCTCTTAAATATATGTTTACATACATGTATTTAGCATTTTATGATGTGTAATTTCAAATACGTTGGTTGTTGACTGTTCCCATACGCCAGTCTTGCATTTCGTTTCGGTAAGATGGGGGAGGGAACCTGAACAATTTGATATCAAGTGTTTGTAGTCTGTAACGCTTGTCGGTCAGTGCATGCTCTCCGTAGCATGCCTAAGTATATGTATGTGTATGTGTAGGTATATATGTATTTGTATGTATATAGTTATGTATGTATATATGCGTGAATATATATGCATATATGTGTACATATGTGAATAAGTATGTAGATTTGTATATGCATGTGCGCGTGTGTATGTGTGTGTGAGTATGTGTATGTATATGTGTAGAAAAGTAGTAAATAGCAAAATTATAAAAATACATTACACAGTTAAATATTTAACAGTTATGAGATCAGTCAATACCTATTTCATGTATGTATTACTATGTGCAGAGTGCATGAGCTGACGCATGGCATGCAGGTGTGGATAGTCCGTATCGCTTGCTAGTCAGCACATGTTC
Source organism: Anodontia alba (assembly GCA_964016985.1). Classification (NCBI taxonomy): domain Eukaryota; kingdom Metazoa; phylum Mollusca; class Bivalvia; order Lucinida; family Lucinidae; genus Anodontia; species Anodontia alba. Next base: position 272,332 of record OZ024838.1, on the reverse strand, counting down.
TCTGCATCATATATATACATAGAAAAGAAATGCATTAGAAATGCATTGGAATTCAGAAATGAGTTTTCTCGCTTATAGATGATGGTTGGTAGGAGAGAGAGAGAGAGAGAGAGAGAGAAAGAGAGAGAGAGAGAGAGAGAGAGAGAGAGAGAGACGCTTAACCGGGTGTCTAGGGAATCCAGTGTCCTATATTTCGTTTCGGTAGGATATTGGATTTGGACACGCGAGCATGTGTGTATGTGTGTATGTATGAAGCTTATTAAAATTAAGAGACAGGTACTGTGCACAGCATACATATATATAAATATTTTATATAAATATCTTCAGTAGGTTTGAGGCGGTCGTGCGGTCTTGCAAATTTGTAAGACCGACGTCCGTTTCAATCAGCTGATATTCTCTATATTATTAGCTGTTGTCATTAGTTGATAATCCTGGTGTTGCTAAAGATCTCGATCATAAAACATACCGTTTTATAATAATGTTATATGATGAAGAATCAATCTAAAAGAGAGAGAGAGAAAAAAAAAATAAATGAAATAATAATAATAATAATAATAATAATAATAATAATAAGCACCTTCTCCAAAACTTGTGGCATTTCATCATATGTTATCTGTTTTTCTTTTTCTTTCTTTTTTTTCTTTTTTTTTTGTCTTCATTGATAGTCTGTTAAAATGAAGACATTTTAGTTGTATGGATTGTATTTGTCGGAAGAACACTGTCCAAATGCCATTGTACATGTATGTATTATGTCCGCATGGGCTTTATAGCCTACTGGAGTTCGAATAAAATTCTGTTCTGTTCTGTTCTGTTCTATGAAACTTCCTAATTCATGTAAATAGTCTTTGTATGGTTGTCACCAGTTTTTACAAGAGAAACAGTACTTTTTGAAAAGTACTACTTTAATAAGTACCCGATTCTGCTAAGGTAGGTACAATAATATTCAATCACTCGAACACCGATGGCACGTTTACTGCAGCTAATTCGAACTCATTTTGAGTTCCTAGGAAAATCTTCCGACAGTTAAAGAAAACAAATATTTAAGGATATTTTATGGGTATTTTTCCCCCTATTTTATCATGAAAATATATGTTGTGTGTACTCATTAAAATCGCCTCATTGAGGCGCTTTTAATAAGTACACTCAACATAACATTATTTTATAGAAAATAGAGAAGGCATCCATTTATTTCTACTTGTCCCCTTGCCCAGCGCTATGCTTAACCCTCAGTGTCTCATATTTAGAACACATTTCCATTGTCCCAAAGATGTTGGAGCCATTGAGGTTCGACTTATTTGTTTCACTCTAGAGAAAATCACTATTCAGTATAGCAAGGAAAGCAATTCCTATTGAAAGTGAATCCAATCTCCTTACTGGAACATCTCATGTCATGTTTTGAATTATGGTTGCGGGCGTGCAGATGATACTAAAAACCTATTACAGCCGACCAATTTGTGATAGGCGTGCAGACTTTAAGTGAATAAAACAGACTAACAGCTTCTGAGGCACGGAATATTCAACGCACCGTCTCTTTATTATCGCTCTGCATGGCGGTTAAAATTTCAGCAGACGACATTTTGAAATATTAGTCTTACTTTTATCAGAAAATAGGACTTGCCATTTTTTATGCAAAATGCAAATTGTCGCTTAAGGAAACAATTTACATGGAATATCAAAGCATAACATCTAACAAAAATCATTTTCGTAGCACTGGATTCAGAAAGGATGCTGAAATGATAGAGATTAAACTATATATTGAGAGTTAATCATTAACAGTGCGAATGATTTGTTTACCTGAGGCCTTTCGGCTTTCGCCATCTTCAGAGGTATTACATATATATAAATAAAAAAGTAAAATTTACAAACAAAAGTTACATTAGTTAAAATAGTTAGAAAACAGGTTATGCCTTTTTCGGGCCTATGTTTTCTAGCCCGCTTACGTGTGAAATGCAAACATTGCGTGATAAACACAGCGCACAGAAAGGAAAAACAGCTTAACTTCCTTATCAACATCAACATAAACACAACGTGCAACAAGTAAAGAGCTTATCTTTCCTGGCAACACTACTGTGCCCATATACGCAATGTATACAATGCGCCATAAACTTACCCCGGTAGTTTTTTTCTACTGACCGTTCTAAGGCGGTGGTCCTGGTGTTGTTCTTACTCTTTGTAGCTCTTTCTGTTTTTTTCTGTATGTGTTGTGATGCTAGCATTGTAGTCACCGTCTTCAACAGCTGCCCACTTTGCTTTCTGTTTTACTAGTTGTTTTGTGATGCTAGCATTTTGGTCACCTTCAACAGCTGCCCATTTTGCTTTCTGTTTTACTTGTTGTGATTAAGAGTGGCATCGGGACCCAGGGTGAAGTTGGCTAGCTGTAAAAGTGCTATAACCCCCCCCCACCCCCCCCCCCCCGCGGCGGTTTACTCTACTGACCGTTCTAAGGCGGTGGTCCCGGTGTTAGTCTTACTCTTTCTGGCTTTGTGGTTTATTCTACGGGGCGATTTGTTGTATGTCTTTCCGTGTGTCATTTTGTTATTGTGTTTTTCAGTCCTTTTAGTATTGCGATTACCTCGCTTGGGGAAGAGAGAGCTAATCTTAGTGCTTTTCGTACGTTTGTTCGATTTGTGCTTGTTTGGATTTGTCGGTTTCCTCTTCCTCTTGGTGTCTGGGAAGGGCTGCGTTTTGTGATTGTGACACTCCCTGGACTTTTCTCTTACCTTTTTTTTAACACCAAAAGGGATATACGCTAAACTGAGTGTTTCTCACCAATACTAAAATCAAATGGGCCCAGCTTACGCTGTGATTCCGGAAAATCACATGACGAAACGTTCCACATGAGCTGTCGCATGCCCTGACTAAGAAACGATTATTCCCTCTACTGGTCGCCCTTGTTGATACCATATAGCCGTAGAGTATCCAGACGTCGGATCCAATAGCTCTCTCGAGTTTCCCTGGTTCGATCTGTCCGCTCCAGGTTATGATCTAAGCAACAAAGCGCGGCGTATTAATTGGCCGTATGCTGAATTTGCTCTGAGAGTGATAACAGATAACCCAGACGGGACGGAATCAACACAAAAAAGAGCCTTTCATTAACAAGCCGAATCTCGAATTTCTGATTCACATCACAATAAGCATCGTCTGTCTTGTCATTTAGAATTAACCCTTAAAACCCACAGTAAAATTGTAGCAGCCGACTTTCTACTTTTTTTTTAGCTCACCTGAGCCGAAGGCTTTACATGATGAGCTTATAGTATGACTAGCCTCTGATGTCGTCGTCTGGCGTCTGTCGTCTGTCAACATTTTCAAACATCTTCTTCTCTAAGACCACTGGGCCGATTGAAGTCAAATTTCATATGAAGCATTCATGTGATGGGGGAACGAAAATTTATTCGCGGGGTCCAGGTCACATGACCAAGATGGCCGCCATGCCCATGTAAGGTAAAACCCTTTAAAAATCTTCTTTGGAACCAGTAGGCCAATTGTCATGAAACTTAGTATGTAGCATTGGGGACTCGAGTCAATCTTAGTTTGTTCAAATGATGACACTTGGATGACCATGACCTATTTTAGGCCAAGGTCAAATTTGTTCGCATAGACATTTGTATGGGAAAATGTCAAAACCTGGCTTTTTTTCTGAAACTATTGCAGCCTGTGGTCTGAAAATTGGTACATGCAGTTAGCTAGACGAGTATATAAAACTACATAAGTATTCAAGGTCATGGTCATTCCTTGACCTTGGCCCAAGGTCATTCAGATATGAAAATTAAAACTTGTATTTCTCAAAATATACTGGGCCATTTGTAACTAAATTTCGTCTGAAAATTAGGAACAAGAAATGAAAATAAATTAACATGAGTTTGGTCAAATGACTAATATGGCCACAATGCTATATAAGATAGAAACTCTTTAAAAATCTTCTTCTCCGGAACCAGTAGGTCGATTGCCACGAAACTTGGTATGTAGCATTAAGGACTCAAGTCAATCATAGTTTGTTCAAATTATGACGCTTGGATGACCTCGACCTATTTAAGGCCAAGGTCAATTTTGTTCGCATACACTTTTGTTTGGGAAAAAGTTAAAACTTTTGTGTTTTTTTTTTTCAGAAATTATTGCAGCCTGTGGTCTGAAAATTAGTAGATGCAGTGAGCTAAATAAGTAAATGAAACTACATGAATATTCAAGGTCAACGTCATTCCCTGATCTTGACCCAAGGTCATTCAGATATGAAATTAAAACTTGTTTCTCTCAGAAATTAATGGGCTATTTATAACCAGATTTCATATGAAAATTTTTTAGGGACAAAAAGATGAAAATTAATCAATATAAAATTAGTCACTAGTCACATGACCAATATTGCCGTCATGCTCATATAAGTTCAAAACCATTTAAAAATCTTCTCAGGAACCAGTGGGCTGATTAATAGATTATCATGAAACTTGATATGTCTCGGAGCCCATCGTAATTTATTCAAATGATGACTGGCTTGACCTTGGCCCAATTTACATCAAGGTTAAATTTGGTCGCATGTGCTTTTGTATGGGAAAAAGTGGAAATAGTTTTTTTTTTTGGAAACTATTGTTGCCTGTGAGCTTTAATTTTGTATGGGCAATCATGAAGCTACATGAGTATCAACGGTCAGGGTCACTCCTTGACCTTCGATCTTAGCACAGAATTTAACATAATCAGCAAATAAACTCATGGTACATACCCTTGGGTTCATAGTCCTAAGGAGCATATTAATGGTCCATGGGACAGTCTTCTATAATGGCCTTCAAATTCATTAAAAAAAAAAAAGCACTCAGCACTCAGCACTCAGGTGAGCGGTTTAGGACCATTGGTCCTCTGATTTATTATTTCCAAGAGAAAATAATAGTTGACATTTCATGTGAATTATCTGTCTGACAGACGATTTACATGAAATGCCATGGCTTATTTTTTATGAAAAAAAAAATGCAGAAAAATAAAAAAGAATCGAAATATTGTCTACTGCCGTTATGATTAGCACTCTAATGATTAATTGTGTCATCCTCTTTAAACATTGTTTAAATAAATAAATAAATAATTAAATATACCTCTAGATATAAATTAAATTTTTGTTCTTCGTTTTCGTTTTCTTAGCGTCTTTGAAATCAAGCATTTTGTAAATATTAGAATCACCTCGTCAAGGTAACGCAATATATTTTGCAGGAATAATAAAAATAGCACAGGTTTTATCTGCATAAAATTGGTTTATCAACAACATTGTTATACATGTAACTAACTAGACACAATATTGCGCGTTCTTGTTAAATGAAAGACATACGGATAAACATTGGCAGTATTTTTCCTAAGATAAACAAAAAGCACTTCCAAACATATCAGATACAATATACAGATAAACACATGCAAGGTTTGTATATTATTTTGAATAAACATTATTTGATGTTAAATCAGAGTGTAATATATGAGTCGCATGGAAAGGTGTCTTGAGCAATATGCGGACAACGAAGGCTAAAATCAGCCTGCGCATCCTCGCAGGCTAATCAGAGCCTTCGCTAGCAGCTTATAGAATGATTAAGTACTGTAAATTCAGTACACTTACTTATGATAAAGTAAAGTGAAGACTTCTATTAGACTATAGGTCAAAATATAACCTTGTCCGGTTATCTATGACTTCTGTTTTCAATTTTCTGTTTGATGTAATACAGCTGGGAACCAGAAGCGTCAGGTCACAGGACAAGGTTATATTTTGATATATATGCTATTTGTTTGGCTGTTGTATGTAGACTGGTTTGCAGAATTAAAATTGTGACAGAACAAAATCGACATTTTAGACTGGTTTGCAGAATGGGAACATCAGCTGAGCAAGATCTGAATTATAGACTGGTTTGCAGAATGGAGATTTCGACTGAACAAGATCGAAATTATAGACCGGTTTGCAGAATGCGGATTTCGACTGATAGAGATGGACACCATAGACTGGTATGTACAATGGGAATTTCGACGGAGCAAGATCAAAATTATGGACTGATTTGGAGAATGGAGAGTTCGACTGAACCAGATCGCAGTTATAGACTGGTTTGCAGAATGTGGATTTCGAATGAGCAAGATCGAAACTATAGACTGATTTTCAGAATGAGGATTTCGACTGAACAAGATCTATATGGTTACTTTCGCTATATTAGCCGTAGATCACTTGGAAAATATTAGACCAGTATGTTGCTGGTGCATTACTATAGAGATTCATAATTTGCATGCTAAAATTAATAACTGTCATTTGAAATACTCAAAAACCAAAATGTAATGTCTATAGAGATCTAATGTTAAACGTGTTATTTGTGTTTACGCTATGGGTTTGAAATTTCCATCACTGTTCTACCGACTTTCTTCTGAAAGCTCCCATGTTATTTCCGTTGTATTGTTTATACAAATGAGCACGGCGCAAAATAACCCACAAGTGTTGACGTGTCATTAAACCACAACGCAAACTTGTCTTTCCAGATGAAAGGACAGTGGGACGTAAATTTCCAGACAAAGGCTAACCCTTAAAACGCCAACCTAAATTGTACCAGACAGCATTTTACTTTTTCATTATTATTTATCAAAGAAAATAAGAACTGGTTTTTCATGTGACTCGTCTGATAGACAGACGATTCATATGACATGTCAAGTCTTTGTTTCTAAAAAAAAACAATCAAAATATCGTCTGCAGCAGGTGTGGTTTGCACTGTAAGGGTAAAAAGTACATTCGTTGCTTATTTACTGATGTCTGTAGGCTTCCACTGTGCATCGTACATTTTTCATTCTGGCATTTTAGACAGTAATTGATCAAAGACAAACACTTATGTCCATACGGGCTGTATACAAAGTTAAAAGAAAATTAAAATGTCTGTTTATAAGCAGATTTAACAGATAAATGTCGTCTGGTCTGATTCGAGAACCCTCAACAGAGTTATGTTACTGGAATTGCCGAGAAAATATCTTTGTGGTAATTCATCCATCCTGCTTATTTAGCATACAAAAGCGACATGTTAATTCACACGTTGTAATTTTCACATTTGAGGATTCGACGTAATAGGTCTGGATAAGGCGCTTTTTAACCAAATGATACCGATATTTTCTTAAATCTCCATAAAATCATATGTTACGGTATCCATTGGACGCACCTAGCGAAGGTGATTTTAATGAGTAATGAACCATATGTTTTGGTGAAGCAATAAGTAAAAGAGTTATCTAGTTTCTCTCTTATCTAGAGCTCTGTTATCTAGTTACTCTCTTATCTAGAGCTCTGTTATCTATTTACTCACTTATCTAGGGCTCTGCTATCTAGTTATTCTCTTATCTAGAGTTCTGCTGTCTGGTTACTCTCTTATCTAGAGCTCTGCTATCTAGTTACTGTCTTATCTAGAGCTCTGCTAAGTTAATGTTCGGTATTTTTAGTAAAATAAGACTGTGTTCGACCGTTATTAAACGTTATTACAGTTTAACCTCAATAACTCGATGACTCTTTTACCGAGTCGTATTCGAACTCGTTTTTGAGTCCCCAGGAAATTCTTCCGACCCAAGAAAACAAATATTTAGGGATATTTTAGGAATTTTTCTATTTCATCATGAACATGTATTTTGAATTTACTCATTAGAATCCCCATCACCGAGGTGATTCTAATGAGTACACTCAATATATTTGTTTATTTATCTATAGAAGCTCGAAAAGACATCCATATAATAATATCATTTGTCCCCTAACCTTGAGCTATAATCAACACTTAATGGCTCGAACTACCCATATCTCGAAAAAATTCTATGGTCCCAAATATATTCGAGCCACTGAGGTTCCACTGTTTATGTTTGTTGCTTCAGCAATCGAAGAGAGTGCGTTTAGTATTTTAGGACGTATGTGTTTGGCTATTTAGCAATCGAAGTATATGTTCGACTTTTAGCTATCCAAATATATGGTCTGTAAGTGTTTGATATTTTTGCAATTATAATATATGGTCAATGTTTTAGTAATCGAAGTATCTGTTCCGTATTTTAGCAGTCGAAAAATACGCTTGTTTTAGCAGTCAAAGAATATGATCGTGTCAGATTTTCTGGCCCGGACTATTTTCGGCCAATTAGAGCTCATCATTGACCCTCATATACAATTTCAAACATCCCGGTGTGGGTCCAATGATCACAAAGGTACGGAAAATATTAACTACACGATAGTGATGTACGGGGAGACATTTCGGCCGCCATACGACACTAACAAATTTACTTTGCTGTAAATATTTGAAAACAAAGCACATGAATAGAATTGACAAATAGTTTCTGATAAGACATTGTCAATCAGAATTCAATTTTTCAATTTGGAATAAAACAACGAATACAAAAACATCTACGTCACTAGGTACTTAGATATAGTGCCGATATTATCGTCTACGCTCACGGGCGTAGACAATCTTAGTATTTGTCATAGCTCAGAAAGAACTTTATGAAAGGTCATGAGCTGTCCAGTGCTGTTTTCCATGGATTGCTCAACGTTATTATAACTAGGTATAAGCTTTCACAAACAGGCTTGGTCTACACTAAGCATAGACCAAGCTTTGGATAAAGCTAATACTTGTTTAAGTTATTTTGGTCCTATGGGATTTTAGTGTCCTGCATTACATGTGGAAACAGAATACCGCTAAAGCGCTGTTAGGCAAGGATATCGGCGTGGGATGTTGCTGCTTTTTTCAGCACCCTTTTAAATACAATCAAGCATCTGGGTCTACTATTTTCTATATACAAGTTTGTTCTGTACTTTCAAAGGATCCTCTTTATTTTGATCTTACGTAAGCTACCCTCTGATTTTATCAACCCTGTTGCAGATGTGTTTACAAGCTAACGCCATGTTTGGAAATAAAGTAGCGCGCCGAAAATGTGGCTCGATGGCTCAGGTGGATGCGCGTTCGACTGGTGATCAGGAGCGGTTGCGGATTCGACCCCCGCTGGGTCGGCAACATTCTTTCGTGGCGATTGATCATGAAATATTTTCTACGGTCATTCCCTCCCTTCTGCTGATTCAAGAAGGGCAGTTGTCAGTTTTTGGCGAAAGATTGTGCACAATACTGGTTAACAGCTCAGAGGACTAACCCTGCCCAGTAAAAAATATGGTAAGGTAAACTGACATGACCGCATTGGGTTGTCTGGGCCGTAAAGCCTCAACACAAAATGTGTGTGTGTGTGTGTGTGTGTGTGTGTGTGTGTGTGTGTATGTGTGCGTGTGCGTGTGTGTGTGTGTGTGTATGTGTGTGTGTGTCCCAGCTAGCATTCTTTATAAATCTACAGTGGGCCGTTATCGGCCCGTCAGCTACCCTGACGGGCCGATAACGACCCGCTTTAGATTTATGTAGAATGCTTACTGGTGTGTGTGTGTGTGTGTGTGTGTGTGTGTGTGTGTGTGTGTGTGTGTGTGTGTGTGTGTGTGTGTTATAGCTCGCTAACTAAGACGGCTTCTAATGCAAAGGCGTATTTACATGCTTTGGTGTTGTTTTGTTTTGTCCTTGTTTCTGGACTGAACGATGCGCGAGTGGCCACGATTCACTGGAATTTTTATACGGGAGAACGGTGCTAAAATCGTTATGTAACTAAAATGGACAACAGACAGATTTAGACCTAAAAAGCCTAAATGTTACCGAAGCTGATTGTTAATTGGTGGAATAAGTGGCAGAACGTGTCTGTTTCCTCCACAATACTGTATTAATCTAGTGGATTAATTCGAGATTGAATTGCTCATGTGACGTACTTAACGTAAATATTCGACCAGAATTGCTTCAGTAACCCGTGTGGAACCCGACTAGATGACAAGGAGAGTCTGACTAATGCACGTATTTGTTTAAGTACGGTAAAGAAATAGGGCGTATGATAATGTGGAATAAATATTGTATCTGCCTTGCGATTTTAATGCGTAATATATCACTAAAAAAGTTCCTTTGTACCCGATTCTATCTGGACGCCTCATATTCTGTAAATGAGTTATTCAGTAAAACCTCAATGGTTCCATACTGATGGCTCCTCTACCGTAGATAATTCGAATGACGTTTAGTCCTTAATAAATTCTTCCGACAGCTCAAGAAAACAAATATTTGGGGATATTTCAGGAAAATATTATTACATTATTATGATAATGTATGCTGTGTGTATTTATCAGAAGTGCTTCATCGATGCGATTCTAATGAGTACACTCAACATAACATATTTTCACAGACGATTGAAAAGGCGTCCCTAAATTATCTGCATTTGCCATCTGAATTTGCGCTATGGTTAACCCTCAGAAGCGTCAGGTCACAGAACAAGGTTATCTTTTAATATATATGCTATTTGGTTGGCTGTTGTATGTAGACTGGTTTGCAGAATTAAAATTGTGACAGAACAAAATCAACATTTTAGACTGGTTTGCAATGGGGACATCAGCTGAGCAAGATCTGAATTATAGACTGGTTTGCAGAATGGAGTTTTCGACTGAACAAGCTTGAAATTATAGACTGGTTTGCAGAATGCGGATTTCGACTGATAGAGATCGGCATTATAGACTGGTATGTACAATGGGAATTTCGACGGAGCAAGAACGAAATTATGGACTGATTTGTCTGTCTGTCTGTCTGTCTGTCAGTGGCTCAAACTACTCATGTCTAGAGCATGTTTCCATGGTCCCAAAGATGTTCGAGCCACGGAAGTTTGACTTTGTTCATTACACTGTCCTTTGTGCATTATCCTAATGTCTATATCCCTGTCTGTCAGTCTCTCTGTCTGTCAGTCTGTCTGTCTCTCTGTCTCTCTATCTCTCTCATATATTGATGTTCCCTTTTCGATATCTGATCCATTTTGTCGGCTTTAATAATAGGGCTATTTGACTGATGATTCTGATGCTTACTGATACTGATAACACTTTTATAAACCTATTCGAAACAGTGCCAGGATCTGTGAAGAGCTTTCATGGGAGCCGATCAGTCAAACGCATTATTGCCACAGTTAATTTCAGTTGTGAATATGTTATATTTAGAGTGTAACATATCATTTTCTACAAAAAATGTTATAGAAGATACCAAAGAATGGTCATAATAACAGAACATACCCTAGCATTGACACCGAGAGGAACAGCAGACAGACTTAATACACCATACAACAAAGAATGGTCATAATAACAGAACATAGCCTAGCATTGACACCGAGAGGAACAGCAGACAGACTTAATACACCATACAACAAAGAATGGTCAAAATAACAGAACATAGCCTAGCATTGACACCGAGAGGAACAGCAGACAGACTTAATACACCATACAACAAAGAATGGTTATAATAACTGAACATAGCCTAGCATTGACACCGAGAGGAACAGCAGACAGACTTAATACACCATACAACAAAGAAAAACGAAGCAACAAAAACTCCCTATTCTCCAAGGAGTTGTCACAAAGCTACTCAGGGGCCATCAAACAGTGAGCAGCATCGACCAAACAAGAACACAAATTATACGCAAAGATACCAAGAAATACCAAATATAGAAAACTTCCGCTTTTAAGACCACTTGAAAATAAGACCATTCCGCTATATGGACCCAGCTCTTGCCAGAGCCCAGTTTGTTTATTTTTATTGTTATACTACATATCTTCAGATGAGGGGACATACTGTGAGAAAACAAAGGCAACACATACACACACACACACACACACACACACACACACACACACACACACACACACATATATATATTCTTATATATATTACATATATATATTCTTTTTTTTTTTTTTCAAAAATTGGTTATGATTTGTTTATTTTTCTGTTAAAGATATGTGAATGACATATGACGTCAATTGATTAGCTATGAAGTGCGAAAAATTATAAAAAGGTATATTGAAAGTATTGTGGAAAAGAGGAGAAATTGCTTTTTAGGAGCAATTTATCCTCTTTTTCACAATATTTTCTTACCTGTTGTTTTATTTCCATGTGTAAACAGGGACCGGGTTTTCATATTGAGATAAGCGGTTATTCGAGATAAGCGTAGTCGAGATAACGGGAGTCGATTTTATATATAACACTAAGAGTGAGAGTTAAACAAACTAACGACAGACAGAAATATCTGATCTTTAGCTATCCACAGAGCGTCATCGAGGACTCTGATCAGACTGCGCGGATGCACAAGCTGATCTGAGAGTTTACTGGTAATACATGTCCGAAAGTACAGTTACTCACGTAACAGCTCTTTTATCTTTTTCTCAGAATCTCAACACTAACAGAAACGAAAAACACAACAGCTGTGGTTTATTTGCTCAGTCAAAACATGTTTAAACCGATTACGTGCGCACGTCAAAATCTTAAATGCAATTTCAATTGCAAAGAAAGCAAACAACTCAAGATAATATTCTTCACAAAATGCGCCGCAATGTCAAAAATGTATCTTCGGACATGTTCTCCCAACGATGACTCAAATCAGACTGCGCTTTCCGAGTATATCTTGTCCGCATGGTGATACTTTGCATCCTTGACTATCCAAATTGCGCCCAGTGAAGATTCTGATCAGACTGCGCGTATGCGCAGGCTGATCTGAATCCTCACCGTGCGCACAAGTTCAGGTACATTTTCAGACGTGCGGCTCTAATGATAAAAGCGTCGCAATAATAGAGCACCCGCATTGCGTGCGGGAAGTCACATAATAGATTCATAATTATACCAGTTGCTCCTTTACTTAATAGTCTACTTAAGAACCTGCAACACAAAAAGCACTCGTCAGCAACATACACGCTAGCAAAAAAAAAAAAAAAAAAAAGTGTCAGGTGTTTATAAAAAATTGTGGAGATTTGACCATAAAATATTTCTACTGTCGCTCTCTTCTTTCCACCGGTTCAAGAAGGGCAGTTGTCAGTTTCTGGCAAAAGACTGTGCACAATCCCAGTCAGCATTCTGCTTAATTCTATATTGGACCGTTATCGGCCCGACAAGAATCCTTTCGGGCCGATAATGGTCCGATATAGAATTACCCATAATGTTAGCTGGGATACTGGTTAACCTCTTAGAGGACTAAGCCTGAAATAAAAATGTGGTGAGGTCAAATGACCGCGCTCGATATTACCCCATTGGTTTAACTGGGCCGTTAAACCTCAACACTAACAAAACATAACATATGTGAAGATATCTAGGAAATGCCACAATCACGAAGCACAGCCTTCACGAAACACAGAAAGAAGAAGACATGAAGAACAAACCACAACAAAACAAACACAATTTAGTTCCATATTAAATACTCATGGCTATATTGAACTCTGATTTCTTCAGAAACATATTAGCAGTAGAAGTGATAAAATATCATTTCATTGTCTGGGATTACGCGCAGTAACGCTGACAAATCACAATGAGATATGAGGCTTATGAAAAATACAAGGCAGGCTGGTTTACGAGCCCAGTTGTTCAAAACTAACGATGTCGTTAGTTAACGTATCGTTAAAACTTTGATCATTAAATATGACATATATGCTAATATTTTTGCTGAAAAAAAATGTGAGTAGCTTTTGCATTTCACATGTTTTCAGCAAAAATACCTGTGAATTAGATAATGTACTTTCTAAAACAGTAAACATTTTGACCACTAACGAGCTCGTTAAGCTAACGATGCTTTGAACAACTGGGCCCTGAATTCTTGGAAAATAGTACAGACGATATTCAGTAAGAATCACATCACAGAATAATTACCTGCCCATGATATATACAACAAGCTGGTTATTGCGCTGCTTTTCTTGAGAGACAGAAGTCGTTTGACCACGGCGTCTTAGAATGGCCAAACAGCATCCACCAAACAAAGTGATAGTAATGCTTCATAAAGAACAAACAACACCATAACAAACGCCCTAGAACGGTCAGACAGAATCCACCAAACACAGAGATAAGACAACATACGGAACAAAACATAAAATCCCTCACAGCGAGCAGCGACACTACTGCACATAGAATAAACACGACTGGAACCATCGCCCTAGAACGGTCAGACAGGATTAACCTAACATGGTAATAAGACAACATACTGGACAAAACATAAAAACCCTCACAGCGAGCAGCGACAATGCTGCACAAAGAACAAACAACACTACAACCATCGCCCTAGAACGGTCAGACAGGATTCACCATACATAGTAATAAGACAACATGCTGGAGAAAACACAAGAAAGCAACGTATTGCGACCATTGGAGATCCCTGGGGTGTTAATCAATACCACTGGAATACTGGAACTAAAGACAACTACCACTTGAACCCCGGTGGGCCGAGAAACAGACATATAAGTTCCGGCCCAGGCTGGGAACCAGATACCATATTAACTTAAATGTGCCTGTATTAACTGTCTTCTTAGCTCTTCAAACTTGTTTTCACGAGTTTTAAGAATCGAATTGGCATTCAACAATGTGATTGTATCCGAAATACAAGAGAAACAATTTGTTTAATTTGGCAGTAGTTTTGTTATATAAGATTTATTGTGCAAAATATATTTCCCCTGTTCCTGTTTCTTTGTTATTTGTTCCTTTTCTCTTAGCTTTTTTAGAAGATGATATCCCGCGGGTGATTTTACGCACTGAAAAAAATTCCCGTAGATTGTACGTTAAATACAGGAAACTGGCTGCCAGCGCCTTTATCGTAAATTTTTACGGGGGCCCGTAGAACTTTTGCAGGAATTACCTCGTAGGATGGGGTAAGGATGTGTAAGCTTAAAATACGGTGCGTTAGCTCACATCCCTACTTTGTCCTTTACGCTACCTGCCTTGCCCTATACTGCCCTATTATGCGTAATTATTACTGTAAATAATCTACAGGCGCCTGTAAAATTATCGGTGCATGTACTGGCAGCCAGCTGCCATTATTTAACGTAAAATCTACGGGATCTTTTTTTACAGTGCGGAGTGTTCATTTCAAAACTTACTCGGTCTGCGATAAAAGTAGTCCTTTAGCAGCAAAACTATAAGTGAAGGTACCTAGAAAATGCCACAAACACGAAGTACTGCCTATCCGAGGCACCATACCAGGGGCAACAGTCTGGGTCATCAATTCGGCGACAGGCACATAGCTGCGACTGCATCATTTGTTCGGATTTATGCCGAAATCATGAAGCGTGCATAATGCAGTGAAAAATCTACAAAAAGCACCAAACATGTCCATTTTGGTACTGTGTTTCACAAAAACTGCAAACTCCATACACATTCTAGTTATTGTAGATATTTCCACCAGTTACGCCTTGATGATTAGCTTTATTGAATATCAACATGGATGGTCAAAGTGCCTGAATATCCGTTACGTTTTAGAAAAGGTAAGAGAAAAGTCCAGGGAGTGCCACAATCACAAAACGCAGCCCCTCACTAAGAGGAAGAGGAAACCTACAATTTCAAACAAGCACAAATCGAACAAACGTACGAAAAGAACTAAGATTAGCTCTCTCTTCCCCAAGCGAGGTAATCGTAATGCTAAAAGGACTGAAAAACACAAGAACAAAATGACATAAGGTAAGACATAAAACAAATCGCCTCGTAGAATAAACCACAAAGCCACAAAGAGTAAGACTAACACCGGGACCGCCGCCTTAGAACGGTCAGCAGAGTAAACCTCCGTGGGATTTAAAGGACTTTTACAGCCAGCCAACTTCACCCTGGGTCCCGATGCTACTCCCAATACAGAAATACATAAAAATTCGGTTCGCATAAAGGCTCCCAACTCAGTCAATGCATCAAAGCGAAAACATAAAAATCAAATTAATCACTATAATAAACAAAGACAAGTACTCATGGCTAATACTTTAGCCCGATTTTTCGAAAGTTAATGAATTTTGTGCACTAAGTCAATATTCTGAATTTCTGAAAAAGCCTAGTCAATTCAGGAAGATTCCGAAACACAGTACTGACGAAAATGCGTGTCAGCGTTATGACGTACGTTGTAGGGGGTGATACGAAGGAGAGATGAGACACAAATAATGACGAAACGAACATCACGAATGAAACCATCGACGTACGAACAAAGAAGAACTGCAAAAGAGGAACCGACCTGAAACACGTGTAATAATAATAATAATAATAATAATATACATAGGAACAAGAAGGAAAAGATAGCTAAATTTTCTAAATTTTACTTTTTCAGGTTTTATGGTCGGCATGCCAACCTCATACTGACTTCACCCTAGCTTGCAAACAGTACTGCGAGTGGGTCTTTCAAAGAAGTCTTAATAAGTCTTAATAACAAGGATTTAAACCCTTTTTTGCCTAATGGACTCGTCTACTATAACTCTTTGGACCGGTCTATTTTCAATAACAGGGTGTGTGGTTACTTTTTACTATGAATGTCTTTTACAGAAATTTCTGAACTTAATGCAAACAGTTCTTTGGCATCTGATCTCGGTCTACACTGTTTGTCAATGGCTCTTTTATGGGACGCTAGGCATAATGGGTTAATCCAGATTTAAGGCGATAACTAATTACAGAATGGAGATCGAAGTTTCTGAGACGGTTTGACAAATTGAATATGAACTAACGTTTCTAAAGTGTATTTATTTAGCGCATTTCTTTATTTCTATTCATGTCCAGGTCCTAATGTTATGCTGTCTAATGAATCAAAAACTCATTACTGTTTTCCGCTCTTGGTGACGGCGAATTTTCTCAATAAATTTGAGCCGGAGCACATGCAATATTTTCTACAAGATCGCATATCTCTCAAACAATGATGCCGGTCAGCCTGGGCAAAAGCGCAGGCTGATCAGAGTCATTGCTTTGCGCTGTATGGGAAGCCAAACTCTAAGCTTTTATAGACGAACGACAGAGCTTCTGCTTAGAATGTATGGATGTGCAGGCTGATCTGAGCCTTCGCTGAGCACACAAATAATCTTGTAGGAAATGCTGTGGTCTGGCTCGATTGACATTTTTATGTGACGTGTCTTCTTCCAAGTGTCTAAAATCATAGTCAGTTCTTAATGGACATTTAAACACTTAGGCTTTTATCAACATAGAACTGTTATCAATTGCTCCAGGATCCAGAAAGAAAGACTTGGAATACAGACCTGAAAAGATATCATCTAGGCTACTTTTCATGTACTTAATCTCTTCAGACTACTTGTACCAGCTGGTCACACACGTAATAGTAAATATAGTAATGACATGAAGTTTAGTGAGCCGCTATGGGCTTGACCAGGCTGTGATTCGCGCGCAATCAGGTTTGTCTAAATTGTTTTATAACAAATCAGGCATAGGATGTGAGGTGTTTTCTCTCTTGCCTAGCATCGCTGCTATTACCGCTGACTGACAGGTAGAAAGTGGTTATTTGTCTATCACTTCAGTAAGGAAATAGAGCTAATGGCTCGCAATGGCTGAATATGTATAGCGTCACGTGACAATTGCCCTTACGTCATGTTCGCACAAAGAACTGTCAGCCTGTGCATGCGTGATCTGCTCTTGGGGTTTTCCCGCCAATATATCGTACAGCATTTATTCTATCGCTGAACATAATCAAAGCCATGTGGATGCCCTCGCTGATCGCAGCCGTTATTGTTCGTATGGTCGTCACGAGTATGACACAGTCTAAATCCGTATACGTCCTTGTCGGAGAGGGAGATAACAAATTGCGATTAGCGGAATTAACGCTTGGCATAATGGGTAAATATTTCAGCAGACGACAAATTAGTGGTGTATTTTTCTTATTTTCACAGTCCCTAGGTTTTATGAGAAAAGTATTATAATGGCACCATTTGTGATTGTGTTTGTTCTGTTTACCAGACATTGCAATGAAATGCGTTTTGGAACAATAGGTACGGCAATATTCAATTAGATATTTCCTTTTCTATAATGCGCTTGAAGAGCTGGCTTTATTGTAACTTTTGATGTTCCACATTAGCTTTTTATCTGATAGCTGATTATCAATAATTACCATGTGCAGGGGAAAAAGACAGAATAAGGCATGTGCAAACAGAGGATATTTGGACTAGTCTGTGCATGTATATCCAGTAATGCTTTAGAATTCCACTGCGTGAATTCCGTATACAGTCGAACCTCAATAGCTCGAACATCTTTGGGGCTATTGAAATTTGTTTGAGGTATGGGTAGTTCAATCCACTGAGAGTTAAACGTGACACCAGGTCATAAAGTAAATAGCGATAGTTTATGGAAATCTTTTCGATTTTCTATACAATAATTGTATGTTGAATGTAATTAGAATTGCCCCAATGAGGTGATTCTAATGAGTACACACAACATATAATTTCATGATCCTTAATATTCGTGTTTATGAGGTGTCCGAAAATTTTCATAGAGATTTAAAAATGAGTTAGCATTAGCCTTGGTTAACGAATCATCGGTGTTCGAGCTATCGAAGTTCGACTATATTATTTTGCTGTCCACTGTGTTGTCATTTTCCGTAATTACTTGTATGTATAAAAGTAATGTGTTTACGAAGCAACAAATAAACAAATGGCAAAAACACCGCTGCGCAAAGCGATCTATTTTGGGGACAATTCTTTACAATCGAACTTAAGTATACATATACCAAAATTTCCTTAAGGCTGCTGTCCACGTGATTATCATTGACCAATGAAATCAAACCGCGCATTTGTACAAAATCCAGGTAACGGTTATTTATAGGCGCGCTATTCTTGTCGCTGTGACGTCAGGGTGCCATGTAAAGAGACTATCTGTAAAACCGGCAAACATTGCAGACTTAGTTCAGACGCCGCAGAACTCAGGATTTGCACTGTTTGTTTAAATTACAAGAAGTCAAGAGTTAACTGTCTTAAGGCCCCGTCCAGGACCATTTTCCGAGCCTGCTCTGAAACCACCGACCCACCAGTGCTGTCAGTGCTTTGATTTTACATTGTTTTGCATTTGCCATTTTCCCTGTGCAGTATTACCCACCTATACCGTTTCTTATACAAGTTATTCACTCATCGTCTGCATTAAAATACATGCAAACAACTTTACATAAATGTATTAATTTTACCCCTTAGGAGACATTTGCATGACTTAACAAACCTTGTTTTCTGAGTAATTTGAAAGTAGTTTAGAATGTCGTCTCCTGAAATGCTTACCAAGCGTGCTTAGTGTTGAAGTAACCAAAGATTTAAGTGTAGTCACACGATAGTCATGCCAATAGTCTTGGTATTTTACGACAATACATGTCGGGTCGGGTATGAAAGCCACGGCCGAGCTGCCGAGCCGAGCCGAAAAAGCCGAGCCTGCTATAATGTTTTCTTGTATTTGTTAAAACGAGTTCAAGATACTTATTTCTTTTAATCTTATATTACCATATATGTAAAATGCTGTATTCACAAGTAAAATTTGTACAGTCATTTGCTTATTTATGACTTTATATCCAATTTTCCATTCAAAAGGGGTATGAAAGCCACGGCCGCGAAAGGGATATGTTTTGGCGAGTTTGTAAACAAATTGTGATTTTTTATAATCTGAGCATTTGACAGAGATTGCAAAATGATATTTCTAAACTACTTTGAATCATTATAATATGCAGAAACTGTTTATATTCTCACTATTCTTCTTTTTCAGCCAAATAACGAGGATCGGCAGATTCTAAAAATAGAATAGATATAAACTAAACGAAAATAACCGAAATGGCAGAAAGGGCCTAAAGGCTCAGGTAAGCTAACAAAACAGTCATTTAAGACTCCACATATATAACTAATTTGATAGCTTTTCCCACTAATACTGGTCATCATACTGGTATTAGATGTAATTGTTAAGTTTAGGCCCTTACAATGCTTTTGCTTTCCGTTTCGGTTATTTCATTTAGTTTTTTTTGTGTTCTATATTTAGATCCTGCCGGTCCTCGTTATTTGGATGAAAAAGAAGACTAATGGGAAATATAAACAGTTTCTGCATATCATAATGATACAAAATAATTTTAAATACCTTTTAGCAGCCTCTGTCAAATGCTTTGCTCATAAAATATCGCCATTTATTTTCAAAATGGCCAAAATATATCCCTTTCGCGGCCGTGGCTTTCATACCCCTTTTGAATGGAAAATTGGATATTAAGTCATAAATAAGCAAACGATTGTACAAATTTTAATTGTGAATACAGCATTTTACATATATGGTAATATAAGATTAAAAAAAATAAGTATCTTGAACTCGTTTGAACAAATACAAGAAAACACTATAGCAGGCTCGGCTTTTTCGGCTCGGCTCGGCAGCTCGGCCGTGGCTTTCATACCCGACCTACATGTCGTAAAACGTTAGCGTCTTTGCCATTTTCAGTGCAAAATATATTGGGCATGGCCACTTCATCTCCAAACTACAATTTTATTCCATGTTCTGGACAATCAGCTGAGGAAAAACAAAACTTACTTTCAACCAGAAAGCTAACGATGAGTAAATTTAACATTATTTTAAGTTGGTCTGAGCAAATGGCAAAACATCATATTGCTTCTTTGCTTCTCTTCCTTTCTTTTCTTTCCTTTTCTTTCCTTTTCGTTTATATTCGTTTCATTTTCAAAAGACACAGATTTGAATTTTATGAAACTGTTGCCTTATATAAAACGTTCATTGGTATCTGACACATCTCGTGTTTAGGGATAAATAAGAAAAAATATGTAAAGACACCCGGGAAATGCAATAATCATGAATCACTGCCTGCCCAAGACAGCAAAAGACAGAGAAATCAGGAGCAAAAAATGACAACACAAAAGCCACATATGAAAACATGGAAACATATTATCAATTTGTCGTCTACTGATTTTACCAGAGAGCGACAGGGGTTAAACAAAAGTCGTAACAAATTTCCTAGTAATTGAAGTTCATGATGTGATATTACTTGACTATCTGTCAGATTTCTTGTCCAATCTCTTACTATTCATATCTAATGAAAAATCTATCACTTTGCGTTTTCTACAGTTATATACGTAATTTATTTTTGTTGTATCTTAAATTGTCGTTTCAAGTGTACTTATAGACGAATATTAACCTAAACAGTACCACTTGGAAAGGACTAAAGAGGGCGTATGGATACAGTAGAATTTACTTGCGAAAGCGATTAACATAATCAGATAATGCGCATGGCAATTTGATCTGGGCTTTCGCTCTTCCCACAAGCGATTATGACAATTTTGTTTGATCATTTTGATTTGTATTGACTCAATACTATGATATGTTATTACGTGTCCTTCTGTCTGTCTTAGCTATTGTCAATAAAGTACTTTTTGTCAACCGCCTTTTCGAAAGAAGAGGGGAGGAATGGTATACGGCTTTCCGAAGGTCGGGATGCGTGGTGCGTAGTTCCGCACCCTCTGATAATATATACTCCTACAGTTTTATGCCAATATTTTTTAAACTGTACAGATGTTTTGGTCATGGTCTGAATATGCACATGTGATTTGGATATAATCGTCAGATTAATTTCATTAGAAAGACACGCATATTCAAATATATTTCACCTCCAAAAACTGAAAATTTTCAGAAAAAAAATCTCTGATATTTTTTATACTTCTACTCAAAAGATAGATTGTGGGCATTCGTTTGAACCGCCTCTCCGAGGCGGTTATAACGAGTACCCACAATCTATGTTTTTGAGCAAAAATAAGAAAAATAATGTATACTCCTGTAAACCCCAGTTTTACAATATAAAAGTGGGGTTTATGGGATAAAAATTATACTAGATATGTTTTCGTGATTACTTTTTTCGCGTTTAGAACTTATTTATTTATTTATTTGTTCACTTTCAGCATTTTTTACTTGGTCATTTTTAAGCTCCAATATCGTTAATCTGTATATATAGTAGGTAATTTTGGAGAAGTGTTGAAAGGCGGGGGACGTAAACTCACTGAATTTGATTGTTTTCTTTGCTTTTGCAAATCTTAAGTACGAGTATAAGGTATATGAGTTTAGGGCTGTTTTCAAATTAAGAGCGAAAACTGATCACATTGCACGGATAGGGCCGATTTGAGTCTTCGTAGGTTGCACGGATAGGGCCGATTTGAGTCTTCGTAGGTTGCACGAATAGGGCCGATTTTAGTCTTCGTAGGTTGCACGGATAGGGCCGATATGAGTCTTCGTAGGTTGCACGGATAGGGCCGATTTGAGTCTTCGTAGGTTGCACGGATAGGGCCGATTAGAGTCTTTGTAGGACACACGTCATAGGGTACATTTTCTCACTTTTTTCTGTTGTACTTTTATTCCTGATACTACTCTCACCACTGGACCACACGACAGATAAATGATATATAGTGCTGTACGTCACCTAAATTAGGTTGGGATCGATTCGATATATATATACGTTTTAATGAGTTCCTAATTCATTCATTTATACTTCTAATTACTGTCTAAATTAAATAGGACAACGTGGGCGATATATGCTTTATTATTACATGAACTACTAAATATAATAATAATTTTCTTGGATTAGCAGTCTAATACGGCCCATGCTTTTATTCCCCATATATAAACCCACTCGTGAAGCCATACAAGCGCATGCATCATTTCGATGCTTCAGCTTTCAAAACACAGACGAACTTCAATGGCTCGAACATCTTAAGGACCATGGAAATTTGTTCTATATATGGGTAGTTTGAGCCAATGAGGGTTAATCATAGCACCCTGTTAAAAGACACCAACTGGGAATAATATAGGGATGTCTTTTCTATATTCTATAAAATAATGGTATGTTGAGTGTACTCGTTAGAATCGCCTCGCTGAGGCGATTCTAATGAGTACAATCAACATACATTTTCATAATAAATAGGAAAACTTCCTATATGTAAATATCCCTAAATATTTATTTGCTTGAGCTGTCGGAAAAATTTCCCAGGGACTCGAGAACGAGTTTGAATTAGCCACGGTAAACGAGTCATCGGTGTTCGAGTCATTGAGGTTTTACTGTAAAAGAACTAAGTAGATGGAAGCGAGCAATGTGAAGTATCGGACAGAATCTTCCACAGAAGAATCAATTTTATTTTATTTTATTTATTTATTTTTATTTATTTATTTATTTATTTATTTTTATTTTGTAATAGAATAGCTTGACTGGAGAATATGTTCACTATTTAAACGTATTTGGTTTTTTGGGAGGGTGGGGGAACTCTCAGCTTTTTTGTCCATAACCCGGATAGTAAACAAAAACATTTATAAATATATAATACATTGATGACTTTCTGGAAACTACCATGTTGACACTCAACAATGACAATAAAGAAAATTATTTTATTTTACGTTTTTATTATTTCCATTGCGGTTCCTTTGTTGCGATTCTTCTTTGTTCGTGCATTGGCGGAGTCAAATGTGGCGTTTATTGACCGGCGAGGGAATCTCTTAATATAGCTTTGGATTTTTACATATGGTAGAGTATTCGATTAGCTCACGAAGGAGTTTTTATATTTGCCGGGATTGTCGGCGTGTGACGATCCCGGCAAATATAAAAATTATAACAAATTGCGTTATAAACAGATTCATTTTCATTCAATCAAGAAATTTCATAAAGCTTCATATGTATACCCTTGTCCCATATCTTTAAGTAAACATGAACAAAATTTGAGCCGGTACTTAGACGTTTACGTCTAAATATTTTGTTTTCTTTTGTCATTGTTTGTTCCTTGTCACTTATTCAAGATGGCTATGCCACGTGTTTTTTTTTTTGTTTTGTTTTTTTTATTTGGATGGGTACATATACGTTAAAATCGCTCGATTCAAGGTAAGGAAATTGCACTTTTCTCAGTTTATCCAACCAATTTTCATAAACAAAGTACATCGCATATTAGAATATGAGAATACAGCGTATTCATATTCTGCATGCAGTATTTGCAAACAGTCGAAACAAATGTAATTTTCGCGACGGAAATGTTGGAAGTGTTCACTCTTACAATTGCTTCGAATGTTTGCAAATACTGCACTCAGGATTTAAATAAGCTGTATATTAATGAAAACTGCTCACATTCGCATAGGCGATGCACTTTTTTATGAAAATTAGTTGGATATAACCTGAGAAAAGTGAATTTCCTTATGTTGAATCTACCGTTTAAACAAGTGTGCATCCTTCCAAAAACCACGTGACATAGCCACCTTGAACTCTTACGCTGCGTTTCGTAATCGTGGCATTTCCTGGGTATCTTCACTTATACTTACTTTTTTTTGTCATGACATGTTTGAAAATGATGATATGGACATTCGACGAAATTTCTTTCGCATTTCCGCTGCTTGCTTAAAAGAAAGCAGGATATTCCTTACTCTCCCGAGTGATAGTGGATACCACTCTCCCTAGTGATAGTGGATACCAGTCTCCCTAGTGATGGTGGATACCAGTCTCCCTAGTGATAGTGGATACCACTCTCCCTAGTGATAGTGGATACCAGTCTCCCTAGTGATGGTGGATACCACTCTCCCTAGTGATAGTGGATACCAGTCTCCCTAGTGATAGTGGATACCAGTCTCCCTAGTGATAGTGGATACCACTCTCCCTAGTGATAGTGGATACCACTCTCCCTAGTGATAGTAAATATCACTCTCCCTAGTGATAGTGGATACAACCCTCCCTAGTGATAGTGGATATCACTCTCCCTAGTGATAGTGGATACCACTCTCCCTAGTGATAGTGGATACCAGTCTCCCTAGTGATAGTGGATACCACTCTCCCTAGTGATAGTGGATACCAGTCTCCCTAGTGATAGTGGATACCACTCTCCCTAGTGATAGTGGATATCACTCTCCCTAGTGATAGTGGATACCACCCTCCCTAGTGATAGTGGATATCACTCTCCCTAGTGATAGTGGATACCACTCTCCCTAGTGATAGTAAAATATCAGTGGAGATATTTAAACAGCACTTCGGTATGATACTAGACTGCTCCAGTCTCCAGTGACTAAATATTTCTCTCATATTCCTGTTTGATAATCCACTAAAATAAAACCCAAAAAATACCATGACTATAAAGTGACCAGTGAACAGCCTTTAGAGTCTTGACGTTACTTTGGTTTTATTTCAGTTGATTATTAAACAGATTATAAGAAAAAAAGTCACTGGAGACTGGAGCCAGTCTAGTATGATACCTAAACTTGCTGAAAAGCTGAAAATCTTTATTATATTACTAGATTATGATGAAGTTCGGAACCATTTAAGGCTACTTTTTATGAGCTTACAATTTAGTAGTTCATATAATAAGAATGTTACAGCATGTCTACTGTCCTTTTGACATCACTCGGAAAGACTTTGTTTTTTTGCTTGGCGTTTTATTTAAAATGACAATATTCTGTTCTGACTGA
This sequence comes from Anodontia alba, assembly GCA_964016985.1. Classification (NCBI taxonomy): domain Eukaryota; kingdom Metazoa; phylum Mollusca; class Bivalvia; order Lucinida; family Lucinidae; genus Anodontia; species Anodontia alba. The sequence goes on along the minus strand of OZ024838.1, from coordinate 247,109 downwards.
CCATATCTTATCAGCAACCATTTTTTTTTCTGTCTTTGTGTTTTGTCCTCATAAAATTAAATTTACGGTCAGAAATTGGTCTGACCTATGCAATTTCTATAGCATTAAAGTGATGTTTTGGAATTTTTGTCTCAGAAAATATTTGTTTTACTTTTCTTTGTTTAATTTAAACTATTGATGTTTCACAACAATATGGTGAAATTTTCAGAAAAAAAAAAAAAAAAAAAGGTGAGCCAGCAGATCTTGTTGAAAATCTAATTCTAAGTTACCTACCTAACAGATTTCTGCGTGAACTTTCAACATCCAAGATGCACAGATTTTAAATTTAGTATTTTCCGGATAAGGCACAGGTTTCAAAATTGGTATTTTCCGGATAAGGACTGTTTGCCATCACGAAAACACGCCTATATTATTTTGACCCCCTTAAACCCCACTTTTATATAGTAAAACTGGGGTTTACAGGGGTATACATTATTTCTCTTATTTCTGCTCAAATACATAGATTGTGAGTACTCGTTAGAACCGCCTCGGCGAGGCGGTTCTAACGAGTACACACAATCTATGTTTTGAACAGAAATATGAAAAATATCAGAGTTTTTTATCTGATAATTTCCAGTTTTTGGATATAGAAATTTTCTATATATTTGAATAGGCGTGTTCTCGTAATGATTTATTTTTTACTATGGGGAAAAAAAGTGACTTTTTTTTCTTTTTTTTTAAACCAATGACTAGAAAAAACTTTTTTTTACATAGGTAATTAGTTTTGCATTAAATCATGACAAAAATGTGCAAATTTACTTCTGTGTAAAGGGCCAAGCAAAAAAGCGCTTTTCTGAACGATGTCGAAAGCACAGTAGTGTTGCGTTAACAGGTATATTGGACCAATAGCTCCTTATTGGCCCTCTATGTCTGGTACCGCGATACTAAACATGTAATAAGTTCCAAATATTTGCTATGAAGACATGTAGTTTGTATAAGAAGTATTTTGGATGACACAACCTAAGTACTTAATTGTATTATTTCATGCCACACCCACTAAAAGCTATATTAGGTCATAATATAATTAGTGAGTTTCCTCGTCGGTGTCCGAACTTCAGGCAAGTATCCTTCATTATATTGGAGTTAGAGGTGTATTGATTGATGATTGATTGATTGATTGATCTGCGGGCCAGTGCGCCCTTGTCTCATCTTCAGGCAAACATCCTTCATTACATTGAAATCAAGGGTGTATTAATTGAGTGATTGACTGATTAATGGACTGATTGGTGATTGCTTGATTAATTAATTAATTGATTGATTGATTGATTGTAATGATGTTTATTGAGAATATTCTATGTTTATACGGAATGCTCCACATATATCATAATATCGTGAATTAGACAATAAGCGAGCGCCCGATGTTCTCAAATCCAACCTTGTTTTCCACCAAGAACTCCGTTTTTCACCAACTGTCAAGTACAGACAGAGAAGGAACCAAATCTATTGATGTTAATTCCTCACGGGGATTTCGCTATTCACGATTCTCCAAAAAGAAGGACTCTTTCTTTAAAAAGAAATCTGTTTCTTTTTCTTTCAGCAATGTTCTATCATTAAATACTTAGTCTGGCAAACCCAGACAGAGACAAAAAAGCGCCGATGACAGTCTTAATCGTTTCCTTAGACAAACCAGATAATGTATTACGTTCCGCCAAGCCCATAGAGATCCTCTGTAATCACAGCAAATCACACCTTTACTGGTTAGATACGATTGACGTAATAAAATTTTGAGCCGGGCACAACAAGCATACAAGATTGCATGTTCGCCCAGCAAATACTCAGATCAGCCTGCGCATCCTGATCAGAGTCTTTGCTGTCCACTTATAGACGCTTTGGATCCTTGACTACCCACATAGTGCCCTGCAAAGACTCTGATCAGACTGCGCGGATGCGCAGTCTGATCTGAGTCTTCACTTGGCGCACATGAAGTCTTGTAGAGAATGCTGTGCCCCGGCTCAAGTAATTAAATTCATTTCATGGAGAGGACAATGGCACTGTAATTGGTATCTGTTACGGCAATTTCCTGAAATCAAATTAATCCAAGATAGATGTCCATTCTGTTACGCTAATATATCTTTTCAGGAGACAAATATAAATGTAAACTGGAAAAAATGTAAATTTCTTCACCCAGTATTGGGACATACAAGCAAATCAACATTCCAGGACGAATCATAGAAACAATATACGTGAAAATATCCAAAAAAAAAGCCACAATTCTGGAACCGGCCTCGGTGGCTCAGTTGGATGCGCGTCCGACTGATGATCAGGAGGTTGCAGATTAGACACCCGCCGGGTCGGCAACATTCTTTCGTGGAGATACGATCATGAAATATTTTCTACGGTCATTCTCTCTTTCCGTTGATTCAAGACGGGCAGTTGTCAGTTTCTGGCGAAATAGTCTGCAAAATAATAGTTAACCGCTAAGATGATTAAGCCTGTCCAGTAAATGTGTGGTTAGGGAAACTGACCGCGCTCGACATGACCCCAGTGGGTTGACTGGGCCGTAAAACCTCATCATCAACAAAGCCACAATTCTGAAGCACAAAATTGCACCAAAACAGGGAGAGATGAGAAACAAATAATGACAAAACAAACGCCATATATGTAACCACTAACATACGAAGAAAGAAAGAAATGCAATGGAGGAACGACCATGGAGCGGACTGAAAGTGTGTTTTCTTTGCTGTGTGACGTATGTACCAGCCGTCAATGTTTACTAGTCCTCTTGGTGTCATCGGTAGGCTAGGTATTCTGAACACCATACTTTCTGAACATCATTTTCCTATTTTATACGATTCACCTTTCTTGTTTATAACGATTCTACCACTCCCACCACTTAAAGCTTACTGCGTTATTTGTCAGGATGTTTCCTATAGTAAGTAAGTGCAATAATGCTTATTGATAATGAATTTTTAATGTCAATAAGTCCTATAGAAGAATAGGTTACTTTAAACCACTTAAGCATAGCGTCCCATAAAAGGGACATTGGCAAACAGTGTAGACCCAGCTCAGACGCCGCAGAACGCGGCGTCTGATCTGGGTCTACACTGTTTTTATTACATATAATAATTTCTATTAAATATGTTAATAACAAAATCTAACCAGACAACCCTTCAATTGGAAATGGATTGGTCCAAAGAGTTAAGGTAAAAGAATCCATTCGGCATAAATGGGTTATTTTGATAGTTGCTCAAAAGAGATAAGTGTAGATACCAGAAAATGCCACAATCATGAACCACAGCCTTCCTGAGGCATCCAAAGAGTCTTTTACACTATATACGTCTTTATTTTACATTACGAAAACGCGTCTATTCAATTTACTGAAAATTTTACCACCAAATATCGAAAATTTTCAGATAAAAAATTCCGACATTTTTCGTATTACTGCTCAAAATATAGATTGTGGATACTCGTTAGAACCGCCTCGCCGAGGCGGTTCTAACGAGTACCCACAATCTATGTTTTGGGCAGAAATAAGAAAAATAATGTATACCCCTTTAAACCCCAGTTTTACTATATAAAAGTGGGGTTTAAGAGGGTCAGAATTATATAGGTAGGTTTTCGTGATGGGTTTGTTACGTATGTACTATGTACGTCATTATTTTAATGCAAATGGTGTGGTGAAATCAATGTACATCCGAAATGAATAAAAATGATATTTTTACAAATGAAAAAATATCGATATTTCTTCACATTTGAAAAGTAACACGACTGTGTTATTTTCGCTAATCGTTTCGGAAAACGTCGGTAGTCTTCATTCTTATCCGTACAGATGCAAACTTCGTTTGCTTGAACGCCTGTAAATTCTCTGCTTATGAACAAAACTATCAAGTGTGGGTTTTCCTTATCTGAATTTGAAAATAAGGAACAGTTAAGTGCCAAGATTATTTTGACTTGTCAAAAATATAATTGTGTCTGTCTAGCGCTTCATGTGGTAGGTACTATCGTCGACGTCATAATGTTAACTATTAGTTTGGCGATGTCAGTTGTGACGTCAGGAACAATTTATCCTTGAAACAATAAAATAAAAGGAATATTTACTTTTTTGAAGTAAATACCATAATTTGTTTCATCTTGCGTAACAAAAACATTCAAATGTTCACTCGTACTTCGCACTCGTGAAAATACTGTTTTCATTACACTCAATGAAAATATTTCTGGTATTCACTTAAAAAAGAGTTATTATCCCCTTTTTAGTTACCCTACCTCTTGGTGTCATTGATAGGCTATGCACTGTGAAGGATGGCACTTCCTGGACATCTTTTTTTTTTTCAATTCTTATATGTTTCGCTTTTTGTTCTCATTGATTCTAGCACTCCCACCACTTAACGCTTTCAGCATTACAATAGTATCTGCTGGAACGAATTCTTTACTTAATAATGCATTATTTACTACAGCTTGTTAAAAGGGATTGAATACACGTCACTTTCAGTGAGGCAACTCTTTCACTAAGTCTTGTTCTTCTGCTTTTTGGGTCGATTGTTTACAATCACCAAAATTTCCTTAAGTTTGTTGTTCATGTGATTATCATAGTTGACTTATAAAAGCAAACGGCGCGTTTGTACGAAAATCCAGGTAAGTATTATTTATAGCCACGCTATTCTTGTCGCTGTGACGTCAGAGTGTTGTGTAACGAGGGCCATCTGCAAAAACCTGGACTGGAACGTTTGCAAACAGTGCAGACTCAGATCAGTCACCACAGAACGCGGCGTCTGATCAGGGTCTTCATTATTTACTTAAATAACAGGCAGTTAAGTGTTAAATGAAACAGACTCAAGGCCCCGTTCAGGTCCATTTTCCCAGCCTACGTCAGAGACAATCGACCGACAGCTCTGTCAGAGCTTTGATTCTGAAAAGGAATATACTCTTAAAGGAAAGAATTTGGTCCTCTTTCCTTTTAGGGTTGATCCATTTCTTATAGGGATTTTATGTGCAAGAAAACAAACGGGAAGTCACAAAAATAACTCCCTTGTAAAATGTAACGGTAAACAATTATAACGCAATTAGCTTCTACTTACCCCATATTTTTTCACATATTAAACAATACTTGAAACAAACTGGTAACAAAAGCTTTCCATTAAGGCTAATTTTGGAGCAAATAAAACCCATCCGAATCTCCTGGCAAATTCAGAAGACGACAAATTTGATGATTTTTTTTCCTTATTTTCCTTAAAAGTAAGCTTTTACCTTACACGTAAATTGTATCCAATATGCATGAAATGTCATAGCCTATTTTCTAGCAAAAATAATAACTATATTTCCGATTGTCGTCTGCTGGAATTTTTACCAGCATGCAGAGCGTTAAAGGGGGTAACCTAAGTCTATCTTGACTCAAATAGGAACATTAGCTATATGTCAACAATATGTATTTGATAATGACAGCTTTTATTATTAACAAAATGTAGTCTTGAATTAAGAGATAATAGATAGCAAATGCTTCAAACTCAATAAACGCAGAAACAATGTAGATTCCATTAGCCTTATATACTGGCACATTAGCTTTTATATTACTCTCATGAAATGTTATCACAGAACAAGCTTATTATAGTTTTTTATTGTTTCGCATGGTTATTTCTGGCATATCAATTTTCCATTCATGTCTCGGCTTATCAACATCATGTTTCCATGTAACCACATTTATTGTACAAACATAGATATAAAAATACCCAGGAAAGTCAACATTTACGGAATCCAGTTTATTTGGCAAGGAGATATAGGGTACAGACAAGTAGTACAGAAGCTCTCCGGTGCCTACAGAGAGGACAGAAAGGAGGCTTCCCATGGAGGAGACATGGCCGATTATTTTTATAGAACAAGGGAACATGGTTCCCGGCTAGGAGGGCTTCAGAAAGGTGTCTGCATTCAACAAACCGTTCATAGACCAACTGTCGTTTTATAAAGATGCATATGTTTCAATATATTTGTCCGCATCTGCATAGCCTGAACTCACTGGCGAAGTTGGGCGGGGTCAAGCCTCATGGAGCGTGGTATTTATTTCCTCATTTGGCATAGTCATGTCTTATTTGCGAGAACAGTTTGCACCAGTAATAGGCGGTTTCAAGATGGCCAGCCTTAAAAGAGGCAAACTAAACACATAAACAAATAAAAGTATATAGCTGCTTATAGCTGCCCAAAATATATATGTCCGCATCTGTATAGCCTGAACTCACTGGCAAAGTTGGCCTGGTCACGTCTCATCGGGTGTGGCCACGCCTTATTTTAGAAACGGTTTGTTCTAATAATTGACGGATCCTGTAAAACAGGCAAAATAAACAAATGAAATGTATATCTGTGTATGGTTGACAAATACAGTAAGGTATCAATGACTCGAACACCGAATTCATGAATAGATAAGGACAACACAAACGCCACCTATGCATCACGTAAACATGCCTTATAATATTGACCCCTTTAAACCCCACTTTTTTTTAGTAAAACTGGGGTTTACAGGGGTATACATTATTTTTCTTATTTCTGCTCAAAAACATAGATTGTGGGTACTCGTTAGAACCGCCTCGCCGAGGCTTATTTGGTCCGCATAGGGGATCTAATATGAAAAAAAAATCAGTTTTCTTATTTGAAAATTTTTTGTTTTTGGAGGTGAAATTTTCTATATATTTATATAGGCATGTTTTTGTAATGAAACCAGTGACGCACAAACAAGGAGCAACAGAGGGACCGCCTTGGAGCGGTCTTCAGAAAACTGTTGGTGAGTTTGAACTAGTTTTTACTCGCTCAGAACTCAGCCTTGCAGCTCCACATTGCAATTATAAGTTCGGTCCGCATAGGGGCTCTCTACCTCGTCAGTGAAACATTACAGTGAAAGACGTATAATCAACGTCATAACATGGGGGAAAATGGTTTACATTGTTAGAGCGGTGTTTGTTTTCTGACTTATTTGGACTTTTCCTATGCTAATTTGTGGGCCTAGAGCGTCGTGGAATATACATGTTTTCAGAATTACAGGAACACATATCAGGAGGGTAAAATAATTCAGAAAATGGAAGCTGAAACCAGTGTACAATGGAGTGTAGTGGTGGGAAGGAATCGCTCTCGCAGTCGGAGAGGCACATGAGTGGGTAGGCGTACAGAAAAGCAACCCATTAAACGTCAGAGGGTTTCCACTGGATCTACAGGGTCTGCAACTGCGACAAGTAAACTTGATACAATCTCTGCCCCATCTTTAACTAGTGATCAATTTAAATCAATGACTATTCACGATAAACTAGAATGTATTTTCCTTTGTTTACAAAAAATTAAATCAACCAATGAGAGATTAATCAAGGTAGAACGGACAGTCCGTAAAATGAATGATACCACTCGGGTAGATAAACGCCGTATAAACTTACTGGCCTCTAAGTCTATAGATGCTGAAGCACGCCAGCTGGGTAATAACATTTGGGGTGTGCCTGAAATTTTGGGTGAGGATAGTTTGGTTGAAGTATAAAAATTTGTCGGACAAGCTCGATCTAGATTATACAGAATGGGGAAACTCAAATCTACACGCTACGGACAAAATCCGCCAATAAACGTTAACCACTGATCGTTGCCTTTAGAGATTACCGGGATATTGAATAGGTTATATCTAGTGCTGGCAAATTAAAGGGGACTAAATTTAGGATCAACCTGATTGTCCACAGGAGATTGTTGAGGCGCGGAAATCGCTCTTGACAGAAAAGGAACAGCTGAAGATTCAGAACCCTGGCGCCAACCGCCTTGGAACGGTCAACAGGAAAACTGCTGGTGGGTGTGTTTAAACCAGTTTTTACTCATTCGAAACCTTCTCCTTGCAACTCTAAATTACAAATATATGTTCGGTCCACATAGGGGATCTCTACCTTATCTGTGGAACATCACAGTGAAACACTTGTAATCAAAACCAATGTGATCAAATGAAGCAAAGAGCTTTTTGGAGATCTGAAGTCAGAACACAAGAAATCCACACAGGGCCAGGATGGGCCCGGCTACAGACATTAATATTCACAAGCCAACCATCTGAAATTGATTGAATTCTTAACTGGTGCATGTTTGCCGCTAAATTGTTTATGAAGTCTGAAAGTAGCATTGCGGCAATACAGGAATAGTATCTAGGGCCCGGAATTAATCTAATTTCGCTGTATAAGCGAAAATTAACTGACTCGTGCATTGACTTAATTTCACAATTTTAAAATCAATTTATTTCCCATACTAACGTCAAGGTTTATTCAGTAAATTAATTGCTCCTAATTTCTTCTTTAGCTACAAATATTCAGTGAATAATCTGCAGTTTTCTAGTCCTTTCTCTTTTGAATGTTTCACCCTTTCACTCCCGAGTTTCAGACATGGATTCTTTCATCTCTGAATTTGGACACCTGCATTGATGCAAGGCTGAAAAGGCTAAATGTCTAAAATGGGTTGTTTGTTCTGTTTGTTGATTTGGCAAAAAACATCTGATATAAAAAAAAGTAAAAAATAAACAAAAACAATCGGTTTTTATAATTAACAGAACGCCTAACAATTTAATTTTTATTGCAGTGGTGTATGATAGTTATACTGCATGGAATTAACTTTCTAATAGTTATATCCTCTTCATCCACCCACCCCCCTGCATGGAATCCACATTTTTACTACATGTATGTAAAGAGGTGAAATAGGGAATTTGTCTCAATTCTGAAGAAATGAAGCATTTATTTTATTTTGTGTTTAAACTCTCAGAAATAATTTAAGAAACGTTTCTGTTTCTCATAAAATTAGACTTCGCCTCTTTCAGACTGCAAAAGGGGCGTAGTCTAACTTTGCGCTTTTGGGAGGTTTCGAAGTTGAATTATTAAACTTTAAACTACCTATTTAATACGATACCCAGGAAATGCCACAATCACGAAGTACAGCCTTCCCAAAGCACCAAAACAACACAAACGCCACAAATAAAACAACAGACGTACAAACAAAGAAGAAAAGAAAACATTTTTAAGTATTTATAATCAGGAAACATGTTTGAATATTTTCTTATTTTTCACAGAAAAAAAGACTTGACAATGTGATTACATTGTCTCCGAACAAGATCATTTGAATAAACTGTTTAGTCAAAACTGGTATATGAAATAAAGAAAATATCACTATTGTTCATCTACTCGTTTATCCTACAGAGTGTTATCTCTTACAATTTTTATGAGACAGAACGTGTAACGTTTTTTTTTTTTTTTTTTGTTTTTTTTTTTTCGTAAATAATGAAAGGTTTATATAAAATCAAAACCCATTCAGGCCAATTAGTAAATATTCAAGAACAAAGCACAGGTTCAGGGAAGACAAATAGTTTCTGATAAGATATAGCCAATCAGAACAATATATTTTTATTTAGAATAAAACGCCAGGCGGTAGCGCCTTTCCAAAGGTTGTCGATAGCACACTAAGTAAATAACTAATTGACTAACTAATCAACCAACTTACTAACTAACTAACTATACTAACTAACTTTACTAACTAACTTACTAACTAACTAACTAAATAAGTAAATAACCAACCAACCAACCAATCAACCAGCCAACTAACTTACTAGCCAACCAACCAAACAACTAACTCACTCACTAAGTAAGTAAGTAAGAAAGTAAGTAAGTAAGAATAAGTAAGTAATTAAGTGAGCAAGTAAATAAGTATGTAAGTGACTAACTAACTAACTAAATAACTAACCGACGAACTTAATAACTAACTAAATAAATAAATAAAAATAAATAAATAAATAAACCCTCAAAGGACTGGTTTTTGAGCAATTAACACACTCACAAAACGGAAAACGGTTGAAATGTCAAGTTTTCTGGCCCAGACTCGCTGGTTTTGGCTAGTTAGACCTCATCAGTGGCTGTCATAAGAATTTTCGAATCTCCAGGAATAGAATCATTGATCACAAAGGACAAGAAATGTATTATTTATATATATCATACACTATACCGCCGCACGGTACTAAACTAACCGCAGTGAAGTTAAAATGATCCGGAATGGAATAAACAAATACTATTACAAATAGCTTTAGATACTAACAAATCTGCTTAGTAAACAAATTGTCCTTCCCACGGTCAGAACTGGTTCATACTATGAATGAATCAACTAGGCAACACGATTGATTTTCCTAGACTAATTTGGGTAAAGGATTACGTTTTATTTAAAAAAAAATCCAGGGGACGTCAGTTGTGATTATCGTCAATTAAGATTTATCGTATTCAATAACACGATTAGGCTCTAATACAATTACAAAACTGGACATATAAAGTGTAATTGGAACACGTCAAGAGAAAAGGGAATTTACAGCCTTTACCACTCTCTGAGAAAATTCAGCACACGACAAATTGATTTTATTTATTTATTTATTTATTTATTTATTTACATACAGACATTGGAAAATGTCACAGTGTACAATCCAAAATATAGTTTCTTCATCCTGAAAAGAGAAAATATAATTTGTTTAGAAACAAATTAAAATAGATACAGTCATTATTATTATTATTATTATTATTATTGTGGACAAATTAAGATGTTTTTCTCACTTTTAGAAAATAAGATGACACAATTAGCACGAACTCAAATCTTGTTTTGTTGGGATTTTTCTGTTTTTTTGTTGTTGTTTTTTTGTTTTTTTTTAATTTTTTCCGAAAGTTGGCATTCTTCATGCAATGTCTCTGCTTAAGGGACAATTTGAAAGTAATGTCAAATCTACTTTTCTGGGGAAAAAAGAGAAAATGCCGTCTACTGAAAAAAAGGTATTCTGGGCATGCTAAGCTTTAAGCACATGCTAAGTGCTGGTGTCCAAACCAGATAGCACATCTGCGCATTGTGATCGCAGATGCACGTGAACGCAGAAACTTCAAGGAGTAATTGTGGTCATGGTACACAAGCCATAATTCAAATTCATAAATCCGTGAACGAATGACGAATCAGAATATTCAGACCAACAGACGTGGACCCCATAATAAGCGGTGTAATTAGGCGTCCGTGGATAATAAACATTACTTGGTAAGCAAGCTTCGCCCACCATGCCCATAGGCCTGAACGAAGGAAATGTAGATAGAAGCGTATGTCCGGGATTTTGGAAGTCTACTTATGGCTTATCATTGGCCAAAACATCAGAAATAATTCTGGAAACTACCACAGTGTAGGGATTGACCAGACCATGATGTGTCCTTTTTTTTAATTTTTTTTATTTTTTATTAATTTTTTTTTTTTTTTTTTTTTTTTTTTTTTTTTTTGATACCACTGGCTCAACAACCTTGTAGAGAGCATTTTTCCCACGCTCCATGAAGTCCTAATAATTTGAACAGGCTCTGGTATAACAGATTAACTGTGAAACGTAAACGTTTATGCTGGTGCTGAAGGGATATTACTGCTCAAGAAACGAAAGTTAAGAATGGGAAAATTGAAGTCATCCCGTTTGTCGTAAAGCCTCGTAGTAAGCTTTCCATTGTCAATGTAAAGATAACAGTCCAAGTATGAGGAGGAGGCAGCAGTCTCCGTTGTTTCCTTTATTTCAAGTTCACGTCGATAGATGAATTCCAAATACTCTGCAAATTTTGTGTTTTTCAGAGACAATACATCATCTATATATATGTAGGTGAAATTGAATTGTTGTGCAAGGTGTTTCTTGACTGCTTTGAGGAGACTTTGTACAAACTCCGCCTCATACGAGTATAAAAACAAGTCGGCAAGCAACGGTGCACAGTTATTACCCATCGGTATGCTGATTGTTTGCTGAAATATCCGTCCGCCGACCTGCACAAAAATATTGTCGATTAGATATTCCAGTATCTTAATGACATTTGCATCTGAGTATTTTTGTGGTGCATCAGAGTGATCCCGAACGAAGGATGTGTCTTTGTAGCCAATGACAACATACTGAAAGCGACGGTTACCATTATTATGAAAGAAACACTAGTTGATAATTTCCTTTAATATAGATTTCAATTTATCATGAGGAATAGTTGTGTAAAGAGTAGAGAAATCGAAAGACTTTATTCTGTTGACGGAATGAAGAGATTGTGCCTTTAGGTTTTCTAAAAGCTCTTTGGAGTTTCTCAGGATCCACATCTGATTAAGACCACTCCTGGCATATGCATTGCCACAATACTTCTGAAGGCATTCTTTAACTGTGGTTAGGATCCGTGTTAGAATCTGAGAAAGAGGCTTGGTTGAGCACTTAGCCGAACCCGCTATATATCTCTGCTTGTACGGATTCTTATGAAGTTTAGGAATCCAGTACAATTTGGAAAGGTCAATATCTTCCTCTGTGAGGGAAATTCCGAATGTCAGCATCATCGAATGGTAGTTTTGTAGAATTTCGGTCTTGGACATAGCAGTATATAGTGTGTTTTACAAACAAACACAATGTTGTTAGATGCCTTTTCGGCTGGAACAACGACAAACTTTTCATGGATTTCAGCTACTTCAGTAGCAACATATGAATCATCAAACTCCGATTCATGTCGGCGAGACCTGGTTCTGCTGAGTACTGAGACACGTCGGTTTACCAAGGACATTGCCGATGTAACCCATTCAGAGAGGGTATCAACCGCCACGTCCTCTTTCATGGCCCAGCGCCGTGCATACTCTTCAACAGAATCAAAAATTAATTTGGAATTCTGTTTCGCAGTAAAAGACCTGGGTTCCCTGTATTTAGGGCTGTATTTATGATGTAACCAGCTGAATTATAGCAGAACTCGGAGGTTTTACAGGAACACGCTAAGGAGTTTCGAATAATGTTCTCAGTATTGCAGCACATTTCTGGACTGTTTTGATACATTAAGGTTATGTTGGTGATCACAAACTGTGCATTTTGCAAATTTGATTAACACTGGATGAAAAATAAGTAAGGTTTGAAGATATAAAAAGTTTATAAGTGAACTCAGAAACTGATACAATGAAAGCCACATCAAAGTTTCATCATCAAAAGGAAAGACAATTACAATTAAACAACCACAAAAAGAGCAAATGGCAAGCAGAGTTGGCAACCCTTTCCCAAGAAGGTGGCAACTTCTACTCAAATTTAACTGAATATATCTTAAATTTTCGTAATTGTAAAAATAAAAACATTTGTAAGTGAAACATTATAAAACATTTACTACAATAAAGTACCACATTAGAACGGTCAGTAATAAATTACTAGAGAGGTGGAGATTAAGCTACCTTTAACCCTTTCCAAAAAAGGTGGCAACTTTGTTACCCAAACCTAACTTACATAAATGTTTAAAAAACGCATTTGTAAGTTAAACACTACAGAACATTTAACAAGAAATACCACAATGTAACTTCCGCCTTGGAACGATCTGTAAAACATTACTGGAGGCGGGCTTAACTTTACGGGATCCCAACCTCTCAACTCTCGCCCTCAGCTTCCATAGTGGTAAAAACATGCATGTACATTTGTTCGGTCCGCGTGGAGGTATTCAAACTCATATATGAATTATTATAGGCAAAAAATAAATCACAGATAAGGCAAAGATGAAGACTCAACAGAAACAACCTGATGAGACACTCAGAGATCCCTGAAGTGTCAAACAACACCACTGGAATTCTGGAGCAAAAAAAAAACAAAAAAACAAAAAAACAAAAAAAAAAAAACAAAGACAAAAAAACCCTGGTCAAATCTCCTTTTTGAATATTTAATGAGAGTTTGTAACGTCATAAAGCCTTAACATTTATATGCATGACATAAAAAAATAAAACTTGAAACAATATTCTATTCAGTTGACAATGGTTTTGAAATCTTCAAAACATCTTTAACTTACTTAGTTTTTATCAAATTTACATAAAGATACGCGGTTTGTGATCACCAAGAAAGCAGTTTTCTTATAAAAGCATTTTAGCTACAGGTTCCGGGAGTTTCACTTAAAGCTGAAACGAGGTCGAGGTGGAATTGTGTCATTCAGTCTTGTTCCAAGTGCCTTTTAATTTGGCGCTTGCCAACAACGGAACGATAACCTATAAAACCGTTTCCTTTGTGAGAAAAAACAGACAGCAGCTTTTCTGTGAAGAACGAAGATGCCTATCAGTTAATATTGAGCATGCTGGGGAAATGTCAACAGACGACAGTTTGAAATATTGTTCTTAATTTTCCTCAGAATTTTCTTGGTAAATAATGATAAAAATCTTATCTATTTGTCGTCTGCTAAATTTGTCCAGAGGGTGGTAGAGGTTAATACATGTTCCGTGCTGATCGACTGTGAGTAGAGTCATTGTTGTACGGGTTTTTAACGCTACCAGGCACCCTAGGCACATAGAGGCAGCGGCGATTGGAGAGTCACTGTAATTTGCTTCCTATATTTTAGAAAACAGTCACGTGTTCTTAATTAAGCCAATTAGAAATGTTCAAGCACAAAATGACAATGTTCAACTCTTTGTTTTATGCCAGTAGATCTGTTCGAGATTATAAATGGGACATGCAAAAACGTGTCTTCGGGCATATGCGGACAGCGAAGGCCCAGATCAGCCTGTGCATCCGCGCAGTCTGATCAGGGCCTTCACTGTCCGATTATAGTATCATTGGGTAATGCAGAATATATATATATATATATATATATATATATATATATATATATATATATATATATATATATATATATATATATATATATATTTATATATATATATATACATATACAGCAGCGTTCCTGGTCAGACTATATATCTCCGCTGACTGATCTGGACTTTTATTGTTTGCATTTACTCGGAAGACACCTTTGTTTCATGTCGCGGCTCATATATCAAAGAAGCCGCCCTGCTTTTTAACTTGCCAATCAATCAAACCAGTTTTAAAACTGACTAATTTGGACTGTATCACATCAAAGAGATTCTCTTGAAAGTAGAAAGCGCGGCACACATCGAATAAATGAAAATGGCATACTCATACGAGTATGTTTGCAATTTAGAGCTTCATCGGAATAAAGGGTGTGGTTTCGCTCGAGTAAAACTGGTTTAAGCGCCCCCACTCCCACTCCCACCCCAACACACACACAAACACACACACATCCCCTGTTTGTTTTTCTACTGACCGTTCCAAGGCGGTTCCTCTGTTGCAACACACACACACACACACACACACGCACGCACACACACACACACACACACACACACACACATCCCCTGGTTGTCTTTCTACTGACCGTTCTAAGGCGGTTCCTCTGTTGCAACACACACACACACACACACACACACACACACACACACACACTTCCCCTGGTTGTCTTTCTACAGACCGTTCCAAGGCGGTTCCTCTGTTGCAACACACACACACACACACACACACACACACACATACACACACACATCCTCTGGTTGTTTTTCTACTGGTCGTTCCAAGGCGTATCCTCTGTTGCAACACACACACACACACACACACACACACACACACACACACACACACACACACATCCTATTTGTTTTTCTACTGACCGTTCCAAGGCAGTTCCTCTGTTGCAGTTCTTCTTGCTTTGTTCTTGTATTGGTGATTTCATATGTGGCGTTTATTTAGGCACTGTTTGTTCCTCGCCTGTCTTTCTTGATGTGTCTTGGGCTAAAAGACATGACACAACGGCACAGCTGGAAAAAAAAACGACATATAAGCAGAGAAGAACTACAGCTTTAACCCAATGCAATGCTGTAAAATATACAAATGTATTGATAAACAGAAAAAAAGTCCTGCTTAGTTAGGACAGAAAGTGCGATCTTAATCTATTGCACAGAGGCCTTTTCCGCTTATGCAATTTACCGTTTTCTACCTAATTACCGCACATGACTCTATAAGCGCACAGTCAAACAATTCCATTGTCTTCAGATTACAGCCGGTGTAATAATATTCTACTTCTTTATAAAGGCATGTGTTGTAGGTATCCATTTGAATTGCATCGACTTGTCGATGCAATTCAAATGGGTATCCACAACATATGCTTTTATAAAGAAAATTAGAAAAACACACATAAAAACATTGCATGATCATCATTTTATGAGTCCTTCACTGATCTGTTTGTTAAGTGTACCCTTAGCAGACAAATATATACTTTACCACAAGTTTTCCGAGTCTTTTTGAAAAACTTAACCGCACAGCGTAGCAGTTGTCGAATACGGTATATTGTACGGGCACTCATTAAATTGGTCTTGGAGAGATAGTTCTGGTGCGTCCCACATTATACGTGTGAAATAAAGTGCTGATATTCAGTAATTGCCATAATTACGAAGGGCACCAACAGAAGGAGAGATGAGGAACAAACAATGACAAAATAAAGCCACATATGAAAACACTGACGCACAAACAAAAAAGAACTGCAACAATGGAATCGCCTTGGAGCTGTCGGTAGAAACAAACTACTGGGGGACTTAAAACCAGCTTTCATTGCGCGCTACCTCGACCTTATCTCTTGATGTATCTCCAAAGACCCAATGCAGCAAACTTTCTAAAATCATTGTTAACTTTTAAACTGCCAATCACAGCAATTGTCGTCTGCTTTATCATCTACTTGTCATTTTAAAAGTCATTTTTGCAAACCATGTGGACCCAGAGCAGTCTGATCAAGGTCCACACTGTTTGCTTTTATGCAAAATAGGGTTGAAAAGTTTGCAAGAATATTCAGCAGACGACATTTTCAGATGCAGGTTTTCTTGGCATTTTAAGGGTTAAAGCTGTTGACGCGAGAACCGATTTCTGCTAGGTCTATTATCATATCTTACTCTCCTTTTCTTAAAAGCTATGCTATATACAATTACATGTACCTTTTTATGACCTATTTTCTTTTTTTTTCCTTTAATTTCTCATGGTGCTGTTCTCAAATGTGTATTTGACAGTTTTCTGGATGCAAATGGAGATGTTTGCAAATGAAAACATATTGGACGTCAGTTTTTTATATATAGCTATTGACATATCATTGGCAGATATCTACATCAATCATAATCTTATGAGATAATGCTTTGTATGCTGGGCGAATATTTCGGCAGACGACATTTTGTAATATTTTTTTATAAATTGTCTCCTAGAGACAATTTTCATGAAATTTCAAACCTTATTTTATGGTTTCTGCGTTTAAAAAAGAATCATATAAAATATTATCCATTTGTCGTCTGCTAAATTTGCCCAGAGAGTGCTAATGGTTAAAGCTATTTAAAGAAGAACTGTTCTATGTCCTATTTTCTGTGTCAGTACCAATGAAAAAAAGGACAAAAAAGAAAAAAAAAAAAAAAAAAAAAAAAAACGTATAATTTTCCCCATCCTTTCTCTGCCGACAGTATGAATTAAATTTCGAAAAAGTTTGACCTGTAAGGATACTGTATGATATATTGATAAGCAGAACAGGTTTTTATCAGACGAATAACTAGGCACAGATAAGAATGCACATTCTCGCAGTCTGAGCATGGTCTTTGCTGTCAACATAACGAACGTAAAGTTGGCTCACGGTTCAAGACGATTGAATCATGAACCATTGATTTCATAATGTTCTGTGAACCCTGAACCGTGAGCTAAGAACACGTTCATAGATATTGCAAAATGTCCTGATGATTAGAATAGGTACTGCTTAGACTATGCGGAATGCGCAAGCTACTTGTCTGTGCGCGCATAACATGCATTTCGTTTTGTGGATTCAACATTCCTAAACTGAAGACTGCGACAAGATCGCTTCTAGATTATATGAGTGGACAATGAAGACTCTGTTAAGACTGCAAGAATATGCATCTCATCCCTGCCTTTGTCCTCAGCATAATTGATGCAGTCTGATTAGGGCGTTCATTGACCGCATTATGATACAGTCGACTCTCGTTATCTCGATCGTTTATCTTGAATAACCGCATATCTTGAATAACTCTGCTCCCTGTTTTAACATGGAAATCTCAGAACGTAACAACATATTGTGGAAAAGAGGGAGCAATTTTTCATCTGTTCCACAATATTTTGAATATATCTCTATCTTCAAGACTCAAACTACATATTTATTTGTGAAATGTGGTTGTTCGAGTTCCTTTTTCCTCAATTCCGAGATATCTGATATGTCGGGGTACAGATATCTCGAAATGCTTCAGGGAGTCGACTGTATAAGGGCCAATTCTCGTGCACTAGTTCGTGTGTTTCTGTGACACATTTACAACACATCTAAAAGCAGTTACCCTATTTACCATAAATGTTAGAACATATCAATTTCTCACCATATAGGTGTTAACATTTCAAAAAGTCTGTTTTGCTTCATGTTGACGTGTCTAAATTCGCTGGATAAGTGGTAAACATTGTAGACCCTGATCCGTGAAAGGCCACGTTTTGCGGCGTCTGATATGGGTCTACACTGTTTGTCCAGGCTAGTTTGTTCCAATATTTGGAGTATATACAGTATGATTGATTAAAGATTATTAGAGCTGTAATCGAGAACGGAAGTGACGTCAATATGGGGAAAAAGATGTATTGGATTATTACGCAAAATGATTGATCGTGAAAAATAGAAATGGCTTCTTAATTTTTCTTTATTCTCAGAGAATCTTTTTCTTACATCTTTGTTAGTTTACTTCCCATGCCGAGTCATGTCATGTTAACTCTTAATGTACCAAGCAAAACTGCAGCAGACGACATTCTATATTATTATTATTATTATCATACTTTCTCAGAGGTAATAAGGCTAGGCAGATACTATACATGGAATGTGAAGCCTTAATTTTTTCAGAAACTTCTGCTACAGCTGTGATTAACGGTTTAAGGGTTTAAAAAACTGTGCTAAATTGTGCCGCATTAAGAAACACGTGACTGTACATGTGACTGGATGGAAACGTATGGCGTGTGTTTTGGGTGTTGTATTTAGCTGATGTAGAATAATGATATAAGCGAACATTGGACTCCCTGTAGACTAGTATCAGTCTGTTAAAAAAAGAGCATAATCATTCAAACAATGCATTAATTAAAAAAAGAACAAAGAGTAAAAGAATCTCTGATTTCAAAGAATCTCTGATATAACGAGAAAAATATCGAACCATGTCTTTAGAATTCTTTTTAAATAATATTCATTTGCATTTTTTAAATAATTTGAAAGAGAAGTCAAGTACTATTTAAAAAGTAAAGAACATATTGAACATTTGTTGTTTGCTGATTAAGCCCGCAGAATGTTATTAAAAGTGCCAATATTTTAAAATTTGTTCAACATGTTTTCCATTAATGATATCACATGTCGCGTGTGAATACTTCTGTTTTGTTATAATATATTGTTTTTATTTTAAAACACAAGCAATGCTCATGAATGCCGTATTTACCATAAGTTATCAGATAGACAGGCCAGAAAACAACAGTGTAGACCCTGATCAGACCCCGCGTCAGGGACTATACTGTTTGTCACATATCCAGCAATTTTAGACCTATCAGAGGTTGCTTAATGAGCTTTTTCAAAAATTTGACCAAGTATAGTAAGAAGTTTAGGAATAGTAAGGAAATCGACGTTCTTAAGCAAATGGCTTTTAACGACTTTAAGCGCGCTTAGTTAATTATAGGAGACAATATTTCAAAATAGTTTTGTATAGGAACATGACAGTTAAACATGCCAGTGTATATTATTTCTCTGGCAAATACATTAGCCAAGTTCATTCAATAGACCGCTGATTTAGCCTTCACTAAGCTAGTTTGTACAAAGTGAATCACAATGTCAGAAATCGTAAAAAAAAAGATTCAAATCATCCTGCGCATTTGCGCAGTGTTATCAGAATATTCACTGGGCGCATTTCGATAGCCAAGGATGTTGCATCCATGGCTATCCAAAATGCGCCCAGTGAAGACCAGTCATGTGGATAACGAAGACTCTGATCATACTGCGTAGATGCGAAGGCTGATTTGAGTCATCGTTGGGCACATTTGTCAGAAGGTACGTTTTCTCACGTTGTGCTAATAGTGTCTAAATACCAACTGAACCGCGTCGGTAGAAAAGGAGCCCCCGGATGTATACCTCGACGTGGCTGTTCATGTCTATATATCCATACAGTCTGAGCAGGGACCACTTTGCAACAATGGGCGTAGACAATAAACGGTTGACTGGGACACGGAAGTGAATATATTGTTGTTACACAATACGCATTGACCTTATGCATGTTCTTTACAAGTAAAATCCTGGACTAGATGAAGAACGGAATAGACTGGAATAGACATATTTATTTTTTAATTAAACTTCTACATATACAGGTGTTCTCTATTCGCGTGCACTTTTTCGGCACACTGCACTTATGTAGATATTCTAAAAGGCCACCATTAAGGCACTTTATCAAAGATTAAGAGATAAACATTAATCTTGACAATTTCACTTTTATTCCCATTGTAATGAAGACCTATAATCCGAATATGCGGCTGCAATCCGACTGTTATTATTTTCGCATTTGTCACGTGACACCTTTACATATGGCGCGGCTTATAAACATAAAATGAACATCAAACTATGGAAAATTATACTCGGAATCCAGATACACACTTATTCAGGACAAAATGTGCAAACATTTTTTTTTTTTTTTATAGGACCATTCTGGTTCTCTGCAGAACTTTATAAACTCCATTAGCTTTTAATATTTTATCACTAAAATGCATAGCTATTTTGTCTTTAATTACAATTATGCTTACACTTTTTAAAAGCTTTCTTAAGTCATAAATTTGTTTCTGTTGAATTCCATATTTAGCTAAAAGCTTTCTTAAGTCATAAATTTGTTTCTGTTGAATTCCATATTTAGCTTAAATAATATTCAATTCTATAAGGTTTGTCCTTAAAATATATAAACTAATCCATTTTTCTACAGGTTGATTTGTCCATTACGAAAACCCGCCTTTTCAAATATATAGAACATTTCACCTAGAAAAAAAAATGAAAATTTTCAGATAAAAACTTAGATTTTTTAAATATTTCTGCTCAAAACATAGATTGTGGGTACTCGTTAGAACCGCCTCGGCGAGGCGGTTCTAACGAGTACTACAATCTTTGTTTTTGAGCAGAAATAAGAAAAATAATGTTTACCCATGTAAACCCCAGTTTTACTATATAAAAGTGGGGTTTAAGGGGGTCAAAATTATATAGGCATGTTTTCGTGATGCAGAAACTGGTGGACGAGTAACAGACATTGTAGATACTAGCTAGATGCAGCATAATCAGGATCTGTACTGTTTGTGGAGGTCTGTCGGAATATTTATGGTAAATAGGGTAGTCATCCTGCAAAACAGACGCACGCACCCTTAAGGTTTTTTATTGTTGTTTTTTGTTTGTTTTTTTTTTCCTTAAGGTATTCTTTTAGCTTGTATATGAAGCATTTTTGTTTTAAATTGAATTACAGACAGACCTCTTTATACCGACACTCGAAATTACGACACAATTCGTTATAATGACAATTTGACTGTCACGAAACCTTCGCTTAAGAGGTAACAATTAGCTACAATATTGTATTTTAATACTTTAAAGAAACGTATGTTTTGGATATTTGTTAGAATCGCCTCAGTGAGGCGATTCTAACAAATATCCAAAAGATATGTTCTATGAGGAAAAACAAGACCTTTCTTACATATCAATCTGCTCATTAAGTATTCTGTACAACAGAGAATTCATTTTAATCACAACGTTTTGCTGAACAAATGCTGTCGTTGTAACGAGGGTTCACTGTATTGATATGTGATAAGCATTTGTACTAAGCGGATACAGCTCAGTTGGCAGAATCATTCTCTCTGGGTGCCTTGGCTGTGCTTCGTGATTGGGACCTTTCCTAGGCAAATTAATTTTTATTTCTGCTGCTTTTGTAGTTCACGCTTCAGGGTTATATAGAAACAAGCCCTTGACTCAATATTCCAAGTGTCCGATCACGTCGTAGCCTGTAGATTGTAAAGAAGGACTCTTTGGCAGTCTATGAATACACATGTAATCTAACCTTGAAATGGATTCTGATGACCATGGTCCTGGATATGACGTAAAACTGCATCCAGCTGTGACACTCAACATGAGTGTGGGAATGTGAGGCTGCCCTTTATCACAGTTGCCTCCCCACCTTCAGGGGTAATGGGCTACCACAACCTGGGTGGCAGGGCTAGGCAGCAATCATCTACAGACCGATGGCTTGGTGTTCTAGCTATTGTGGTTTGGCGGACGATCCTTTCTTTATAAGGACAACGACAAAGCACACTGCTCGAGTGCGGGAACGGCGTGCATGCTCAGATGCCGTAAAAGAGCTGAGTTGGGATGTCAGCTAAGACAGGCGGTCCCGTAAAAACAGTTGTTCCAAAATCGTTAATGGCAAGCAAAAGAATAGATTCAGTTAGGCGGTGCCAACAGACATCAAAGTTCTGTTGGTAACGTCTCCAGCTTGGCCTCCTGTCAGGTGTAAGAGGCAGGGTCGGGCCATTGTGGCGAATCAAGCAAGCACCTGAGGAAATTCAGGCTGGAAACACTTAATGTGAACACCCTGAGAGGAACAGTTTGCGAGGTAGTGGAAACACTATCCCGCAGGAAAGTGGATGTCTGCTGTATTCAGGAGACCAGATACCGTGGTAGCAACTGCCGCACAAGCAAGGGCAAGGACACCAGGTACAAGCTCTACTGGTCAGGAAACGACAAAGGCACTGCTGGTGTAGGAGTGTTTATGGCAGAAGAGTGGACAGAGAAAATTTTTGAGGTTCAGAGAGTCTCCGACAGAATTATCTTAGTGAAACTCATAATCGGCATGCGTGTGGTTACCTTTCTGTCTGTGTATGCCCAACATAGTGGTCTAGGTTAAGGATCTGTTCTTTGATCAGCTGCATGCTGTGACTGCCAGGATCCCAGCATCAGAATTTCTGATCCCATGTGGAGACTGGAACGGCAATGTAGGCCGTGCAGGCATTGGATACAGGGAAGTGCATGGTGGGATGGGGTATGGCAGGCCAAAACCAGATGTTGAGGGTGAGCGAATCCTAGAGTACGCCCTAGCATTTGACCCACAGATACTTGGGGTCAGTAGGGCAGTGCAGCCCCCAAAAAATATCTTGTATATATTTTTCTCTAGTTTGTTTTGTATTTTAGTACGACAGAAACACTGCTGATAAAATATAATCATATTCTGTGACTTCTGAAAAGGTTCTAAAAAACATCACATTTCTCTCAAATGGTAATACATGGACAAGATAACTATCAATGGCCAGCACAGATCTGGGGGGTCCCCGCATATTTACACTGCTACGCTAACTAAAACAAATGCAACATGCAACTAACTTGCATCTGCTCTTTTGGCAATCGTTAGTCTTTGCTGCCATATAGGTGGCATAAACATATCTTGTTGCAATGCTTCATTTTTGGCTGAAATATTATCACCAAATGTCATAAATTCTTCTACTACATCCAGATCAGAAATGGGTCATGTTCTGGATGCCGGCTTCCGTTACTTAAATCATAAATACAGCGCAAATGAGCCGAGAACCAGAATTAGACGAGTTTGAAATTTCATCTTGATTTATTGAAATCCTACAACAATTTCATGCACCATTTCATGCAGGTGGCTGTGAACTTTCAACCACAACACGTGTGAAAACCGCCTGGAAGAAGTTCAAGGATCTGCTACCAGTTCTCTCTTCAAGCCACCTCTCTTTCAAAACACATGGCCGTGTGTACAGCTCTTGTGTGCGGAGCGCAATGCTCCATGCCAGCGAGACTCGGCCATTGACAAAGCCAAACGTCCAGCGTCTGAGCGAAATGACAGGGCAATGATCAGACAGACCTGCAATGTCAGGCCGCAAGACATTGTCACCACCAGGTTCAATGATCTACTTGTGCGGCTTGGCATTGATGATCTGGACCTCATTCTGAAGGATACAAGACTCCGATGGTATGGACATGTGGAACGCTCCAATGGTGCAGTCAAGACAGCATTTGACATACAGGTTGATGGAAAGCGTGGGCCTGGGAGGCCCAAGATGACAAGGAAACAGCTGACAGAGAGGGGTTGCAGAGAGTGGAAGCTCTCGGCTATATATCAACCCTCATGATAGACATACCTTGTGTGAGATCTGCCATGCGTGCAGCAAGCCAGCTATCTGGAAGGGGGCCCACTGGTGTGGATGTTGCCCCTGTACCTGCACGTTAATCAAAAATCCGATTATGATGATATGATGATGGTCGGTCATGACCGATTCCAGTAAAAGCGTGAAACGATAATACTTCGCAATAATTATTCCCAGGGCAGATAGCTCTGTCAAAAATTTACGAAATTCGGTCATTAGCTCTCGCAAATCAAATCTCTACAGTATCAATGTACAAAGCAAGTTGGTGAAAATCCATTGATATCTTCTGAAGTAATTGTCAGGAAACGAAAGTCCGGACGTTTCGCGGGCAGATAACTCTGTCAAAAATTGACGAAATTTGCCCATTAGCGATCCAAAAACAGATCTCTACAATATCATTGCACAAATCATGTTTGGTGAAAATCCATTTTATTGTACTCAAGTTATCACCCAGAAATGAAAATTTGGACGGACGGATGGACGTAGGGCAGACGGTCGGACGGACGGACAAACGGACGGACACACAGCCAACGTGATACCACAATAACCCGCCACTAGCGTGTGGCAGGGTATGAAAGGTTCATAATCTCAATGTAATAGGCTTAATAATATACAGCGTCAGTTCATTGCATTTGATAGGCTTCTGACTTTTACGGACTGCAGTATTTTGTTTTGTTTAAAAAATTCAATAAAATGAAACGAAAGAAAAATCGCTCTAGTAGACCAAATGATGAAGCACTGCAAAATATGGATCTGTAAGCCCTTGTCCCTTTAAACATTCGAAAGTACCCTTTATAGATTCAATTTGGTGTTTGACCAACAAATGTTTTGTTTGGTCAGTGGCTTTGCTGTAGAGTCATCGAATTTTGCATTTTGGTAAAGTGTGCGTAACGATAACCAACTTATTATAATGCACACTCAGAAACAATTCTCCCTTATATCACTTCGAAAATAGGGGCCACTCTCACTTTAAGAGCAGCCCCAATTTGGAAGCGATTAATTATTTTCTTTATGAGCAGCCCCTCTGGTAAAACAGCTAAATGTTTTATTTTAATTGTTGTCTCTTTTATTTTTCTTACGCATATTACGCACAGGCGTTATGGGCGCTACGCCATGCGTAATGATTTTGATATCATGAAGACTTTCCATAAATTCTGTCAGTAACAGGGACGGATACACTTTCAAGGAAGACAACTCTGTCAAAATTAGTTTACCCCCTTCTGAAAAGCGGTCTATTCTAAAAAGAAAAAAAAATGGTCCCTTTTAATGTAGACCCCTTTTTCAGTAGGGGATTCATGTGCGGCATTACGTAAACACGCCTATCCAAATATATTTAAAATTTCCCCACCATAAACTGAAAGTTTTCAGATAAAAATCTGATATTTTTCATATTTCTGCTCAAAATATAGATTTTGGGTACTGGTTAGAACCGTCTAACGAGTACCCAGTAACGAGTAACCTATGTTTTTGAGCAGAAATAAGAAAAATAATGTATACCCTTGTAAACCCCAGTTTTACTATATAAAAGTGGTGTTTAAGGGGGTCAAAATTATATAGATATGTTTTCGTGATGTATTGCAAAAACGAAGCCATAAAATTGTCATCCGTGTAAAATAAACATCTATAAATAGTACATGTATCAAGTCCTCTCACTAAAAAGATAGGACAGGTGATCAGTGAAGGTAAAGAACAGTCTTCACCTAAATCCAATCCTCAGTTTACTCATTGATGTCTAATGGATTCTACTACATCTTTCTTTCGGCAAGTTCATGCGTAAAAGACGATGTGTCTGATTTGTTTTTTTTTATTATTATTTATTGCTAAAATTCAGCGTGGTCTGATCTGGGTCTGCACTTTTTTTGCCAGTATCCTTTTTATGGAACGCCAAGCATAAAAAGTTAAGGAATTCCTCTCTGAATTCTCAATACCGGAATCTTTAGAATAAGCGTCTTTCTGCGGAAGCGCAAATCAGACTTCGCGCATGCGCATGCGCATGCTCAACTGAGTCATCGCTTTTCACCATTGACAACTATTTCTTTTCAGGTCACTCAACTCAATTGTTTTTTAGGCAGATCCTAGTAATGCATTGGTATTTAACACATCTTCTGACGCCATTTGTAATCATGCCAAATAACATCTTATTTATCTGGAAAATAAGATTTGGAGTTGTATTACATTAAAGGGGGCGCGAAGCGTTAATATAATGGGAAATTGGTAGCTTACTTACAAATGGAATCAATATATACTTATATAATGTATACGTGCGCCAAGCGAAAATATGTCTTCGAGCATGCGCAATATGCATAGATTCAGATTCATCCCACGCATGCGCAAAGTCCAATTCGGGCATTTGCTTTCCATTTATATATTCTATAGTGTCCAATATTTCTGTTAGCGAACAGCAAAGACCCTGATCAGACTGCGCCGATGCGCAGGCTGATCTGGGCTTTCGCTGTCCGCAAATGCCTAAAGACAAGCGCAGCCCATATACGTTCGCCCATACTCTACGTTTTAACTCAACAAGTTTGCCCCATGTTTAACTCAACAAGTTTGTCCATGGCTATCCAAAATGCGCCCAGTGAAGACCAGTCATGTGGATAACGAAGACTCTGATCATACTGCGTAGATGCGAAGGCTGATTTGAGTCATCGTTGGGCACATTTGTCAGAAGGTACGTTTTCTCACGTTGTGCTAATAGTGTCTAAATACCAACTGAACCGCGTCGGTAGAAAAGGAGCCCCCGGATGTATACCTCGACTCTTCAAACAACATATTATACTCATCGCGAAAGAAAGAAATGCCGCTAAGCACAGTTTTTGTTGACTAAACAGCAATTAAAAATTAAAAAATAAAACAAAATCAAACATGGTATTAGAAAACTTCATATCACTGATTGATGACGGCCTCGGTGGTTCAATCGGATGCGCCGTCCGACTGGAGACCAGGAGGTCGCGGGTTCAACCCCCGCCGAGGTCGGCAACATTCTTTCGTGGAGATTGATCATGAAATATTTTCTACGGTCATTCTCTCGCTGATTCAAGAAGGGCAGTTGTCAGTTTCTGGCAAAAGAATGTACACAATACTGGTTAACCGCTTAGAGGACTAAGCCTGTTCAGTAAACGTGCGGTTAGGTAAACTGACCGCGATCGACATGACCCCATTGGGTTGACTAGGCCGTAAAACCTCAACACAAACACAAAATCACTGATTGGTTGATTGATTGATTTGCAAACATGATGCGAAGCATAAAAAGTACATTATATTCTACTCAATAAGACAGGGTCGAGATTGATGGTTTGTTGATAGTTGACAGTTATAAATATACCTGAATAAGCAGCAAAGTATACAAAGACCTGTCAGCTACACTGTTACCCGGTGTATCAGCCAGTAACCCGGGGTATAATGGTCTGTCACACGGAGAGTATACCGGAATATTGTCAGCGACAGAGTAAAGCGAAACCTGTAAGCTACACTGTGCACCGTGTATCAGTCAGTAACGCAGGGTATAGCGGCCTGTCACCTAAAGTGTATACCGGAATATCAGTCGGAGACAAAGTATACAAAGATCTGTCAGCTACACTGTATCCCAAAGTATCAGTCTGTAACTTAGAGTATAGCAGCCTCTAACCTGGACCAGAATATCGGTCAGCGACAAAGTATAATAAGATCTATAAGCTACACTGTACCCTGGTATAGCCGCCTGATACCTGGAGTACATACTTGAATACCGGTCAGCGAATAAGTATACGAATACCTGTCAGGTACACTGTAACCTGTGGTCTAGTGGCCTGTCACCTGGAGTGTATACCGGAATATAGGTCAGCGACAAAGTATATGAAAACCTGTAAGCTACACTGTTACCCGGTATATCAGTCAGTAACCCAGTGTATGGCGGTCTGTCATCTAAAGTGTAAACCAGTGAATATCGGTCAGCGACAAAGTATACTAAGATTTATTAGATAAACTGTACCTCAATGTATAAGTCTGTAACCCAGGGTATAGCAGCCTGTCACTTGGAGTGTATACCAGAATATCAGTCAACGACAGAGTATACTAAGACCTGTAAGCTACACTGTTACCCTCTGTATCAGTCAGTAACCCGGGGTAAAGCCCCCTGACACTTGGAGTGTATACCGGAATATAAGTCAGTGACAAAGTATATGAAGACCTGTCAGCTACACTGTACCCCTGTGTCAGTCAGTAACGCGGGATATAGCGGTCTGTCACCTGGATAGTATACCGGAAGATCTATCAGTGACAAAGTATACGAAGACCAGTGTAAACTACACTGTTACATGTACCCAGTATATCAATCAATAACCCAGGGTATAGCGGCCTGTCACTTGAAGTGTACACCCGAATATCAGTCAGCGACAAAGTATATGAAGACCTGCCAGCTACATTGTACCCCGAAGTATACACTTGGAGTGTATAGATCTACCGGAATATCGGTCAGCGACAAAGTATACAAAGACCTGTCATCTACACTATTCCCCAGTGTATCAGTCAGTAACCTGGGGTATACACTTGGAGTGTATAGATCTACCGGAATATCGGTCAGCGAATAAACAAAGACCTGTCAGCTAGACTGTTCCCCAGTGTATCAGTCAGTAGCCCGGGATATAACGGCCTGTCATGTTTCTGGAGTATCGGTCAGCGACAAAGTAAATGAAAACATGTCAGATATTGTGTATACCAGCGTATCATTCAGTGTATCAGTCAATGACGCAGGGTATGGAAGGTCTGGAGTTTGTGCTAGAGTATCAACATATTTATAAGAATGGCCTGAAACATTGTTATTTGTGGAAAGTCATGTTTACTGATGATTATTTAAAAAAAAGATAAATCTGTGTATAGTTAAGAGTACTTGGATTGAATAAGATCATCATCATCATCACCACCACCACCACCCCACCAGAAAAGCTAGTTCTTGTTCAAATAAATTTTATTATTTCAATGTTGAAGACAGTTTTATTCATTTCTAAAATGGATAAAAAGGAATAGAAAGCTTTACACCTGATATAAGTAAATTACCCACTGTTTACACTTTCGTCGCACAACAACACTTACTACCCCACCCATCAATAATGTGCCAGTTTATCTCTTCAGTTACTGTCCAGAAAAGAGGATTTTTATGCTTTTTAATATGTTTTTTATAATTTAGTCATGTTACATTTAGATTTTACAAATTATAATGTATGGATGGCCGATGATATCATTAATTTGGGGAATCTATCGAATGGTTTGGATTTCAAATGCAATTCCCTACTTTCGGTTAAACCGGGTGTCACGTTCGCGCAAGGTATTATGGTCTTATGGAATATCACGAATTATGGCTTTAAAGGTTAATAAATACGTAAACTATGGTTTTGCTCGCTGAAAGGATATCTTCGTCTGCGCTACATGTACCTTTACTACTCTCTGTGCTAATTCAACAGACGACAATTTGCTGATATATATCTTAATTTTCCCAGAAAGCAGGATCAGACATTTCATACAAATTGTCTCCATTTCCATGAAATGTCAGATCTCCTTTTCGGGGAAAAATAAGTAAATATTTCTAAATGTCGTCTGCTGAAATTTTACCCAGAGTGCTAAATGTTAAACGAATCAAATTTTCAGAGAAACAGAGATAATGACAGTCTGCCTGATATTATCAAACCAATATATAAACAAGAAAGGGCAAAAATGTCATATCAGTAGTCTGACCGCACTAATGAAAGCTATTTACCACAAGTATTAGCTTTCACAAAGAACTTGATCTACACTTATCACAACAATAAGCGTAGATCAAGCTTTATGTTAAAGCTAGTACTTGGTTATAATAACATTGAGTAGTCCATGGCAATTAGCATTGGACCAGTCCGTGACTTTTATAAAATTCTTCCAGAGCAATATCAAATTCTAAGATTGTCTAATAATTTGTTTGGACGGGTGTCTTCATGTGAAGATAAAATGCTGATATTTAAGCGGATATTAAGATAAAAACGCCGATAAGGGGTACATGGTGACATTGTTCGGAGGTATAAACGCTGATAATGGGTATAGGGGTGTCATTATACACGGGTAAAACCGCCGATAAAAGGATCCATGGTGTCTTTATGTTGAGATAAAACTGCCGACAGTGGGTGTATGATGTGTTTATGTGGAGTTAAAATGCCAATTATGGGTACGTTGTGTCATTATGTGAGGTGAAAACGGCAATTACGGGTACATGGTGTCACTATTCGTAGGTAAAAATGTCGATAACGGGTACATAGTGTCAAAATGTGAGGTGAAAACGGCAACAACGGGTTCATGGTGTCATTATGTCGAAATAAAAACGCCGATAACGGATACATGGTGTCATCATGAAGGGGTAACAACACCGATAACTGGGGGACATGATGTCATGATGCAGAGGTAAAACCGCCGTCAATAACGGGTACATGGTGTCATATTGCAGAGATAAAAATGTCGATAACAGGCACTTAGTGACATTATGCGGAGGTAAACACGCCGATAACAGGTACATGGTGTCATTATTCAGCAGTAAAAACGCCGTTAACATGTACATGGCGACATTATGGGGAGGATAAAATGCAGATAGCATGTACTTGGTGACATAATACAGAGGTAAAAACGCCGATAACAGGTACATAGTGTCATAATGAGGAGGTAAAACCGTCGATAACACGTACATAGTGACATTATGCGGAGGTAAAACGCCGTCAACATGTACATGGTGACATTATGCGGAGGTAGAAAACCTTGACAACAGGTATATGGCGTCATTATCTAGGGTGAAAACGCCGGTAATGGTTACATAGTGTTTTAATGCAGAGGTGAAATCGCCGATTATGGATACATGGTCCCGTAGTGCAGAGGTAATAACGCCGAAAACGGATGATAATGTCATTATACAGAGGTATAATGCCGATAATGATTACATGGTGTCATAATACAGAGGTAAAAACGCGATAACGAGTACATGATGTAACTACGCAGAGGTAAAAACGCCGATAATGGGTGAATGATGCCTTTATGCAGAGGTAAAAACGCCGATACTGGGTACACGATGTCATTATGCAGGGGTAAAAACGCCGAAAATGGGTAATCGATACCATTATGCAGAGGTAGAAAGCACCACTAATGGGTACTTGGTGTCATTATGCAGGAGTGAAAACACCGCTGTCATTATCCAATTAGAGAGGAAAATGTAGCTATCAACCAAGACTGTGCTAAACACTTAGCATCCAGTTTATCGTACCATGTTTTATCGTATCCTTTTATAAAGGGAATAATGTTTTTTAATTCTTCTAAAAAAAATCCAATAATTTTCCTAAATCAGGACGCTGTAAACTCCGATACTCCTTGCTACAGAAGTGTTTTCAAACTGACTATTAATTGTACAGGGGCTCAGCATTTCCTACAAGATTACATGAACGCCCAGCGAAGAAACAGATTAATCTGCGTATCCGCAGTCTGATCAGAATCTACTGTGCACCCTGTGGGTAGACAAGGACCGAAACCGCCTTCAGGCGAAAAGCGATCTGAGTTTGCTGGGCGCACATGCAATCGTGTAGGAAATGCTGTGCCCCGGCTCAGCCGAAAATCTACCTTACATGTATCTCCTGCATAGATTGCGCATGCGCAGCCAGATGGTCCGATGAAGACATGCATATTGTTATACTTCTACTAATTTTCAGCCAAACTACTTAGTCCCAAATATAAGCCAACAGGATTTCCTCAATTATTTTTTTTTCTTGTGAGAAGGAAAGAGATCATGAACAGAAGATATCTATCTTAATTATGCTTTGTCGCATTCGCATTTCTTCCTTCACGGGATATATCAAATACTCGCTGGATCGATTTCAGTCCCAACATCCGTTAACTTAGCTATAAAAATCATATTCTGTGAAACAGATGAACAGATACGAAAGTTCGGCAGACTAAATGTCCAACAGGAGAAATTTAATATTCTCCGATTTTCGTTCGTTTGTGTGTTCGTTGATTCCAAAGGCAACCTTTTAGATTTTTATTTTGGACATTTTAGCAAGTAGCAAAATAGAATTGTATTCCGCTACTTA
The DNA here is from genome assembly GCA_964016985.1 of Anodontia alba. Taxonomy (NCBI): domain Eukaryota; kingdom Metazoa; phylum Mollusca; class Bivalvia; order Lucinida; family Lucinidae; genus Anodontia; species Anodontia alba. The sequence continues at coordinate 215,039 of OZ024838.1, read as the reverse complement.
ATTTTTGTTCAAATTTTAGGAAAGACATGGTAAAAAATTATGGTACACGAACATTAGAATAAATACAGTAAGTAAACCACCATAAAACCAGACAGCCCGACAGCCCGTGCTTTAATAAGAAGAATATGAGTGATGCTATTTCGATAATTGTAAATTATACTTCCATGTACTTGTTTTTCTTTTTCAAAAAAAAATCTGTTTTGAGTTTATTATATGTAATGAAGAAATTTAATTGAATAAAATGCAAAAATAAATAAATAAATAAAAACAAGAGACCCATGGGCCACGATTCGCTCACCTGAGTAAAACAACAATATCTGCCGATGCCATGCAACATTTTTTTCCAGGAATGCCATAGCACCTAGAACACAAATTTGACCGTGTTGTAGAAAGGTCAAAGGTCATCCTAGGAGCAAACTTGGTAGACCTTGAGTCCCGAAAACTATATACAAAGATTAAGCCTCAAAGCTTTGAAGAAATGGTTTTAAGTTTTTGTTGTTTTTTTTTTTTTTGTTTTTTTGTTGTTGTTTTTTTTTTGCCATATATGGGCATGATACCGTCTATCTTGTTCAGTAGTACAGCACCATTCGAATAAATTTTCAATACCTCTTCAATAGAAGGCCCCAAGTGAAATCTAATGAAAATTGGTCAAGTAGTTTCAGAGATGCAGAACTTTAAAAATTACATAATTTTACATATGTCTATAGCCCAGAGACAAGAGCAGATAACCCATGGGGAATGCTATTTTGATTGTAACTTAAAAGTTTTACCACTTTAATAATACAGTCCTAGCAATTAGTCATCAATGCGTTTTGGGAATTTTTTTTTTTTTTTTTTTTTTAACATTTTCCCAATATAAATGTATGGAGGAGCAAATTTAACCTTGATATGAAAAGGCCAAAGGTCATCCTAGGGTCATTTTTTGAACAAACTGGGTAGACCTTGCGTCCTCAATGCTATATACCAAGATTCAGCCCCAAAACTCTTAGTTCTGGAGAAGAAGGTTATAAAGTGTTGTTTTTTTACCATATATGGGCATGGCGGCCATCTTGTTCAGTGATGTAAAACCATTTGAACACACTGCCTATACTCTTTCAAAAGAAAAATCCATGCGAAAGTTGATGAAGACAGTACAAGTGTATCATATACCTATCACAACTACATATGGTTCCGATACCGGGTATACCATATATGGGCATAGCGACCATCTTAATTAACGGACCGTGACTATTTGTTCAAATTTCTGATCCCCCATTAATAGAAGGCTCCACATGAAATTTCTGCAAAAGTGACCCAGAGGTTTCAGAGAAGAAAAAGTTCAAAGGTATGGGCGGACGAGACTCCGGACGACAGACGGCAAGTGGTCATCCTGGTGCTCATCCTGAGCCTTTGGTTCAAGCGAGCTGAATTACGGTAAGTAAAGACGCCGGATATAAAACCGTTGGTCATTCCAAAAGCCAACGAGCCTTATATGCGTAAAATCGAAATTCATTTGAACCCAGACATGGAGACATTTCGCTCCCTCTGCGACTTCCATAACAGCTTAATAATAGCTGTGTGATAGGACAGCAGAGACATTGATCATACTGTGATTTGACCATTCCCAGTATGCTTTATGAATTAACAGATAAAATGAGTTTCAGATCAATATATTTCTGATTTCTTCTTAAAAGCATATGTTGTTGGTACTCATTAGAAGTTCCTCGGCAAGGCACTTCTAATAACTACTACAGCATACGTTTTCATTGAGAATAAAATATGGTGTTTAATCTTTTGGTTTGAAAAAAAAACAAAACATCTTATTAGAGTTATGATAGCAAAATCTGAAAACCTTGAAGGACTATTCTGATTTTTATTTCAAAATTCCAAAAGGCTTTAAAGTCTATGAGGACTCAATGTTATAAAACATACATAACGGCATATGACAATGCAGAGCAAAGTTCAGTTATATAATGTATAATATAATTATCTGCTGTATTTGTGATATGGACCTTTACAACTCATAGATATGCTGAAGCCTCTTTTTTGTGCATACACAGCTCATGCCACAGGCATATAAAGAGACATAGTAAAACCGGGTCTCCGATTTTCGTTCTTTCGTGTGTTCTTTGTTTCCACGGGCTACCTTTTAGACTGCGGCTGGTGTTAAGTGCCGTGTGGCGGCCATAAAACGTCTCCTCGTATTTCACTATAGTGCAGATTATATTTTTTATTTGAGCCCATTTGTTACTTTGAAAATCGATTACCGCTTTAGCCTGTGCTAGGGGTGGTTGGTGTGTGTGTGGGGGGGGAGGGGGGCGGGGAGGGGGCGTATGCAGCCTCGCCAACTACATTGTTGCATAGAAGAGACTTAATGAAACCGAGGAGTCTCCGATTCTAGTTCTTCTATGTGTTTTTGTTGTCAAAAGCAATCTATGATTTTATTATACATTTTCAGTACTTATCTGGAGCTTTGACTGGAACAATTTAGCATCATTGTAACTTCAGTTACAGTGCGAATGAACTGGTGGCTGTCATTATTTGGTTGCGATAATGCTCAAATGAATAAAAGATGAGATTAGATGTTTGACCATGTCGAGTTAGTTCTGATAAACGACTGCCAGATTAAACAGAACGACGGCCAATCAATCAGAAACTTAATAACATCACTTCTTGATCATGTACATGATTATTGGTTTTGAATTTTTTCGCACTTACGGATAATCTCCGTATAGACCTTCGGCTATCTCCATGATAGGAGGGATCGTGCGGGCTGGAACTAACAAAAAATATACGGGCTATATTTCATTAAAATAGCCTGACTATGACTGGACAATAATTTATAAGAATGTTTGAAATAATGTCAGTTTTACACAAACAGACAGTCAACCCACGAACAAGTTGTAAGCCATATTTCTGTTACTGCAGTTGCTTGGCTAATACTAGACTGGCTCCAGTCTCCAGTGACTAAATATTTATTTTCTTATAATCCTGTTTGATAATCCACCAAAAAATAAAAACAAAATAATATCTTGACTATAAAGGCTTGTCACCAGTCTTGATAGTCATGATATGATTTTGGTCTTATTCTAGTGGATTATCAAACAGAATTAGAAGAAAAAGTATTTAGTCACTGGAGACTGGAGCCAGTCTAGGTCAATACAAAATGATCGAAAGCAGATCGTTCTTTAAAAGCAGAAAGCCAAATAAAAAAATGTGTGTTTCGGGTAACATGTTAGAAAAAATAGATAGGGTAGGTTGGGATTTTTTTTTTTTTTTTTTACATTTTTTTTTATTTAGAATTATACCATAATTACCAAATACATTTGGACTTCGCATATAATTCACATAAAGTTTACCAAATCTGTTTGGCTATCCTTAGATGTGTCTAAAAGTACTGATAGAATTGCAAACAGTGTAGACCCTGATCAAACTTGCTCAGACATTCTTATCCGAATATTTAGCATAACTATTTTATCCCATTACCGCCTACCTTTTTTGAGAAACCATGAAAAAAAAAAAAAAAAAAAAAAAAAAAAAAAGAAAAGAAAAGAAAAACGTTAGGTTTCACCAGGAAAAATTAGGTAAGGTAGGAGTACCCTAAACACAAATATCTTTTATTTGGCCTTAGTGAAGATACCCTAGAAAGGCCACACTCACGAGACATAGTCCTCCCGAGTCATATAAACAAGAAAAGATGAGGAACAAACAATAAAAACATTAAAAAAAAATAAATAAATAAAAAAACGCCTAACGGCATTATGGACGGTTTTTCAAAACGGTTAACCAACAGGTAAACTGGACGACGCTCAATGTCCGACGCCTGCCCGACCGCCCGGACATCGCTATTTTAAAGGACGGATTTAAAAAACAAAAAACAAAAAAAAAAAACGTCCAAAAACGACATACAAGCGAACTATAAACCTGTGTTTGTAAAACATTATGTCCCCAACTAAATGATTGTCCCTGCGAAATGGCATTCCTGCAAAATTAAGCCGATCGATTTTTTTTTAAGTTAAAAATGTGATCTACTCAGCCGCAATAAGCTTACCAAGTTTCAACTCCCGCTAGCCATACTACATGTAGCTTTAATAGTTATCGAAATGTCTTTCTGACAAGAAAACCGTGACAAAGGAACAGACGGACGAACGACCTAGAAGACATATGCACCCCCACCCCCTGAAATTCTTCGGGGCAAAAGAACTGCAACAGAAGAACTACCTTGGAACTGTCAGCTTTAATAAGCCTTATCTGTTGTAAAGCCCGCACATGATATAAGCGGTCCGGGGTTACACTCTTAAGGCCCGTACATGCTATAAGCGAATTACATTACCCCTAATTAACATAGTCTGACTTCTGTTTCTTTTGTCACAAACTTGGGGTTTAACCGATTCATGTCTAGCGTCCCATAAAAGGGACAATGTTTTGACCCAGATCAGACGCCGCAGAACGCGGCGTCTGATCAGGGTCTACATTGTTTGCATTACACCTAGGAAATTCTATAAAACATACTTATCATCAAAATTAGCCAGACACCTTTTTTTTTTTTTAAACAAACCGGTCCGTATAGTTATGGTAGAAGAGTCCCCTCGGCATAAATGGGTTAACTTCTCAGGGAAACTGCATCCAAGAGTTAATTAGTTTTTTTTGTTTTTTTACTGTTTTTGTTTTTCTCACAAACTGACAGATTCTGACGCTGGGATAATTTCCGTTTTGACGGAAAAAGACAAATTACTATAGAAACGTGTGTAGCATGTTATTATTAAATAAATCCATTGATTCTCCAGTTTTTGCACGTTTTCATTTGATTTTTGAGTAGGCGTGGGAACGGAATCTTCTAGGTACATTTTTTTTTCTTTTTCATTCGACATGATCTGCTGTTACTCCAGCGCATCGTCTTCTAGTATTTAAGTATAGCTTGCAGTATACAAAATTCTAGATTAGAATGTGCATCCGCGCATTCTGATCTAGGTAATTGCTGCTCGTCCATAAATTTGTTGCATTTGGGGGATCTGTTAATCCAGCACGTCGTCTTCTAATATTTAATATTGCGTGCTAAAGGTTAACAGCTTTGCATAATCATACCAAAAATGTTTTCATAGTGGAAAACTTTCCCGAAAGCCCTCTAGCAAGTTATTTGCCGACTGACCACATAATTGTCACGATGTGCACAGTGCATCGTATTTGAAAAATAATTGTCCAAACAAGTAAAAATGAACCTATTTATATTTTATAAATCTGATCAGTCTGTGTATAAGTTAGATACTGTGCGATTCATGTGTTACTATTAATACCTAATCAGTGAACTGAGTGGACACTATTATGCACTAGACTGCGTCACGCACTCTGGTCTGAGTAACACATATGCTCAGAGGGAGATTTTCACTTGATAAGGATCTAATTAAAGGATTGGTATTGATGATATTTAATTCTAGCAATAAATTTCAGTAATGCAGATCATCTGTTCCAGCGTCATTTTTCTAAACGACAGTGCACATTTCATTAAAAAAAAAAGAATATTATTCAAAACAATAATAGCAATTCACAAGTTTGACGTAGTTTAGTTTGGTGCAGAACGAGAATCTTTGATCTTGATCACGCTGCGCAAGCTGATCTGGTTGAATATATATATGAGCCCCTTCGAAAAGAAATGAGAAACGACCTTATGGCATTTGAGACCAGCTTAGACCAAGGTAAACTGGCATTTCCCTGCAGTCTGATCTGAATCTACACATATCGCCAACAAAATGCATTATGTCAACGATTCGTTGTCCAGTTGAACCTTTATCACTCTCTGGGCTAACTCAGCACATGACAAATTCATGAACATTTTTTATTTTCTCCTATAAAACAGATTTTGACATTTCATGCAAATTACTGATCTCGACTGAAGACAATTTGCATAGGAAGTCATATCCTGTGGAGATAATATGTATGAAATGCCGACACCTGTTTTCACGGTAACAGAAGAAAAATACTTGAAAATGTCATCTGCTGAAAATTTTATACAGAGTACTTATAAGCCTTAAAACATTTAACTGTCACATTAAAACATTTAACTGGGCTTCACAAAATATAATAATTCTTTTGAAAATAGAAAAGTATTTCAATAAAAGGTATTTGGTAGTTGCGGTCATGGTACCAAAGCCGTAATCCAAACTCATAAATCCATAAACGAATGACGAATCAGAATGTTCAGACCAACAGACATGGACCCCACAACAAAGGGTGTAATCAGGCGTCCGCGGATCTCGAAAGGAAATAAACAAGACTCCCCTTAAATTGAAAGTAAAAAAAGTAAAAAAAAAAAAAAAAAAAAAGTACAGAAAATGATAAAAAAATAAAAATAAAAAAAGTAAATAAATAAACGTAGATAAATATTATTTATTTGTAAAAAATGCGGTTTTAATATGATTCAATAAATGAAAGAAAGAGAGAGAGAAAAAATTAAAAAGCTTCAAAATGTCATCTGCTTAAAATTTTATTCCTAGCACTAAGCGCTAAAACATTTAATTGTCAAAAGATAGTGATTATCATGATTGTAGTGTGAAAATATTTGGCTTCACAAAATATAACAATCAATCATGTTAATTCTTTTGAAAATTCGATATTATGTCAATTATGATTGTTTTATAAAAAAAAAAAAAAAAAAAAGAAAAAAAAAGAAAACGAGAGAAAGAAAATACAATAAAATAAATACCATTTTAATACGTAAATTCATATTACTTAAGTTGTAAAGACATGATTTAATACGGTCCAACAGGTATTTATAATTCGATTGGTCTGTACATACAAACGGTGCCAAACGGTCAAATGATTGGCCGAAACGGAAAACAGCGTTTCGATAAGGCCAGATGATTGGCCGAAACGGCGAAAAGCGTTTCGATAAACGTTCGTATCTCTTCAGTGCGCATGTGCAAATGTAGCGTTTGCGTGAAACGCTTTGCTCTGTAATTTGATTGGCCGATACGATATGAAACGCTAGAAACGTTGTCGAAACGCAAACGTTATGCAACGATTTCAAAACGCACCCAAACGCATAAACGGACAAAAAAACAAATAAATAAAACGTTATCGCCACTGTACACATAGTACAAATGGTTAATTCCAAGACATGTATTTAAATTAACTCATTAAAGCCCAGCTTGCCATATTGCCATAAGAAGGGTCACTGGTTAATAGTGTACACTCAGAACAGTAGCTGCAGAATGCGGCGTCTGGTCAGAATCTACACTGTTTGTATAAAACACATGAATATCGGTAAAAGATATAATAGAAATAAATAAACCAACTCCCCACAAGCTTGCCATAAATGGAACCTTGGTAAACAGTGTAAACCCAGATCATACGCCACAGAACGTGGCATCTGGTCAGAATCTACAAGTATTTCTATAAAACAAATAAAAGAAAGGAAATAAACAAGACTCCCCTTAAATTGAAAATGGACTTATGCAAAGACTAAGTTAGCAGATACTTCGTAAATCATATTCTTAAATGTTAGTCCTATATCAGTTAAAACACTGACAGCACTGGTGGTTCGATTGTCTCTCAGTTTAGGCTGGGAAATGATCCTGAACTTAAGATTTTTTTAGCCTTTTATCTTCCTGAAATGTCCCAGTCCAGGTTTTACAAGTAACTCTCTTTGCACGGCACGCTGACGTCGCAGCGACAAGAATAGCTCGGCTATAAATACCCGTAACCTGGATTTCGTTCAAACGTGCGGTTTGACTTCATTGGTTAATGATAATCACTTGATAACCTTAAGGCAATTTTGTGCATGTTCAATTGTAATCAGTCGGCCCAAAATTATTGTAATACCATTCTTATCCTAAACTTTCGGGAACCTTATCTCCTTTCCGTACTGATCCAAAAATTGACGACAAGATGCTGGTTCTAAAATGCTGTTGCTTGACTGTGAACGATTGCCCACTTTGAGACTTTGTTTGCAGTTATCCGTGAGAGGATAATTACAAAAAAAGAATGCTATATAACTTCATAAGTTCGTAGTAATAAACCGCAATTGCATGTAGTTGGAAGAAAACCGGAAGAAAAAGCAAAGCTCTTTCTGAATATATATTTTTTTCTAATTTATTTTCATATTATCAAAGGAGCATGCATTTTGTACGAGGTATTTCTGAACGGATATGGAACTATTTGAATCAATAACTTTGTAGCATATCTAACTCAGTCTAGTAAGCTCTGCAGGTATGACTAACTAAGTCAGGTACTTGCTCTCTGTATTGGTTTTGTATAAAATGCAAGGATGTACATCAAATGTGGTCGAGTAATTTTGAAGAAGATAGATATAATGTTTTAACCCTTCTGTATTACTTTGACCCAGTGCGACTGAAATGTATTCTGTTCCAAAAAATAATTAAAATTGGAAGGTGCCACGTGAAAAAGGGACTGGTGGGGTTATAGGAACAGTACAGCGAAGCTACACGATCTGATTAGTTTTTTTTTTCCAGATACCTAAATATTCTGTAATATCCAACGATTATACTACAGCGAACAGCGAAGGCACTGATCAGACTGCGCATGCGCAGTCTGATTAGTGTCTTCGCTGTCCGCATATACATAAGATACCTTTTACTGTAATGTGGATCATACTGTCGTGCGAAGGGAAATCATCAATCCGTCACAGTTGACAGAAAAAAAAGTAATCCTAGATTTTTTAATTAAAAATGTTCCTTTTTCTAAATATATTTGAAAGACAAATTAATCCATTAGACCGATAATAGAGCAATGAAAATGTATCTTTAAGGTATTGTTATAGACTTTAAGGCATTGAGAAATTTACGACTAGGTAGTGTTGCGAGAACAGATACCTTAAGGTACATGGATACACCCTTAGGAAGATTACTCTGGGCTAGAAGTATTGGTCACAAGAATTGGTACACACACACCACACACACACACACACACACACACACACACACACACACACACACACATTATGTTGCGACATTTACGAACATGTTGGGTATACTCGTAGTGAGACAAGACACCTTAATGTACATGTAAATGAAGGTCTTCAAATGGGAGACCGCTCTGACCTGAAATCAAAGTTGGACACATTTCATTCCATTAAACACCATTTGTTAGCATGTTGCTTTAGACACTTTTAATGCCAGACAAACGTGCTTCAGCAAAACTGAGTGTATGCCCAGATCAAACTGCTCTAAAATCAACAGTCTGTGCTCTTTACTCTTCACTATTAATTCAGCACTTTGAGATACAAATTTAAGGACGCATAAGGTAACTAGTATCCTTGAAAAATCAGGGGTCAAGCGCTCCGAAGACCAGGGTTAGATCAGAGGCAGAGTTACTTAACGCATTAGACTCTGGGTAACATTTTCAGCAGAAGACATTCAAATATTTTTTCCAATTTTTTCTAAAAACGTATTTTGACATTTTATGAAAGTTATATCCATTGGAGACAATTTTCATGAAATGTCAAAGCCTGTTTTCTGGAATAAATAAGATATGTCGTCTGCTGAATTAGCCCGGAGAGTGGTAAAAGTTGAAAGTTTTGTGTTCGTGTCGTGAGTTAGATAATTAGATTACGTCATATGTTTGCTCCTTCATTAGCACCTTGTTTACGGATAAACAAACTACCAAATGCCCGCTTATTGATCAGTTAGTTGTTTTGTAATCAACTGTGCCCAGGGTCACTAAAATTATCTTTACCGTACCTACGGTCATGCTGAAACGTTCATGTAAGCCTGGGTTCCAGGGATGGGTAATTAACTACGGTCATCGAACGCTTCTATCTATCTATCTATCTATCTATCTATCTACTGATAATGCATCATCCCCTCGCGGGGATTATGTGCAGGTGTCCGGTGTGCTTCAGACCGTGCGTCAGTGCAGTGAAAGTTAAAAATAAGACAAAGAGGTGAAATATAGTGAGGATTAAATAAAGATGATAGGTTAAAATGTTAAAAGTCTGATCAAGACAAAGTGCAAAGATAAATGGTTAAAACAGTGCTTCCGGTCTTAGGCATGAGTAGGTCAGACTGCTGACTGCCAGTCTGAAGGATTCAAGGTCTGGCAGCAATGCGATGCTTGGAGACAGCCTATTCCATTGAACAATGGCGAGGAGGGGGCGGGGGGGTGGGGGGCGGTGGAATGAGTACTTGTAATAGTCGGCAGATGTGTGGATTTGTATAAATGCCAGTGGGTGTGACTTTGAACATCGTGTAAAAAAACTCGCGGGGTGGTGGGGGGGGGGGATGGGGGGGTGCACAACATATGGTGGCACTGATACTGCTACAAACCCATGCACTATTATTCACTGTAATTCTTTTGCACGTGTTGCTCGTCACGTGGGATACTGGCCACGAATAGTCTTTCGAGCAGTATGGTATTGGCCTTCTTTACATACACCCGCCAGGGAAGATTGTACATGTGGAAAATATCGACGAACAGAGAAGGCATTGATCCGACTTGATGATATGTGGAAAATATCGACGAACAGAGAAGGCATTGATCCGACTGTGATGACGCAGGTGCTGACTTGGACCTTCATTGCCTGCATGTCTGTATAATATACTCGTATATACCTCAAGTATTCTGACAGACATGGGCAAACAATGCAAAATGCGGTCTGATCTGGGTCTATATTGTTTGACTCTCTTACAACAATTTTAGACACATCATGTGAAGCTTAATGGTCTTGTTTAAATTACAGTCAAACTTCAATGGTTCGAACATCTTGGAATTCATGGAAGTTTGTTCAAGACATGGGTAGTTCGAGCGACTGAGAGTTAATCATAGCGCCAGGTCAGGAAGCAAATGGGGATAATTCAGGGAATTTTTTTTTTTTTTTTGTTTTTTGTTTTTTGTTTTTTGATCTTCTATAACATAATGTTTTTTTTTTTTTTTTGATCTTCTATAACATAATGTTTTTCTTTGTTTTTTTTTTGATCTTCTATAACATAATGTTTTTTTTGTTTGTTTTTTTTTTTTTTGTGTTTTTTGTTTTTTGATCTTCTGTAACATAATGTTTTTTTTTTTTTTTTTTTTTTTTTTTGTTTTTTGATCTTCTATAACATAATGTTTTTTTTTTTTTTTTTTTTTTTTTTTTTTTGATCTTCTATAACATAATGGTAAGATGAGTGTACTTAGAATCACCTTGATGACATGCAACAGACATGTTATGATAAAAACAGAAAATTTTCCTACAGTACCCTTAAATATTTGTTTACTTGAGCTTTCGGAAGAATTTCCTAGGGTCTCAAGAATGAGTTAGAATCAGCCACGGTAACCGAGCCATTGTTGTTCGAGTCAAAGGAGTTTTGGAGTTCGAGTCATTGGAAGCTATGGGGGCGGGTTGGGCGCCCATAAAATTGACTTAAGCGCCCCTCCCGCCCCCCTCCAACCCCCCCACCCCCCGCCCCCCACCCAAGTAATTTGTTACTGATCGTTCAAAGGCGGAGCTTTCATTGTGGTTCTTGTTGTTATATGTTCTGTCGTGTACCACTTATAAACATCATTACAAAAGCACGCCTATTCAAATATATAGAAAATTTCACCTCCAAAAACTGAAAATTTTCAGATAAAGAACAACTCTGATACTTTTCATATTCCTGCTCAAACTTAGATTGTTGGTATTCGTTAGAACGAGTACCCACAAACTATGCTTTTGAGCAGAAATAAGAAAAATAATGTATATCGCTGTAAACCCGTTTTACTATATAAAAGTGGGGTTTAAGGGGGTCAAAATTATATAGGCATATTTACAGCTTTCCCTTCAATGTTGAGGACTTGGTGTGATTCTGGTTGTATCAGTTCCTGTTTACCTGTTTACTTTACTGTATAAAACAATTTACATGGTGAGTATACGATATCGGTTTAATTTTAAGCATTTTGTTCTGAGCTGACCATCATCACGTTGCAGATAGATACGTGTGGGATTTCTATACAATTAAGCACATTTTTGAAGTATTGTCGCTATGCTGATGATGACACTATTCTGTATTTAATTGCCACTTTTACTTATATGGGTCATTTCAGAGTAAAACGTAGTTTGCAGAGATCGAAGTCCTAGATCATCCTGTTAGTTTATATAGTCTGTCAATGGCCTTCAGTGTTTGCATCTCGGGATCGAACATGGCACAAAGTTTACTAACTCAAACAGCAAACGCACTGAACAAACTCACACACAACGAGCATGCCTATTAGAAAATTAAATATCCGCCACACACGAATGACAGGGTTCAGTTAATGAGTTTAATTAGTGACACATATTAGAGAGAGAGAGAGAAAAAAAACACAAAAGAAAACAACAACAATTTATTGCCTTTAAGAAATATAAATGACCCTCGTCATGAGAAAATGAGTCTTCTGATCATATGCTATAAGTAAAGGAATAAAAACCTTTTCACCTGGCAAGGCTCCCAGAGATCGGAGGCAATACCCTCTGATTTTTTTCATCAAGGTACAAATGGGATTTGGAAAAAAAAAATGCTACTTATATGATTCGTCTTGTTACATGGAACATAATGAGAGAATACAACTCGGCTGACATTTTCAGTTCTATATTGCCCGGATTGTGAAAGACAGTTTATGACCTCAGACTGGCAGTCAGATTATTTGACTGCTGATCTATTTCTTGGCACGCAATAAATGTCAAATACAAACTATTTTCAATATGGCGGCGAAGTAATGGCGGCTTTGTTCTACGTATAAGACGTTGCATTTTAAAGCAGTTTGAACATATTCATAATTATTTTGTAATCTGATAGTTAGGGTCAGTAATAGATCTTTCACGATCTATTCTAACACGGCTCAAAGAGAAAACCCGTGATTTATTCTGCAACAAATCACTGGGTCGTTCCGACGTCATTTTGACTCTTTGCTGACGTCAGTCTTCGTTTCCGCGATGTTAGACATGTAACGTCGTTTTTCTCGCATCAACAACGTAAGAAATGCATGTAAAAGTCAGCGTTACTGTCAAAATTGTTGGCGGGATTTCTTTATTCGATGGCGGAAAAATGGAAGAATCTGAAGAAAACAGTTACTTTTTTGTTGCATTCTGTGTATTACGAGTTTGTCGGTCAGTTGAAAGAAGATAAATCACTCGTGCTCCGGGCTCGTGATTTGATTTACTTTACAACTGACCTCCAAACAGTGTTTTATTACTCAAAATAGCACTGCGAGAGCTGATCTATTTATTAAAGGACTGTCATTATTTTGAATCAGTCCTACATGTAGCTTTAAGCTATGTGTCTGATTAACCACATGGCCTACAGTCATCAAACATAGCATGCACTTCCTCCACCTGCGACTCGATTGGATGGTATCATTTTATGACCATGACCAAATAGCTTTGTTATTCCTCACATGCATTTTAAACTCGCTTACAATACTGACAAGCGCCAGCATGTGCGACACCGTCTTCCGTGGAATTCTTGTTGTTACTATTCGGTGCAAGGCAATCAATTAAGCAAGCCCATAACTTTCGTATCTAATCAAAAGTGAAATAAGGTCAATGGGAAGCAATCCAATTATTCTTCTCTGGAAAACATATATGAAACGCCACATCAGACAACGTACTTTTAGGTAACTGCGGCCAGCGAAGATTAAGATCAGACTGCGTATAACCAATGATGCGAAGTTTCTTTGCGCGGGCAACTAAGATTCTGTTCAGACTGCGCGCATGCGCAGGCTGATTTGAGTCTTCATTAGATGCACATATGGCATCTTTCAGAAGGTAAATTCTTTCAAGTTGTAGCTTATATTTTCTCCAGATGGTGTTGGCTGTATTATAGATGTGACTTTCAAGTGACCAAGCCTTGTAACACATATTTCTGTTAATACACTTAGCATCTTGTCAGGTATCCACTAGACAGTTTCTAGACAGGAATTAAAACTCTTATACCATCCCACGATGTCCTATTTTGTTTTGATTAGTTTTGTTAACACAGATCAACATTATAGTACAGAAGATTTCCAAGAAGAGCCACGATCACAGAATATATATTATCACGAAAACATGCCTATATAATTTTGACCCCCTTAAACCCCACTTTTATATAGTAAAACTGGGGTTTACAAGGGTATACGTTATTTCTTATTTCTGCTCAAAAACATAGACTGTATGTACTCGTTAGAACCGCCTCACAAAGGTGGTTCTAACGAGTACCCACAATCTATGTTTTGAGCAGAAATATGAAAAATATCAGAGTTTTTCATCTGAAAATATTCAGTTTTTGGAGGTGAAATTATCTATATATTTGAATACAATTGACATTAAGAGGACGACAAACACATCTCGGCAGACAGTACACATGCCACTTATCAAAGAAAAGCAAAGTAGCCAGTTCCCTCTTCTTCAACAATGTGATCAAAATGCTAGACAGGGTCCACGAAACACAACAAGAAGACGAACACGGCTAAACATAAAAGGCCCAGGAGAAGGTAGCCTCAAGGATAACTACCTTACATGTAGAACGGTCAGTAGTCAAAAGTACAGTGAACCCTTGTTACAACGACAGCATTTGCTCCCAAAGACGTTGCCATTAAAATGAATTTGTTGTTGTAAGGAATCCTTAATGGACAGAATGATTTTTAAGAAGACCTTATTTTATTTTTATTTCCTCATAGAACACGTTTTGGATATTTGTTAGAATCGCCTCAGTGATATATATGTTGCTTGAAATTTTAATGCAATATTCTTGCATAATTTCTCATTTACTGTCCCCTCTTGAGCGAAGGTTTCGTGACATTCAAATTGTCATTATAACGAAGTTTGTCGTTGTATGGAGAGTCGGTATAAAGAGGGTTCACTGTACCGAGAGGGTATGGGGACTAATCGATATATATATATATATATATATATAAAGCCAAAAAAAAAAAAAAAAAAAAAAAAAGAATGCTTGTTTGGCTCGCAGAGGGGTTTTCAGAAAACAAACTTAGAAATTACACAAGCAAACGACAAGCTGACCTAGGGCTCACAAATTGAAAACACACCCTAGAGATTTTTCTGGTAAGAACAACAAATTAAGCCGGTATGCAGCCACCGCTTTGATTATTTATTTATATATTTTATTTTATTTTATTATTTTTTATTGCTTTTTAAAATATTTATTTATTTATTTATTTATTTATTTATGACTTAAAATAAAGAATTCCTTCATTGAAAACGTCCATTATTTTATGATTGATATATCTAATTATAAACTTTCACATGATGAAATGGACAAGTAAATATTACCTACACTAAAGTCAAAGATTCCACAAGGAATCCACCTTGATAGTAGTGAAGTCACTCGCCCAAAACGATTTAAATACATGACACGTCAAGTTTTCAGGCCAGACTAGCAAGTTAATTGGCCCTCGAATTGTCTAAATTCCCCGAATGGGTACACTGATCACAAAGAACCAGAAATTATTAACTATACTATGGGAAAGTACAGAGGGACATTTTACTGCTGTCATACAACACTAATACAAATTGTAGTCGACAGATCTTTAGGAAACTAAGATGGGCTATATTTATGACTACGATTTTCTTCAATGATGCAGTTCCCGTAGAAGCATGCTTTATCTTGTATTCTAATTTGATAAGACAGTTTTTGACCTAGCGTTAAGGGAATTGCTGTCAATTATGGCTTCTATTAAACCTTAAACACAAAGCAAAATTGTAGCAGACGTCATTCTAATTTAAAAAAAAAAATATTTTTTTTTCATAGAAAAAAGGGTGGCATTTCATGTGATTCGTCTGCTAAACAGACGATTCACATGAAATGTCAACTTATTTTCTCTGATAAATAAAAGAAAAAAATTCAAAGTATCGCCTGCTGTAGTTGTGTTTAGCGCTTAATAGTTAAATGATGAGGAAATTGTCAAAGGATATTTGTGGATTTCATTAGTGTCCAAGCTGTCAGAAAAAAAAAAAAGTTGTTATTACGATCAAAGAGGGAAGACTAGTGCCAGCTCGCTCATTCGTACTGCTTGAGCTGAATTTTTCCCTATTCTTTCCCAGTATTTTGTAAGATAGGGTATATTTAGGAGGACGGCACAGACTTGTCAGGTATATCCGTAAGCCGATATCGGTAATTTCCGTCGTACAGACGGTCCTTTTATCAGTCTGATGCAGCTTGAAACGACTTCGCTTTAATGTTGATTCGATGCTGTTGACGTTAAATTAACGTGGAAACAATGTTGTTTTACAGCTGTTTGCCTACTAGAAACATATCTGGAACAAGCCGTATAAATGCATTGGCTAGAACTGACCTTTATTGGATTGGATAATGTTTTTTTTTGTTTTTTTTTTTTTTTAATTATTCAATATGTTCAGATTTTCATATCCACTCAAATCACGATTTACAAAAAAACTCAAGATAATAGTAAATGGGATAAAGTTTACATAAGCCGTGAGACTAATCTGAATCCCAGTCTGAATACTGACTAGTTTTATTTATGTGTTTGTGACAGATATGTATGTCTTAGTTATACCATGGTTCGTGCCCACGTACGATGCGATAATGCACGAGCGTAAGCGAGTTCATTATTGCACGTACATGCGCAGAACCATAACTGATTTAGATAATGTAGATAATGTTACATAGCCAGATATTTCACGCTAAATGGTGGGAGTTTGGGCGTCTGTGTGATAAACAAAATATTTTCAAACTATGGTTGTTACGGACTTGTGCAGTATGAACATGCACGAACTTCTGGCACAGCCTATGATAAATGAATATGCTTGACTGATTAGGCGCCATTTTAACAAGGGAGACAATTTTAGTGACTGCCTGTTTGCCTCCTTACACTAACCCCCTTCTGAAAAGGGGTCTACTCTAAAAGGAAAGCTCTTCCAGAGAGCAAATTCTTTGCTGATAGAGTAGAACCCTTTTCATGAAGGAAGGCAAAAACTATTTTGATAGGGTTACCTCCCTTGAAAGTGTATCATTTCATCTGTTTCCTGGGGAGAAAAATGTTTTTAAAATGTCAGCTGCTGAATTTTTTACCCAGAGTGCCAAGCGCTAAGAGGGATCCAAACTGTCAATATCACTGCACCTTTCATTACACATTTATTGAACAAGTCTATAGACTAATGGCAAGGTCACAAACTTAGCTGGAAAGAATACAAAATTTGGCAGTAAGAAAAATGAAATAATTCAAATTAAGGGAAACTTATGCATAATCAGGGGAAGCAACTCTGTCAAATGTGTTTTGCCTCTCTCTGAAAAGTGGTCAACTGCAAAAGGAAAGACTTTCCAACCCTTGTCATCAAAGGGTTTCCTTTTAGAGTGGATCCCTTTTCGGAAGGGACTTGATGTGTAGGAAAGCAAACAGGAAGTTACAAAAGTTGTCTCCCTTGTCTATAAAATGGCGAAACATCAACGAAGTGTATCCAGTTTGCTTAACTACAAACGAGACATTTTTCCTTGATGCGAGAAAATTTGAGTCACGACATGGGAAAAGAACCATTGTAACATATGTGAACAGCAAAGGTTAAGGTGAACCTGCGCATTCGCGCAGTCTCGCTTGAACCTACGCTGTTCGCTGAAGTAAGCGGTAGGCCATTGAAAAACTTCAGCTAAAGAACTAGTCGTGTGGCCTTGCTAAGGGACCGGGCATGCGCAATGAAATATTGGCTCGACGGAAAGACCGAGGAACTTTTTCTAGAGAGGAGAAGAAGATTGCCGACGGTGAAGTTATTGATAATTCGCAGAACAAGGCCAGCAATGTCAAACTTAACACCCAGTCTGTTTAACTTACCAATGCTGAGTTACAGACAGATGCAATTACCATCCTTGAAACTGAAGGCGCAAACAAAAACAAAACGGCCCACATTTTCGCCCAAATGAGATTCGGATCAGCCTGTGCTTTCACGCTGTCTAATTAAAATCTTCACTGGTCTCATTTTGGATCGCCAAAGGCGAAAGTTTCTTTATACGGACAACTAAGATCTTAGCAGACTTGAGTCTGTATTGTGCTCAGAAACTTGAGCCTGTATTGTGCTCAGAAACTTGAGCCTGTATTGTGCTCAAAAGTCGGAAGGTACGTCTTCTCAAGCTGCGGCAGATATGATCAGAATTATACAGGAAAACACTATCATATACAAATATTATAATTTTACCATAATTCAGCAGATTGGACTTGATTCTTTGTTCACAAATACACGTACTGTCGAACCTCGATAGCTCGAATATCGATGGCTCGTTTATCATTGCTGATTCGAACTCGTTTTTGAATTTCCATATGAAATTTCTCCGATAGCTAAAGAGAACAAATATTTAGGGGAAATTTTCTAATTTTATCATGAAACTGTTTGTGTGTGTGCTCATTAGAATCGCCTCATCGAGGCGATTCTAATGAGTACATTCAACATACAATTATTGTATAGAAGATTGAAAAGACATCCCTATATTATTCTCGTTTTTCTCCTAACCTGGCGCTATGATTAACCCATAGTGGCTCGATCTACCCATATCTCGAGCAAAGTTCCATGGTCTCAAAAATGTTCGAGTTATTCAAATTCGACTGTAGATAATATCTGAAAGGCAACCATTTTTCTCGAAGAAACATGTTTTATTTTTTTTCTTCTTGATGGATGGTTTACAATCGACCCAAAGATTATATACACCAAAATTTGCTTGAAGTCGGTCCATGTATTATCACTGACCAATGAAATCAAACCGCATCAGGAAAACATGCCTATATAATTTTGACTCCCTTAAACCCCACTTTTATATAGTAAAACTGGGAAAACTGAGTAAAACTGTACATTATTTTTGTTATTTCTGCTAAAAACATAGATTGTGGGTACTCGTTAGAACCGCCTCGCCGAGGCGGTTCTAACGAGTATCCACAATCTATGTTTTGAGCAGCAATATGAAAAATATCAGAGTTTTTTTATCTGGAAAATTTTAGTTTTTTGGAGGTGAAATTTTCCATACATTTGAATAGGCGTGTTTTCGTTATGGGTTGTTCACGATATGAAACCCACAACCTGTTCTCTCCGTACGAAGCTCTATTCCTAAACTGGACGGTTTAGGGTCGACTGTTTATCAATCGAACCAAAGTTACTAAATAATCTGTTTATCAATCGACCCAAAGTTACAAAATAATCTGTTTATCAATCGACCCAAAGTTACTAAATAATCTGTTTCATATTGCTGAACATTGTCCACGTAACTATCGCTCATCAATTAAATTAATCCACGCAAATAGCGTTTGAACGAAATTCAGGGTACGTTCACAAGTGCAAAAAGATAACCAATGTTTTGCCCTGGATCCCTATACCAAATGACAGCACCAACTGGCATGTCTAAATGCAGACAAAATGGAAACGGTTATTTATAGCCGTGCTATAATTTATGCTGCGACGTCAGAGTGCTGTGTAAAGAAGATTAACTGTAAAATCTGGACTGGGCCTAATTCTGGGACACTGGCAAACAGTGCAAAACCCAGATCAAGAACGCGGCGTCTGACCAGGGTCTGTACTGTTTAATAAAAGACGTTTGCAGTAGTATGGCGGCTAAATAGATAAATAAGCAAAATTAAGTTTTAAAAATTCTGTAAGTATTACTCGCAGACAAAATTCCAATTGTAGAAACCAGTTTTGAATAAATATGTCTTTAAGCTTCAGGTTACAGGCTTTTGTAAACCATGTTTTGTTTATAAAACTTCGGGAATACCATGCATGCAAATCCTAATGAACAAATTAATGCCTTTAGATTTTCTACCCACTGCGAGTTTAAACGATCGGGTTGATTTGTTTTTTTAATTAAGAAATTATTTGAACAATCTCAGTTGCGCACGCTCAGTGATATATATATTTCTAAATCCCTATACCTAGCAGCCATATAACAATACAGGCTTTGTAGTTTTATTAAAAAAAAAGTCAATTTGAAAATCATAAGGTACCCCACCACACGATAGTGGCGGGACATCATGGTATCACGTTGGCTGCACGTGTGGTCGTCCGTCGTACTTCCGTCCGTCCATTTATTTTCGTCTCCGGACAATAAATTGAGTAAATGTCAATGGATTTTCACCAAACTCAGTGTGTGCATTGATAAGGGGGATGTGGTTTGGGATTATTAATGGGCTAATTTCGTCAAGTTTTGATAATTATCTGCCCGCGACAGATCCATATTTTCATTTCCGGGTGATAACTTAATATCAATGGATTTTCACCAAACTTGGTGTGTGCATTGATATTGTGGACATGTGCTTTGCGATTGCTGATAGGTTAATTTCGTCGTTTTTAACAGAGTTATCTGCCCTGGACACGTCCGTATTTTCATTTCTGGACGATAACTGTTACAGTGTTAAATATAAAAG
Organism: Anodontia alba; assembly: GCA_964016985.1. Taxonomy (NCBI): domain Eukaryota; kingdom Metazoa; phylum Mollusca; class Bivalvia; order Lucinida; family Lucinidae; genus Anodontia; species Anodontia alba. The sequence continues at coordinate 194,756 of OZ024838.1, read as the reverse complement.
GATTTTCGCTAAATTTGGTGTGTGCATTGATATTGTGGACATCTGCTTTGGGATTGCTTATGGTAGAATTTCGTCTTTTTTTCCGTATTTTACTTTCATAAAAATAACTTGAGTAACTCTCAATGACTTTTCACCAAATTTGCTATGTGAATTGATATTGTAAGGATCTGCTTTGGGATTGCTTATCGGCAAATTTTCGTCAAAGTTTGACAGAGTTATCTGCCTACGATACAATAATGGTAGGATTTTATCGTTTTACGTTTTATTTCGTATAGTACGGACTCCAGTTTGTTTATGTTGAGGTTTTGCGGCCCAGTCAACCACATAGGGTCATGTCGAGCGCGGTCAGTTTACCTAACCACACTTTTACTGGGCAGGCTTAGTCCTCTAAGCGTTTATCCAGTATTCTGCGCATTCTTTCCCCAGAAACTGACAACTGGCCTCCTTAAATCAGCTGAAAGGAGAGAATGACCGTAGAAAATATTTCATGATCAAATCTCCACGAAAGAATGTTGCCGACTCGGTGGGGGTCGAACCCGCAACCTCCTGATCACCAGTCGGACGCGCATCCAGCTGAGCCACCGAGACTCCAGTACTCAATTTGTGCTAACCCTAGCATCGGAAAGATATACAATTTATTTCGATAAAGAAAGAAAGCCTGGTCATGCCTGTATATAAACAATTGTATAGCAGATAAACATACATTGCATTTCTCAATAACATGCACGTTTCTATGGAGGCCCAGTTGATACTTCACAAATTCTATATATACAAAACCTTGTATATTCAGCTTAAAATCATAAAAAAACAGAGAGACAAAATGCTCAAATGGAAAGCAGAATGTATATTTTTTATACGCATATGAAAAAAAAAATGACGTCATTTGTGACATCCCGGTTGTTTTATGAATTTAAGAGAGAGTAACCCGTTTTTCTGTCTGATATCATTTTTTTTTTTAAATATCGAACGCAAGCTGCCAAATAAACCTTCTAACTTTTTCTATAGCCTTTATTAGATGGTATACAGAAATGGATTTACACCAAAATGTTCGACTTTTTCGGCCAAAATGGCCGCTACAATAAGTAACTTTTTAAACTCGAAACTCGCTTTTTCTTACTCGAAACTCACTTTTTTAACTAACTTTTCTTACTCGAAACTCGCTTTTCTTACTCGAAACTTACTTTTTAACTCGAAACTCACTTTTCTTACTCGAAACTCACTACTCGAAAAATAGAAATCCTCCTACAATAAACTTGTAAGAAAACATTTGATTGCAAATTTTATGACTTAAATTTGGTTGACACATTTTAAATTTTACCAGACATCTTTCGGTCGTTCGTGCTTATGCTTTTTTTTTTTTTTTTTTTTTTTTTTTTTTTTTCCAATATAAAATATTCGTATAGAATACTGTATTGTACTGACGTAAGTCTTAAACGAATCGCCGAGCATTTCATGTCCATAATTTCAAAATCTTTGTTGAATGTATGAAGACTAATAGTAACTGACGTAATTTCCGCAAACTAAAATGTTCATTAAAATTTCATAAAACACATGCCGTTTTAGAAACACGACAAGAATTTTAAACAATCAGTGCTAATTTATATTCAGTCATCAACTGTACAGATTGATATATCGCGTGTTGGGTGTTTACCTGTTAGTAGTATACATGTGCACTATACTCTTAATTGAACTTACAGTTTCTTTGCAAAACTCCAAACCAGTATCATGCAAATCAAATGCATACGTTTCTCGAAAATGCAATTTGTTTCGCATTGCTATACAGCGGTTTTTATGAACCAATATCCAAATGTTATGTATACAAAACTCAGCCGTATATTTTCCCGATTGTAGGGTTACATCTGTTTGTTGTTTTTTGTTTTTAAATACAATAAACTGAAAATTGAGAAACCTTTGCTACCTTGTTCGGCGATGTGTGTGTGTGTGTGTGTGTGTGTGCGTGTGCGTGTGCGTGTGTGTGTGTGTGTGTGTGTGTGTGAACCTGACTGCCCCAGAACAAGTCCAAGATATTAATATTCTTTTACTATTTCTATTATATTACTATTAAGTATAAAATTGGAATTTTTCTTTTGTCTGTCTTGACCAAATATTACAATTTTTTAAACATTTACTGCAAGTTTCCAAATTCGACAGTATTCTTCAGGTGTTTCGAGTGCATGTTGCAAATCTGTGTCACTTTCAATAACTATCACAGTGTCGTCCGCGTATAACAAGGTCAGAACTTAACAAAAATATCATACTTTTGTCATTATTAACATCACATGTTATGCCAGAGACATTGTTACGACGCATATAAAATTCTAAGTCATTTAGAAATATAGAGAACATGAATGGTGACAAGTTTTCTCTCTCTCTGACCCCATATTGCAGCTGAAGAAATTCGAGACACCTTAAATGATGGTTACTCGAGACTTTATATCCTTGTACAAATTATAAATAACATTAAAACATTTACCATTGATTCTAACCTGTTGTAATTCTGTTGTAATTTGGTCCAAAGCCCCCTCCCCCCCCCCCCTCACACCACCCCATCCCCTCTCCATTGTATCGAATGCTTGTTTAAAATCTACAAAAGAACATTTTCTTTTCTTACTTGCTTTAAAATTTATGATATCAATATCAATTAAGCTTTTTATGATCAACACATTGCCTCCCGTTGAATATGATTTCAAAAACGCCTACTGACATGAGGGAATGACAATACTTTTCTCGCGTATTTATTAATATCATATGATATTAATAAATACACATGTACATATCATATGACATCAATAAGCCTAGTGTTAATTAAAGCGGTAAAAACTTTACCGAAACAGCTGAGCAGTGGTATAGGATGATAGTTTCTGCCATCTTGGGATTACCTTCATATTGTCCTACCGTCCAGTTTCCTGCAAATTCATTAGAACTGAGTCGTGTCATGAGAAAAAGTGACTTTGCGGCAAACCATCACGAAAACATGCTTATATAATTTTGACCCCCCTTAAACCCCACTTTTATATAGTAAAACTGGGATTTACAGGGGTATACATTATTTGTCTTATTTCCGCTGAAAACATAGATTGTGGGTACTTGTTAGAACCGCGTCGTCGAGGCGGTTCTAACGAGTACCCACAATCTATGTTTTGAGCAGAACTATGAAAAATATCAGAGATTTTTATCTGAAAATTTTCATTTTTTGGTGGTAAAATTTTCAGTATATTTAAATAGGCGTGTTTTCGTAATGCGCCGACAGTAAAAACCCAGATCTGCCACAAAGCAGAACATTTTGCTAGGTATTTGCTATACATCGACATACAGTCTAACCTGTCTGTAAGGCCACCTGTAATAAGCAGTCACCTCTGTAAAGAGTCCATATTCTCAGACCCTTTAGAAGCAGATAGGTATAATTTACTTATATTGAGCAAGCACATGTCTTAAGTAGCCACTTTTTTTCTTTGTCTTCAGCCCTGTTTTTAGTGATTCAATTCTACAATAAATATTGAATGATTAAAATGTGCGATAAAATCCGAGGAGCAAACATGCAGATATCATTCTATTTCGGCACACTTACTTAATATCGTACGCTTACTCTGAAGCCTTCGAATATTACCATAACATGAAGTTGCTTTTAATGACGTCTTAGGAAAATGACGTCATACCAAAATTGTACAAATAATACAAATCTTATTTCGAGGCCACAAACGCCTGTAAACAGCATATTTATAGCTAAATTCTTGTAATTAAAGGATGATTTCACTAATTGAGATATATAAGGAAGCATGCAGCTCGGGAACTTTGATATCCCAATTCGGGACAGTAGAATATATATATAGTACATAGTGAGTAATACCATTGGGCTGAATAATGTTCGAACCCACGCCGGCTACGACGGCAGCGCCTAGCCCTTCAGAGTCAGGAGACATAACCAATGCACCACTACGCTTGTAATATATATTGGTCGGCCTAGAATGTAATAATCACAGCCCAACAGGCATATAACGTAACAAAGTTGAATCGACATTGAATATAGCGATCATCCATGGTTTTTCATGCATTAACATTTGCTGGGTCTCGAGGAAGCTTTTTGAACACAAGACCACTGGGCCGAGTGTTCAAATATCTTCCGAGGGACCCGGCAAATGTTATTGCAATGAAATAACCATGGATGATCGTTGTTCTTGCATACCTTACGATTCCAACGGTAACATGGAATGGCACCAGGTCAGGAAGCAAATGGTGATAATTTAGGGATATATTTTCGATCTACACGAAAATGGTTTGTTACGTTCTCATTAGAATCGCCTCATCGAGTACAAACAACATACAATTCCATGATAAAGTAAGAAAATTTCTCTAAAATATTCCTAAATATTTGTTCCCTTAAGTTATTGGAAGAATTTCGAAGGGATGCATAAACGTGTTCGATTTCGTCATGGTAAACGAACTATCAGTGTTGGAGCTATCGTGGTTCGACTGTACATAAATACTGTTTGATAAGGGCACAAAGGACAAATAGAAATATACCGTATTTGTCTTTAAATATTGAGATTTACACGCGTGAGCAAACATTGTAGACCTAGATAAGACCCACAGAACCTGAAAACATGCCTCTAAATTACCTACCCTACCGTTTCTGCATAACTTGCAGCCTTCTTTACCGTATTCGATATATATACAAATGAATAGTATAAAACTTGTGCTTGACAAAATGTTTTGCATTAACTCATTTGAAATTTGCAAATTTAAGCTTCAGACATAAGAAAATCGGGTTTTCTGAAAGATCTCGAAAGTAGTGTGAGGTATATGATTTCGATTTAGTCTATAGCGAAAGGCATTCGGATCTATTATGGCAACCATAGGAGTAACGCTCATTACACACATTACGCATGTGCATAACATGCGTAAGAAAATATTCATTATAAAGTGACATAAACATAAAATATTTTGATTCTTTACCTTTGCGGCTGCTCTGGGAGCAAATTGTTTTCTTTAAGAGGAGTCCTTATTTTGGAAGCGATTCTAGGCACAGTTTTCAAGATTTTTCCTGGGTGTGCGTAAAAATAATTTCGTTCCATCTACACCACTGGTATTGTTATGATTGGCTTAACGCGACATCATGCAGTCCAACTTCAGTGGCACGAAGATCTTTTGAGCTATGGAAATTTGTTCTAGACATGGGTAGTTCGAGTCACTGAGAGTTAATCATAGCACCAGGTTAGGGGGCAAATGGTGATAATTAATGTCTTTACGACTTTCTATAAAATAATGATATGTTGATATGTTGAGTGTACTCATTACTCGATGAGGCGATTCTAATCAGTATTACACAACATACATTTTCATGAAAAAAGAAACTTTCCCCTAAATATCCCTAAATGTTTGGGTTTTTTTCGGAAAAATTTCCTAGGGACTCAAAATCGAGTTCAAATTAGCCACGGTAAAGAAGTCGTCGGCGTGCGAGTCACTGACGTTTTGTCGTAGCTTCACTTGTTTAACTATAAAACCTGTTTCGGTCTGCGGTCTTATCTTAGAAATATTTAATTAACAATAGATTCATATGTTGTGTTTTTAAATAATAAAAAAACAATATTAACACCATATTAACAGGTTGTTTTAAGTGGTCGTTTAACTTACTGTGCTTTCGACATCTTTCAGAAAGTCGTATTTTATTGTTGTTGTTCTTTTTTTTTTTTTTTTTTTTTTTTTTTTGGTTTTTGCTTGACGCTTTACACAGAAGTAGCAAATTTGCAATTTTTGTCATGATTTAGTGCAAATGAATTCAAATCGTGCAAAAATCTGTAAGGTAATTTGGAGCCAGATTTTCAACACGTTCCACTGGTTCAGTTTTTTTTCTTAAAAAAATGTGTATGTGTATGTATGTGTATGTATAAATATATGTATTTGTGTATGTATTCAAACGTGAATAGATAGATAGATAAGTTTATTTCAAAATTCCAGAAGGCTACAAAGCCCATGAGGATACAATATATGCATGCATGATGGCAAAGACAGTACAAGTATACATAACACAGCAAATTCTACTACATATTCTTCCAGATACACTACAACTTTTGAGACGTAATAACACTGAGTTGCGGAGAAGGTGCATGATTTGTATAGGGTTAAGGTTAGTATATACATACATATATACATATACATACATACACACATACATATATATGCATATATCCACGCATGTACATGCATATCTATACATATATCTATATATGGTAATTTTATTTTCTATTCAGTTCATTATGATCATGCACGTCGTTTTCCATTTGAGCCGCATCAAGCGAAAAAGCGCCTTCGAACATGCTAAACGCGCTGGTTCAAATAATCCTGCGCATACGCAAAGTATCATCCAGGTTGTTGCTCTCAATTCATATATTCCGTAGTATTCAGTGATTCTCTAGCAGACAGTGAAGGTCCTGATCAGACTGTGTGGATGCATAGGCTGATCTGGACCTTCGCTGTCGTGTATGCTCGAAGACACGTTTTCACATGACGCGCTTTTTTATCAGTCGAATCATCACGGATTTGAATAAACCCACTCGAATAGCCTTATAATGCTATTGAAACTTTAAAAAAGTAATTCACGTTTGACATTAAATTTTAATACTCTGACTTTAAATATCAATAGACACAGAAAGTTGTGTGTTTGAATATGTTGGGTAAATGCGATAAACTCTCATTTTGCGGGAATTAAACGGTTGTGTGATGATTCCGCTGCCCAATGTAAGGCTTTAAATTCGCAGAGAAAATTGTAAAATAAGCAGAAATAGCTTATCAAGTGATCCGCGTCTTGGACCATATGCAAATTTCTATTCATATCATTCTGGGCGTCTATCACGTGACCAAATATACCAAAACGTTTGCTCTCCGATCACTTCTTAAATTGAATAAGCCTGCAAGCGGACACGAAATGTTCAGATCGGACTGCGCGTCTGCGCTGTCCGATCGGGGCCTTCGCTGTACGCAAATGACTCGGACACTCTCTTGAAGCGACTCATGTACGGCTGAGAATTCCGGTTTGTAAGGCGTTAATATACATGTACTTCATTTTAAACAAACCTCAGCGAGTACGAAGCGGCGTAAAATGAACTTCACACACAAGCGCACAGCTGGGGTCCAGTCCACACACAAGCGCACAGCTGGGGTCCAGTTCACACACAAGCGCATAGCTGGGGTCCAGTTCACACACAAGCGCACAGCTGGGGTCCAGTTCACACACAAGCGCACAGCTGGGGTCCAGTTCACACACAAGCGCACAGCTGGGGTTCAGTTCAGACTATGCATCCGTGCAGCCTGACCAGTGACTTCTTTGCTTTTCACGAAAAAAAAATGGTAAAGAGTCTGTCATAGTCTGTCTCCAGACTCTATCTTTTCTATCATTTTCTCTTTTCTTTTCAGAGGTATACGATGATTTAATCAATTACGTCTCTTAGTGGATAATACAGTTTCGTTATGAACCGGTAAATTGCTAGAAGGAGAAATCAGAGATTAAAGAGGAAGAGAATACTGTTCAGAAAAAAAAATAGATATTAATACTAAAGCTAATAAAATAGAAACGACTGGAGCCAGTCTAAGTCGATCGGTGACGCGCATCCAACTTGGCCACCGAGGCCGGCAACATAATTGTGTAATGTGTACATGTATCCCCAATTTCCCTCTATAAATATAAAGTAAAAGCAGAGATATGTAATATCAGGTACAGTCTACCCTCTTTATACCGACACTCGATACAACCACAAAATTCGTTATAATGTCAATTTGACTGTCACTAAACCTTCGCTTAAGTCACAAATTGTGCAAGAATGTTGTATTTAATACTTTAAATAAATATTTGTTTTGGATATTTTGTTACATGTAGAATCGCCTCAGTGAGTGAGGCGATTCTAACAAATATCCAAAACATATGTTCTATGGGGATATAAGAACCAAACAAGACCGTTTTTACATATTAATCTACTAATTAAGTTTTCTGTATAACAGCAAATTCATTTTAATGGCAACGTCTTTGGGAACAAATGCTGTCGTTGTAACGAGGGTTAACTTTTCATCTTCAGAATTTTACCTTTTTAAACTAACTTTTCAATGTGTTTTTTTTTTTTTTTTTTTTTTTTCTTTTTTTCACTTTTAGGAACTATGATTTTATGCATAAACATGACTTAATTGGCTTAGTATTAAAACCAGTCCACGGTTTCCATATTAAATGGTGAAATCCATGGTTAGTACAGCTCTAGCTAATTGAGGTACAGGTCTTTCCCTAGACTGCATCCAGTCTCAAGTGACTACATACTTTATTTCTTTAAATTCTGTTTGATAATCCACTAAAATAAAACCAAAATAATATCATGACTATAACTGGTCAGCCTTTATAGGCAGTGCAAGTGTATCATATACCTACATGTATCACTACTACATATTCCCCCTCCTTTTTTTGAGATTCGTCCGCGAATCTCCGTTTGAGCAATCACTCAATACCAGGTCACCAAGCCTACTATATTAGGCCACCGAACCCGTCAGATGGGGTTATTGACGTTTGGCACCAGATGTAACAGGTAAAAAAAATTATTATCACCAATGCCGCGACTGAGAACCCGGCCCGCTGGACTCAAAGCCCTACATGTACTGCGTCGCTATAAAAGTCGGCTTGTCTTTCCGTGTGTCATTTTGTTCTTGTGTTTTTCAGTCCTTTTAGTATTGCGATTACCTCGCTTGGGGAAGAGAGAGCTAATCTTAGTGCTTTTCGTACGTTTGTTCGGTTTGTGCTTGTTTAGATTTGTCGGTTTCCTCTTCCTCTTGGGGTCTGGGAAGGGCTGCGGTTTGTGATTGTGGCACTCCCTGGACTTTTCTCTTACCTTTTTTGTACCGCAAAACAGTACAAGTGTGTTATATACCTATACCCGGCAACACTCTCCCCCTCCAACTTGAAATTCGTCCATGAATTTCTAGGAGTCTGGGAATCACGTAAAATGATACTGGAGGAGTTTTATGCACACACGTGGGTTATTTACGTTGGGCACCAAATGTAACTGATGAAAAAATCTAATCACCAGTGCCGCAGCCGGGGATGTAACACGGACCGCTGGACTCAGTCCTACACTCTACCACGTCGCTATAAAAACCGGCTTGTACCGCAAGGCAGTACAAGTGTATCATATAACTATCACTGCTACACCTGTTATAAAGGTACATCTATATACGGTTCTAAATGTGCTTGAATGTATTTGATATTTTAATGAATATTTTCTTGCACATTTATAAATATTAGTTACAGCTTGAAACTGCGTAACTGCATATAGCAAATGATAGAATGTAGCAGGCTTATAAAATATAAATACTCCATTGCTTGGTTTACATTGGTCCCAATAAATACCAAATTGAGACATTTAGTACCGAAATGATTTTGTCAATGACAAGGGCGAAGGAAGAGATTTGTCGACGACAGTCAGGGCCTCTTTCATACTGATGTAGTCAAAATAAATAGTCAAGATGCATTCAATATATTGTATGGCAAAATTTAAGTGAGACATTAGCATATTCCGTGAACTCAATTCGGTAATCACCGCATTCCGAATGACAAAGTTAGACTTGCTTGAATAACTGCAATAAACAATCATATATATCTTATACTAAAAATAAAAATAACGGGAATTTACGAAACGTTAGCGGAAACTGGTTGTCTCAGTTTAATTTTGCTTTGGACCCAATATACACGTATTATTAGGTCCGAGATTTTGCCGAACAATACTTGAGACTTATTCAGGGGTATCAAATGACAGACAGATAACATTTCAAACGCTTCGGTGCACGCGTGAAGAAATTAGTGCAAGACACATACGGTAAATTTCTATTTTCCAGTATCATTACACTAAGACCAGAAGATTCAGATCCTACCAAAAACAATCGATCAAAACAAACAAAGAAACAAAAAAAACAATCGACCAAAGACAATCGACAAAAAACAATCTGACCCTCCCTTCCCACCCAGACGCGCCCCCCAGCCACCGCGCCCCCTCACCCCCCCCCCTCCCCCCAAGCCACAAAAAAAAAAAAAAAAAATGCCTTAGATGATAGAGGCATCAAGATAAATACAGTTTCTAATTTCTTCACAAAAAAATACATCGGTATTGTGGATATTTATTAGAAGTGTCATGCCGAGGCGCTTCAACAGCGTACCCACAATACATGTACATGTATATGTTTTTAGGGAGAAATGAAAAAACAATAGCATTATTCTGGTTTAAAATATAGAGCTATGTCTGTGTACGTAATATGAGACCCCTTGGACCTTCCGCCTAAAATATGTGACGTTTGAGTTGCAGACAACTGCAGTTTCGATGCTTCACAATGACAAATATTTTGAGGTATAGTTGGTATCACCGTTTTTGTTACGCCATCAGTTTCCAGGATGGTAATTGCATCTGTCTGCATTTCAATATTGCCAAATTTAACAGACAGGGTATTAATTTGACAATGTTGACCTTACCTACTCTGTGAAATATCAATAGCAGCACCGTCGACAATCATCTCCGCACAGCCATGACACGAGAAAAAATGACTTCCGAACTTTCCGTCGAATAAGCTTTTCAGTGCAAATGCCCAGCTCCTAAGCAAGGCCAAATGTTTGAGCTCTTTGGCTGAAGTTTTCTTTTGGACAATCGCTTACGTGAGCAAACAGCATAGGTTCTAGCGAGACTGCGCGGATGCACGCGCAGTCTTACCAGAACATTTGCTATTCGCAGAGGCTATAACTGTTTTTCCCCATGTGTGGCTCAAAAGTCATCGCTTCAACGAAAAATGTCTCGCGTGTATTTAACCGGATCGGATACCCTTGGTTGATATTCTGGATTTTTCTGCCATTTTGTACATGGGAGACAACTATTGTAACCACCTGTTTGCTTTTCGGCACATCAGATACCGCCCGAAAACATGGTCTACTCTAAAAGAATTAGCCCCCACGTATAGACCGCTTTTCGGAAGAGAGCCAAAATGATTTTTATATAGTTGTCTCCTTTGAAAATGTAGCAATTCCCCTTGTAATTCGATTGATTTTTATACCATTTTGGGTCTATTGTTTACTATCGAGCCATAGTATACAAACGCGAGAATTTCCTTAAGGTGATAAACACTGATCAATGTAATCAAACCGCGTTTTTAGACGTAATCCAGGTAACCGTTATTTGTAGCGACGCTATTCTTATCGCTGTGACGTCAGAGTGCTGTTCATAGATGATAATTTGTAAAATCTGGACGGGGACATTTAGGACTTTGCAAACAGTGCAGACCTTAATCAGACGCCACAGAACGTGGCGTCTGATCAGGGTCTGCACTATTTGTTAGAATTACAGGAAGTTTAGGGCTAAATGAAACATTTTCTCAGCATACACTCAGAGGTAGTGCTGTCAGTGCTTTGACTGCAATCCTTCGAGTTGAGTGTGTAACCTTGCCATTCGTCTACAGACTGATTGAATACACGTCAAATGAAAGGTGCTGAGACATCGACAGTTTGCCTCCTTTAAGCACGCTTTGTCTGACACTTTGCTCTCCGCCAAACGCAAAATTTAAGGATTCCTTCGAGCGAAATGGTGTCTTCTAGGCTTATAGTAATACCGATGAATTTGTACCTCAGCATTGCATCGTCTACGTCAATATATTCTACAGCGGCCAATGATTCTGTAAGCGCACAGCGGAAGCTCTGATCACAGACTGACCGAGAGCTTCGTGTCATGCGGATTACCCATCGACTTTTTTCGCGTGGTATTGGTCCAAATTATTAAAGTAAGGTATGTCGCCGTTAGACTTTCGCAATCTTATTAAATTTGGCTTGCCTTTCAAGACTTACGCCTAGAAGCGTTCAATATTTGTTGAGTGCCCCTCCTGAAATTAATTGAAAAAAAAAAAATGATGGATTAGCGTGGAATTAAATACAGATACAGACCAAGTTTCAGAAGGAAATTAAAAGCGTTGTAATGTACGTGCGGGCATCGAATATGTTAGTCCGCGGCGTCTGTTCAGGCCCTCTACATTTCACCAGTAGTTTGGAGGTTTATGACGTAGTAAGGATGTTGTTTCAAGCTGGATTCTATGCGCATCAGTTCAGTGTTTCACAGGGAACTTTAACCTTCCGTACGACGAAAATGACCGCTGTCACCGAGCATGACGGAAATTGGCGATATCAACTTACGGCAATAACCGAACACATCGCGTAATGCGACGGTTCATATACATGTATTTATATTGTCTATTCGATTAGTGGTGAACTTTTACATTCTCGTCATAGGACATTTCATTCTTCCGTACGACGGAAACTACCGATATCAACTTATGTAAAATCCGAACATGGCGTGCATACGATAAGGTTCATTTTTACCTGAGACGGTTAATTTTTACATTGTCTAGTTGATTAGTAGTCTGCGGTGTGTTTCGTTTCATCAGCTTTTATATCCTTATCTGGTTGATTAGCAGATACAAATAGAACTAAGATGAGCTCCTGTTTGCGCTGTGACCCATCAAAGAACACAGGATAGCTGGGTGATGCGTGTTCTATATCTTGTACATTTTAAGCTTTAGCACTCTCTAGGCTAAATCATCAGACAAAAACATAACGAGAACTTTCTTTTTTTTTACAGAAAAATAAAGCTTGACATTCTATTCGAGTCGTGTCCTTACAGTATTCTATTTGTCAATACAGGCACATCTTGGATAGTATCCTGGTATTCTGTTGGTCAATATAAGCACATCCGGGATAGTATGCTGCTATTCTATTGGTCAATATAAGCACATCCGGGATAGTATCCTGTTATTCTATTGTTTTATAAAAGCACACCCGGAACAGAAAACCATATAAGATACTATTTCATTGGTCAAATGTTACGTCATATTAAAATCTATATTTGAAATCTGCATAACTAGACCGTCTATTTCTATCATATGTAAGTGCTTACACCACTTCCTTTGCGTATAGTCCGAGAGGAGCGAATCCTATTCTTTTAGAACAGACCCCTTTTCAGAGGAGATTGAAATAATTTTCATAGAGTTGCCGCCGCTGAATGTGTATCCATTCTTCCTTAGCAACATTGATTCTTTTCCAGAATACTGAGTTAAAGCTTTTAAGTATGCACAGTAATGAAGATTGCACCATTAATTAGTCTTTTAACAATTTATTACGCTCATTTTTAATGGAAAAGAAGGAGTTGAATGTAAATTGACGCAACGGAAAGTAAAAGGAAAACTGCATTTTACCAGCTGAATGGACGTCTACGCTAATCTAAAGACTGATTTATAAGCACTGAAAAGTTGCACGGGAGACAAACGGAACCTCTTTATACATACATATTGTTACGACCGAGCACTCCTAACTTCGATTATCTGCCTTGGCAGATTACGCATAGCTTCTAAGTATATATTCACTCTCTGACAAATGCGTCAGGGAGTCGACTCTTTGGCTCAGTGGTTAGAGCATTGGATTTTTAACCGGGAGGACCGGGTTCGAATCCCAGGAAAGACGGGATATTTTTTCAGCTATGCTTCATTCCTGTGTTGCGACTTTCATGTCGTAAGATGGGGGCTCCTCCGGGATAGGACTTTATACGCCGAAAATGGCTTCACGTCATCATAAATGATGACTTCCTTGAAGAGGGGGAGTGTTACGACCGAGCACTCCTACCTTCGATTATCTGCCTTGGCAGATTACGCATAGCTTCTAAGTATATATTCACTCTCTGACAACTGCGTCAGGGAGTCGACTCTTTGGCTCAGTGGTTAGAGCATTGGATTTTTAACCGGGAGGACCGGGTTCGATTCCCAGGAAAGACGGAATAATTTTTCAGCTATGCTTCATTCCTTTGTTACGGCTATCATGTCGTAAGAATATATATACACATACATACACATACACATACATAAACATACACACACACACACACACACACACACATATATATATATATATATATATATATATATATATATATATATATATATGCATACACACATAACTACTGCATTATTTACAATATATACAACTATTATAAAACATTAAGTAGTAGTCCAGCAATAAAACGTATTTAGAACTGGGATTAAGAGCTGAATTTTGGTTCATTACATAAAATTGTAAAAACACGTTAATAAGAGATACTATATTGCAAGCAACAAATCCAGCCCTGAGTAACTGTTTAAAATAAGAAACCTAATAGAAATAAAAAGATGTAAAGCAATAAAATAAATTATTGTTTGTTAAAACATCAATTATGCAGACCTGGTCAGATAAAAAAATCAATGTTGGGGGTAGATGGCAGATGAAGTTTGCTCTTTTAAATTTGATGTTTAAACTCTAGTTAACAATGATATGAGTGGTTCCAGCAGCGACCATACAGAGTTCCGCGAATCATTTAGCCTGGCTAATAGTGTACTGTATACTGTTTCTGTATGACAGAAATGCATAGTTTTTTTTTTACGAGAATTAAATGCTGGGGGTGAATATCAGTAAGCTGTCTGATTGGGTCCTATCCCTACCTAGGTCGCAGCCGACAGACACCACCAGCAAAGGTTCGATTAAATTTTGATAGAAAAATCGAAAGAAAGGATTCACAGACACCAGATGACAGCTACACGATCGTAAATCTGGCCCAATATAGTGAAGAGAGAGTGGATGATTTTATTGTCCCCCGCCTTTTCGAAGAAAAGTGGAGGGACACTGTTTTTGGTTTTCCGTGGGGCGTGGTGCGTGGTGCGTGGTGCGTGGCGCGTGGTGCGTGGTGCGTGGTGCGTGGCGCGTGGCGCGTGGTGCGTGGTGCGTGGTTCCGAGTTTTTAGTGGGTACTTTGTCCCCTTAACTCCTCCCACAGTTTCTGTCCGATCCTTTTGAAACTTTACAGGTATTTAAGGATGGTCTGAAGATATGCATGTGGTTTTTTCAGAATCCTGAAATAATTTTTTATCACTTTTTCTGCATTTTTAACTTAGACATTTTTTGAGTTCTAATATTAGAGAAGTCTATAGGGAGTAGGTACCTTGTCCCCTTAACTCCTCCCACAGTTTTTGGCCGATCGTTTTGAAACTTTATATGGGCTTTTAGGATGGCCTGAAGATATGCATATGGTTTTTTCAGAATCCTGAAATAATTTTTTATCACATTTTCCGCATTTTTAACTTAGACATTTTTTGAGTTCTAATACTACAGAAGTGTATTGGGAGTAGGTACCTTGTCCCCTTAACTCCTCCCACAGTTTTTGGCCGATCCTTTTGAAACTTTACATGGGCTTTTAGGATAGCCTGAAAATATGCATGTGGTTTTTTCAGAATCCTGAAATAATTTTTTATTACTTTTTCCGCATTTTTAACTTAGACTTTTTTTGAGTTCTAATACTACAGAAGTGTATAGGAAGCAGGTACCTTGTCCCCTTAACTCCTCCCACAGTTTTTGGCCGATTCTTTTGAAACTTTACAGGTGTTTTAAGGATGGCCTGAAAATATGCATGTGGTTTTTTCAGAATCCTGAAATAATTTTTTATTACTTTTTCCGCATTTTTAACTTAGTCATTTTTCGATTTCTAATACTACAGAAGTGTATAGGGAGTAGGTACCTTGTCCCCTTAACTCCTCCCACAGTTTTTGGCCGATCCTTTTGAAACTTTACATGGGCTTTTAAGATGGCCTGAAGATATGCATGTGTTTTTTTCAGAATCCTGAAATAATTTTTTATTACTTTACGCATTTTTAACTTAGATATTTTTTGAGTTCTAATACTACAGGAGTATATAGGGAGCAGGTACCTTGTCCCCTTAACTCCTCCCACAGTTTTTGGCCGATCCTTTTGAAACTGTACAGGTGCTTTAAGGATGGTCTGAAGATATGCATGTGGTTTATTCAGAATCCTGAATTTATTTTTTATTACTTTTTACACGTTTTGAACTTAGACATTTTTTTAGTTCTAATTTTACAGAAGTCTATAGGGAGTAGGTACCTTGTCCCCTTAACTCCTCCCACAGTTTTTGGCCGATCCTTTTGAAACTTTACGTGGGCTTTTAGGATGGCCTGAAAATATGCAGGTAGATTTTTCAGAATCCTGAAATATTTTTTTATTACTTTTTCTGCATTTTTAACTTAGACATTTTTTTAGTTCTAATATTGCAGAAGTATATAGGGTGCAGGCACCTTGTCCCCTTAACTCCTCCCACAGTTTTTGTCCGATCCTTTTGAAACTTTACAAGGGCTTTTAGGATGGCCTGAAGATATGCATGTGGTTTTTTCAGAATCCTGAAATAATTTTTTACCACTTTTTCTACATTTTTAACTTAGACATTTTTTGAGTTCTAATACTACAGAAGCGTATAGGGAGTAGGTACCTTGACCCCGTAACTCCTACCACAGTTTTAAGCCGATCCTTTGAAACTTTACAGGTGCTTTAAGGATGGTCTGAAGATATGCATGTGGTTTTTTCAGAATCTTGAAATTATTTTTTATCACTGGTTTCCTGCTTCAATACTTAGGTATTTGATACAGGACCAGTGGTCCTCTGGTTAACTTTACCATTTTTAACACCTCAAATAAAAATTAGGCGGGGGACATAAATTCCCCATGGAATTTGCTTGTTTTATCTGGTATGTAAAATAATTTATTAAAGCAAAGTTTCAGCTTGATGTCACAGGATAATTAATCAATATTGTTTCTAAGTCATTCGGTATAAAGATATACCACATTTAGAATGAAAATTTAAATTCAACAAATAAGACCTAGCTGCATTTTTAAAGGAATTTATGTTTGAAATTTGCCTTATGTTTGTTGGAAGAGAATTCTATAACTTTGCACCGTTCACAGAAAACGAGCTTTCATAGTACCGTGTTCTAGAGAAGGGGACTCGAAGCTCACTGATATCTGCAGAGCGTAAGCATCTGTTGTGAATATCGGATGTTTTAATAAACATGTTAGAAATGTACGCGGGTTGTAGTCCATTAAAGGCTTTATGCATCATAACAATTGTGTGATACTGCACTCGTTTTGGGAAAGACAACCACTGTAATTCGTTAAACACGTTTTCAGATAGTGTCAAAATGTCGCATCTGAGGATTATTCTTGCTGCACATTTCTGTAGTTTCAGCAGTATGTTCGTGTTTGCAACAGAACAGCGACTCCAGATTATACAGCCATAATCAAAAATCGACAAAACATATGAGATATAATATTGTTTAAGGCTTTCTTTATTTACATATTTCGAAAGTTGTTTCATCATTGTAATTTACCGTGCTATATTGAGCCATATACTGTCAATTTCAAAATCCCAACTGAGGGTTTTGTCAATTGTGAAGCCTCAGAGCCTCTGTGTGTCCGTTTTTTTGTTTTTTTTTTTTTTTTGTTTTTTTTTTATCAAAATTTCATCATTAAGGTAAATGTCAATTAAATTCGAGTTCTTAAGGTTTTGTCTGGTGCCAATGCCATGACCTAAGTTTTAGAAAGATTATTTGAGAGGAACTAATTTAAAAAGTCAATGCCTCCATACTGAAGTGTAGTTTCTACGATGTCCATACATTTATTTGCATAATGAACCGTTGCACCATCTGCGTACATCTCAATGTATGCTTCCTTTATAAAAAGAGGCAGATCATTAATAAAGAGAAGGAAGAGTACAGGGCCCAATACCGATCTTTGTGGCACGCCCGCTTTAATGGACTGAAAGGATGACTTTAATTTATTTTTAAAAAATACGCTGCCTTCTACTTGAAAGATATGATCTTATCCAATTAAGAGAAATCGTGTCAAATTTATACATTGATAATTTCTTTGGAAGCAGATTGTGGTCTACAACGTCAAATGCCTTTCTTAAGTCAAAAAATATTGCACCAACAGTTTTACCGTTATCTATAATTTTATATATGCCAACAAGTTTTATAAGAGCCATGTTACAAGAGTGATGTTTACGAAAACCGGACTGTGATTTGTGCAGTAATTGATATTTATTAAAATATCCAAATATGTGTTTGGTAACATGCTTTTCGATTATTTTTGAAATAACCAGTATTATCAAGATCGGCCTGTAATTTGCCGGGTCGCATTTGGCACCCCCTTTATGTATTGGGCTAATTCTTGCTGATTTGAGACTGTCTGGAAAATTGCCTGTTATGAAGTTAACATTAATAATATCAAGAAGTGTAGGGCTAATGATTTCAGTAGATAATTTGATGATTCTGGGTGAAATGCCGTCTAAAACTGTTGCTTTGGATGCATCTAAAGAATTTATACATGATTTGAGATCTCACAATTTCATCAAGGGGATTGTAAATTTGACACCTGCCGGGACTTTATTTGCCACGTATTCCTCAATGTTTTTCCAGTCTACGCCAGAACCCTGATTTGATTGGTTGGTTTTCATTTTATCGCTTATTGACGAAAAGAAAATATTTAACTTCTCGACGACATCTTGCGGTTCAAGGTAAGAGTCGCAGCCAATAACAAGCTCATCAGGAAGTTTCGAGGCTGCAGTTTTGCCATTTAGATCTTTGACATGCCGCCACAAATATGTTTTGTCTTTATTTTCTGTGATTGCTCTGTTAAAAAAGTCTTTTTTAGCAGAAAGAATTAGAGGTGTTGTTTTATTTCGCCAATATTGATTCCAGTTTTGATTATAATGGTTAATATCTCGTTGCGTTATCGGTACCTTTATACCATCATTCATCCATCCGGGCTGGTTATTTCTCTTAACCCTCTTAGTTTTTAAGGGGGCGTGCTTATTCAAAATAGTCATGAATATTTGCGTCCAGCTGGCGAGGGTTTTCTAAGAATTACTTTGAGTTACATTAAATGTTTGCAACGCATTAGATAGTTCCCTTAGAAATATTTCATCAGAAAAAAGTTTTAAAGCATCGGTATTGTATATTTGATGATCTTTTCTTTTAATCGTTTTCTTAGAAGTTGTGCGGGTAAAACAGATAGGGTAATGATCACTGATTGCTATACAAGGTATGGTTACGTCAGACAAGTGGTCAGTGTTCGGCACATATAAATGATCAATTAATGTAGAAGAATGAGCATTGACTCTAGTCGGTTGGTCTATAACCTGCTGGAGATCGTGTATTTCAACAATATGTTTCCATTTAGAATTTGATAGTTGACCAGTACTACCATCAAAGTTGATGTCACCCATAATGTAGACTTCGTCACTATTACGTGATATGTACATAGCCTCGACTATAACATTTCTTCGGATTTATGACAAAATTACAAAGCGTGCATTATGCAGCATCAAATTACCGAGGGTAAAAAACATGTCTATTTTGGTATTGTCTTTTATCAAAATGCATATATGCAATACATATTTTTGTTATTTTAGATACTTCGACAATTCATGTTTAAAAAATTAGTGCTATTGTCTACATTGTTGGTCTATCCATTCCGCTTCAGAAGCTTGATTTTTCAAAAGACAGACAGACAGTCCATATCACAATGAATTGGTGCATTAAATGAATATTCGGAATTTCATAAAACCCTAGTTAGTTCAACAAGAGTCCTTAAACTAGTAACTGACGAAAGTAGATGTTTACATCACCGTTATGACGTAGGTTGTTAGGGGTGAATAAATAAAATTAAATAATTTTATGTGTTGTCCCGCAATTCTTTGCATGTATACTTTATGTTGAAGATTACACAGTTCTACACAAATTTATCCTCAGTTGTTTTACACATTAGACCAGCTTTATTATATCCCCCACCAAAGGGAGGGAGAACTATTGTTTCTCGTGCGGATAACGTCGGCGTCAGCGTTGACATGACACTTTATTGTCTGCACAATATCGTGTGAAAGAGTTGTTGGATTCTTACCAAATTTTCATGGATATATAATTGGGACATAACAATAAATTGATTAGATTTTGGTGACCTTGACCTTATTTTCAAGGTCACAGCAGTAGACAAACTGAAAATTCACGGTGAGGGGACATCTGTTTTCTCTGAAAACACTATTACTAGTAACCATAATGTATTAGTATTCCATTTATTAGTTTTTTTTGCAGTCAGTATATTTTAGGCCAATAGTTACGTTGAATGATGGCTTCTTTGGTATACTATCGCATGTATACCGCGTGGACTCTTCTACCTTAACTCTTTGGACAGGTCGATTTCCTTTATAAGGGTTGTCTGGTTAGTGTTACTATTATCATGTTTTGTAGAAATTTCTGAACCTAATTCAAACAGTGTCGACCCTAATCAGATGCCACGTTCTGCGGCGTCTGATCTGGGTCTACACTATTTGCCAATGTCCCTTTTATTGGACGCTAGGGCGGATGGATACACTCGGAACAGTCAAGTTCCATCATATCCGCCAAGGGAGAAAATTTTGTGACTTTGTGTTTGCTTGATTGCATTTCAAACCACTTCTGAAAAGGGGTATAATCTAAAAGGAAACAAATTGCTCCCATGCAGAGCAAATTAGTAACAGTAGACCTTTTTAGCATTAGGCAAAATCAAATCTGGCAGCGCTGCCTCCAGAAAGTGTATCAATTCCCCTTACGCTGGAGCAAGGGGGCGGGGCATGGCGGGGCGGGGCAGCGTGGGGCGGGGCGGGACGAGGCGGGGCGGAGTTGCAAATGACATTACTGTTCATGGAAAGACTGGATCAGTTTTCTCAGAATGGATTTACCTTTACCCGTAGTACAGTTAGTGTGTAAAATGTCTCCCCGTACTTCACCATAACGGTTAAAATTCGCTATGGTGAAGTACGGGGAGACGTCTTTTTTTCTTTTCTTTTTTTAATAATCATTTCTGGTCCATGAGAATTAATGAGTCTATTTGGAACGATTTGAACATATTGCGTCGCTCAAGCCAGTGCTGGAGGGAGGCGGAGGAGGTGGTGTGCGGGTTGGTTAGGTGCGGATTGGTGGTGATGGTGGTGGTCGGGGACACAAATTACATAACTGTTCATGAACAAGTTGAATAAACTCGAGTCTGCTCTTTTCACTTTCTTTAATGTGTTCTTTGCTTCAGAGAATCCATTTTTCTCAAAAAATTATTTAAAACGCAAAAGGCTTATATTCATGTAGTAGCTGAACCCATTCACCTTTTACATTTCAAATGAGCACACCCTCAACGAGGTTCTTCTAATTAGTATCCACAGCATATGTTGTCGTGCAGAAATTAGAACATATCAAAACTTTTTGGTTGAAAAAAGTTGCATTTAGAACAAGTTCATTAACAGACTACATGTATTAACACAAATGACTTTTTCACAAAAATGTGGTTTTGAATTAAGATCGTACTAATTTGTTTCACTGTTTAATAAGCCTATTATGCTTAAAAAACATTCAATTACGGATGATCATGGTAAAAGATATTTATCTGAAACTGATTGCTAGGATTGAGTTGTGACTGGTGCAACGTGCTGAACACCATTATCCAGTCTGCCTTGCCCAGAAAGCTCCAGTACTTGAGCTATTTTTGTCTTGTGGCCTGAATTTGCTTAAGGATATAATGAAGCGCAGGGTATGAAAACGTCTTATGACACGTACGCTATAAAGACTCAAATCAGTCTGTCTGCACATCCGCGCAGTCTGATCAGAGTCTTTGTTTTCCGCACGAATATCCAAAAACGCCCAGTGAAGATTCTGATCTTCTCTGGGCACTTAAATTCGACATTACGCAAAATTATATATCAAAACATGGCATATCTTCTTAAAAGATTCTATTTTTCTTCATTACAGCTGACGTTAGTGTCGCGTTGCGGTCATAAGACTTCCCGATTTATTTCAATGTAGTGTAGTTTATAATTTCTTTTCTGCCTTTTCAATCATCCAGCTGACTCGAGGAATTCTGAAAATCTATCTTAGAATGACTGATCAGGTCTAAGTGGCCGAAACCTAGTCAGCATTCTGCTTAAATCTATATCGGACCGTTATCGGACAGACAGGACTCCGGTCGGGTCGATGGCGGTCCAATATAGATTTAGGCAGAGCGCAAACTGAGAAGTAGCTAGTCTGGCCAAGCAGTCTTCGGCAATTTAGCTTCTGTGCAGAGTTACCACTGATGATCACCAGTCACTTTTGCCTCTTGTGACTAATGAGCGGAAATATTTTTATAGTTGACTAATCGGAAAATTCTATTTTTAAAGACATATTTTTCTCAAGTTTTATTTTTACAGGCAATTTATAAAGAAATGAAATTCAAAGTTGTCTGTTTGGGAAATTCTAGATTTGCGGTCAATGAATGTGAAAAAAAAAAAGATAAAATAGCCAACCCAAAAGTACTGCTATTTTTTCTTATTTCTCCATGAAAACATATGTTGTGGGTACTCATTAGAAGCGAATCGCGGAGGCGCTTCTAATGAGTACCAACAACATACGTTATCATGGAGAAATAGGAAAAAATATTAACTGGCTGCCATCTGTTGATCTGGAATAATGTACCTGGAAGCGGGCTATGTTAGGAGTACATATATTTTCTACAAGTCGATTATTAATCCATGATCAGTCGGTTTTACAAAAGCGGTGATCAATTATGGAATTCTGGCCGATTTTCAACACAAGTTCTGTGTTCTCAAGGGTCATTCTTTTTTTCAGATCGATTGTTTATCAGTCATGAACAATCGACCCGAAGTTACAAAACGATCTGAGTTATATTGTTGTTGTCTAAGTGACAATCGCTGACCAATAAAGATAATCCAAATAGTGTTTGCACGAAATCCAGGTAACGGTTATTTATAGCCGTTCTATTCTTGTCGCTGTAATGTCAAAGTGCTGTGTAAAAAGGGTTATCTGTAAAACCTGGACTGGGCTTAGTGCTGTTGGATTGACAAATAGTGAACCGTAAAATGGAGGATAAAATCAAGGATAATGATTGCGCATGTATGCAAAATGTAAGATCTTGGGAAATTAATCCGAAAGGGTGATTCCTTGGACTTACGGAACGTGCAAAAAGATAGCTATTGTACTCGACCTAATTACCGCACATAGCCCTGTTAGAGCTCTATCAAACAATTTCGTAGTCTACAGATTACAGCCCGTGCAGGTCATTCTCTCCCTTCCGCTGATTCAAGAAGGGCAGTTGTCAGTTTCTGGCGAAAGAATGTGCACAAAACTGGTTAACCGCTTAGAGGACAAAGCTTGCCCAGTAAACGTGTGGTTAGGTAAACTGACCGCGCTCGACATGGCCCCATTAGATTGACTGGGCCGTAAAACCTCAACACAAACAAACAGCCCGTGCACTTTTATCTCTGCGCATTTACAAATACATGTGTTGTGGATACAAGTCGAAGCAATTCAAACGTGTACCAACAACATATAACGAAAACCATGGAAAATATGTTAGCAATAGACTCGGTTTATAGTTTTATCTGGATCTTTACTGTTTGCAGGTTTGGGTTTGCAAGATAAAATAGATCGAGAAAAATATACGCAACGCAGCAACAACAGAAGCAGGCGTGTCAGGCTGCATTCATATATTCTTCATCTGAATTCAAACATGTGCTTTAACTAACGAGCAGACGAACGGATGCGTTATCACAATTATGGTAACTTAAGTGCCAGATTTTCATTTTGATATATTTTATTGTCTCTCAATAATGCATTTAGTCTGGGCAATCCCGCATAAGTGATGATGTCCTTTTATTAGACTGGCGAATAACTTTTCATGCCGAAACATAACTTTCGAGTGCTCTTGTTACCATCACAATATCAGTAGACATACCCAGGATCTGCTACAATCTTCTCGATTCACCAAAAGAAGATGTATTGAGCAAACAAAACGAAATCAAAGCTACAAGTTACCTATTAATTTGTTAACAAACTCAAACAAACCAAAACTTAAAATTGCATTAGGAAGCTGTTGTATCAAGTTCTGAATCAAGGATGATGTCGGAAAACATAAGTAAATTATCAAATTCTAGAGCAGTTTGTGTGTGTGTGTGTGTGTGTGTGTGTGTGTGTGTGTGTGTGTGTGTGTGTGTGTGTGTGTGTGTGTGTGTGTGTGTGACAAATATACTACGTTAAACAGTTAATGCGTATCGCCTTAGCATAAGGAGAATTCGGTACCGATAAGTACATTACATAGTGATACTTTAGGCATGAAAATAGACTTTGATATGAACATAGTCTGTACTGATTCATACAGACCAATCCCTGACAGTTTTCGTAGCAAAAAATAGAAAAGCGGTTACTAACCAGTTAAATCATAGAATAAGGATGATGTCATTGCAGATAGTCGAAATCCTTAAACATTGATATTACTCAATAAAAAAGGTAATATAGAATGTCAAAGAAGCACCACTATCACACAATCAATGACAGAGAGAGAGAGAGAGAGAGAGAGAGAGAGAGAGAGAGAGAGAGAGAGAAATTCTAACACGGCACTAGAAAAAAACATGATTTATTCTGCAACAAAATCAATAGGTAGGCGGAAACGCGCAACGCTATATGGCGCCGTTCCGACGTCGTTTTGACACTTTGCTGACGTCAGTCTTTGTTCCACGATGTAACGTCGTTTTTCTCACATCAACAACGTAAGAATTGCATGTAAACGTCAGCTTTACAGTCAAAACTGTCAGCGGGATTTCTTTATTTAATGGCGGAAAGTTGGGAGAATCTGACGGATACAATTACTTTTTTTTTGTGTTAGAATCGAAATAGATCAGCTCTTGTGCGTCACAGTTTGTCGATCAGTTGTAAGAAGATATATCATGAGCGCGCTCTGCGCTCGTGATTTGATTCAACTTCGACTGACCTCCAACAGTGATTTATTACTCAACAAGTCACTGCTAGAACTGATCTATTTCTTAAACAAACCATGGCAAATAGTACACAAGCCACAGACCAGAGAAAAGCATAGCAAACAGCTGAATCGTCTACAGCAAGGAGATCACAACGCTAGAAAAGATCCACTATACACAACAATAAAACAACAGGACAAATCATAGCTAAGAGCCCCGCGAGCAACCACAAGAACAAACAAAGAGTAAACAACACCAAAACTACGAAAAATAGACGCATAACCTAACATTGGCATCACGAAAACACGTCTACATAATTTTGACCCCCTTAAACCCCTCTTTTATATTAAAAATGGGGTTTACAGGGGTGTACATTATTTTTCTTATTTCTGTTCAAAAATAAATTTTGTCAGTAAATTTCGGCGAGGCGGTTCTAACAAGTACCCTCAATCAATATTTTTAGCAGAAATTTGAAAAATATCAGAATTTTTTATCTGAAAATTTCCTTTTCTTGGTTGTAAAATTTTCATTATATTTGAAATTGGCATGTTTTCATAATGAATAAAATGAACATCGTCACGATAAATCGTCTCTTCGGATTTTCCTTAGTATCGGTCTTTAAGTGCTAATGCCCTGCCACTTTATTACAAAAACATGCCTATTCAAATACACTAAAAATTTTACCACCAAAAAAATGAAAACTTTCAGATTAAGAATTCTGATATTTTTCATATTTCTGCTCAAAACATGCATTGTGGGTACGCGTTAGAACCGCCTCTACGAGGCGGTTCTAACGTGTGCCCACAATCTATGATTTTGAGCAGAAATAAGAAAATATATACCCCTGTAAACCCCAGTTTTACTATATAAAAGTGGGGCTTAAGGGGGTCAGAATTATATGGGAATGTTTTCGTGATGTAGCGAGGCCATATTTTGTCGTGTGGCTCAGGTTCCCCCTTGGCCTACCGCTAACGTAAGCGAACAATATAGGTTCTGGCGAGACTTTGTGGCTAGGCCTACCGCTAACGTAAGCGAACAATATAGGTTCTGGCGAGACTTTGTGGCTAGGCCTACCGCTAACGTGAGCGAACAACATAGGTTCTGGCGAGACTTTGTGGCTAGGCCTACCGCTAACGTGAGCGAACAACATAGGCTCTGGCGAGACTTTGTGGTTAGGCCTACCGCTTACATATGCGAACAGGATAGGTTATGGCGATACTGCGTGGATACGCAGGTTCACCTGAACATTTGTTGTTCGTATACACTATAACGGCGTTTTTTCCAAGACGCGGCTAATTTCTAAGAAAAATTTGAACATCTGTGTCACCAGTGGATTAGGGAAGTATT
Organism: Anodontia alba; assembly: GCA_964016985.1. Lineage (NCBI taxonomy): Eukaryota > Metazoa > Mollusca > Bivalvia > Lucinida > Lucinidae > Anodontia > Anodontia alba. The sequence continues at coordinate 168,719 of OZ024838.1, read as the reverse complement.
TTCTGGCTAGATTAATCTCATAGTTAGGCGAATGAACTAAGGAATATTTTGATCACAGTAACGTTAGCATTACTTGATTGTCATTAGATAAAGCCACCGTTTTGGCGTCTAAATACTGATTTCTGAAATTGTATCTGTTAATGACAAGCCATGTAATGCAAAGTTGCTTCCTTGAAATTAATATCAACATCTTGATGGCAAACGCACTCGTTCATTAATAGGAAAGGACACTTTTCAGGAAACAACTCTTTTCTTTTTCCTTCTAGAATAAGCCCATTTATAGAACGGATGTGGTGTGAATTTAGATTGCATTTACATGTACAATCGCTAATTACATTCTCTTTCTGAATGAAATCATTAACCGTGCCATTTTCTGGGTATCTTCACTGATATTTTTGATGTGCAGAAAAGCAAACAGGAAGTCAAAAATGTTGTCTTCCCGGTAAAAAAGGGTGGAAATCCCAGAATCCTCAAGGGAAATGGTAAACAAGGGCAGAAATCCCAGAATCCTCAAGGGAAATGGTAAACAAGGGCGGAAATCCCAGAATCCTCAAGGGAATGGTAAACAAGGGCGGAAATCCCAGAATCCTCAAGGAAATGGTAAACAAGGGCGGAAATCCCAGAATACTCAAGGAAATGGTAAAACGTATATCCTTGAAGAGCCACAAAGACAGAACATATAGCATTCGAATGACACCAAGAGGAAGAAAACACAAAACAGGCCATAATTCCAATTTTGTAACTAATGGACAAGGAAGAACATGAGCCTCACAGACGATATTATTACCAAAGTACAGTAAAACCTCGATGACTCGAACACCGACCGCTCGTTTACCTTGGATGATTCGAATTCGTTTTTGAGTCCCTACGAAATTCGTCCGATAGCTTAAGAAAACAAATATATAGGGAAATTTTCTTATCATGAAATTGCATGTTGTGTATGCATGTACACTCAACATACCATTATTGTTTAAAAGATCAAAAAGATTTTTTTAAATTATCACCGTTTGCTTCCTGTCCTGGCGCCATGATTAACCCTCACTGGCTCGAACTACCCATGCCTCGAATAAATTGCCAAGGTCCCAAAGATGTTTGAACCATTGAGGTTTTACTGTAATAATCTGATTGTCGACTGGAGTGATCAGTCAGACAACAGACAGCATAAGATACAAGAAGAAAATTGCATCGTCTCCTCTAACTCAACATCGTCTCCTCTAATTCAACAACCTACGTCATCAGCATGGTGAGAGATGCACATAATTACGTTTATATCGTTTGTTCGGCATATACAGTGTAAACTGTCACGCAAAATCAGTAATTGCATCAAACTTTCTAATCAAGTACTGCCTTTCACAAAAAAAAAAAAAAAAAAAAAAAAAAAAAAAAAAAAAAACAAGTGTAAACTGCATACAATTATAGTCATTGCAGATATGCGACCAATTGTGCTTACATATACTAGTGTTACTGAATATCAGCATTAGTGATCGAAGTAATTTTACCGCCCCAACCCTCACACACACACACACAAAGTAGATTTTACTGACCGTTCCAAGGCGGGTCCTCTGTTCCTATTTGTTCGTGAGTCTGTGGTTTCATATGTGGAGTTTGTTTTTTGTGGTCGTTTTTTTTTTTTTTTTTTTTTTTTTTTTTTTTTTGTCGATGTTAGTTCCTCATCTCTTCTTTTCGTGCCTTAGGAAGGCCGTGCTTCATGAGTGTGGAGCATCCTGGTTCCGAGGTTATAAAACTTTTTGCATGCTCAATTCAGCTGAGCATGAAATTTTCTCTGCTAATACATATAAAAATGCCAACAACAGTTGGCATTTTCATATTAATTAGCAGAGAAATTTTCATGCTCAGCCATATTTAGCCAGGAATAATTTGCAAGTGTTATTTATTTGAGATTTATCAGTAGGACAAACTTTTTTTTTCATGCTCAATTTAGCTGAGCATGAAATTTTCTGTGCTAATTAATCTATTAGCAGAGATGGTTTTCATGCTCAGCCACATTTAGCAAGGAAGTATTTTCAATTGTTTGTAATTATACATTGTTTTGCAAGACAAATTTCATGATCAGCTCAGTTGAGCATGAAAAAAGGTTTATTACCTCGGAGCCAGGGCATCTTCACTTAATTTTGATATGTTTTGTGGAATCTACGCAATTTCGGAAAAGGGAACTAACTTCAATGACTTCACTTATATTTTACCTGTTTTAGAAACTACTCCTGATTGTATGGCTGCTATAAACTTTCTTCTGAAAAGGGATTTATTCTAAAAGGAAGGAAGTTGCTCAGTTGCTGAACAAAGTATTCCACTTTAGAGTAAAGCACTTTCCAGAAGGGAAATAAAATCATGTTATGGGTACTCATTTGAGTTCCCTCCCCTTAACTCCTTTACCATACTTGTCCTACAACCTGAACATTTTACCAACTACTGGTGTGTCATGCTGAATTTGTGGCAAACAGTGTATAACCTGATTGGGTGCTGCGTTGTTTTGGTTCTGATCTGGATCAATACTCTTCCTCATGCCTTTCTGTTCCAATCTTTAGTGCTATTGACTTCAGTTCAGCTGCAACTTAAGACATTTGCTCAGAAATGCGTCACCTGTTTACCTTTTTAAAATAAGCTACATGTATCGAGTCTCAGATGAGTGGTCACAAAGCTTTTGAAAATAAAAAAGTAAACAGAAGTGGATGGGTTAGAGTCCTTTGAAAATAGATAATTAATTAAAAGTAAATACAGAACACTCTCGTTATCTTGAAGTTCGAGGGATTCTCTGAAATACTTCGAGATATCCGTACCTCGACATATCAGATTTGCAGAATTCAGGAAAAAATAACTCGAACAACCACATTTCACAAATGAATATGTAATTTGACTCCTAAAGTGAGCGATTTAATAAAAAATATTTTCGAAAAGAGGAGAAATTGCTCCTAAGGAGCAAAACCTTGCTCCTAAGGAGCAATTTCTCCTTTTTTTACAATATTTTGTTACCTGTTGTTAGATTTCCATGTTAAAACAAGGACCAGACCTTCAGTTCGAGATAAGCTTTTTTCGAGCCAAAAGAAGTCGAGATAACATGAATCGATTGTAAGAGAACTCAGAAACTAATGCAATCAGATCAAAAAAAAAAAAAAAAAAAAAAAAAAAAAAAAAAAAAACGAACAGAAAATCAATTAAACAGCCATAACAATAGCCATAACAATAACAGATGACAAGCAGAGCTGGCAGCCCCCCTTAAGCAGTAGAGTCAGCCTTTTTATGAAAGATAATGAAACAGTGCGGCATCCTCCAAAACTTCAGCTTTAAGCAGTACTCTATTCTTCAAATTTAATGTAATAATATAGGCACTAGAATACCGAAGTGCGAGGTGACGTTTTAGGCCTCTTCACAATCACTTATTAACAAATGCTGGGATCACAAAATAGTCTGAGTTAGTCCCTTTGTGTATACCGAACACATAGAAAAATATCAGTATTACACTAGAAGCTTTTTTCGCTTGTCTCTCAGCATGAAAATGAAGAGCTAAACTCTGGCTGACCCAGTGTCAAGTACTTCTGGTTTGTTTAAAGATCACATCATGTTTCTCTGTCATATTCAGTTTCTGTCAGGATATGTCTAAAGTAGGCCAAACACATCAGGTTCAATCTTAAAAGGCTCTGCTCCAACAAAAAAGAATTTGCTCCCCTTGGGAACACATTCATTCTTTTCAGATTAGACTTCTTTTAAAATTGAAGTAAAAACCATTTTGACAGGAGTAGGCCCTTTGAACGCGTATCCTATCTTCTGAACGTAGATCGGGAAGAAAAGGCCTCGAACAGCCTGTGAACCTATACAGGGTGTGATGTCGTCGTTTTCCACCACATTACGAAAACACGCCTATTGAAATATATTGAAAATTTCACCACCAAAAACTGAAAGTTTTCAGATAAAAATTCTGATATTTTTTCATATTTCTGCTCAAAACATAGATTGTGGGTACTTGTTATAACCGCCTCGCGATTCTAACGAGTACCCACAATCGATGTTTTTGAACAGAAATAACAAAAAATAATCTATACCCATGTTAACCCCAGTTTTACTATATAAACGTGAGGTTTAAGGGGGTCAAAATTATATAATTATGGTTTCGTGATGAGCAGATTTTGAAGTAACAGATGGCAAGCAGAGGCGGCAGCCCTTTCTAAAAAAAGGGTTACTTTGTTACCAAAACTTAACTAAGTATATATTTAACTTATAACTATTAGAAGAAAAACATTTCTAAGTGACACAGTACAAAACATTAAACAAAATATACCATAGTGGAAGTGTCGCCTTGGACGTGTCGTGTACACCACGGCAGAACTAAGGGCGAGGGTTGTGGCCACGTAAAATCGATTTAAGCCACCACCCCCACCCCACCCCAGTAATATTTTTACTGACCGCTCAAAGGCGGTGCTGCTGTTGTTTACTATTTCTGTCATTGTACGTATGTCTTTGCATCTATGCCCTGATGAAAATTCTATTTTGGATAGCCGTTTGGTCAATATTTGGGAAAGAATCTGTCCGTTTGGCTTTCTTCTTGTAGTGTTTTGATTGTGGTGCAGTTGCTTTAAGCAGGACCTTCTTTCTCTTTGGTTTCTTGGACGGAAGGGGTTAGGTTATTGTATTGATACCTGATCATTGCCTTCCTTTTTAATGGAATGGTCAGTCATAACACTACGTGCGTGCGTGCGTGCGCGCGTGCGTGCGTGCATGTGTGCGTGTGTTTGGTGGGGTGGGGGCTTAAGCTAGCACACTGGATCCGAACCATCGCCCTCAGCTTCCCTGGTGGTGAAAACATATATTTGTTAGGCTCCAACTCATCCATGAATCATTACAGGCAACAAATAAATCACAGATAAAGCCTATAATGAAGCAAAATATGGGGACTATCCCAGACAGTCTCGAGTTGAACACGCACAATGATATCTCGGTCAGACTGTTCTTATAATCATTGGCGATTTTATCTTGATACACTTTCGTTGTCATTTTATACAGAAATTCAATCTGTCTCCTTAATTGTTTTTGTCTCATTTTTTTGTTACTTAATACTTTTCCCGAGAGTTTAATTATGAAAATATACCACAGGCAACTTAATGTTATTTCTTAAAGAAAGGTTGAATTAGAAGATTAACAAGTTTTCTAATCTCTTCAATTGTTGCCGACATTTAAGCCATGAGTACCGATTAAACCCTTGTCTTTTTTATGAATATCGGATATTTGTTCACCCAGTGGCAAATATTGCCCGATTAAGCGTGTTTAACTCAGTAAAAAATCTATACAATAAAAATTTGAATGGTTGCCTATAGAAACAAACAATACTTTAAAAAAGTTAACGGTGACATTGGAAACACTGAACACATAAAATAGCGAAATTCAGAGTCTCAGTTTCATTGAGACTATTCATATGCACCAAACATAAACCTATATAATTTTGACCCTCTTAAACCCAACTTTTATACAGTAAAACTGGGGTTTACATGGGTGTACATTATTTTCTTATTTCTGCTCAAAAACATCGATTGTGAGTACTCGTTAGAATGGCCTCGGCGAGGCGGTTCTAATGAGTACCTACAATCTATGTTTTGAGTAGAAATATGAAAAAAAAAATCCATATTTTTATTTGAAAACTTTCTGTTTTTGGTGGTGAAATTTTAATATTTTTGAATAGACGTGTTTTCGTAATGGTCTGTCTGTTAACATCCCCTAGCACCGCTTTAAGCGAAATTCAATTTCACAAGAGATCAGAATGGACTCGATGATCCCGAGGAAAATGATAAAAAAAATCAAAGCACTGTCAGCACTGGTGGGTCAATTGTCTCTGTGTGTAGGCTGGGAAAATGGTTCAGAACGGGAACTTAAGACTGTTTCATTTAACCCTTATCCTCCAGCGGTTTAAACAAACACTGCATTACCCTGATCAGACGCCACAGAAAGCGGCGTCTAATCTGGGTTTGACCTATTTGCAAATGACCCAGTCACCGGTTTACAGATACCTCTTTACACGTCACTCTGACGTCACAGCGACAAGAATAGCGTGGCTATGAATAACCGTTACCTGGATTTTGTACAAACGCACGGTTTGATGTCATTTGTCAATTATAATCATGTGGACAACAACCTTAAGGAAATTTTGATGGTATGTATACTTTGGCTCGAGTGTAAACAATCGACCAAAAAAACTGCACTAACTTGAAGCTTCAGTCTTTGTATATGTGTAACATAGTAAAACTTGCTTAAGTTCCTCTACCCCCAGTCCCCACTAGTAGTTTTTCTACCGACCGTTCCATGGCGGTCCTCCAGTTGCAGTTCTTTTTCCTTTGTGCGTTGGCGGTATCATATGTGACGTTTGTTTTTTACATTCGTTTTGTCATTATGTGAACCTCATCTCTTCTTCTTTTGGTGCCTGATTATGGTCTTTGCTGGTTAAGTACGTATCTGTAGATTCTCGTAACACTAGCACAATGGTTTTTCTAGTGACCAATCCAGCAATCCGCCTTTAGGCCAACTTGTCTATATTGCCTTTAGTGTAAAATGAAAATCTAAACGTTAGCCTTTGAAAACGAAGAACACACAAAAGAACGAAATCGGAGACTCGGTTGTATTTAGTCTCTTCACATGCAAAAATGTAGTTTGCGAGGCTAACACCCCCTAGCACCGGTTTAAGTGACATTCGACGTTTGATTTTCAATGTATCTAGAATGGGCTCAATGATCCCAAAGGAAATAAAAATATAATCTGTACTATGATGAAGTACGGGGAGACGTTCTACGGTCGCCACACGGCACTTATCACTAGCTGCTGCAGGGAAATAACTAAACATTTGAAAGGTTGCCTTTGGAAACTAAGAACACAAAAGAACGAAAACAATAATTCAGTTTTATTAAGACTTCTAAGTTCGGTAGCATTGCCGAGAAACTGTTATAGTGCACGTGTTTTCTGCATCTTTAACCCTTTCATCCCTGACTGTCTGAAGTGGACTCTCCCATTGTTGAATAAGGACATGTCACTGATGCAAAAAGTGGTTTTACTCTAAAAATCAAACACAGAATGGCAAACAGTGTAGTTCCTGATGAGACGTCTCATCAGAATCTACACTATTTGCATTCCGTTTGTTTGTTTGTTTTTTTGTTGTTTTTTTTTTTTTTTTTTTTTTTTTTTTAAATTTTTATTTAAGACTAAAAAGCAAATTTGCATCAGTGGATGTGTCCAAATTCAAGGCTGGGAGAATCCACTTCAGAAACTCAAGAAAGAAAGGGTTAAAATATTTCACTTTAGGTATGTTTTTGCTGTCAAGGGTCATTTCCTTTATAATCTATTCTGTAGCAATACTCTTCAGGTTCAATCAAAATGGCTTCTTCATATAAATTAGATTATTTTCTTGTTACAATAAGAAGTAATAAAATCTTAACTCAAACAAAGACATATGCACGTATCTCATAGAAGTTTTCCAAACGCTTAGCATACTGGGTAAAACATTCAACATATGAAACTGAAATAAGGATTCAATTTGTCGTCTGCTGAATAAGCCCATAGAGTTCATGGTTCAGCTTAACACAAGCCATAGCAAGTTGGTATAGTTCGTTGTGAATCACAGCAACAGATACATGTAATACGGACTGGAATTAAGAATTGCTGACAATGTTTCATATTTTCAGTCATTTCATTAACTACTGTGACCTATATGTCAATATTATCTATACATTTCCTCAAACATTTCTTCTGTAGAAATATTTTCTTTCCGCTCACGGCAGTAACAAATTTGTCACGGAAGCCTCATAGTTTCATCTGAGACAGAGACATTACTTAACCTTTAAGGTGCTGATCACAACTGCAGCAGACGACATTTTTATTTTTTATTTATTTATTTCTGTATTCTGAGAAAAAATAAGGCTTGACATTTCGTGTGAATCGTGTGCTAAGCAGACAATTCAATTAAAATGTCAAGTATTATTTTCTCTGAAAAAAGCAAAATCATTAGAATGTCGTCTACTACAATTTTGCTTAGCGCTTTAATACCTAAATGAACGACGACCCAGTCTCTGAAAAATACGAAAAAACAAAATGTCGTGTGCTGCATGGCTTGTGTGTGGTAGGACGGTGATAAATGCTGACTGTACTTACAGCAAGTGACAGAAATAATGCTTGCTAGTATCTCTTCTATTTCTTTCATTCACTTTACCCCGCCACTTTCTCTGTTTCTCATTCCTTCCATTTTACACCCCTTTACTCCCTTTCTCTAGGAGATGATACAAAATGACCCATAAGAACTCACATGCCGTTAAACAAGTAATCAAGCAAACATTTACACATGCCAAAGTAAAAGTTAATCCAAATAGCTACTTGTCTTTTTTGGACGATGAGCTTGTATACTGAAGTCTTAGCTAAATTTTCTATTCTGTTTTGTTCAATAAAAATGGGAACGGTAAACTAAACCTACGATCTAATCAGAATGAAGTTCGTTTTCTTTATTGTTGTTATATTTGGTTTTCCTTCAGTTAGCTTCTATCATAAAGAATACTAAATGGATCACGTCAAGCGTAATAAATGCCTTCGAATGTGTGCAAAATGTACGGATTCACATCACCTTGCACATGCGCAAAATATCGTCCGGGCATTTGCTCTCTATTGAAACATTCTTTAGTATCTAATAATTCTTATTGCGGACAGCTAAGATCTTGATCAGACTGTGCGGATGCACAGGCTGATCTGGGCCTTCGCTGTCCGCACAGCCGGAAGACACGTTTTTGCAAGGCCAGCCAAATTTACTCTAAAGTGAACTACGGACAACTATTTAATCGAAATGACGTTTTCAATGTAGTTATCTTTGCGGTTTATTTTATTTTGCTTCTTATAAATAACACTAACGCCAACTACAAATGTAAATTTAGTAACAATGTGATTTTGTGTCTTACTGTGAAAATAAATTGTCTGATTTATTTTTGTTACCCCTCGATAGTGCTTGAAATAAGAAAACCATTTGTTATCATTGATAGAGGACAGTAAATGTTATATGCAGTAGCGGAAGTGCCAGATGACTGGTCAATCCATTTATGCTCTGTGGACTCTGCTACTCCAATTCTTTAGACGGGTCTTTTTTTTAATAGAAGGGGTGTCTGTATTTGTGTGTGTGTGTGTGTGTGTGTGTGTGTGTGTGTGTGTGTGTGTGTGTGTGTGTGTTTTTCATTACCATATTTTATATAAATTTCTGCATTCAATGCAAACAGTGTAGACACAGATCAGACGCCGCGTTCTGTGGCGGCTGATCTGAGTCTCCACTGTTTTCCAATGTGCCTTTTATGAGATGCTGGGGTTGATATTTAACCATTGCCAATCTCTGTGCAAATTCAGCAGATGATAGATTTAGGATATTTTTCTTATTTTCTCAGAAAATAGACATTGACTTTACTGTCTCATTTTTCTTAATTTGTCCAGAAAATAGACTTTGACCATTCCAAGCCGGTACCTCTGTTGTAGTTCTTCTTTGTTTTGCGTCTGTGGTTTCACATTTGGCGTTTTTTTTTTTTTTTTTGTTTTTTTTTTTTTTTGTTTGTTTGTTTGTTTGTTGTTGTTTTTTTGTTGTTGTTGTTGTTGTTTTTTCATTATTTTTTCCTCATCTCCTCATCTCTCCTTCCTTTGGTGCCTCGGGAAAGCTGTGCTTATAATTTGTGGCATTTCCTGGGACCAATAAAGAATCAAAGTACTGACGGCATTGGTGGGTCGATTGTCTCTTAGTGTAGACTGGTAAAATGGTCCTGAACGGGGACGTAAGACTGTTTCATATAATCTAAAACTTCCTGTAATACAACCAAACAGTGCAGACCCTGATCAGACGCCGCGTTCTGATCTGGGCCTGCACTGTTTGTCAATTTCCCAGTCTGGGCTTTACAGATAACCCTCTTTACACTGCACTCCCGTGACTGCACTCTGACGTCACAGCCACAAGGATAGCGCGGCTATAAATAACCGTTACCTGAATTTTGTCTAACACGTGGTTTGATTACATTGGCCAATGATAATCACATGGACAACTACCTCCATGAAATTTTGGCGTTTTTTTTTTTTTTTTTTTTTTTTTATTTTACCATGGCTCGTATGTAAATAATGACCTAAAATATTTAAAAAAAAAAAAAAAAAAAAAGTTTTTCCCGAAGTCATCTGATAAAAGATTCACACACTAGTCTAAACGTTATTTAGCATCACGAAAACATACCTATATAATTTTGACCCCCTTAAACCCCCTTTTGAATAGTAAAACTGGGGTTTACAGGGCTGTACATTATTTTTTCTTATTTCTGCTCAAAAACATAGATTGTGGGTACTCGTTAGAACTGCCTCAGCGAGGCGGCTCTGGCGAGTACCCACAATCTATGTATTAAGCAGAAATATGAAAAATATCAGATTTTTTATCTGAAAACTTTCAGTTTTTGGTGGTTAAATTTTCAATATGTTTGAATAGGCGTGTTTTCGTAATGAACTGTTTTAAGAGATCTGGAAGAAAACGGATGATGTACATTAATGTACACCGATGTCGTCTGATAAGACACGTTACTGGCCATTATATCTTACTGCAATGTTCCAGACAATATAAAAATTGAATGAATATTTCGTACGGTTTTATTTTCTTTATTTAATGTTATTTTATTTTATTATAATTATTATTATCGACATTTATTTATTTATTTATTTATTTATTTATTTATTTATTGCATCCAAACACATCTTTTGGTACTCGTTAGGTGCATACCACAAAATGTGTTTTTGTGCAACAGTAACAAAATGAGAAGAAGACTGCGAGGATGTCATGAGATGCCATTTCGCGGCGACCGGCCCATATCTTATCAGGTTCCAAGTCATTTGACCAAAATGTAATAAATGCTATAAATCATAATCCATTCATGTCTCGGTCAGAGTCCGTCTTGTTTCATCTGCAACAATCAGGGATGAATTCAGCCTTGCCAAACATGATTAATTTGTTTGAGAATATATAAGGATCGTTCAAAAATAGTATTAGAGCGTATAAAATTAAGTCAAACGTCGAATGTCACAAAGTATTTATATGCCTATCTTTCGAAAGAAAGCCACAGCTGATTAGAGTTTCAATTTCAGTCTTATTTTTTCCATTTGTGGTAGTTCTAATGTGAAGCAGATCAGTGAAATTCGGATTCAAGAGTTAATATAAAGTTCAATGAAAACTGGGGCTTTCCAAGTGAAATTATATGCTTTACTTTATAAGAGAGACAACTGTGAATGGAAACGACTGACTTCCCGGTCATATTAGTCTTTTTTCAAACGGGACAACTCTTAAGGAAAAAAACTTGTTCTCAGCGGGTTCTTTCCATATACAACGTCATAACAACGCCGTTTCGACTTCGCGGAAACGACATTGTTACCACGTTGTGTGTTTCTAAAGTTGCCAGAACAAACAAATGAGCAAGTATGTGGGTAAATATTCAATTACACCGACCTTGGCGATTCTAGCAAGTGTCATTCTGATATATGCCGAAAGGGTAGATTCTTGAAAGTCGTTTTGGGTAGATTTTGGGCGATCGTTTGCATTTGGTTAGATTGTTTACATTTTACAATCGAGCCTTAGTATACAAACGCCAAAAATTCCTCAAGGAATAGTGCGACAGAGTTAAACTGAGAAAATTAGTTTCCGCCAATGTCCCCGTAGGTTTCCGCCAATTTCTTCGTAGGTTCCCGGTATTAGCTACGATCAAATTTTATGTTTAGCAAAAGAGGGTATCGATGGGGTTTATTGATTGAGTATTAATGACCTAATTTTTATTGACTGCTGATTTGTAGCCTTACATTTAGGTGACTGCTGATTTTTGTGATGTGGGATTTAATGATTCAGCTCAAACAATCCAACCTATACAAATTTTTGTCAAAATAGCTTTGTCTGATTGGGGAGAAGGTATTATGGTACCCGCTCCAGACCCTCATGATTGTTCATTGCAGTTAATCAAGCGATACTATGGTGTAATGGTTTACCACAATATATTGCCATTCGGAAATCGATGATAACCGACTTGAGTTCACGGGATATGCTAATGTCTCAGTTTAATGTTGACGCACTATTGTTGTCTAAGTGATTATCATTGACCAATGTATTCAAATCGCGCGGTAGATGAAATCCAAGTAACGGTTATTTGCATTAAATCATGACAAATGTTGCCAAATTTACTTGTTCTGTGTAAAGCGCAAAAAAAAAAACAAAAACAAAAAAAAAAAAAAAAAAAAACAAGAACCAAAAGCGATTATGATGATCCTGGTCGGACATGACCAGTGCATAAACCAACACAACCAATACTACCAGGACCAGTGAATGAACCAACACAACCAATACTACCAGGACCAGTGAATGAACCAAAACAACCAATACTACCAGGACCAGTGAATAAACCAACACAACCAATACTACCAGGACCAGTGAATGAACCAACGCAACCAATACTACCAGGACCAGTGAATGAACCAACACAACCAATACTACCAGGACAGTGAATGAACCAACACAACCATACTACCAGGACCAGTGGTTCATTACCATACTACCAGGACCAGTGAATGAACCAACACAACCAATACTACCAGGACCAGTGAATGAACCAACACAACCAATATAACCTTTTTACTGCCGTCTTGAGAAATAAATCACATTAGCAACATGATTACTATGGTTTTAAATAGGAAGATGAAATAAGACAATTTCATACAGACGAGACTGTTTTTGGAAATACACAATTACATTAGTAACGGGAAACCTTGATTTAAAAGCACAAAGATAAAATTAGACACTAGTGGTCCTTAAAGCACTAAGTAAAATTGCAGCAGACGACATTCTAATTTTATTATTATCAGACCAGAGGAAAACCAGATTTGACATTTCATGTGAATCATCTATTCACATGCAATGTCAAGTCTGATTTTCTCTAAAACAAATACAACAAAAATCTAAACGTCGTCTGCTGCTGTTGTGATTAGTGCTTTAACTGTTAAAAGCAATGCTACATTAAGAAGCAGGTGGAAGACCATAAGCAAGACAATATTCATATTCTATAAAATAGTCACGTTTTTGTAGCTTTTACCACTCTCTGGACATATTCAGCAGGTGACAAACACGTGATATTTTTTTCTTATTTTTCCCTGAAATTTGTTTTAGCCATTTCATGAAAATTGTTTTCTAAGATCTCAGTTTGCATGAAATGTTAAAGCTTATTTTGTGGGAAAATCAGAAAACAAGGTTTCAAAATGGCGTCTGCAGTTTTTATTTTTTTTATTTTTTTTTTACCCAGCATGCAGAGCGTTAACAGCTGACGAAAATATTCAATAAAATCAATTCAGGGTCTGCACAGTTTACTTAAATTACACGAAGTTAGTAGTTAAATGAAACAGTTTTGAAGTCCCCATTCAGGCCCAGCCTATATTCAGAGACAAGCGACCAACCAGTGCTGTCAGTGCATTGTTTTAAGATATTTCTTGCTTTGAGTAACGTTGGTGTAAGTCAAGAATCTGCCATCTCTAATGTAAAATAATCACGATGATTCCTTCTTATGCGCAATGCAAAATAAAGAACCATTTATGCCATATGCGGAAACGGAGGCCCTAATCTGCCTCCACGCATGCGCGCTGAGCGATCAAGGCCTTCATTGACCCCTTATATAATATAATATAATATAATATAATATAATATAATATAATATAATATAATATAATATAATATAATATAATATAATATAATATAATATAATATAATATAATACATTTAATATAATATAATATAATATTATATAATATAATATATGTATATTGCAGAATATTTCGACAAACAGAGAAAGTCTCTGATCTTAGACATCGCTGTCTGCATCTGGCGTAAGGAATCTTTTTGTCTTGCACATGCTATGCAAACAGCGAATACTAGGAAAAGAGGTAAGAAAAAAGTCCAGGGAGTGCCTTAGTCACAAGCCGCAGACTTTCCCAGACACCAAGAGTAAGAGGAAACAGACAAAACCAAACAAGCGCAAATCGAACAAACGTATGAAAAGCACTAAGATTAGCTCTCTCTCTTCCCTAAGCGAGGTAATCGCAATGCTAAAAGGACTGAATAACACAAGAACAAAATGAGGAAAGACTTAAAACAAATCGCCTCGCAGAATAAATCACAAACCAACAAAGAGTAAGACTGACACCGGAACCACCGTCTTAGAACAGTCAGTAGAATAAACCGAGTAAAGATGCCTTGGCTGACCACAAGTAGTAGAATCACAGCACGTCAACAAGTACAGTAAAACTCGAACACCGATGGCTCCTTTACCTTGAATAATTCAAACGTGTCTTTGTGCCTGCAAAATTCCTACGATGACTCAAGAAAACAAATATTTCGGGAAGTTTTCTTATCTAATCATGAAATTCTACGTTGTGTGTACTCATAACAATTACCTCATCGATGAGGCGATTCTAATGTGTACACTCAACATACCATCATGATGAGCCTTCAGTGGCTCGAACTACCCATGTCTCGAATAAACTTCCATGGTCCCAAAGATGTTTGAGCAATTACGTTTTTACTGTATATATACATGTACCCAGCCTCTCCTTTAAGTGTATCCAGGACTTTAAATTCTAGTTTATTTTAAATAAAGTCATTCAACTCTCAGCTTTGCCCTTGTGTGTTGAATTTATTCCACTTTTTGACCCTCCAGACATTGGATATTACATTATATCAATCATAGAGTATTACCGCACCTATCGCACCGGTCATAATCGTTTAGACCTTACTACTCGTCCCTTGGAAGTCATGCAATATTTCTATTATATTTAACATATATTTAGTTACATAATTGAAGGCATTACTATACGTGAAGTAACCCCAGAAGCTTCCAAGGCATCACACTTTTAATCGTGTAAGCCATCTATCATATTTATCCGTTCTGTATATTACTCAGAATAGGAACCACGCCATTACAAAGCGGCCATTCAAGCGTTTGCAAACACCAAAGATCAAAATACTAGCAAATCAGTGCATCAGCAAACAATGATCCGGGTATTTGGGTTTGCTCGATTTATTCTGCAGAATATAATGACTCTAATAGCAGTAAGCAAAGTCCCTGATCAGACTGCGCGGATGCACAGGCTGATCTGGGCCTTAGCTTGCCGCGGACACATGCGCTGATTTTGACCGTTTGGGACACCATAGACCTTTCGTTGCGCGACTTATAGATTATCGCGATTTTTAAAAGCAGTAAAATTCTTTTCTTCACAAACCTTCGGTTGCTGCGGATTCGCCATAACTGCTTTTGACTCCTTTGGTACACCATATAGACCCATACCTAATAGATGATCGTGATTTTTAAAAGTATTAAAATCTTTTTACTCTTAAATGCGGGCGCGTAGGTTGATCTAGACCTTCACTCGCCGCGGATTCACAATAGCCACTTTTGATCCCTTTGGTACACCATAGACCAAAATATATCATGGCGTGGCTAACTGATGGTTGTGATTTTTAAAAGCAGTAAAATGTTTTTTCATCACAAGTTATTCTTAAGCTGCGTCGGCTTATTTGATATAATAAATATGACATAATAATAATAACAAGAGATAATTATGGTTTATGTTCGCTTTTCCATCAATATGACGCATATTTCTGCCATTAAGTGGAGAAAATGTGTTTTAGTTCTTTAAAAAACTGATGTTGATTGCTCATTGAATTTAAGGTGAATTGATATACATACAAAAGACGTAACTCTGTCGAAATGTTTGCATCCCTTCTGAAAAAAAGGTTCTACTCTAAAAGAAAAGAATTTGCTTCCTAAAGGGAGCAAATTCTTTCCTTTCAGAGTAGATTCTGTTTTTATAAGGTTGCTTTCTTTGGAAGCAAATTATTTCCTCTAAGAGAAGCTCCAAGTTTTTGAGACTTCAAAATATAGGAAGGCAAATTCCAGGTGCATCCACTTATCTTAAGGAGAATACATACACTTTCATGGGAGACTTTATTACGAAAACACGCCTATTCAAATATACTGAAAATTTTACCACCAAAAATGAAAATATTCAGATTAAAAATCCTGATATTTTTCATACTTCTGCTCAAAACGTAGATTGTGGGTACTCGTTAGAACCGCCTCGTCGATGCGGTTCTAACGAGTACCAACAATCTATGTTATGAGCAGAAATAAGAAAAATGATGCATACCCCTGTAAACCCCAGTTTTACCATATAATAGTGGGGTTTAAGGGGGTAAAAATTTTATAGGCATGTTTTCGTGATGTTAAAAATCGTTTGGCATTTTCTCTGAAATAAAGCCTATTTTAAAAGATAAGAATTTGCTCCCAAGGGGAGTGGGGAGCGGGCATTTTTTTTTTTTTTTTTTATGGTAGACCTTTTTCAGAAGAGACTTGGTGAGCGTGTCAGTGAACTTCGTAAAAGTTGTTTCGCTTGTACAAAATGCTGGAAAATATACCACTACAAACTTGTATCCTATGAAAAAACATAGCCACGCCGTCTAGCTCCTTGTCTGATGAATAATGAGCGGTTTCGAAAATGTTTCGAGACATTCTTGAGTCGCCCAAGTATAAATATATTGGCAGAAATTGGGATTGGTCTGATTGCGCGGTTATTTATATTTGACAATACTTAATGGAACGTGATTTGTTTATTATATAAATGGAACGTGATTTGTTTATTATATAAATGTGCATTAGTTTCCACACTTTACAAATGAGCCATACACAGCATTTCCTACAATGTTGCATGTACGCCGAACGAAAATTCAGATCAGCCTGCGCAGTCAGGTCGGAGTCTTTGCTGTCCGCCTGAAGACGTTTTGGATATATGGCTTCCCAGAGAGCGCCATGTGAAGACTATAATCAGACTGCGCGGATGCACATGCATTCTTGTAGGGAATGCTGTGCTCCGGCCTAAATGCCATTATACTTAATGGCCTGCCGAGACGATTACGCCCAGCAAAATTAAGTACAATAAAGCTGTTCTTCGTTTGCATATATCCTTGGCAGACAGATTTACATGTGTTAAGATGGCGTTATCTTTAAGAGGAGGAAAGATTGCATTAGGTTTTAGTGGCGCATTAGCGAAGTGTTTCTTTGCAAGCATAGGTCAAGGATTTCAACACCGCCATTTTTTTTTTTTTTGTTTTTTTTTTTTTTTGTTTTGTTTTGTGTTATTTTTAGCAAGCTGGGGATGACTCTTTGGTGTGGTTCAATGGTTCAACACCGATCGAGTAACACAGAAGACTGTCTATTCCGACAGGCCTGCAGAGATATCACCCCACTCATTCAATGAAATCATTAGACATTCGAGTATGATATTTTTTTTTTTTTTTTTTTTTTTTTTTTTTTTTTGTATTTTTAGAACAATTTGAAACACTTGAAGATTAATCTTTTCGTTATTTAACAAACTGAAATGTTGAAGACCGCATGACGAAATCTTTCGGTGACACAAAAAATCGTTAACCCATTAGATCTGCGTTTTCATACTGTTTAATAACCTTAGTAACTTTTCACTTGACAATGGACGACAAACTGGAAAATTACTCGACTCTTTGATAAACACATGCATACCTTCGGGTTTTCACTTCCTTAGACATGTTCCGTGTATCCTTTCACATTTACTTGAAGAAAAATACCTGTTTGTCACCGTCTTCTGATTGTCCAGCATGTTGACTTGCAATAAATATTTGCGAGATTACCCATCAAAGCCATTTAGGCCACCCTCATTATAGTGATTATCTGTCTGTCATTACGCAATGCGTATCCATCTTGCAATTATTATTAGGATTTATTTAATAAGTTGATTTATGAATTCGGACATTTTCTCTCCAAACTGGATTGAGAAGCGCAGCCTCCACGAGGCACCTGAATTGGTTACACGGTGATATTTTTACACAAACCTTACAGAAAATATTAAGTGGAATTCTACTGGATTCCAGTGGAAAACTCAACTAGAATTCCGGTGGAAAAATCAAATTCCACTGGAAAAATGTGGATATTTTTCTGAGAATAAAATTTCATAGAAATCCACCGGAATGCAGAAAGGTGTGGATCAAGTATCTGATTCATGTGACAGCTATGATCTCACAATCAACATAAAAAGACTGAGGTAGTATATCAACCAGCACCTGAAAAGCCTTACAAGGAGCCTACCATCACAGTGAAAGGTCAACGACTGCAAGTGGTAGACAAGTTCACCTACCTTGGAAGCACATTGTCTAGAGTTGTGCACATTGATGATTAAGTCTATGCTAGAATTGCCAAAGCTAGTGCAGCATTTGGCCGGCTACGTGGAAGTATTTGGGACCGAAGTGGAATCAGACTTGACACAAAGCTGAAAGTATATAGATCGGTAGTGCTGCCAACACTATTATACGCATGCGAAACTTGGACAGTTTACCAACGGCATGCAAAAAGACTGAACCACTTCCATACAAGCTGTCTTAGAAAACTTCTAAAGATCAAGTGGCAAGACAGAATTCCAGACACAGAAGTCCTGAAAAGGGCAGGGATGCAGAGTATACATACTCTTCTGAAATTGGCACAGTTAAGATGGACAGGCCATGTTACCAGAATGCCTGATGAACGTTTGCCAAAGAAAATCCTCTATGGAGAACTTCAAGTAGGAAAACGCTCCCATAGTGGTCAGAAGAAGGGTTACAAGGACACCCTCAAAGCCTCCCTTAAAGACTTCAACATACCAACAGTCATGGGAACAGATTGTACAAGATCGCACAAAGTGGCGAGGCTTCATAAAAAGGGGAGCTGGTGAATACGAAGCAAAAAGAATCAGCGAAGCCGAGCAGAAACGTGCACAACGGAAAGCCAGAGCTAAGGCATCACCAACAGAGCTTTCTTCCTCAGACCTCTCTTGTTCTGTCTGCAACAGGCAGTTTAGAGTTAAGATTGGTCTCATCAGCCATCTTAGAACACACAAATAATAACACATCACACAGTTGATTAGGATTGGTCATTGTCAGTAATGACAGACGAACAAAAGCTCTAGATCAATTTATGTGGAATTTACATGTAAAATTTACTTTTACATGTAGATTTGAGAGACGAGAAATGTGATACACCTCACAAATTAATGTCTTAAAGAAAAAGGCATCTTTTGAAGTGTAGGTGAAATGGGAACAGGCAAAATTGAAACTACCCAATAAAATCTATCAAATCTAAATTTTGCAAAATTGTTTGATTGGACAAACGTGCATCCGACGACAATTTACGTATATCTGATTCAGTAGTTGTTAATGTTAATGTACTGTTTACTATTTCCATGTGCATCAGGAGTTTCATCCTATTCAATCAAATAACTTGGAAATAGGCTAAAACTCATGTATTTTTTTTTTTTTTTTTTTTTTTTTTTTTTTTTTTTTTTCTTTTGTATCGAAACATTTGTAACGGTTGCTAATATATATCACTTCTACAGTCTCGCTGTGGAAGCCGGCTTTTATGGCGACACTGGTAGAAACGAAGTTAAGCAACGTACATCTCGCTTAGTACATGGATGGATCGTGCTTTAACCAAGGTCTGACGATATGCCTGTGCTTTTTACAAAATCCTTAAGTTATTTTTTCATTTTTTTTTCACATTTTTAACTACGTTTGTTCAGTTTGCGCTTGTTTGGTTTTGTCTGTTTCCTCTTGGTGTCTGGGAAAGGCTGCGTTTTGTGATTGTGGCACTCCCTGGACTTTCCTCTTACCTTTTTTTAGACTTCCTTGCATGGTGCCGAGTTTGTAGTGGGAACATTGTGAGCGCAACTCCTCCTACAGTTTCATACCGAACCTTCTGAAACTTTACAGGTATCTTAATCATGGTCTGAAAAGATGCATATGCTTTTTTAAAGAATCTCGATTTTTTTTTTTCATTTTTTTTTTCACATTTGTAATTTAGACATTTTCCATGTTTCAATACTATAAAAGTGTATATGTAGTAGGTACCTTGTGAGTGCAACTCCTCCTACAGTTTTATACCATTCCCATTGAAACTATACAGATGTTTTAACCATAGTCTAAAGATATGCATATGCTTTTGACAGAATCTTGAAATTACTTTTTTTTTTATTACTTTTTCACATTTTTAACTTTTAAAATGGACTTTTTCATGCTTCTATACTATGAAAGTGCATATAGTAGTAGGTACTATGTGAGCACAACTCCTCCAACAGCTTTAAGCAAATGCTTCTGAAACTTTACAGGCATTTTACTTGTGGTCTGATGATATACATGTGCTCTTGTAATCTTAAAATTATGTTTTTTGACTTTTTCTGTTTTTTTTTTTTTTTGTTTTTTTTTTTTTGTTTTTATTTGTTTGTTTTTTTTTTTTTTTTTTTTTGTTTTTTTTCTTGTGAGTACAACTCCTGCTACAGTTTTATTTGTTATACATTTTACATGCTTTCAAATAGATCTTTAGTCATATGTGATTGGACCTTCTGATGCCCAGGAAACTAGTGCTTACAGCGCTTTGATTGCAATAATGCGCTTGTCTGTAGCATATCTCTTAAAGCATTTTACTCTTTCACTAACATAACCCTCCCACTACTGCTCATCTTCGGGAGCATTCATAACCGTCAAGTTATTCAATGAACTAACCCATGTCAAAAAATTCATAAGACCACACGTATAATAACACCTGCAAGGCTTCCCATTGGTTAGCCTAGTTACCCTCATTAATATTCGCATTACTCCGCTTGTTGATAGCTACCAAGATGGTGTCCACGTTCGCCAATTCTACAACTTTTACTTTGAAACAGATCCTGCCTTCAATTGTGAGACGAACGATAAAGTTTAGATCGATGGAAATGGAAGACACAACACAATCACAGTGTGAATAATACGGCTACCATAAATATTTATGGTGGTTTAAATTCGATCTTTTTCGGCAACATGTTTGGAGGCACTTTCAATGTTGTCAAACAGTCAATGAAAAACTTTCACCTCCTCCAAAAAAGCATTGGAGGATAACATGACTCTGACAGTCAATAAATATGTCAAATTAAAATCCAAGCTACAGTTAAAACGTTTTATATCCTTGAAAATCTGTCATTTACTTGAGTGTGTCAACCACCATATAAACTCTATTGACCTTTAAATACGACAGCTGACTGTGGGGAATTTCCCTACTGATTCTCAGTGACGTTCTGATTCGCTGAATGACGTTGTCCAATGGAATATTTAGTTTTGGATTGATTTATTCAAATTAATATTTGTTAGCTAAAATAAAATCATCATTATTTCCTACAGTTTAACGAAGTAATAAATGGCATATTTATCTTGTTTATAGTTAGTTTTGGTACTTATCAAATAATGTACGAACTATTTATCTTGCGTAGTACTATTGAATCCTTGGTAGTGAGGTGTTCCGTTTAAGTATGGAAAGCCGTTATCTTAATATATTTTGTGCATTTTTTTCATCGTAAGGGTCATGTGATAAACATAATCTTACATTCGTGGTCATTTAACTCGTTGGATAATTTTAGTATTTTGCTCGCCAAGGCTCGCAAAGTACCGAAATTATCCAAACTCATTTCATAAATTTCACACTAAATGACCACTCATGTAAGATCCTCTATATATATTTGGTCTTAGCTCCTTAATTCACATAAAATTTTAGCAAGTCTGTCCTTTGTATTTCACTGTGTTAGAATGAAAGAACATAGTAGGCTCTGATTAAACTGCTCCTATAGGAGCAGTTTGATCTACGTCTACACTGTTTGCTCATACCTACTTGTCCAAATATTTAGCATAAATAGTTTATCCCAGTAACACCTTTTCTTTGAGAAACATGAAAATAATTGCAAGGTTTCACTAGGTAAAACGAGAAAAACTAGGTAGGGTAAGGTTATCCTAAACACATATATTTTTTTATTTGGCCTTATTCAAGGGTCCCTTCTTTCTTTCATATAACTTTTACTTTCACTTTCTTTCTTTTTTTTCCTTTGTATCACCCTCATACCAATCACCTGTCCTTCATATATTTTTTTTATTTGGCCTTATTCAAGGGTCCCTTCTTTCTTTCATATAACTTTTACTTTCACTTTCTTTCTTTTTTTTCCTTTGTATCACCCTCATACCAATCACCTGTCCTTTAGACTCCTGTAGTATACAATGCTAACAATCCTTTCTGATGCAAATGACAATTTAAGAAATAATTCTTCTCTACTGTGAATTATCGCAAGTACCGCATGATAGTCGAGGGCAGATTGCAAATTTTAATTAAATTCACCACGGGGAAGCAAGAATGAATAGCCAAAAGTGAATGTTTACATGCGATTTCATCAAACAGGCCCTTTTGCACACACTATGTTGACGACGTAAATTATTGTAGTTTTGTCAAGGTGATGTTTCCATTAGGCTCATTGGGAAAAAAAATTACGTTGATCATGTTAGAATGAATGTTAAGACATCAAATCTTCCCCATCTTTTACTCTGATACAGAATATATGAGTGCACTATGTCTTCAGTGAGCAAATACAGACAGTGAAAACCAAGATCGGCCTGTGATTCTCTGCTGTGTGATCAGGGCTTTGGCTGGCTACAGAATTGTTGGACACTTCAGATTATATTGACAAACACCAAAGGACAGGTTGGTTGTGTAGACTAATTTGGGCTCTTGCTTTTCGCGTATGCTGTACATTTTTTTCACGCTGCAACTCAATTATAAAATGGACATGGATAATACGTATTTTATAGAATAGATAGATTCTAAAAAGAATGATTTAGAATAATGAGCACATAGACAAAAATTGATAATAGCTGAAATGTATAAATTTTCTAAGCCAGACTAGCTAGTTTTGGTCAATTTAGCCTCATCAGCGACCCTCACTGTTTGCGTAATCAGGGTGGACAATCACGTGATTCGCAGTTGGTAATCTCACAGTTTTGTGGATATTTTCTGGTCGATTCGAGGCTTGTTTTTTCTACATTTTCCTTTCTTTTAGACTAGTTTCAGTCACGACAGCTAGTGCAGTGTACCCAGGCTTTGAAACCACCTATTCGTTCTTTTTAAAACAAAAACAAATGGTTTGCTTAAAATGTCTGTCAGAAATGTTTTGTTACGGCACAAGCGGAATCACACTTTTGTCAGAGCATGATGTTTTGAATGATGTTGAGCCAAACACACAATCTGCAACGAATTTATGCAAATAGGCTTACAGCATTATTATATGTAAAAAAAAAAAAGTAAGACAAAAGTCCAGGGAGTGTCACAATCACAAACCGCAGCCCTTCCCAGACCCCAAGAGGAAGAGGAAACCGATAAATCTAAACAAGCACAAACCGAACAAACGTACGAAAAGCACTAAGATTAGCTCTCTCTTCCCCAAGCGAGGTAATACTAAAAGGACTGAAAAACACAAGAACAAAATGACACACGAAAAGACATACAACAAATCGCCTCTTGGAATAAACCATAAAGCAACAAGGAGTAAGACTAACACCGGGACCACCGCCTTAGAACGGTCGGTAGAGCAAACCACCGGGGGGTGGTGTGTGTGTGTGTGTGTGTGGGGGGGGGGGGGGGTTAAAGCACGTTTACAGCTAGCTAACTTCACCCTGGGTCCCGATGCTACTCTTAATACATAAATACATAAAAATTCGGTTCGCATAAAGGCTCCCAACTCAGTCAATGCATCAAAGCGAAAACATTAAAATCAAATTAATCACTATAATAAACAAAGATGAGTACTCATGGCTAATTCTACTGAATGCCAGAGTAAATGAAAACCAATAGTTGAACCACGGCGGGCCAAGCCAAAGACACATCGTCAAGCCCCAACCCACTGGTTAAAGTTTTACGAAGAGACCGTCATTGAGTCTGAGGCCCGAACCGCCGTCGTGCAATTAAAGAGTGAAGCATAGCCATCAACAATGATTGGGTTGACAACTAGGCATGCAGTCTGCCGCATAATATCCAGGCTATAGCCAATTCTTTTATAACGGTTAATAAGTTTCTGAATTGCTCCGAAAAGTTAGATTTACCTACATTTTTTCTAAATATGTACACTTAGTCACCGTAAAATTCGGGTTCCGATATACCTTGTTGCAGAAGTGTTTTCAGACCGACGCTATATTTTTCTAACAAGGCACTGTGTCTGCGATAAAATTTCGAAAACGCCTTACGAAGTTTAAAATAACGATTGCCCTGCCTAAGAAGTTTGGCAGTAAGGGCTTTATTACGGTAGTTAAAGTCATTAAGATTTGAAGCTCTGGCGAATCTTATAAGTTGAGATGTGTATACCCCATATGAGGTACGCCGGGGGACATCGCTATCCAGATAAGGGAAATTGACTATATCAAAATCAAAATCGTCCCGTTTATCATAAATTGTTGAAAACCGTTTCTTGTTTAATTTTATTGTTATTCGCGGAGAAGAACAGAAAAGGAGTCACTATGTATGATAGGAATCACATTACTTATTTGTACAAGGACATACGAGTCAATTTTGCATCCAGGCGAAACTGAACACGCATATACTTTGCCCGTTTTCGAATCTTTATAGTCTTGAAACAAGCTTTTTTGGGGGATTTGCGCTTTGATAAGTTTGTGTGGAATATGTGTTTAACGTGTATAAATTGCTATAAGTGAAAAATAGTCAATTTTGCCAACTTAATTATAGATTTCCTTTTAAAAGCCTTTAAAAACAACAAACTGAATGTCACAGGCGGTAAATGAACATGCTTCGGTATAAGCATCGTCTGATTTCTCCTACTATTATTTGCCTCTAGTGCAGATAATTCCGTTACACACCAATTTCAGGTTCTCATTCATAGACACATGTTCCTCTTCTGTGGTCTCTATTTGGTAGCCGCGATGCTTTATTAGTATGTTTGAGGAGCTGAATGAAATTTCGATAATTTCGTACGATTGCTAGAGAGTCACCAGCCCGAAAGACCCGAAAACTCCTAATGGTCTGATAACACAGGTTTTCTAGTCTGTTTTGACTCATTTTATATTATCAAACATCGGTAAGGCTTAATTTTAAGTAGTAGAAAAAACAAAAGTCCACAATTCGTACTGAAGAAGAAGATATTTAAGTGATTTTAGCATATATGGGCATGGAAGTCATCTTGTTTAATGATGCAGAACCATTTGAACAAAGTGTCAACATCCCTCCTATAATAGGCCCATGTGAATTTGGGTGAAAATTGGTCAAGTGGTTTCAGAGAAGAAGACGTTTAAGGGTTTATGGTTTTATTCCTGTATATAGCACAGGGGCAAGGACAGATAACCCCTTGGGGTGAGGTGGAGATGCAAAATTTCGATCCTGACTAAAACGTTTTACTACTTTAATCATAAATTGTAACTTTCAGCCATAAGTCTTAAATACATATTGAAAAGAAAATGATTTTTCAACTTTTATCCCCGCCCCCTCCACTCACCCCCTCCTCCCCCCCCCCTCTACACACACACACACACACACACACACACACACACACATCCATACAAATAAATACTAATAAATCTTGTGGGCAAAAAGCTTTTCAATATTTTCCAATACAAATGTTGCTAAAATCAATGACTGCATTTTCGTTTAGTATTGTATCACATTTCTTTTCAGTTAAAACCTGTTCAAATTTTACCACAATATGCAAGCTGCAATAACAATGTAAGAGAATATTGAAATAAAATCTACATATCATGTATAAATCCAGAAAGGAAGAAAAGTTCTGAAATGCAGTAGCAACAGTTTTAAGTAATATGTCTCCTCCTATACAGTACATATGCCATATACTACCATCGCCCGTAATTCTCATATAAATCCCGGTACAAATAATTCTTCGAATTCTGTGGGGGTTCTCTACTTCGTACCTGGACCAACACAGAAAACAACTGAGCAAAAACGTGAGAAAACGTACCGTCGGACATGTGCATCCAGCGAAGATTCAAATCAGCCTATGCATTCGCGCAGTCCGATTAGAATCTTCCCTTAGCGCATTTTTGGACAATCAAGGATGCAAAGTTTCTTCAGAAAAGCAATAGTCTTATCAGACCACATGGATACACAGGTTAGTTTAAGTATTCGTTTGCCAGATATCTCAGAAGGTACGTACGTTTTCTCATGTTTCGGCTCAAATATATATATATATATATATATATATATATATATATATATATATATATATATATATATATATATATATATATATATATATATAAGGTTGCCTTTGGAAACAAAGAACATGGAAAAGAACGAACATCGGAGACTCGGCTTTAATAAGTCTCTTTACGGCTATGTAATTTGTGAGGCTGCACGCGCCTCTCCACGCAATCACCGCCCACCCCAGATCCACAGCCCCCACCCACCCCTCCTTAAGCGGTATTGACTTTTCAAAATTACCAGTATAGGTACAATGATCTAATTCCCAATGTATTTATGATCAAACAAGGATAAGTTCTCGACTGCACACAGAAAATGAGAGCGAGGGAAAACCATTACTAGAACCGCGACGGTTTTAAATATAGACGACGAAGATTAAGGATTATGACTGAGTCCTTTTTTTTTCTTTTTGAAATGTAGATCTGCAATTAAATCTCATTAAAACCTATGATGTTGATGTAGATTTCCTTATATTTGCTGTCGATGGGAAATCCAGATCCAACCCATCATGTAGTAACCCTTTCACCCCTGAGTGTCTGATATGGACTCTTCCAACTTAGCATTTTGACACACCACGTGTTGCACATAGGGATACAGTCAAAAATCAAGATTAGATTAGCAAACAGGGTAGATCCTGATGAGGTGGCTTGTCTTGTACTGCATGTTAACTGGCCCGACAGCAAAGCAATTATTTTTTTTATTATTATTATATAAGCTATAGAGTCATTTTCATTGGCTTAGAGCCACCATCATCCTAGTCCGTAGATCGTGGTATAAAGCGCGCCTGCCAGTGTATATTAGTTTCTAAACTTAGATATCAACTTTTAATGCCGTCGCCTGTAGTGACGCTGACGTCTACGCGCGCTTTTAATATTAATGGGGTCGAGTGTTGACTGTTATTGCAACAGTTATCAAGAGAAATGACAAAGTATTTAATAAAACAGTTGTTGATTATTGAGGTATTGGATATGACGTTGATATCCACCACTGAATATTAGCTTCGGCTATCGCCTTGGTCAAAATTGGTATTTTTGGTGGATATCACGTAATATCCAATACCTAAATAGTCAATAATTCCGTCGTATTTATTTCGCAGAGCTGGTATTTATTATCTTAATATTAATTCCATATATCTGTATTCCTTGTTTTTCTTTATCACAGTGACAAAACAGGTAACATGTTCCGGAACATAATGCTAGTTAAAGTTGATGGAACTGAAACCTGATTTTAATAACACGTCTTATTGATATCAGGTATGTAGGTAAAGTAAAATGTAGAATCGTCCTTAGATTGACATTAATCTATTAAATTAAACGATGACATTAAACTGCATTGTCTGTACCACTTAAATAAGAAAGTATATTTTATCTTCTAATTTAGCCGTATCTGGCTCAATTCTTAAATGTATCACAACGTTAAAAACCTTTGTAAAATGTTCTGTTTCCAATTTATGAAAATTTTAAAAGTGAAAAAAATATGGTTATAACACCATTAAAGAGATTTGTCGAATGCAAATTGCTGCACAAAAGCACAAATTACCCGAACACTAAGATACAAAAAAGTTCAAATCGCAAAATATTGCCTAGTATTAATTAGCCCGATTATGACTATATGAGCCTCAACGTCAGAAACGTACATTTGGACACGTGCACTAAGCCCAGATTCAGATCAACCTGATCAGATTCTTCTCTGGTGCATTTTGGATATCCAAAGATGCAAATTATATTCATGCAGACAAAAGAGACTCCGATCAGACTACGCGGATGCGCAGTTTGACTTGAGTGTTCGTTGGGCGTATATGTCTGAAGTTACGTTCTCTCACACTGCAGCTAAAATATCACTAAGGAACACTGGGTCATAGAAATCTTAATTTACATCTGATGGTACTGGCCACATTAAAGTGTCCACTTCATTACATGCTTTTCGTATGATATCAGTATATTTTGAACTAGCATATTTAGCTATCTTTTTAAAATGTTCTTCTTGTGCTGATTTACATCGATTGTCCCATGTCCAAACAATTCTCTGGAATGTAAACAATTCTGCCCATAGCGAGGACTTCCTATATTTTTTGCACTTTTCTGGGCATAGGTCAAATCCGCCAGAGAAGCATATGCTGGTCGTCAATAAATCTCTATACGTATTTTGATTTTTCCAGTTTCCTAATACAGTCTTATAATGAGCAGAGACTCTTGCAATGGGTAACTTTTGTTCCTCTGTAAGCATTTTATCGTAGTACTTTGAGTCTTCTCTCGCTGAAGTTGACCGAACAGCTCCAAAGCAGAACTGAAGGCGAAAATGATATTCGTCACGATGAAACATCCACACATATTGACACATTAAGTTATACTGACACAACCGCTTTTGTCTAATATTCATTTTTGTGCGAAATTCGTCGTATGACATGTTATGTAACTTTTCTAAATATTTTCTAGTCTCTACAATGTGTTTAATCTTCAAAATGACCGGAAAATATGACATGCAATTCATCACCTCTTTTGTCTTAAAGTATTTTGCAGTTGACTCAGCTACCTTGTTCCTCGGTATGTTGGTTTCGTTTCCATATATACCTATAATAACGGGTTTACCATCAACAAACAAATGTTCTGGTACTACCCTCGTGATGAACATAGTATCTGTATCTATAAATGCGACGTATTCTTTAGATATGCATCTTTCAGGGTACATCATATCCCTTTCCATCCTAGCCTTGCCTGAATTCATGCGTATTCGCACTGGATCCATAAAACATATCCTCGGAAATGGGAACGTTTTTCTGATGGATTCTCCAAATGCATGGTCTACTTTGTTTTCCTGATCTAAGACGACCACCATAGGCGGGGCATCCGACCAGAAGTATTTCATACTCTGCACCAGTACACCATTGTACAACTGAACGAGTTCCGACTTAGCTGTGGTCATTCTTAGATAT
Source organism: Anodontia alba (assembly GCA_964016985.1). Classification (NCBI taxonomy): domain Eukaryota; kingdom Metazoa; phylum Mollusca; class Bivalvia; order Lucinida; family Lucinidae; genus Anodontia; species Anodontia alba. The sequence goes on along the minus strand of OZ024838.1, from coordinate 139,658 downwards.
AATTCCGTGTTTTTGTAGGCCCTAAGAGTCTTGTCGGCTCCTATTTCTGGGGTATCGCTATCATGTCTGTTCAGCTTCAAGACATTATTTGTATCTGTGGACTGCTGTAGAAGATAGAACCTTGTATAAACAAACACCGACACTGCGAGTAACGAGGCTAAGAGAAAACTTATCTTATTTTTCATAATTCTGTATCAGTCTGCAACTATATGTACGTCGCTTTGCAGTAAATGTGAACAACTAATATAGAATTTTGTATAAGAAAGTATTGTCCTAATATTTATCGATCAAATCTTGCAACATGTTCCGGAGCTCAGCATTTTCTATACAATTCGATGTACGCCTAGTGAAGACTCAGATCGTCGTCTATTGTTTGTCACAAGCCTACCAAAGACAAAATAAGAGCTACAATCACAAAGTATTGTTTACCAGGGAAAACAAGAGGAACAGCTGCAATCACAATACATAGCTTTCCAATGACTCCAACAGGAAGAGTTAAAGTCACAAAAAAACCTACCAAGAGAAAGAGCCACAGTCACAAAACAGCCTCCAATGTCAACAAGAGGAAGAGTTACAGTCATAAAACAAAGCCTACCAAAGACAACAAGAGGCAGAGCTACAGTCACAAAACAAAACCTACCAGTAACACCAAGAGCAAGAGCTACAGTCACGAAACATAGCCTATCAGTGACACAAAAGAAAGATATAAATAAACAAAACATAGCCTACCAATGGCATCAACAGGATGCGCTACAGTCACAAAACATATCCTGCCAAGAGGAAAAACTACAATCACAAAAAAGCCTTCCAATGACATCAAGAGGAAGAGGTACAGTCACAATACATAGCCCAGAAATGACACTAAGAGAAAGAACTACAATCACAAAACATACACTAACAATGACACCAAGAGTAAGAGCTTTAGTCACAAAACATAACATACCAATGCCATAAAGAATAAAAGCTATAGTCGCAAAATATAGCTTACAAATGACACCAAGAGGAAGAGCTACAATCACAAAATATACACTAACAATGACACCAAGAGCAAGAGCTCTAACCTAATTCTAACCCTTACTCTTCAGAGGAAGAGCTAGCGTCACAAAACATAGCCTACCAATGGCAACGAGAGGAAGAGACACAGTAACAAAACATAGCCAACCAATGACAACAACAGGAAAAACAGTTTCAAAATATAGGCTACCAATGACACCAAGAGGAGGAGCTACAGTAACAAAACGTAGTCTACCAATAACACCAAGAGGAAGAACTATAGTCACAAACCATAGCCTACCAATTACAACAAGAGGAATAGTGACAGTCACAAAACATAGCCTACCAATGACACCAAGAAGAAGAGCAACAGTAACAAAACATAGACTACCAAGACAAAAATGGGGAAGACCTAGAGCCACAAAACAAAGCCTAACAATGACAACAAGAACTGCAGTCATGACTCCAACTGAAAGAGGTGCAGTCAAACATCATAGAGGATAAATGACACCAAGAGGAAGAAGTACAGTCACAAAGCATAGCCTAGCAATGACACCAAGAGGAAGAGGTACAGTCACAAGTCATAGACTAAAATTAACACCAAGAGAAAGAGCTACGTTTACAAAAAATTAAGAGAAAAGTCCAGGGAGTGCCACAACTACAAACCGCAGCCCTTCCCAGACCCCAAGAGGAAGAGGAAACCGACAAATCTAAACAAGCACAAACCGAACAAACATACGAAAAGCACTAAGATTAGCTCTCTCTTCCCCAAGCGAGGTAACCGCAATACTAAAAGGACTGAAAAACACAAGAACAAAATGACACACGGAAAGACATACAATAAATCGCCTCGTAGAATAAACCACAAAGCCACCGGGACCACCGCCTTAGAACGGTCGGTAGAGCAAACCACCGGGGGTTTAAAGCACTTTTACAGCTAGCTAACTTCACCCTGGGTCCCGATGCTACTCTTAATACATAAATACATAAAAATTCGGTTCGCATAAAGGCTCCCAACTCAGTCAATGCATCAAAGCGAAAACATAAAAATCAAATTAATCACTATAATAAACAAAGACGAGTACTCATGGCTAATTCTACTGTATGCCAGAGTAGATGAAAACCAATAGTTGAACCACGGCGGGCCAAGCCAAAGACATATCATCAAGCCCCAACCCACTGGTTAAAGTTTTAAAAACATAGCCTACCAATGACACAAACAGGAATTGTTGAAGTCACAAAACAAAGCATACCCGTGACACCAAGAGAAAGACCTACAGTTACATAATCAGCAATGACAAAGCGGAACAGCTACAATCAAAAACGTAGCCTGCCAATGAAAGGAAGAGAAAGAGCTACAGTAACAACACAAAGCCTACCAATGACATCAAGAGAAAGAGCTACAGTCACAAAACATAGACTTACAGTAACAAAATATAGCCTACAAAAGAAGTAAGAGAAAAGTCCAGGGAGTGCCACAATCACAAACTGCAACCCTTCCCAGACCCCAAGAGGAAGAGGAAACCGACAAATCTAAACAAGCACAAACCGAACAAACGTACGAAAAGCACTAAGATTAGCTCTCTCTTCCCCAAGCGAGGTAATCGCAATACTAAAAGGACTGAAAAACACAAGAACAAAAAGACACCAAGAGGATCAACTCCAGAAGCAAAACATAGACTAACAATGACAAAAAGAAGAAGACCGACAGTAACAAAACACAGCCTTCCGATGACAGCAAGAGGAAGAGCTAGAGTCATAAAAGCATTCTACCAATGACAACATCAGGAAAAGCTACTGTCACGAAATATAGCCTATCAAAGTCAGAAAGAGGAAGATCCACAGTCACAAAACATAGCCTACCAATGAAATCAAGATAATGAGCAAGAGTAACAAAACATAGCCAATCAATGAAAGCAAAAGGAAGAGCTACAGTAACAAAACATGGAATACTAATGACTCTTTTGCTCTTCCTTTTGATGTCATTGGTACACTATGTTTTGTTATTCTAGCTCCTCCCCTTGATGCGATTGGAAGGCTGTGTTTAGTAACTGTAGCTCGTCCTCTTGGTGACATTGGTAGGCTATGTTTTGCGACTGTAGCACTTCCTCTTGGTGGCATTGGTTGGCTATGTTTTGTGACTGTAGCTCTTCCTTTCGGTGTCGTTGGTAGGATATGCTTTGTGATAGAAGATCTTCCTCTTGGTGTCATTGGTAGGTTATGCTTTGTGATTGTAGCTGCTCCTCTTGGTGTCATTGATATGTTATGTTTTGTGATTGAAGCTCTCTTTCTTGGTGTTACTGGAAGGCTATGTTTTGTGAATGTAGAGCTTCCTCTTAGTGCCATACATAGGATATGTTTTGTAACTGCAGTTCTTCCTCTTAGTGTGATTTGTAGGCTATGTTTTGTGACTGTAGATTTTTCTTTTGGTGTCATTGGTAGGCTATGCTGTGTGACTGTAGCTCTTGCTCTTGGTGTTATTTATAGGCTATGTTTTGTGATTTTATCACTTCCTCTTGGTGGCATTGGTAGGTTATGTTTTGTGACTGTAGCTTTTTCTCTTGACGTCATTGATAGGCTATGTTTTCTGACTGTAGGCTATGCTTTGTGACTGTAGCTCTTACTCTTGTTGTTATTGGAAGGCTATATGTTATGAATAGAGCACTTCTTCTTGATTTCATTGGTAGGATATATTGTGTTACCATAGCTCATCGTCTTTGTGTCATAGGCAGGCTATGATTTGTGACTGTAGCTTTTTCTCTTGGTGTCATGGGTTCTCACTGTACCTGTCCCACTTTGTGTTATTTGTAAACTATGTTTCGTCACTGTACCTCTTTCTCTTGGTGTCAATGGTAGGCAATGTGTTGTGACTGTAGCTCTGCCTCTTGGTGCAGTGTTAGGCTATGTTTGTTACTGTAGCTTTTCCATTTGTTGTCATTGGTAGGATATGTTTTGTTACTGCAGATGTTCCTTTTGGTGTCATTGGTAGGTTATGCTTTGTTACTGGAGCTCTGTGTGTTGGGGGCGGGGGTGAGGTGTGGGGTTTGGAGAAAAGTTGCTATTTTTGGGGGTATTGGCCATTTGCTGGTATTTTTGGGGTCAGTTTCAAAATGACTATTGTAAGAATCGGGGTATGAACCTTCTGTTGAACTGACAGTTATTTTAATTTAGTTTTAACAACTCTATTTCTGATGTGCAGCAGTTCAATGTCATTAAAGTAAAAAGGAGCTACTGTTGGAAATTGTTGAAAGTACATACATGTATATTACTAATACAATCATTATACAGGAAAAAAAAAAGAAAAACCACACTTTTAAAAAAATAAAATAAAGTAAATAAATGAATAAATAAGCAGGGGAAACTTTTTTGGGGAGGTATGCTATTTTCTGGAGATTTTTTTTGTGGGGGAACGGCTGATATAACGTTTTTTTTATTTTATATATTTTTTTTTATTTATTTTTTTTTTTTTTCTTTTGGTATGGCTGATATACCGTATATATTTTTTGTGTGTTTGTGTGCGTGTGTGTGTGTGACGGGGGGGGGGGGGGGTGGGGGAGGGAGGTTACACAAGCTGCTGGGACCCAGTCTATGTAGAAGACAAAATTCAGAGTACACCACCCCGCCCCACTGGGTCTACTCCTCATCCCCAATAAGCCCATCAAGTTTCAAGACCTTCGCTCGATGAATTATCAAGATATCTTGCCCACAAGAAAATGCGTGATAAACAGACGAACGACCAAAAAGCAATATGCCCCTCCAACTTCTTCGAAGTTAGGGGAAATTATGATGTGTCTATAATCAGCACGATTAGTGACAAACACTTTAGACCCTGATCAGATGCCGCGTTCTGTGGCATTTGATCTGGATCTACACTGTTTGCTCAGACATGTCTGTCCCGATATGTATTACGGTAGTCACATGTACGTTTATATTTCCAATATTGCAGTGAGTTGAGAAATAGCACCGGGTGCTCTTGACCTCTATGTTTCCACATTAAAAGAGAATATAGCCAGATACATTGTTGCGGATGCAGCACAAGGATGGTGTGCTGTTAGGTGAGAACTCTCAAAATCCTCCAGGAAAATCGCATACGTGCTTCCAGAGATATAAACACAGCAAAATGACACAACAACCTGAAACGAGAAATGAAATAAACCTTAGAAGGAATAAAGCAAGATATGGGAGGTAACTCAAACGGATTAAGTCGCGCGAAGTAGATTAGTTGCTTCCTTTATAGATGTAGCTGGCTCAGTGAGTGCAGTTAAACAGCTTGCTTTTACCAGTGAATCTTCCTATCTACCCAATACAATGATTAGCAGAGAAGTATCTGAATGATGATTTGGCGTTTTACGTCCCTTTTAACGTTATTTAAGTAATATCGAGACGAGGACAGGGTGACGATGAATGGTTCTGTGGAATTAAGCGCCCTAGTCATAAGCTGAATTCCGCCTCCAGCGGGATTTGAACCCGGGACCTCGGGGATCCCAAGTCGGGAGCTTCTAAGGGTCCAAGTGTTTAGGGTAAAACAGTACTCGTACACATTACAGGTTGTAAGTTCATGGATATACATACTGCATCTTTCTAATGAAAACTAGTATAGTAGATGTCCGGGAACGGCCACAGTTACAGAATAGCCGACCAATGACACCAAGAGGAAAAGCAAACAAATCAAGGCAGACAGTACACAAGCTATAAAAGACTCTTCCCCCTTCATTACTTTCTTCCGCCTTACCACCCACTCCATTCCAGCCCTATCATCATCCCAAGTTTCCCCCCCCCCCCAAGCCCCCCTCCCCCCACCACCCCTCTCCAAAGCAAAGTAGCCGGCTCGATTTCTGCTACGCTTTATTCTGCACCTTTCCCAACATTGAGCTAGCGAAAAATATTTTCAGTTCTTGATTTTTAACAAACAAACAAGACACCAACGCTTCTGTTGCGATGCTCCCTCCCAGGGGATACATGGCGTTTATGAAACGTCGCCTCAGTCGATGCAACGTCAACATGTTGCATCGACGTTGAAGCAACGTTGAATAAACGAAGACGAAGCACAGACGTTTAGGCGACGTTGTATTTATAAACGATAAATGATGCAGCGACGTTGAGGCGACATTGTATAAACGCTGATGTTGCATCGACGTTAAGGCTGATGTTGCATCGACGTTAAGGCGACGTTGTTTAAACGGTATGTGCTCGCTGGGATATGAGATATATTGTCCAGGAGCATACAGCTCAGATTTACAGCTGAATCCAGCCGCACTGGTCTCATTCTTTTTTTTTTTTTTTGTGTGTGTGTGTGTGTGTGTGTATGTGTGTGTGTGTGTGTGTGTGTGTGTGTGTGTGTGTGTGTTTAGTTCTGGAAAGGTATATAGGCGACAGAATGTAGATTTCGCTCATGTATAATATGTGTAAGTACCTGCATATGGAAAGACAGTAGCATGAAAAGTCCGGATGGTTTCAGACTGCCCCTCGTATAAACAAATATTGAGTTTGAGGTTTACGGCCCAGTCAACACTATTAAGGTCATGTCGAGCCGGTCAGTTTTTCCTGGGAAGGCTTGTGCATATTCTGTCGCCAAAAACTGACAAATGCCCCTCTTGAATCAGCGGAAGAGAGAGAATGACCATAAAAAATATTTCATTATCATTCTCCACGAAAGAACGTTGCTGGATTAGTTTTTATTGTTACTATGTTTTTTAGAAATTCCTGTCATTATTGCAAATAGTGTAGATCCTGATCAGGCGCCGCACTGACTGATCTGGATCTGCACTGATTGCAAATGACCCTTTTAGGGGTTACGCGACGAACTTGGGATAAAAAAAAGAAGATTACCTGAGAGCAGAGACAGCCACATGTAAAAACGAGTTGTAATTGTTAGCAGTGCACACCCTATACAATAGACTAGAAGCAGACGCCAGTATAATGTTGTCTGAAACAAACATTCAGAACTCTGCAGATTAACCCATTAATGCCGAGTGGACTCTTCTACCTCAATTCTTTGTACAAAGTACATTTTCTATACAAGGAGGAGTCTGGTTAGCTTTTATAGTGACCATGTATTGTAGAAGTTTCTGAAGTTAAAGCAAGCATTGTAGACCCTGATCAGACGCCGTATTTTGCGGTGTCTGATCTGGGTCTACCCTGCTTGCGAATGTCTCTTTATTTATTGATTTATTGATTTATTTATTTATTTATTTTTGGCAGCTAACTGGTATCCTGCTCTCTATATGTTTATTTAAAATGACGCAAAATCACTGGTTTTTGTGTTTACGTTTTACGAAGCAAAAAGGGCATTATTTTAAAACAAATGCATAGAACATGTTTATATAAATTCTATATCATCTATCCCTGAAACGTAAAACTTTACATGAAAATAAGATTTTCTGATTAGAATTTTGTTTCCATTTCCGGGCTCAGTAAACTGATGAATAATCCGCTATAATTTCACTGTTAACCCTTTTACCCCTGAGTTTCTGAAGTGGACTCTTCCATTTGGACTTGTCCACTGACGCAAATAGGATATAAAATATATAAACAGTCGTCTCATTTGGATCTGCGCTGGTTTCAAAGGTGTTTGTCCCGGTTTAAAAGTTGAAAAGGTTACCGACGGTCTTCTTACATAGTTCGTAATCAGATATATGTACGTTTAATGTTTTTTTTTTTCTTTCTTTCTTTCTTTCTTTGTTTCTTTCTTTTTTCAGAAATTCATCATTGCTTCAGATACACGTAAAGGAACAACCACATGATTTTGTGTACGTTCTAACAGTTTAATATACATTTATCGTAAAAAAATAATATATAGCTAACGTTCAGAAACATATGTTTTAGTGAATCCGAGATAGACATGAACCACACCGTGAGAAGACGTACCTTACATATAAATGTGCGCCCAACGAAGACTTTAATCGCAGTCTAATCAGAGTCTTTGTTGTTCACATAACGTGAATTAGACATTTCTCATCCTTGGCTATCCAAAACGCACCCAAATAAGATTCTGGTCATAACACACAATAACTGTAAAAATTGATTTTAAAATGGACTAGTCTTGGATTCCTTATACATGCAAATCTCGGCTAAATTCCATAATGCAAAAAGTGAATTCGAGAGGTCTAAATGAGATCCCGTTCCGTTGGTCTTTACAAGAATGACCCTCGCATCAAATAATAATTACAAGCAACTTCACTTCGCTTTTTAGGCTTGCCTCATCACAGCTAAAATAAGCAGTTAAGGATATTAAATTTTTGTCACGCTGTCCGAGGAATGGAATAAATTGCGTTTAGCAGTATCAATGCATCCATCCACTAGAAAGTGAAATTGTCCAAAAAAAAAAAAAAAAAAAAAAAAAAAAAAATGTATACCCCATAACCTTTGATAAAGTTTTACAATGGTAATCTTTTAGAATATCTACATACGTGTGGTGCGTCGAAATAGTGCAAGTGAATGGAAAATGCCCTCTGTATATGCAGGTTTTCATTAACTATTACTATATTCTATTTAGTGCTCAAGCTAGTCTTGGGTTTTACTTGTAGACAACAGGCGTAAGGTCAATGATACATTGTGGATCAACAATGGATTCACTTCCAAGCCTAACGTTTTTTTATTCCTTCTCGGGCTTCCCCGTCCTCTTTCAATGTGGACCGAGCGCAAAATTAACGAGCCACAACGTGAGAAAAGGTATCTTCTAACATGAGCACCCAATTAAGACTCAAAATCAGCCTGTGTAGAACAGAACAGAACAGAACAGAACATATACTTTATTCGCTCTGGTCAGCTATGACATGTGACATGATAGGATATAAACAAGTAACAAAACTCGTGGGGTGGGCCGGGGGTGGGGGTGATGTAACTTCCTATATATAGCATAGTACGGATATGCTTGTCGAATGCCCCCTTTTTCAGCGCTGCCAGGTATATGATTGGCCCCCTTTTTTTCAACAAAAAGTATATGAATGACCCGATTTTTCTGGATTCCTATGTGAAAGGTCCCACTTTTCTGACATCCTGGTATATGCACATATTTTTCGTTCAGAGATTATTCGAGGCTGCTTGTTGTCTTAGTATTCAATGAACTGACTGTGTTATTTGTCTAACTACCAGCAATAAATGGGTACAAAAAATCAAAGAGCAGTATATGAATAGGTCAACATTTTCGATGATCAAGTATATGAATGGGTCCGTTTTTCCAAAGGCCAGGTATATGAATGGGGTAGGTTTTGAAATACTGGCTGGACACCCGTATCACAATTACCTCCAAGTTACACCCCCTTCCCCCCCCCCCCCCTTCCCTCCTTTTTCGGGAGATAAATTTACTGTAAGACTGATCCATTACTAAAATTGTTCATAGGGAGGGGTGATGATGACAATGATAATTAATATAATAATAATATTACAACAAATATATCAGTTTGGTCATTGCAAAGTAAAGGAGACAACCGCAGTAGGGGCGGTCTATCTTCAGATACATACTCAGGTTAAACACTACGCGTAGCTAAGGGATATAACTGGACCCGCCACTAGGTAATTCATAGTAACTAAGATAAGTTAAAAATCATTGAAATCATCTTTATCTTTTTTTTAACCAGTAAAAATATACATAAGTCGAATAAGCTAAGAGAGGCTATTCGAACTATTGCAAGAGCAGCAAAGCGCTATGCTAGTCATATCGGTGATATGACCATAGCTCCGCTGACCAACGAATGTAGCGCAGCATAAACTGACTGTGGGATCCTGACCAGATCCTGACCAGGTCCCACAATAGCCACATTGTAGACCCTTACTTTATACTCTCTAGCCCGATGCAGCTCTAACTTGCCTTGTCGATAGGTAATCAGTGTTAACAGATGAATAGTCACTGACCATGATGAAGCGTGAAACCCTCATAACTTGCGACAGAACCTCAGCAAACCTTAGCAATCTCTCTCTCCCTACCCCCCCCCCCCCCCCCCGCTCCCCCTTCTGTGCCCATGTGCTGACATAGTCAGGAAACATTAGTGTCAATACGGTGATTCCAGTCAAAAATTTACCGGGGTCATTGGACTTTAAACCGGCCGAACAGGTTTATTTGACCGAGATATCAGTCATTCGTGACACTCCGTGCATTTCGTGCTGTCTTGGATATTTATTCATTCAAGTGAATTTGTGAATGGAGTAACATTACAACTCAGTGTTGCAAAGTTTTAAGATGAAAGTTTTCGTTGCCCGCATTAAGTAACGTTGCATCCATTTGTTTGTTTGTGTTTGTTTGTGTTTGGGTTTTACGGCCCAGTCAACCCAACGGGGTCATGTCGAGTACGGTCAGTTTACCTAACCTTACTGGGCATGCTTTATCCTCTAAGCGGTTAACCAGTATTGTGTACATTCTTTCGCCATAAACATTGCATCCGTAGTTATCCAAATGTGCCAAATAAATATTCTGACCAGATTGTGTGAATGCAGAGGTTTATCTGAATCTTCGCTGGTCACACATGTTCTCGCGTACATTTTCTTTCAATGTGACTCCCTGTTTATGCACACCACTCCCGTCTGAAAAAGGAAACTCTAAAGGAAATTTTCCCAAGGGAGCAGATAATTTTGTTTTAATGTAAAGCACTTTAGAGCAGGAAGATAAAAACAATGTTGACAACGTTACCTTATCGGAAAATACAGGTGACTCCCCATGTCTAAAACACTGATAACTCAAACTTCAAACTTAATCCCAGTTCTGTGGAACCAGGATATGCCCTGCATTTGCAAATAGTGCAGATCCAGATCAGTCAAATGATCTTGATCTGCACTGTTTGTCATTAAGTATGTGAATTGTCAACAATCTAGCTCAAGCAATCTGACTGGCTGAAAATTAGAAGTGGGCGTGGCATCATAATTTATTCAGCATGGCAAGGGTTAAATAAATGGCAACATTGGCTTATTCTCCTCTCATTTGCACTCCTTTTATGTCAAACTGTTATCTCAAAACTAAACATCTGGTCCATTGCAGTTTGAGATAACGAGAGTTCTTTTTGATCTGCCGTTTGTTTGTTTATTTTGAGGTTTTACGTCCCAGTCAACCCAATGGAGTCATGTCGAGCGCGGTCAGCTTACCTAATCATACTTTTACTGGGCAGGATAAGTCCTCTAAACGGTCAACTGGTATTGTGCACATTCTTTCGCAACTATTGCCATTTTTAGGCTAATTCAGCTGATGACAAACTGATGCGGTTTCTGGGGAAATTAAGATAATATTTTAAAATGTCAATTGAAGAATTTACTAAGGCTGGCACAATTAATCGGATAATCGATTAATCGATCGATAAATTCCATAAAAACGATTATCGTTACAGATTTGCTACACGTAACAACTGATCATTTTATTTCTGTGCCTGTTATTTTACCGTATTTACCCTTAGTGTTCAGAAACCTCAACTCCTTACAATACTTTATCTAAGATTTGAACATGTACAATTTACTACTTATATTGTGTCTAAAAATAGCTGGACGAGTGGCAAACAGTGTAGACCCTGATGAGATGTCGCGTTTTGCGGCGTCTCATCTGGATCTACACTGTTTGTTCAGGCCTGTCTGACCAACATACAGTAAAGTATAACATATGGTAAGAGAGTCATGCTCAGACAGACAGGTAAAACATTACCAAATCTTCAGTGATTACTAATCGATTATCGATCACAATGCCATGAATGATAATCGATTATCTTTTCAGCTCTGATTAGCCAGCCTTAGTGTTTACCCCAGCACGCTAAAAGTTAACGCATACTGAAACAAGTAATATCTGTAAAAAAAAACAAACAAAAAAAACAAAAAAAAAAACAACAGATACACGACGTAGGAACGAAAGTATATTTACATACTTATAACAATGAAAAAAAGAAACGGGACAGAAAAACATAAAACAAAAATTCTGGGTTTCGAACCCACAATCTTTCGCATGGTAGGCGAACCCTCTCCGGACTGACCTATGGGGGCTGTTTCGATGCCACCTGAAAACTAAGCAGCTACATTTTTCTACAGCTAAAAATAAACATAACTCAATAATGTTCGTACGGAAGGACAAAGAGTACAGTATCATTCGAAAAGAATTATAAGCATCCTGTTTTTATTTTTTTAGTATTTTTCCTGTTTAATTTGTCCTAACCTCGCAGTTTTACCGTGATCTTGAAAACACTTTTCAAAGCATAATATACAATGACTAAGATGGCGTGCCCTTTTACAGTAATAACAGAAAAGGTTGGTGTGCAGATTCTTTTCGATTGTGTGGCAGCTGCTCAAGACGATGAGCTTCAACGACTACGTCGAATAAAACCCTAACCTAGTGCGTGTTTGAAAAGTTAGACGGATTCAAGTTGTTGGCTGGCTGCACACGGTGTCACATAGAAACACAAGTTGCCGGACGAGCATATTGTAACGCCCCACATGCTGATAAAAACACGAATGTAATCCTACACAGTGAAGTTTGCATCCGTTGATTTGTGGAACGTCCCTCCTACAGCCATTGTAAGAGAGTCGCATGACGAATTGTTATTTATATCGCTATTTAAATCATACTAAGTCCGTAACGCTAGCCCAACAGTCAGTAAAATGACAGAAGCCAACAACATAACACACAACTTAGGCGGGTACTGTGTGTGCGTGCGTACGTGTACAGGCAGGCACTCGTTGTCTTTGGCAAAACAGAAGTGATTTGCCCACACCTAAAAGCGGATGTACACTTAGATCATACATACATACGTTCGAGTTGCACGAAAATCCCGAACGATAAGTTTTGCATATGTATCCCGGATATGTATATATAACGCACATGAACAAGTGTAGAGATCAAAACGAATCTTTGTCCGGTAACCTAGCTGTACTACGTCAAATAGAAAATTGTAACCAGAAGTCTCGGATCATAGGGCAATGTTATATTTTAGTACCTATATGAAAGATACTGTACATGAACACAACAATCCGACTTTTTGTTGTTTTTTTTTTTTTTTTTTTTGTTTTTTGTTTTTTTTTTTGTTTACTGTTGCTTTTTTTTTAAATTGCAAAATTATATTTCCTCTCCGAGTGTCTAAATAGTCCATACATAAAATCCAATATGAAGTGATATACAGTCGACGCTCGTTATCTCAAATTCCAAGGGACGCTCTTAAATACTTCGAGATATCCGTACCTCGACATATCAGATTTGCAGAGTTCAGGAAAATATAATTCGATTAACCACACTTAATAAATATATATGAATTGGACTTTTGAAGTTAGAGATATATTGATAATATTGTGGAAAAGAGGAGAATTTGGAGCAATTTCTTCTCTTTTCCACAATATTTTTTCCTTTTGTTAGAATTTCATGTTTAGGCAGGGACCAGACTTTCACTTCGAGATAAGCGGTTCGAGATAGCGAGAGTCAACTGTAGTTTCTTTGACTTTATTTATAATCACCGAACATTTCAACACATAGGAGCCGTAAGATGAGAAAACGTACCTTCTGATATATTCACCAAGCAAACACTCAAGTCAGATTATGCATATACGTGTCATGAAGACCCTGATCAGACTACGCAGATTGACCTTCTTTGTTCATATTTCTGCTAAATGTCCTTTTATCAACTTCCTTCATTTCTATACGCATGTGACAGCTTTTCTTAGCAATCACGAATCATGCAGTGTGTGTGAATCAAAATCAATAACCCGCTTGTTTTAAATATGTGCCGCAACGTTAGAAAACGTACCTTTGGACATGTGTACCTAGCGAAGATTCAGTCTGCGCATTTGTCGAGTTTGATCAGAATCTTCACTGGGCGAAATTTAGACAGTCAAGAATTCAGTTTCTTCATGCGGACAACGAATACTCTGATCAGACTCGCAGATGCCGACAGCCAAGAATGCAAATGCAATGTTTCTTCATGGACAGCCAAGAATGCAAAGTTTCTTCACAGACAGCCAAGAATGCAAAGTTTTTTCATGCGGACAAGCGGACAAGGATGACTGATCAGACTGTGCGGACGCGTGGCTAGTTTGAGCCTTTGTTAAGCGCACATTGTCAGAAGGTATGTTTTCTCACGTTGCGGTCATGTCTTCCGTGTATCGATGACAATTTATTTGGTTGTCAGAAAATAAAAAATGCCAATAGCAATACTGTAGTTTGATAAGTACCGTATTTGTCAACGTATTTGGACAGACAGCTTGAGCAAGCAGTCTAAACCTAGATCAGACACCGAAAAATACTGCATCAGATCAGGTTCTACCCTGTTTGCCACTGTTACGGCATGTTTAAGATGTAGTAAAACGGGCTTCCTCTTTGACAGTTCTTCTTTCTTTGTGCGTCTGTGATTTCATATGTAGTGTTTGTCGTGTCCTTATTAGTTCCTAATCTCTCCTTCGTTTGGTGCCTCGGGAGGGCTGTGCTTCGTGAGTATGGAATTTCCCGGTGTAGTTCTTCCCCACCCCCAGTCACTTCATTCCCCCGTCGTCCGTTTCTTCCCCTCCCCCCCCCCCACCCCCACCCCCCCACCCCCATCCTCCCACACTCCACCCTACAGGACTTTTTTCAGCATAAGTTAATGTTAAAAAGCTAGATGGTTTGATCATTACGGCAAAGAACCCTGCATATGTGCAATAAATGGCGGTAAATTGTTACATATGATAATTTAAATAGCTAGAACAAATTAGCAAAGCATTACCGCAAAGCACCTTGACTGGGGTTGGGGGCGGTGTGTGTGTTGGGGGGAGGGGGGGTGAGGAGTAAAAAACTGACTAGTTGGTTTATTCCCCCAACCCCATACCCTCCCTCTTGAACTTTTTTCAGCATAAGGGTGAAATAAATGGCGGTAAATTGTTACATATGATAATTGAATAGCTAGAACAAGGGATGGGTAGGGGCGGGGTGTTGTGGGGGTTAGAAGCTGTCTAGTTGTTTTCTCGCCACCACCCCCACCCCCCCCCCCCTTCCACACACACACCCACACACACACCTCTGGGATTTTTTTTCAACTAAACTAGTTAAATACATGAAATAAATGGTGGTATATCATAAAACGTTAAAAAGCTAGAAGGTGTTATTATTATGGCAAAGAGCCCTGATTTGTTGAGGAAGAACTGACTAGGGTGGGGAAAGAACTGACAATGGTGGGGGAAGAAACTAACTGGTAAAATGTTCGACCAGGGAAGACTTGGATTACCATATTTAGCCTTTGTATTTAGAAACGTTTACGCCATACCACAATTGTCCTAGACTTTAAATTTACCTGAAAAAAATCATTTTGGAAAAAGAACCAAAATCGGAGACTAAGTTTTGTTAAGTCCCTTAATATGCAGCTAGGTAACTGCATATAAGGCATGTTCATGTAACGCACCCCCGCCCCCCGCCCCCTCCCCCCCCCCACCCCACACACATATCCTCCTCCGCTAGCATCGGCTCAAACGGTATACATTTTTCAAAGCAACCAGATTTGGCTCAATGATAAAAAAAAAAAAAAAAAAAAAAAAATCGCATAAGTCCATTTTACTACCGAATTTGGTCGGCTTAGTACAGTAAAGAGGATTTGCAAATAAAAAAAAAAAATAGGCATATGTCCACAGATACCCCAGCCCTATGGTATTTGCCCATATGGCTTTTTCCATTGGCCCCACCCCACAGCCCAACAGTTGCGACACACGAGCCACAAAGCATTTTTCCCAACGTAGGGTACCTTTTCACTTACATAAGGCCATTATTGCCTTACCCTAAGTATTATCTAACTTTATATCTTATAAATAGAACACTACTGTATAATCACGGTTTTCCCGTGCACTATACGTGTACGATAATACGTGGCTACCTGGATATATATAAATATCGCACTGCGAATGATTCCGATTTTAAAGGGCGAAGAAGGATGTCAGTGCGCGTCAGAGGACTTCATCGGTGAGTGATATTTATTTTTTTGAAATGGTCATCAATTTACAGATTTTCTGAGCAAGATCTAAAAGGCCAGAAATGTGTCGAGTCTGAATTAGAATCTATAGATTGTTGATTTGCTGCTTCTATATTGTGTGCGCAGGGTGATCCAGTTCTGCATTTTGTTACATAGGATTTTCATGTACACTAGACCGGCTGCGCTAAATTTTTCAGCCTAGTGGGAATTTTCCCAGCTGCGTGCATGAGATGGATAGGAAGGACGCTGAGCAGCCTGTGCGGTATGTTCAGTCTGATTAGGGCATCTTTCTAGCAAGCACAAATTCTGTCTGGTAGGTATCTCCGATTTGCGTGAAACGAATGTATGAAAGACGCTGAGCGGACTGTGCAGTGTGCTCAGTCTGATCAGGGTCTCTTTGCAGCAGGAGCAATGTGTAGGGGATATGAGAACATGACAGGACTGGACTTGCCGATGCGCACATCGGAGCAATCGCGACACTCATTAGACTCGCGACATGACGGCATACCTCGGCGGGGTAACTTCCTATATATGGCATAGTATGGATGTGCGGGCCAAATGGCCCCTTTTTCAGCGCTGCCAAGTATATGATTAGCCTTTTCAGCATAAAGTATGACCCCATTTTTCTGGATTAGTATGAAAGGCCCACTTTTCTGATGTGTCCCGGTACATGCACATCTTTCGTTCAGAGATTTTTCAGAGATTTTCCGAGGCTGCTTGTTCTCTTGGTACTCAATGAATTGACTGCGATATTTGTCTAGCTGCCAGCAATAAATGGTTACAAAAAAAATCGAGGCCAATATCTGAATGGGTCAACATTTCAGACGATCTGGTACATGAATGGGTCCGTTGTTTTTCAAAGGCCAGGTATATGAATGGGGTACGTTTCGAAATACCGACTCGAACACCCGTACCACAATTACCCGCAAGTTATCCCCCAACCCACCACCACCACCTCTTTAGTTGATATAAGGGGAGTCATTTTCGGCGAAAGAATCCACACAATACTGATAAGTAGCCGCTTAAAAGACTAAGCCTGTCCAGTTGACGTGTGTTTAGGAAAACTGACAGCGTTCAATGAGCCCATTGAATTGATTAGGCCGTAACACCTCAGCACAACATAATTTGCAATCATACGCGTTTACACAGAATGTACACATAGTTTAAGATTATTGATTTTGTAAATATTTTGTAGTCTGATGAAGTCCAGATTTTAGCAGAATTTAGATCAGTAGTGTAGAGGCCCTCTCGGGGGGGGGGGGGGGGGGGAGGGCGGGGGGAGGGGGCTCGTTTCGGTCCCCTTAACGCCCCCAGTATATTTAAAAAGAAATGTCTGATCCGCCCCTTTTTGGTTTGCTTTGAGATAGTATATTATGACTAAAAAGGGGCGGATCAGACGTTGCGAAGTTACGGTTTTAATCAGGTAAGTCTAAAACCAGCTTGTACAACTACAGACATTACCTAGAAGCGATTTCGGAGATACAGAAACAAAAGATACCATGCTGTCTTGGAGATAAACAACATATGCGTCGTTCAGAGGCGACGGTAGACAGGCTGAACCTGTAACCCTAACCCATCTGTAACTGTATTTTTAGGCGGTTTAACTTAATGTCATTTTATATTCTATCAGAATTTCTCTTAGCAAGACTTACAGTTAACATTTTTGCTCAAACTACGTCACTGAAACTACGAGATACTCGTTTTGATTAGCCAATAGCGAGAAATCAACTCAGTCTTGTGACGTGCGCATCTCTTCGCCAAGAACACCTTTCTCGCGAGATCTAACAATACCTCATTCAGATCTCACACATCTCACGCTTTGAATGATTGTGGGATCTAGCCAATTTTGGCTTAAAACACAGATAAAAAAGCAATTGTATTCTGCATGAATTTCCCAGATACCATTAGCCAAAGGCGATCGGTCAGTGCGTGAGGGGGCGCTACCTGTCAGTGACAATGCAAAAAGAGTTTAACAAAATGGCGACTGATTGGAAAGATCATACCAACTATTTATTTTCCGTTTCGTTCGATGATATTGAATTCTACCGACTCCCGAGATAAGATCTACTTATTTTGTTGACATGAAAAGAAAGATCTGGCCCCCATAGCGCGATAGGCAGTGAGAATCTAGGTATTTTCGCCCCAAAACCACCCCACCCCTAGTCGTGTCGCCCCAAAGACGTTTAGACACTTGTCGTTTCGCCCCACTGGTCGTTTGGCCCCCTAGTAGTTTCGGTCCCCTTGTCGTTTAGCCCCTAGTATATTTAAAAAGAAATGCAGCAGAGAATTTACAATTATTACATCTTATCAATAGAGTAAGATACCTAAGCTTCTCTAAACAAGAACCTGCTTTATGATCAAACAAGGCAAATATTTGTAATACAGATCAGCCTTTTCCCTACTTTTTAGCTCACCTGAGGCAAAGGCTTTCATAGGATGAGCTTTTGTGATCACTTGCCGTCCGTCTGTCCGGTTGTCTATCCACACCTTTGAACGACTTCTCCTCTGAAGCACCTAGGCAAATTTTCTTTAAAGGTGATGTGGAATCTAGGCAAATTTTCTTTACATGTGGAACCCAGGCAAATTTTCTTTAAACGTCATGTGGAACCTTCTGTTGAGGTTCATAACCCTATTAACCTAGAAAATTTGCTCAGTTTTAACTTCATCTAATCAGAGCTTAACTGGAAGATTATGGATATCAAATACCAGTGATATTGGGGTATCCATAAAGTCTGAACAAAATAACAGAACATCGCATTAAGAAGCATTTGTCGCAAAGCATGTCAGTGAACGTGTTCAAAATTCTTTTGAGAAGGTTTTGAAATATACCCTAACTGTACAGGATATAACCACAGCTTCATTACCAAATTATCGTATAGATATATAACACACCTGTACTCCCTTGTGGTACAAGCCAGCTAGGGCTATTATGGTATCGCGTTGGCTGTCCGTTCCAGTCTGTCCGTCTCGTATCTGTCCATATTTTCGTTTCCGGAAATATCAATGGACTGTCACCAAATTTGTGTGTACACAAACTATTGTAGAGATCTGGTTTTGGATCGCAGATTGTGGCAGGGTATTATGGTATTACGTTTGCTGTCCGTGTGTCGGTCTGTCTGTCCGTCCGTCTGTACCAAACTTTGTATGTGCATTGATATTGAGATCTGGTTTGTGATTAGATTGCTGATGGGCAAATTTCATCAGTTTTTGACAGTTGTCGGCCCGCGATGGGCAAATTTCATCAGTTTTTGACAGTTGTCGGCCCGCGACACATCCGTAGTTTCATTTCCGAACGATAGCCAGTAAATACCTGTCTATCCATGTTTTTGTTTACAAACACTAACTTGAGAAACTATCAATGGCTTTTCACCAAATTTGGTATGTGCACTGAGATTGTAGAGATCGGATTTGGGATTGCCAATGGGCAAATTCCGTCAGTTTTTGATAGTTATCAGCCCACAACACCTCCCTATTTTAGTTCCAGGGCATTAACGAGTAAATCTCAGTGGATTTTCACCAAATTTGATATGTGCATTGATATTATAGAGCTATTGTTAGGGATTGCTCATTGGGAGAGTTAACTTTTGACTGTTATATAACCGTAACATGATAATGGCAGGGTATTATCGTTTCACGATTTTATTATGCTAGGAAGTTGAAGTTTGGTATACGCCTTACCGAGACTTAAACCTTCAACTTTGTGCTGATTTGCCCCTAGGTCATGCCCAGGGGTTGGTCCAATTGGCAGACTAATTTGTGTACTTTGGACATGTCTAGTATGTTCAAAAACCTCATCAGGAAGCATCATAGGTAACCTGGAGGGTCGGCTTTAAGGATAATCTGCCGGCTGACCAAACATGGCGGCGGAAATTGCGCCTGTACACGTTATCATAAAATATCAACAAAAATTTCAAATGAAATGCGTGGCACACAAATTGAATTGATAACATAAATGTCAGGGTGTATCACGTGGTTATTAATAGACAAAAATGCATTTTATAAGTATGAAAAAACTTACGTTCTAACTTGTGTAAATTTGAGACAAAACAGTTCCTTTTGTATTTCCATGAATACACAAAGTACTACTGTCATTTTGTTTTACAATGTTCCATCTAGGGCAACCGGAAAATAAAATATCCAAATTCATTCAAATAAAGACGCAAATTTGGCTACCTAGAAGGCTATTCAAACAGTTCTAAATAATGTACATTGACCGTACATATATAATGTTTGGCTTTCCCCCTTGCACGTGCATATAGAATACAAACCGGTATCCAGTCCGTTATATACATGAAGACAAGATTTTAGTTTTGTGTATCAGTTTGGGTACTTGCGGACATAGGCATATTGTGTTGTTTTTTTTTTTGAAAGATTTTGAATATTCTAATTTCCGACTGCTCTAGACGGAACATTGTGAAATTGACGTTAGTATTTTATAAATTTATGAAAAAAGGGAACTTTTTGGTCCCGAATTTGCACAAGTTAGAAAGTTAGTTTTTTCATACTTATAAAATGCATATCTCTCGATAACGACTTGATATGCCTTGACATTTAAATTATCAGTTGAATTTATGAGACACGCATTTCATTTGTGATTTTTGTTATTTTATGATGACGTGTACAGGTGGCAAATTTCGCCGCCATGTTTGGGCAGCCGGCAGATTATCCTTAAGTACATGACATAGATGCTAGTGTCTATACCCGAAGGTGGGACTAAGATGCTAGTGTCTATACCCGAAGGTGGGACTAAAGGTACAAATCTAGGACACCTGTAAAAAGCATTTTTTTTTCTCTCTACTTTTCTACTATGAAAACAAGACCATACATCAGTCAACCTTGTGACACTGACATAGGTCATGAAATGAAGGTCAGCGTGACCTGTGTTTCACGCGCCAGCAATTTTCAGCTCACCTGAGCTATGCTCAGGTTGACTTTAGTGATTACTTTTTGTCAATCATCTGTACGTCCGTTCGTCCGTCTGTCCGACCGTCCGTATTTTTGCTTACGGACGATAAATTGAGGAGTAAATGTTAAGAAATATTTTTTCTCTGCTGTGAATTATCATCGACTAAAGCATAGTGTTAGAAGGCAGATTGCGAAGTATTATAAATCAATGACGGCGAAGCGGTATTTTCTTATAAAAGGATGAATTGGTCTCAACCAAATTTTACACTTAAGATTTTATTCGTCTATTTATACAGATGATGCTTTTATTCTTCTATTCATACAGATGATTGCTAACAAGAGCTTTGTATTTATATACCAGCCTCATAAATCGCAGGAAATGGCTTCCTGTTGAAAAACTAGTTATTCCTTCAATATTTAGACAGATTCCTTTCTTATCTTTCAAATTAGGGGATGGTTGGGTGAGGCAAAGGTGTCGTTTATCTTACGTCACCGGAGCATCCAATGGATTGGCTTACAGTTGGGCAAGGCCTGCTATCCTTGCAGCAGGTAACGGTAGACGGGGAATGCTTTTATATCTTCTGTTTCTTCACTTTCAATCATTTTCCCTTCTTACCTTACCCTCTCAATCATCTCTATATGTCTCTTCTGTCTCTGGGAGATGACACGAAATGACCAAGAAGGTTGACGTATCGTTAAACTCCAACTCAGTCAATCTTTCAAATTACTTTCACCAAAATTACAGTATTTACCCTAAATATTTGGCTGTTTAGCGTATTACCGTACATATTCTAAAATTTGAATACCTTATTTACCCTAAATTTTTGACTGACATGCCACAACATGTTTTCATTGTGAAATAAGAAAATACCTATTCTTTTGGATTGAAAAAAAAAGCGCAATGATTGGACTGATAGAGGAAGGTACTGATTTGATTAACAGTTTGTTAGGAAAGAAAATTTGAGATGTTTTTAATTAGTCTCAATTAGGCGATTCTAATGAGTATCAAGAACATTACATGTAAGTGTGGAGTTGAGAAAATACCCCCTCCCCCACCCCAAACACACACACACACACAAAACTAAAACATTCTTTTTCAAATTGAGTTGCACTGAAATTACAGTATCTACCCTAAATATTTGGACAGACTATTACCGTACTTATTCTAAAATTTGAATACCTTTATTTACTCCAAATTTTTCAACTGATATGCCTCAGTGTAGACCCAGATCAGAGGCCACAAAATACGGTGTCTGATCAGGGTCTATACAGTTTCCCATTCATACCTAGGAACTTTACTCACATCAGCAAGTACTGAAATGGATTTGTTCAAATTTTAGGACAAGTATGGTAAGGGGATGGGGAGTTGTCCGAATAATTGGGGTAAATATGGGAAGCTATTTTGGTTGCCTACAGTACAGCTGATTTCTTACTCCCCACCCCCACCCCACCCCCGCCACCCCTGCTCGATTCGACAGGATATATAAATTTCAAACCCAACCGAGATCCCGCACTTTCCCGCCTGCTACTTCTGTTGCGCTGGGATGAACATGAAAGCTGCTGACATCATTTTGATAGACAGGTGAATAGTCACGATTATTTAAATAAAACATAATCAGGAGTTTGTACCTTTTGTGCTTGCGTTTAATCTAAAGATTAGGAACTTCTATGTTGCTGTTTTATTTAAGCTGGCCTCGATTGCTCAATTGGATGCGTCCGACTAGTGATCAGGTTGCAGGTTCGACCCCCGCCAGGTCGGCAACATTCTTTCGTGGAGATCGCTCGACATGACCCCATTGTGTTGATTGGGCCGTAAAACCTCAACACAATGTTGCTATTTTTACCTATCATGGTGCCCGGTTACTGGTTCCCACCTGCATCTATTTTTTTCTACGTCAAATTGAATATTCATGAATGAAAATTGGCTGCTCTATACAAATAAACCATAAAGATGATAAAAAGATCTGACTGCTCATACTGCTGACTACTGATGATTGCTTATCAATTTACATGATTTTCTGATCTTTATTAGCTCACCTGAATACGTAGTGCTCAAGGTGAGCTATTTTGATAGGCCAGTTGTCCGTTGTCCGTCACCCGTCGTCTGTCAACAATTGACATCTCCTCCTAAACCACTGGGCCAATTTTAACCAAATTTCACACTAATGATCCTTGGGTGATAGTAACTTAAAGTTGTTCAAAGACTTCTATTTCAGGCAGAACTCTGGTTGCCATGGCAACAAAAAGGCAATAAGTTAAAGATAAACCATGATTATTGTCGACGTTTTGGGTATACTGTAAATTATACATACCATAGTTCGGTGACCTTTACTGTCTGACCCCAAACGAGGCGGAGCCGAGTTCGACTCAGACAGTGAAAGGTGTCTAACTGATATAATTTACAGTATTCCCAAAACGGACAATAACATGGTTTATCTGTTTTAGCCAGTGTATGGGAATTTTTTTTTTCTTACAAAAACTATACATTTATTTATATATATCTTTTTTCTATTTTACATTTATTTATATATATCTTTTTTTCTATTTTTTTTATTTTTATTTCTTTATATATATATATATATATATATATATATTTATATATATATATATATATATAATTTTTTTATTTCCTTTTTTATTTTTTTTTATTTTTCATTTTTATTTATTTTTATTTATTTTTTTTTGTATATTTTTATGGTAAAAAGGTAACACCCGGTCTAAAGTAATGCTAGACTTACAGACCTTAAAATGATGCAACACCCCGCCTTTTTTGTTAATTAAACTGAGGCACTACTGCTAAAATCTGGCCTCGGTGGCTCAGTTGGATGCGCCGTCCGACTGGAGACCAGAGGTCGCGGGTTCAACCCCCGCCGAGGTCGGCAACATTCTTTCGTGGAGATTGATCATGAAATATTTTCTACGGTCATTCTCTCCCTTCCGCTGATTCAAGAAGGACAGTTGTCAGTTTCTGGCGAAAGAATGTGCACAATACTGGTTAACCACTTAGAGGACTAAGCCTGCCCAGTAAACGTGTGGTTAGGTAAACTGACCGCGCTCGACATGACCCCATTGGGTTGACTGGGCTGTAAAACCTCAACACAAACAAAACTGCTAAAATCTGACTGGTTGCAAACCTGTCAATCAAAATAAATAACATCAGCATCTTAATTTAGTCAACGTTTGGTGCAATCTGGTTGGTCAGCTGTAGCTTTGGTCATTATAATATACTCAAGACAGACTGTCTGGTTTTATGGGTTTTATTCAACAAAAAACTGAATGTGTCATTTTTAAATACAAAGTTGCTCAGTGCAGAAGTAAATTTAAAGTTCCTCTAACCTTTACCATTCTCTGGGCGATTTCAGCAGACAACATATTTGATACTTTTCTTATTTTTTCCCCAGCCAACACAATTATTGGAGACAATTTGCATAAACTGTTAAATCCAGTTTCCTGCGAAACAGTTTTATTTCATTTTTTTTTTCAATTTTGACATATGGAGACAATTTGCATGAAATGTAAAACCCGGTAGATTTTGTCATTCCTGGGGAAAAAATATGAAAATATTTCAATGTCTGAAAATTGGTGCTTAGTACTCTGGGTACAAAATTAAACATACATTTTGAAATATTTTTCCAAGAAAACAAAAACCAGTTTTGTTTGTTTTTTTTTTTTTTTTTTGAGGGGGCGGAAAATATCATCAATTTTTCATCGTCTGCGGAATAAGCCCAGAAATTAAAAACCCAACCCTAACCCTAAGAAAACCTGAGATATATAAATAAACCGGGAGATCTATAAATAAACCGAAATAAAGCAGAACTGAAAATTATCCCCTGGTCCAGCTATGGTATAATGTTTGGTTATTGAAAATTAATTTTAGTTGTATTTACATTAAAACAAAGGAACATCCATTGGTTAAGTCTTAGTTATACCATGGTTCGTGCGCATGTACGATGCGATAATGCAGGAGCGTGAGCGAGTGCATTATGGCACGTACATGCGCAGAACCATGGTATGACTTATTTATCACATTTGCACGCATGTAGATTATCTACATCCCGAGATATTTTATGCTGAATGTTGGGAATAGGCCACTGTGTGATAATTAGCAAAAACCTTTAAAAATCTTGTCTCAAACCAGTAGGCTCAGGTCTTTGATATTTCGTATGCAACTTGATCAAGTAAACCACTACCAAAGTTGTTCAAATTACAGCCCTGGAGTCAAAAAAGGCCCGCCCCAAGGGTCACATGTTTTTCATGGACCCATATAGGGAAAACCCTTTAAAAATCTTGTCTGAAACCAGAAGGCCCAGGTCTGTGATATTTGATATGCAGCTTCGCCTAGTAGACCTCTACCAAAGTTGTTAAAATTATAGCCCTGGGGTAAAAAAAAATGGCCCCGCCCCAGGTCAGATGTTTAACATAGACCCATATACGGAAAAACCTTTAAAAATCTTGTCTGAAACCAGAAGGCCCAGGTCTTTGATATTTGGAATGTCGCTTTATTTAGTGCACCGCTCCAAAGTTGTTTAAATTATAGCCTTGGGGTCAATAATAGCCCCGCCCTGGGGTCAATAATAGCCCCGCCCTGGGGTCAATAATAGCCCCGTCCTGGAGCCAACTTGTTTTACATATAGGGGAAAACCTTTAAAAATCTTGTCTGAAATCGAAACGCCCAGGTCTTTGATATTTGGTATACAGCTTTGTTTTATAGACCTCTACCAAGATTGTTCAAATATTAACTCTGGGGCTAACAATGGCGCTGCCCCGGGGCCAACAAGTTTTACATAACTTTAAAAAAACCTTTAAAAATCTTGTCTGAAACCAGAGGGCTAAGGCATTTAATATTTGAAACACAGCTTTGTCTAGTGGACTTCTGCAAGATTCTTCAAATTATAATTCTGGGGCCAATGACCCCGCCCCGGGGTCCACATGTTTTACATAGACTTATTAAGAGAAACTGTTTAAAAATCTTGTCTGAAACCAGAAGGCCAAGGTGTTTGGTATTTGGTGTGCATCTTCACCTAGCGGACCCGACCAAAATATTCAAATTATAGTCATGGGGTCAAAAATGGCCCGCCCCAAGGGTCACATGTTTTACATAGACCCATATACGGAAAAAAACCTTTAAAAATCGTGTCTAAAACCAGAAGGCCCAGGTCTTTGATATTTGGTATGTAACTTTTATCTAGTGGACCACTACCAAAGTTGTACAAATTATAGCGAGTGGGCCAATAATTGCACCGCCTTAGGACCCACTTGTTTTACATACACCCATATATGGAAAAAAAAACCTTTAAAAATCGTGTCTAAAACCAGAAGGCCCAGGTCTTTGATATTTGGTATATAACTTTATCTAGTGGACCACTACCAAAGTTGAACAAATTATAGCACGTGGGCCAATAATGGCCCCGCCCTAGGACCCACTTGTTTTACATACACCCATATATGGAAAAAAACCTTTAAAAATCGTGTCTAAAACCAGAAGGCCCAGGTCTTTGATATTTGGTATGTAACTTTATCTAGTGGACCACTGCCAAAGTTGTACAAATTATAGCGAGTGGGCCAATAATGGCCCCGCCCTAGGGCCCACTTGTTTTACATACACCCATATATGGAAAAAACCTTTAAAAATCGTGTCTAAAACCAGAAGGCCCAGGTCTTTGATATTTGGTATATAACTTTATCTAGTGGACCACTACCAAAGTTGAACAAATTATAGCGCGTGGCCAATAATGGCCCCGACCTAGGACCCACTGTTTTACAGAGACCCATATAGGGAACACCTTTAAAAATCTTGTCTGAAAATTGAAGGCCCAGACCATTTTTGGTATACAGCTTCGTCTAGTGGACCTTTGCCAAAATTATTCAAATTATAGTCCTGGGGCCAAAAAAGACCTCGCCCCGGGACCCACATGTTTTACATACTCAAAAAGGGAAAACCTTTAAACATCTTCTTGTCTGAGAAGACCCATATAGGGAAAAATCTTTAAAAATCATCTGAAATCAGAAGGCTCAGATCTTTTTTGGTATGCATCTCATCACCTAGTGGACATCTACCAAAGTTGTTCAAATTATAGCCCTGGGGTCAATAATAGCCCCACGCTGAGGCCCACTTGTTTTGCTTAGACCCATACGGGAAAAACCTTTAAAATTTTGTCTGAAACCAGGAGGCTGAGGCATTTGATATTTGTATCACAGCTTTGTCTAGTAGACCTCTGCCAAGATTGTTTAAATTTGAGCCCTTGAGCTAAACAATGTCCCCGCCCAGGGGCTCACGAACCGATTTCAGTGTTTCTTGGCTAGAATGTTTCTTATGTGGCCGTCTACCAAGATTGTTTAAACCATCATGATTCATTAAAACATGGCCACCAGGGGGCATGGCCTATTTTCCCTATATTTATATAGAAAATTATAAATTCTTACCAGAAGCCACTGAAATTATTTCAATGTAATAGGGCAGGAATGTTCCTATGGTGACCGTCTACCAAGATTGTTCAAGCCATCGTGATCGTAAAAAACATGGTCGCCAGGGGACAGGCCATATATATAATCTATATACAAAAAAAAAAAAAAAAAAAAATCTTGTCAGAAACTACTGGACCGATTTCAATATGACTTGGCAGAAATTTTTGAGTGACCCTCTACCAAGATTGTTCAAGCCGACATGATGGGTCGAAAAAAAAGGGCTTATTTTGAAATATCTTGTCGGAAACCGTTTGACCCAGGGCTTCCAAATTTGATATGTATGATTATCTAGTGGCCTTATACCAAGATTGTTCAAAGTTTAGCCCTGGGCCAGAAATTGCCCCTACTGGGGGTTACTAGTTTTACATACTTAATATATAGGAAAAATTATGGAAAAAGCTTGTCTGAAAACCATTAGACCTTAGAGGCTACCGAATTTGGTTTGTAGCTTTATCCAGTAAACCTCTACCAAGATTGTTCAAATTAGATTGCTGAGGTCCAAAAAAAAAGACCCCACCCTGGGTTTTCGTAGAATTACATAGACAAATAAGTTGCAAACAAGTTTTTCCTCTAAAACCTACTAGCCAGATTTTGAAATAAGTCTACAGAAATGTTTCTTGGATGAGTCTATGAACGCTTATAGAGTCCTATGAAGAGAATGTTAGTCTTTTAGAATATACTATGTTACATTAACTTGTTGAAATAACTGATGGTTGGAGACGATGACACTCGGGTGAGCGGTTTAGAGCCCTCTTGTTATGAATATCGGTAGATGTGCCTTATGAGCGGCTCACGGACTGAGCAGGTATAGTGGAACAGATGCGACTGTGCACGTCGTAGATACATGAACGTGTACATGTACCGTAGGTTATGTAGTTACCAATTCAGGGTAAACTGTTTTTGCAAACAGTGAAGACTTTTAGCTGAATAGAAAGGTGTGATATAGCCTACATATGCATTCAGTAACATGCCCTTTAAATGTGGTGTGTAGCAGATTGCTCATGTAGCTGGCTGGGTATATGAGCATCATTCTGTTCATTAGTTCACCTTGAGCTTTACTCCAAGTCAGCTTAGTCCCGTGCTGGTCCCGGGCTTAGAATAGGCCAGACGTACCCTCTGCGTGACGTACGAGCCGGCTAAAAGAGGCCGCCCGTGACCACCCGGGCCCTCGAAATAGGTGGCTGCCTTCCGCTTCTGTGGCAGTTGGGTAAAACCCCTAACATAACAGAGCAACCGTCCGTTCAACCGGTATAATTCCAGAATATAAAATTCATTTATTGAAATGCATCTTAAATTGGAAAAAACAAATTTCGCGAGATCTATCCTCTTTTAAACCTTTCCTATCTCATGTTACTAACATGCTTCATTTGTTTGTGTATCATTCTGTGCCCGTGGGTCGCACATGGGACGAAGATTATAACCTCATCTGTATTTAACATATGTGTTTGTCTTGTGTTTGTGTCATTTTTCCGAACTCTAGCATTCTCCACATTAAAAAGTAAGATGCATTTATGATTGTTAGATAAAAAAACTAAACGTTTTTCAAGGTATGAAAGCTACATATCATTTGAAAGCTACATATCATCTAACACAGCTTATTTGTTTGACTCTCTTAAAAAATGAATCCAAAATGAATCCTTCTTTTAATAAATTGTTTATTTTAGATATGGATCTACTAATTTATATTAAAAATAACCTTACAATTTCCCAGACGTTTTCGGCCTCCCTTGTCTGTAGGGAATAAAATCTACAGATCACTTTCCTTCTGTAGTGGATAGGGTGTAATCCCCTATTAAAACAGGAACCACCTGTTTGCCGTGGGTGGCGTCTCGTATGCTGGGAGAGGGGAACCTGATGATTGAGGAAAGCCCAGGGATCTCCAGCTTTTCAACACATCATTTTGGCCCTTATTTCAGATAGAAGAGCGGTCTGGGTTAGATCCGGCCTGGATCAATCGGCTCAGTCGTGCCAAGCTCTAGAAGCGCACAACCTGTTCTTAGCTTCTTTCTCTCTTTCATACGTATCTTTATGGTACCAAACCGGGCTTATTTTTCTCATGTTCCTCTAACTTTAAGTGAGTTTCAATGGGCGGCGGCTGAAGGGTCAATTGGTGGGCTTGTATTGGGGCTTTGGCGGAAACCTCTGTGAGTGGAGGCTGTGGATAGGGGGATGAACTCAACTGTTCATAAATTTTTCTATGGAAATTTAGATGAATAGGTGGGAAATCATCTAAGCATGAGGCCGAGCTGAAGACTCTGATCTTGACACCGAGTATAATAGCAATGTAGCCTTGACGTTAGAAATAGGAGATCCATTTCTGTTAAACGTCCCCTTGTAGGGCTCCATGGAGGGTGGGGCGCATAGCTATCGAATCAAAAATTTCATCACCATGGCATCTCGAAAACGATTTCTGGCGTTCGACTCTTCGGAGGACGACACGCAACCGACTACATTTACATTCAAAGCTAATGAGAACTTCGCTAAATTTTTAGTGATTTCGAGTAAAGAGGACAAACCTATTACTTCACTGTCACCTTTCATTATAGAAAAGCAAATAGAATCAATTATAGGCACTCCAAAAAATGTAAAAAAATTAAAAAATGGAACTCTTTTGGTCGAAACTAACAGAAAATCTCAAACTGATAATCTCTTGAAAATTACAAAATTCTTTAACATTAATGTCTCTGTCACGGAACATAAAACTCTAAACAGTTGCAAAGGTATTATCCGTGACAGAATGCTAAAACATGAAACTGAAGAAAATATCACAGAATATCTTAACACACAAGGAGTAACAGCTTGCAAACGTTTTAAAATTAAAAAAGATGGAAACTTTATAGAAACAAATACACTTTTACTAACTTTCAACACCACAACTTTACCGAAATCACTAAAAATATTTTACCGAATTATACCGGTTGAAGTCTACATTCCAAATCCTCTGCGGTGTTTCAACTGTCAGAGGTTTGGACATCATGAAAACGGCTGTCCGGAAGCACCTGGATCAGTATGTGAAAAATGTGGTATGGGTGAATTTGATCACCCTACAAATGCTTGTAAAAATGAAGCCAAGTGTGTGAACTGTCACAAAAACCATCAATCAAAATCAAATCAGTGTGAAATTTGGAAAAAAGAGAAAGAAATCATGAAAATTAAAGTTACACAAAAAATCACTTATTTGGAAGCCAAAAAGATTCAAGAAAATCAACCTGAAATCACCTTTGCAAAAGTTGTTCAATCCCTAAACACTAAACCTGAAACCAAAGAAAGTTCTACCCAGTTTAACGAAAAAGATTCTGTCATCAAAGCAAATTCAAAAGTTATTACTCCTACTGTAAAACCTAAACCTAAACCCACATCTACTCATCAGTCTAGACCACCAACAAAATCTCAAAACAGTTCACAAACACAGCCGACTAAAACAAGTGGATCACAACAGAGATCCAGGTCCAGGACAGCTGACCAGAAAGAAAAAAATGGAAAAGAAAAAGATAAAGATAAAGCACCAAATCCATATAGTAAAGGGGCGTCGGCCGATCCGATCAAGTTGGTCAATCGGTTCGATTCCCTTGAGAACATGGAGTTAGAGACTGACTCCTCCATGTTCTTGCAGTCTCAGAGAAAACAAAAGGATTAAGTTCCTTATTTTCAAATCATCTCTCCATTCATCATGGATAAAAAATCAATCATTCAGTGGAACTGTCGAGGACTAAAAGCAAATTATAACGAAATTTTAATTTTAACAACACTACTTTCTCCGACTGTCTTTTGTCTCCAGGAAACCTTTTTAAAGAATACAGATAGTATTAATTTTAAAAATTATAGTTTATATAATCATATCGCAACTGAAAATCAGAAAGCCTCAGGAGGCTCATCTATCCTTGTAAAATCAAATGTTCCTCATAGACAGATAGATATAAATAGTAATTTACAAGCTGTTGCTGTAAATGTCACTCTGTCTAAATCCATAACAATTTGTTCTCTATATCTCCCTCCACACTGTAAATTTTCTAAACACGATTTAGAAAATCTTATAAACCAGTTACCTCGTCCTTATTTATTATTAGGTGACTTTAATAGTCACAGCAAACTATGGGGTTGTCTGGATACAAATGACAAAGGAGAAATAATAGAAAATTTTATTGCAGAAAATGATCTATGTTTATTTAACGATAAACAACCAACTTATCTTCATTCTCCTACAAGAAATTATTTTGCTTTAGATTTGTCTATATGCTCTCCAAATATTTACTTAGATTTTGATTGGTCAGTTTTAGATGACCTTCATGGGAGCGATCATTTTCCAATTAAAATTGAAGAAATTGAATCGACAAATGAAGACCATCATTCCCGATGGAATTTGAATAAAGCAAACTGGGACAATTTTATAGAGCTATGTAATGAAAAATTAAATCCTGAAATGTTTAAAACAGCAGATGATATACAAGCTTTTACTGATACATTAATTCATGTAGCCGAAAAATGTATTCCAAAGTCCTCGACATGTTCAAAAAGAAATAGACCTTGGTTTAATAAAGATGTTAAAAATTCAATAAATAAAAGAAAATCTGCCTTACGAAAGTTCAATAGGCAGCCAACAAAAGAAAATCTAATCCATGCCAAACAAATGCGAGCTAAAGCTCGCAAGACAATAAAAACGGCTAAAAGAACATCTTGGCAGCAATACGTCTCCAAACTTAATTCTAGAACTCCAGCAAAGAAAATATGGGACATGATTCGAAAAATTACTGGCAAAAATAAAAATAACAAACATGTCCATATTAAATCAAATGGAAATATATGCTCAACGACTAAAGATATTTCCAATGCACTAGGAGAGAATTTTCAGAAAAACTCTTCTAGTGCAAACTATTCCGAAACCTTTCAAAACATAAAACAGGAACGCGAGAAAGAGCATCTAAATTTTACGTCACTAAATCATGAAAAATATAATGTACCATTCACAGCTTCAGAATTATTAGATGCTCTTCATAAATCTCACGATACAGCTGCTGGTCCTGATGACATTCATTATCAAATTCTTAAACATTTACCCGATAACGCTTTAAAAACTTTATTAAATATTTTAAATGATATTTGGATCACTGGAAAATTTCCAAAAGACTGGAGTAAAGCAACGATTATACCTATACCAAAACCAAATAAAGATCATACTGAAGCTACTAACTACAGACCTATTGCTTTGACAAGTTGTTTATGTAAAACAATGGAGAGAATGATTAATGATAGACTGGTTTGGTTCTTGGAATCAAACCAGCTAATAACAAAATATCAAGCTGGATTCAGAAAAAATAACTGTACAAACGATCATTTGATTCGTTTGGAATCCTTTATTCGTGATGCCTTTATTAAAAAAGAACATGTCGTAGCTGTATTTTTTGATCTTGAAAAAGCTTACGATACAACATGGAAACATGGCATCATGAAAGATTTACATAAATTAGGCCTTAAAGGCCGATTACCACTTTTTATTCAAAATTTTTTATCAGATCGAACATTTAATGTTCGAATAGGTAATACGTTATCGGACATATTTAAACAAGAACAAGGTGTACCACAGGGAAGCATTTTATCACCTACCTTGTTTGGCATTAAAATTAACGATATTGTTAAATGTGTGAAAGACCTTGATTGTTCACTTTTTGTTGACGATTTTGGAATATTTATTAGATCGAAAAATATGGAAACCATTGAATTCAAACTACAACGATGTTTAAACAATATAGAAGATCGGGCAACAGAAAATGGTTTCAAATTTTCAAAAACAAAAACTCAATGCGTTCATTTTTGTCAGATACGTCAGCTACATTTAGATCCTCATCTCACCATATACGGTAGTCCAATTCCAGTCGTCAGTGAAGCAAAATTCCTGGGTCTTTTGTTCGATAACAAATTATCTTTTATACCACACATCAAAGCTTTAAAAGCTAAATGTTTAAAAGCTCTTGATATTCTTAAAGTTCTCTCCAGTTCCGACTGGGGAGGAGATCGTACTGTCCTTTTAAATCTCTATAGATCTTTAATTAGATCTAAATTGGATTATGGATCCATAGTTTATGGATCCGCAAGAAAATCTTATTTGAAATCTTTGGATACTATTCATCACCAAGGTTTACGTCTGGCTCTAGGGGCTTTTCGTACTTCCCCCGTCGAAAGTTTATACGCTGAATCAAATGAACCATCATTGTATATAAGAAGAGAGAAATTGTCTCTTCAATATGTTACTAAATTAGCCGCCAATCCACGTAATTCAGCTCATGATTGTGTTTTTAACCCTAAATATGAAAGATTTTACAATAATAAACCAACAGCTATTAAACCCCTTGGCCTGAGAATACAACCGTTACTTGAAGAGGCCAATATCAATATTAAAAATGTTCAGCATTTTTCTTTTCCATCAAAAGAGCCATGGACGTTAAACCCTCCAAAGATTATTTTAGACCTTCATAAAAATAAAAAAACAGAAGTCGAGTCGCATATTTTTAAGAATGAATTTTTAGAAATCAAATCAAATTATAAACATTACCTGTCAATTTATACAGATGGTTCGAAACAAGATGAGAAAGTTGCTTGTTCTGTTATTAGTCCAAATTTTACTGACAGTATCAGATTACCTGATAATAGCTCCATTTTTACCGCCGAAGCCAAGGCAATTGATATTGCACTTTACCATATCAGAGATCAGTCTGAAAAACAGTTTATCATTTATTCAGATTCTCTTTCTGTATTAAAATCTCTTAAAGATTTACACCATAGAAACCCATTAATTCAGCAAATTCTTAAAAAATATTATTATCTTTCCGCTTCAAAAGAAATTGTATTTTGTTGGCTTCCCAGCCACGTTAATATTCGTGGAAATGAATTAGCAGATTCAGAAGCCAAATCTGCATTATCCTTAGTAATAACCAATTTTAAAATTCCTCACTCCGACTTTAAATCAAACGTCTGTCAATACATCAACAACAAATGTCAGTCTGTTTGGGAAACACAAACTTATAATAAATTAAATGAAATCAAACCAAATTTTAACAGCAAATGCACATTCTCTAATCTCAGCAGAAAAGAACAAACAAAAATCACGAGATGTAGACTTGGACACACTAGAATTACTCATTCTTATATTTTAAACAATGAACAAGCTCCATTCTGCATTCCTTGTAACGAACCTTTTACGGTCAAACATTTTCTTGTCACTTGTGCTGAGTTTAATTATATTCGCACAAAGTATTTTAATGTAAAAAATATAAAGGAACTTTTTAATATGCCAACTCAAAAAATACTCGATTTTCTGAAAGAGATCGGACTTTTTAATAAAATATGATCTGTATTTTAATAACATAAAATCATTGATACTTTATCTTTCTTAAAATGAACTCATCAATCCTAGATATTTTTAATTTCTCATTAAATAAAATCATCATATAATCATCTTATTAGACGCTATATGCCCTTTTAGGGTTGAGCGTCTATAAACAAAATATCCATCCATCCATCCAAAGTCCTCGACACGTTCAAAAAGAAATAGACCTTGGTTTAATAAAGATGTTAAAAATTCAATAAATAAAAGAAAATCTGCCTTACGAAAGTTCAATAGGCAGCCAACAAAAGAAAATCAAATCCATGCCAAACAAATGCGAGCTAAAGCTCGCAAGACAATAAAAACGGCTAAAAGAACATCTTGGCAGCAATACGTCTCCAAACTTAATTCTAGAACTCCAGCAAAGAAAATATGGGACATGATTCGAAAAATTACTGGCAAAAATAAAAATAACAAACATGTCCATATTAAATCAAATGGAAATATATGCTCAACGACTAAAGATATTTCCAATGCACTAGGAGAGAATTTTCAGAAAAACTCTTCTAGTGCAAACTATTCCGAAACCTTTCAAAACATAAAACAGGAACGAGAGAAAGAGCATCTAAATTTTACGTCACTAAATCATGAAAAATATAATGTACCATTCACAGCTTCAGAATTATTAGATGCTCTTCATAAATCTCACGATACAGCTGCTGGTCCTGATGACATTCATTATCAAATTCTTAAACATTTACCCGATAACGCTTTAAAAACTTTATTAAATATTTTAAATGATATTTGGATCACTGGAAAATTTCCAAAAGACTGGAGTAAAGCAACGATTATACCTATACCAAAACCAAATAAAGACCATACTGAAGCTACTAACTACAGACCTATTGCTTTGACAAGTTGTTTATGTAAAACAATGGAGAGAATGATTAATGATAGGCTGGTTTGGTTCTTGGAATCAAACCAGCTTATAACAAAATATCAAGCTGGATTCAGAAAAAATAACTGTACAAACGATCATTTGATTCGTTTGGAATCCTTTATTCGTGATGCCTTTATTAAAAAAGAACATGTTGTAGCTGTATTTTTTGATCTTGAAAAAGCTTACGATACTACATGGAAACATGGCATCATGAAAGATTTACATAAATTAGGCCTTAAAGGCCGATTACCACTTTTTATTCAAAATTTTTTATCAGATCGAACATTTAATGTTCGAATAGGTAATACGTTATCGGACATATTTAAACAAGAACAAGGTGTACCACAGGGAAGCATTTTATCACCTACCTTGTTTGGCATTAAAATTAACGATATTGTTAAATGTGTGAAAGACCTTGATTGTTCACTTTTTGTTGACGATTTTGGAATATTTATTAGATCGAAAAATATGGAAACCATTGAATTCAAACTACAGCGATGTTTAAACAATATAGAAGATTGGGCAACAGAAAATGGTTTCAAATTTTCAAAAACAAAAACTCAATGCGTTCATTTTTGTCAGATACGTCAGCTACATTTAGATCCTCATCTCACCATATACGGTAATCCAATTCCAGTCGTCAGTGAAGCAAAATTCCTGGGTCTTTTGTTCGATAACAAATTATCTTTTATACCACACATCAAAGCTTTAAAAGCTAAATGTCTTAAAGCACTTGATATTCTTAAAGTTCTCTCCAGTTCCGACTGGGGAGGAGATCGTACTGTTCTTTTAAATCTTTATAGATCTTTAATTCGATCTAAACTGGATTATGGATCCATAGTTTATGGATCCGCTAGAAAATCTTATTTGAAATCTTTGGATACTATTCATCACCAAGGTTTACGTCTGGCTCTAGGGGCTTTTCGTACTTCCCCCGTCGAAAGTTTATACGCTGAATCAAATGAACCATCATTGTATATAAGAAGAGAGAAATTGTCTCTTCAATATGTTACTAAATTAGCCGCCATTCCACGTAATTCAGCTCATGATTGTGTTTTTAACCCTAAATATGAAAGATTTTACAATAATAAACCAACAGCTATTAAACCCCTTGGCCTGAGAATACAACCGTTACTTGAAGAGGCCAATATCAATATTAAAAATGTTCAGCATTATTCTGTTCCATCAAAAGAGCCATGGACGTTAAACCCTCCAAAGATTATTTTAGACCTTCATAAAAATAAAAAAACAGAAGTCGAGTCGCATATTTTTAAGAATGAATTTTTAGAAATCAAATCAAATTATAAACATTACCTGTCAATTTATACAGACGGTTCGAAACAAGATGAGAAAGTTGCTTGTTCTGTTATTAGTCCAAATTTTACTGACAGTATCAGATTACCTGATAATAGCTCCATTTTTACCGCCGAAGCCAAGGCAATTGATATTGCACTTTACCATATCAGAGATCAGTCTGAAAAACAGTTTATCATTTATTCAGATTCTCTTTCTGTATTAAAATCTCTGAAAGATTTACACCATAGAAACCCATTAATTCAGCAAATTCTTAAAAAATATTATTATCTTTCCGCTTCAAAAGAAATTGTATTTTGTTGGCTTCCCAGCCACGTTAATATTCGTGGAAATGAATTAGCAGATTCAGAAGCCAAATCTGCATTATCCTTAGTAATAACCAATTTCAAAATTCCTCACTCTGACTTTAAATCAAACGTCTGTCAATACATCAACAACAAATGTCAGTCTGTTTGGGAAACACAAACTTATAATAAATTAAATGAAATCAAACCAAATTTTAACAGCAAATGCACATTCTCTAATCTCAGCAGAAAAGAACAAACAAAAATCACGAGATGTAGACTTGGACACACTAGAATTACTCATTCTTATATTTTAAACAATGAACAAGCTCCATTCTGCATTCCTTGTAACGAACCTTTTACGGTCAAACATTTTCTTGTCACTTGTGCTGAATTTAATTATATTCGCACAAAGTATTTTAATGTAAAAAATATAAAGGAACTTTTTAATATGCCAACTCAAAAAATACTCGATTTTCTGAAAGAGATCGGACTTTTTAATAAAATATGATCTGTATTTTAATAACATAAAATCATTGATACTTTATCTTTCTTAAAATGAACTCATCAATCCTAGATATTTTTAATTTCTCATTAAATAAAATCATCATATAATATTCATCTTATTAGACGCTATATGCCCTTTTAGGGTTGAGCGTCTATAAACAAAATATCCATCCATCCATCCAAGTCAGCTTATGCTATGGCCGTCCGTCGTCCATCCGTCGTCCGTTGTTAGCTTTTCACATTTTCGACATCTCCTCCAGAACACTAAGTTGGATTGAGCAGAATCTTAATAGGAGGTATTGTGGCAACATGGAGATACAGAATTGTTAAAATTGTTCTGTTTCAATATCCAAGATGGCTATCTTAAAATTCTTCAAACGAAACCTTCTTCCAAACCGTAAGTCCAGATGAACCGAAACTTAATGAGAGGCATCACAGATTCAGAATTGTTAAAATCGTTCCGTTCCTATGTCCAAGATGGCCGCCATGACATGTCCAAGTGCCGAACATGACGGGAGGCATTTGAGCGACACTGAGATTCAGAAGTGCTAAAATCGTTCCGTTTGGATATCCAAGATGGCCGCCATGTTTTATTATTTACGGCAAAAATAAGGCTGAACTTTTCATGTAAATCGTCTGTGTTTGCTGAATGTGCTAAATTCTTCAAGGGTTAAATGGACTAATAGGGGAAGGTACTGTTTTGATTTTAAGTTGTTCGAAATGAAATTGTGGTGGTATTTTGAATAGTGTCAAAACTATTCGAAGTATCTGTTTTAATCATCCTGATGAGGTACTTCTAATGAGTACTCAGAACATTACACGTAAGTGCAGAAGTGAAAATATGTTTGAAATTGACCTTTGAAACAAAGTATCGTATCTGTCATGAATATTTGGACACATAGCCGATTACCGTACTTGTTCTAAAATTTAAATACCTTATTAGCCCTAAATTTATGGACTGGTATACCTCAGGAAACAGTGTAGACGTAGATCAGATACCACAAAATATGATGTCGGATTAGGGCTACAGTTTGTTTGACATTCAAATTATGAACTACATATCAGCAAGTACCGAAATGGACTTGTTGATCATTGCCTTCCCTTCTTTGTTCTGATACTCTTGTTGTTGGTATTCAGTTTTGTAGTTGTTAATTTGTTGGCATAAATTACATCATTACAAGGTTATAGGAGATACCAAGGAAATTTAGAAGAAATTCCCATGTTAGTAGTTGTCTTTTCTTAGAAAAGGATAAATGAATCTCTATCAAATTTTGCATTTAACTTTAAATTTTATTCTTCCACTCACTCAGATAGTTTGGTTGGATTGCTAGCAAAACGCCTTTTTTATACCAGCTTCTAAAATTGCAAAAAAATGGCATATGATTTCTTGTAGGAAAGCTAGAAGACAAATTTTTCATATTTGGTAGATTTCTTGCCACATGTTAGGCCTAAAGTACGAGGCAAGTATATTTTTTTTGTTACAACATGTATTGAGAAATTGGACTTTAACCTAAGCAGGGCTCAGAGTTAAGCGAAAGTATTTTTTTGTACTTAGGGGTTATTTCCCTTGATGGACTGATAGAGGAAGATATTTGTAAGAATTGAAAGGGGTTTTAAAATGTCCCATGAGACTATTCAAAATTTTAGTGAGCCGGCCTCGGTGGCTCAGTTGGATGCGCCGTCCGACTGGAGACCAGGAGGTCGCGGGTTCAACCCCGCCGAGGTCGGCAACATTCTTTCGTGGAGATTGATCATGAAATATTTTCTACGGTCATTCTCTCCCTTCCGCTTATTCAAGAAGGGCAGTTGTCAGTTTCTGGCGAAAGAATGTGCACAAAACTGGTTAACCGCTTAGAGGACTAAGCCTGCCCAGTAAACGTGTGGTTAGGTATACTGACCGCGCTCGACATGACCCCATTGGGTTGACTGGGCCGTAAAACCTCAACACAAACAAAACAAACAAAATTTTAGTGAGTGTCTAGAGCATTACATGTAAGTGTAGAATTGAAGAAAATAAATGCGATTTCTTTTGGAAATTGACTTTGAAATTGGTGTGGTCGGGTGGTGCGAAGGTGTCGTATAACTTAAGTTACCGGGGCGTCCAACTGATATTGGTTTACAGTTGAGCAAGGCCTGCTATCCTTGTAGCAGGTAAGGCTAGAGGGTGAATGTTTCTATTTCTTCTGTTTCTTCACTTTCATTCCTGTTCCTCTTTCTTCACTGCTCCTATTTCATCTCTTCTTCTATTTCTTTTTTTCCTTTCTCTAGGAGATGACACAAAATGACCCACAAGAATTGACCTGTCGTTAAACCCCAGCACACTCAATTGACTTTGAAATTACAGTATTTACCCTAGATACTTGGACATTTATGGTAAGGTAATTTGGCTACTTTAGTGATGGAAATGGCAGACGGTGTGAATCAAGATCAAACGGCTTCTTCAGGAATGACATTTGATCAGAATCTGCACTATTCTTAATGGCCTGTTTATCAGAATACTTGTGGGGGTGGTCGGGTGGTGCGAAGATGCTGTGTATCTTACATCACTGGGGCGTCCAACTGATATTGGCTTACAGTTGGGCAAAGCCTGCTATCCTTGTAGTGGGTAAGGGTAGAGGGGGAATGTTTTTATTTCTATTTCTTCACTTTCATTCCTGTTCCTCTTTCTTCCCTGTCCCCCTCTTTCATCTCTTCTACTCTCTCTTCTATCTCTTTTCTCCCTTTCTCTGGGGCCCCGTGCTGGTTCCGGGCTTAGAATAGGCCAGACGTACCCTCTGCGTGACGTACGAGTCGTCTAAAAGAGGCTGCCCGTGACCACCCGGGCCCTCGAAATAGGTGGCTGCCTTCCGCTTCTGTGGCAGTTGGCTAAAACCCCTAACATAACAGAGCAACCGTCCGTTCAACCGGTATAATTCCAGACTATAAAATTAAATTTATTGAAATGCATCTTAAATTGGAAAAAACAAATTTCGCGAGATCTATCCTTTTAAACCTTTCCTATCTCATGTTACTAACATGCTTCATTTGTTTGTTTATCATTCTGTGCCCGTGGGTCGCACATGGGACGAAGATTATAACCTCATCTGTATTTAACATATGTGTTTGTCTTGTGTTTGTGTCATTTTTCCGAACTCTAGCATTCTCCACATTAAAAAATAAGATGCATTTAATTTTGTTAGATAAAAAAACTAAACGTTTTTCAAGGTATGAAAGCTACATATCATTTGAAAGCTACATATCATCTAACACAGCTTGTTTGTTTGACTCTCCTAAAAAAATGAATCCAAAATGAATACATCTTTCTTTAATAAACTGTTTATTTTAAACATGGATCTCCTAATTTATGTTAAAAATAACCTTTCAATTTACCAGACGTTTTCGGCCTCCCTTGTCTGTAGGGAATAAAATCTACAGATCACTTTCCTTCTGTAGTGGATAGGGTGTAATCCCCTATTAAAACAGGAACCACCTGTTTGCCGTGGGTGGCGTCTCGTATGCTGGGAGAGGGGAACCTGATGATTGAGGAAAGCCCAGGGATCTCCAGCTTTTCAACACATCATTTTGGCCCTTATTTCAGATAGAAGAGCGGTCTGGGTTAGATCCGGCCTGGATCAATCGGCTCAGTCGTGCCAAGCTCTAGAAGCGCACAACTTGTTTTTAGCTTCTTTCTCTTTCATACGTATCTTTATGGTACCAAACCGGGCTTATTTTTCTCATGTTCCTCTAACTTTAAGTTAGTTTCAATGGGCGGCGGCTGAAGGGTCAATTAGTGGGCTTGTATTGGGGCAATGGCGGATATCTCTGTGAGTGGAGGCTGTGGATAGGGGGATGAACTCAACTGTTCATAAATTTTTCTATGGAAATTTAGATGAATAGGTGGGAAATCATCTAAGCATGAGGCCGAGCTGAAGACTCTGATCTTGACACCGAGTATAATAGCAATGTAGCCTTGACGTTAGAAATAGGAGATCCATTTCTGTTAAACGTCCCCTTGTAGGGCTCCATGGAGGGTGGGGCGCATAGCTATCGAATCAAAAATTTCATCACCATGGCCTCTCGAAAACGATTTCTGGCGTTCGACTCTTCGGAGGACGACACGCAACCGACTACATTTACATTCAAAGCTAATGAGAACTTCGCTAATTTTTTAGTGATTTCGAGTAAGGAAGACAAACCAATTACTTCACTGTCTCTTTTCATCATAGAAAAGCAAATAGAATCTATTATAGGCACTCCAAAAAATGTAAAAAAATAAAAAAATGGAACTCTTCTGGTCGAGACAAACAGAAAATCTCAAACTGATAATCTTTTGAAACTTACAAAATTTTTTAATATTAATGTTACTGTCACGGAACATAAAACTCTCAACAGTTGCAAAGGTATTATCCGTGACAGAATGCTAAAACATGAAACTGAAGAAAATATCACAGAATATCTTAACACACAAGGAGTAACAGCTTGCAAACGTTTTAAAATTAAAAAAGATGGAAACTTTATAGAAACAAATACTTTTACTGACTTTCAACACCACAACTTTACCGAAATCACTAAGAACTTTTTAGCGAATTATACCGGTTGAAGTCTACATTCCAAATCCTCTGCGGTGTTTCAACTGTCAGAGGTTTGGACATCATGAAAACGGCTGTCCGGAAAAATGTGGTATGGGTGAATTTGATCACCCTACAAATGCTTGTAAAAATGAAGCCAAATGTGTGAACTGTCACAAAAACCATCAATCAAAATCAAATCAGTGTGAAATTTGGAAAAAAGAGAAAGAAATCATGAAAATTAAAGTTACACAAAAAATCACTTATTTAGAAGCAAAAAAAATACAAGAAAATCAACCTGAAATCACCTTTGCAAAAGTTGTTCAATCCCTAAACACTAAACCTGAAACCAAAGAAAGTTCTACCCACTTTAACGAAAAAGATTCTGTCATCAAAGCAAATTCAAAAGTTATTACTCCTACTCTAAAACCTAAACCTAAACCCACATCTACTCATTAGTCTAGACCACCAACAAAATCTCAAAACAGTTCACAAACACAGCCGACTAAAACAAGTGGATCACAACAGAGATCCAGGTCCAGGAAAGCTGACCAGAAAGGAAAAAATGGAAAAGAAAAAGATAAAGATAAAGAACCAAATCCATATAGTAAAGGGGCGTCGGCCGATCCGATCAAGTTGGTCAATCGGTTCGATTCCCTTGAACATGGAGTTAGAGACTGACTCCTCCATGTTCTCGCAGTCTCAGAGAAAACAAAAGGATTAAGTTCCTTATTTTCAAATCATCTCTCCATTTATCATGGATAACAAATCAATTATTCAGTGGAACTGTCGAGGACTAAAAGCAAATTATAACGAAATTTTAATTTTAACAACACTACTTTCTCCGACTGTCTTGTCTCCAGGAAACCTTTTTAAAAAATACAGATAATATTAATTTTAAAAATTATAGTTTATATAATCATATCGCAACTGAAAATCAGAAAGCCTCAGGAGGTTCATCTATCCTTGTAAAATCAAATGTTCCTCATAGACAGATAGATATAAATAGTAATTTACAAGCTGTTGCTGTAAATGTCACTCTGTCTAAATCCATAACAATTTGTTCTCTATATCTTCCTCCACACTATAAATTTTCTAAACACGATTTAGAAAATCTTATAAACCAGTTACCTCGTCCTTATTTATTATTAGGTGACTTTAATAGTCACAGCAAACTATGGGGTTGTCTGGATACAAATGACAAAGGAGAAATAATAGAAAATTTTATTGCAGAAAATGATTTATGTTTATTTAACGATAAACAACCAACTTATCTTCATTCTCCTACAAGAAATTATTTTGCTTTAGATTTGTCTATATGCTCTCCAAATATTTACTTAGATTTTGATTGGTCAGTTTTAGATGACCTTCATAGGAGCGATCATTTTCCAATTAAAATTGAAGAAATTACATCGACAAATGAAGACCATCATTCGATGGAATTTGAATAAAGCAAACTGGGAGAATTTTATGGAGCTATGTAATGAAAAATTAAATCCTGAAATGTTTTGTCCCGTGCTGGTCCCGGGCTTAGAATAGGCCAGACGTACCCTCTGCGTGACGTACGAGCCGTCTAAAAGAGGCCGCCCGTGACCACCCGGGCCCTCGAAATAGGTGGCTGC
Organism: Anodontia alba; assembly: GCA_964016985.1. Taxonomy (NCBI): domain Eukaryota; kingdom Metazoa; phylum Mollusca; class Bivalvia; order Lucinida; family Lucinidae; genus Anodontia; species Anodontia alba. Next base: position 95,878 of record OZ024838.1, on the reverse strand, counting down.
CTTCCGCTTCTGTGGCAGTTGGGTAAAACCCCTAACATAACAGAGCAACCGTCCGTTCAACCGGTATAATTCCAGACTATAAAATTACATTTATTGAAATGCATATTAAATTGGAAAAAAAAAAACAAATTTCGCGTGATCTATCCTTTTAAACCTTTCCTATCTCATGTTACTAACATGCTTCATTTGTTTGTGTATCATTCTGTGCCCGTGGGTCGCACATGGGACGAAGATTATAACCTCATCTGTATTTAACATATGTGTTTGTCTTGTATTTGTGTCATTTTTCCGAACTCTAGCATTCTCCACATTAAAAAATAAGATGCATTTAATATTGTTAGATAAAAAAATAAACGTTTTTCAAGGTATGAAAGCTACATATCATTTGAAAGCTACATATCATCTAACACAGCTTGTTTGTTTGACTATCCTAAAAATGAATCCAAAATGAATCCTTCTTTCTTTAATAAACTGTTTATTTTAAATATGGATCTCCTAATTTATCTTAAAAATAACCTTTCAATTTCCCAGACGTTTTCGGCCTCCCTTGTCTGTAGGGAATAAAATCTACAGATCACTTTCCTTCTGTAGTGGATAGGGTGTAATCCCCTATTAAAACAGGAACCACCTGTTTGCCGTGGGTGGCGTCTCGTATGCTGGGAGAGGGGAACCTGATGATTGAGGAAAGCCCAGGGATCTCCAGCTTTTCAACACATCATTTTGGCCCTTATTTCAGATAGAAAAGCGGTCTGGGTTAGATCCGGCCTGGATCAATCGGCTCAGTCGTGCTAAGCTCTAGAAGCGCACAACTTGTTCTTAGCTTCTTTCTCTCTTTCATACGTATCTTTATGGTACCAAACCGGGCTTATTTTTCTCTTGTTCATCTAACTTTAAGTGAGTTTCAATGGGCGGCGGCTGAAGGGTCAATTGGTGGGCTTGTATTGGGGCTTTGGCGGAAACCTCTGTGAGTGGAGGCTGTGGATAGGGGGATGAACTCAACTGTTCATAAACTTTTCTATGGAAATTTAGATGAATAGGTGGGAAATCATCTAAGCATGAGGCCGAGCTGAAGACTCTGATCTTGACACCGAGTATAATAGCAATGTAGCCTTGACGTTAGAAATAGGAGATCCATTTCTGTTAAACGTCCCCTTGTAGGGCTCCATGGAGGGTGGGGCGCATAGCTATCGAATCAAAAATTTCATCACCATGGCCTCTCGAAAACGATTTCTGGCGTTCGACTCTTCGGAGGACGACACGCAACCGACTACTTTTACTTTCAAAGCAAATGAGAACTTCGCTAAATTTTTAGTGATTTCGAGTAAAGAGGACAAACCTATTACTTCACTGTCACCTTTCATTATAGAAAAGCAAATAGAATCAATTATAGGCACTCCAAAAAATGTAAAAAAATTAAAAAATGGAACTCTTTTGGTCGAAACGAACAGAAAATCTCAAACTGATAATCTTTTGAAACTTACAAAATTTTTTAATATTAATGTCACTGTCACGGAACATAAAACTCTCAACAGTTGCAAAGGTATTATCCGTGACAGAATGCTAAAACATGAAACTGAAGAAAATATCACAGAATATCTTAACACACAAGGAGTAACAGCTTGCAAACGTTTTAAAATTAAAAAAGATGGAAACTTTATAGAAACAAATACACTTTACTAACTTTCAACACCACGACTTTACCGAAATCACTAAAAATCTTTTACCGAATTATACCGGTTGAAGTCTACATTCCAAATCCTCTGCGGTGTTTCAACTGTCAGAGGTTTGGACATCATGAAAACGGCTGTCCGGAAGCACCTGGATCAGTATGTGAAAAATGTGGTATGGGTGAATTTGATCACCCTACAAATGCTTGTAAAAATGAAGCCAAGTGTGTGAACTGTCACAAAAACCATCAATCAAAATCAAATCAGTGTGAAATTTGGAAAAAAGAGAAAGAAATCATGAAAATTAAAGTTACACAAAAAATCACTTATTTGGAAGCCAAAAAGATTCAAGAAAATCAACCTGAAATCACCTTTGCAAAAGTTGTTCAATCCCTAAACACTAAACCTGAAACCAAAGAAACTTCTACCCAGTTTAACGAAAAAGATTCTGTCATCAAAGCAAATTCAAAAGTTATTACTCCTACTCTAAAACCTAAACCCACATCTACTCATCAGTCTAGACCACCAACAAAATCTCAAAACAGTTCACAAACACAGCCGACTAAAACAAGTGGATCACACCAGAGATCCAGGTCCAGGACAGCTGACCAGAAAGGAAAAAATGGAAAAGAAAAAGATAAAGATAAAGCACCAAATCCATATAGTAAAGGGGCGTCGGCCGATCCGATCAAGTTGGTCAATCGGTTCGATTCCCTTGAGACCATGGAGTTAGAGACTGACTCCTCCATGTTCTCGCAGTCTCAGAGAAAACAAAAGGATTAAGTTCCTTATCTTCAAATCATCTCTCCATTTATCATGGATAAAAAATCAATTATTCAGTGGAACTGTCGAGGACTAAAAGCAAATTATAATGAAATTTTAATTTTAACAACACTACTTTCTCCGACTGTCTTTTGTCTCCAGGAAACCTTTTTAAAAAATACAGATAATATTAATTTTAAAAATTATAGTTTATATAATCATATCGCAACTGAAAATCAGAAAGCCTCAGGAGGTTCATCTATCCTTGTAAAATCAAATGTTCCTCATAGACAGATATAAATAGTAATTTACAAGCTGTTGCTGTAAATGTCACTCTGTCTAAATCCATAACAATTTGTTCTCTATATCTTCCTCCACACTGTAAATTTTCTAAACACGATTTAGAAAATCTTATAAACCAGTTACCTCGTCCTTATTTATTATTAGGTGATTTTAATAGTCACAGCAAACTATGGGGTTGTCTGGATACAAATGACAAAGGAGAAATAATAGAAAATTTTATTGCAGAAAATGATTTATGTTTATTTAACGATAAACAACCAACTTATCTTCATTCTCCTACAAGAAATTATTTTGCTTTGGATTTGTCTATATGCTCTCCAAATATTTACTTAGATTTTGATTGGTCAGTTCTAGATGACCTTCATGGGAGCGATCATTTTCCAATTGAAGAAATTGAATCGACAAATGAAGACCATCATTCCCGATGGAATTTCAATAAAGCAAACTGGGAGAATTTTATGGAGCTATGTAATGAAAAATTAAATCCTGAAATGTTTAAAACAGCAGATGATATACAAGCTTTTACTGATACATTAATTCATGTAGCCGAAAAATGTATTCCTAAGTCCTCGACACGTTCAAAAAGAAATAGACCTTGGTTTAATAAAGATGTTAAAAATTCTATAAATAAAAGAAAATCTGCCTTACGAAAGTTCAATAGGCAGCCAACAAAAGAAAATCTAATCCATGCCAAACAAATGCGAGCAAAAGCTCGCAAGACAATAAAAACGGCTAAAAGAACATCTTGGCAGCAATACGTCTCCAAACTTAATTCTAGAACTCCAGCAAAGAAGATATGGGACATGATTCGAAAAATTACTGGCAAAAATAAAAATAACAAGCATGTCCATATTAAATCAAATGGAAATATATGCTCAACGACTAAAGATATTTCCAATGCACTAGGAGAGAATTTTCAGAAAAACTCTTCTAGTGCAAATTATTCTGAAACCTTTCAAAACATAAAACAGGAACGAGAGAAAGAGCATCTAAATTTTACGTCACTAAATCATGAAAAATATAATGTACCATTCACAGCTTCAGAATTATTAGATGCTCTTCATAAATGTCATGATACAGCTGCTGGTCCTGATGACATTCATTATCAAATTCTTAAACATTTACCCGATAACGCTTTAAAAACTTTATTAAATATTTTAAATGATATTTGGATCACTGGAAAATTTCCAAAAGACTGGAGTAAAGCAACGATTATACCTGTACCAAAACCAAATAAAGATCATACTGAAGCTACTAACTACAGACCTATTGCTTTGACAAGTTGTTTATGAAAAACAATGGAGCGAATGATTAATGATAGACTGGTTTGGTTCTTGGAATCAAACCAGCTTATAACAAAATATCAAGCTGGATTCAGAAAAAATAACTGTACAAACGATCATTTGATTCGTTTGGAATCCTTTATTCGTGATGCCTTTATTAAAAAAGAACATGTCGTAGCTGTATTTTTTGACTTAGAAAAAGCTTACGATACTACATGGAAACATGGCATCATGAAAGATTTACATAAATTAGGCCTTAAAGGCCGATTACCACTTTTTATTCAAAACTTTTTATCAGATCGAACATTTAATGTTCGAATAGGTAATACGTTATCGGACATATTCAAACAAGAACAAGGTGTACCACAGGGAAGCATTTTATCACCTACCTTATTTGGCATTAAAATTAACGATATTGTTAAATGTGTGAAAGACCTTGATTGTTTATTTTTTGTTGACGATTTTGGAATATTTATTAGATCGAAAAATATGGAAACCATTGAATTCAAACTACAACGATGTTTAAACAATATAGAAGATTGGGCAACAGAAAATGGTTTCAAATTTTCAAAAACAAAAACTCAATGCGTTCATTTTTGTCAGATACGTCAGCTACATTTAGATCCTCATCTCACCATATACGGTAGTCCAATTCCAGTCGTCAGTGAAGCAAAATTCCTGGGTCTTTTGTTCGATAACAAATTATCTTTTATACCACACATCAAAGCTTTAAAAGCTAAATGTTTAAAAGCTCTTGATATTCTTAAAGTTCTCTCCAGTTCCGACTGGGGAGGAGATCGTACTGTTCTTTTAAATCTCTATAGATCTTTGATTAGATCTAAATTGGATTATGGATCCATTGTTTATGGATCCGCAAGAAAATCTTATTTGAAATCTTTGGATACTATTCATCACCAAGGTTTACGTCTGGCTCTAGGGGCTTTTCGTACTTCCCCCGTCGAAAGTTTATACGCTGAATCAAATGAACCATCATTGTATATAAGAAGAGAGAAATTGTCTCTTCAATATGTTACTAAATTAGCCGCCAATCCACGTAATTCAGCTCATGATTGTGTTTTTAATCCTAAATATGAAAGATTTTACAACAACAAACCAACGGCTATTAAACCCATTGGCCTGAGAATACAACCGTTACTTGAAGAGGCCAATATCAATATTAAAAATGTTCAGCATTTTTCTTTTCCATCAAAAGAGCCATGGACGTTAAACCCTCCAAAGATTATTTTAGACCTTCATAAAAATAAAAAAACAGAAGTCGAGTCGCATATTTTTAAGAATGAATTTTTAGAAATCAAATTAAATTATAAACATTACCTGTCAATTTATACAGATGGTTCGAAACAAGATGAGAAAGTTGCTTGTTCTGTTATTAGTCCAAATTTTACTGACAGTATCAGATTACCTGATAATAGCTCCATTTTTACCGCCGAAGCCAAGGCAATTGATATTGCACTTTACCATATCAGAGATCAGTCTGAAAAACAGTTTATCATTTATTCAGATTCTCTTTCTGTATTAAAATCTCTTAAAGATTTACACCATAGAAACCCATTAATTCAGCAAATTCTTAAAAAATATTATTATCTTTCCGCTTCAAAAGAAATTGTATTTTGTTGGCTTCCCAGCCACGTTAATATTCGTGGAAATGAATTAGCAGATTCAGAAGCCAAATCTGCATTATCCTTAGTAATAACCAATTTCAAAATTCCTCACTCCGACTTTAAATCAAACGTTTGTCAATACATCAACAACAAATGTCAGTCTGTTTGGGAAACACAAACTTATAATCAATTAAATGAAATCAAACCAAATTTTAACAGCAAATGCACATTCTCTAATCTCGGCAGAAAAGAACAAACAAAAATCACGAGATGTAGACTTGGACACACTAGAATTACTCATTCTTATATTTTAAATAATGAACAAGCTCCATTCTGCATTCCTTGTAATGAACCTTTCACAGTCAAACATTTTCTTATCACTTGTGCTGAATTTAATCACATTCGCACAAAGTATTTTAATATAAAAAACTATAAAGGAACTTTTTGATATGCCAACTCAGAAAATACTAGACTTTCTTAAAGAGATCGGACTTTTTAATAAAATATGATCAGTATTTTTAATCACTTAAAATCATTGATACTTTATCTCTTTAAAATAAACACATCAATCCTAGATATTTTTAAATTTCTCATTAAATAAAATCATCATATAACATAAAACTTATTAGACGCTATATGCCCTTTTAGGGTTGAGCGTCTATAAACAAAATATCCATCCATCCATCCTGAAATGTTTAAAACAGCAAATGATATACAAGCTTTTACTGATACATTAATTCATGTAGCCGAAAAATATATTCCAAAGTCCTCGACACGTTCAAAAAGAAATAGACCTTGGTTTAATAAAGATGTTAAAAATTCAATAAATAAAAGAAAATCTGCCTTACGAAAGTTCAATAGGCAGCCAACAAAAGAAAATCTAATCCATGCCAAACAAATGCGAGCAAAAGCTCGCAAGACAATAAAAACGGCTAAAAGAACATCTTGGCAGCAATACGTCTCCAAACTTAATTCTAGAACACCAGCAAAGAATATATGGGACATGATTCGAAAAATTACTGGCAAAAATAAAAATAACAAACATGTCCATATTAAATCAAATGGAAATATATGCTCAACGACTAAAGATATTTCCAATGCACTAGGAGAGAATTTTCAGAAAAACTCTTCTAGTGCAAATTATTCCGAAACCTTTCAAAACATAAAACAGGAACGAGAAAGAGCATCTAAATTTTATGTCACTAAATCATGAAAAATATAATATACCACTCACAGCTTCAGAATTATTAGATGCTCTAAATAAATCTCACGATACAGCTGCTGGTCCTGATGACATTCATTATCAAATTCTTAAACATTTGCCCGATAACGCTTTAAAAACTTTATTAAATATTTTAAATGATATTTGGATCACTGGAAAATTTCCAAAAGACTGGAGTAAAGCAACGATTATACCTATACCAAAACCAAATAAAGATCATACTGAAGCTACTAACGTCAGACCTATTGCTTTGACAAGTTGTTTATGTAAAACAATGGAGAGAATGATTAATGATAGACTTGTTTTGTTCTTGGAATCAAACCAGCTTATAACAAAATATCAAGCTGGATTCAGAAAAAAAACTGTACAAACGATCATTTGATTCGTTTGGAATCTTTTATTCGTGATGCCTTTGTTAAAAAAGAACATGTAGTAGCTGTATTTTTTGACCTTGAAAAGGCTTACGATACTACTTGGAAACATGGCATCATGAAAGATTTACATAAATTAGGCCTTAAAGGTCGATTACCACTTTTTATTCAAAACTTTTTATCAGATCGAACATGGCTCTAGGGGCTTTTCGTACTTCCCCCGTCGAAAGTTTATACGCTGAATCAAATGAACCATCATTGTATATAAGAAGAGAGAAATTGTCTCTTCAATATGTTACTAAATTAGCCGCCAATTCACATAATTCTGCCTATGATTGTGTTTTTAATCCTAAATATGAAAGATTTTACAACAACAAACCAACGGCTATTAAGCCGGCCTCGGTGGCTCAGTTGGATGCGCCGTCCGACTGGAGACCAGGAGGTCGCGGGTTCAACCCCCGCCGAGGTCGGCAACATCCTTTCGTAGAGATTGATCATGAAATATTTTCTACGGTCATTCTCTCCCTTCCGCTGATTCAGGAAGGGCAGTTGTCAGTTTCTGGCGAAAGAATGTGCACAATACTGGTTAACCGCTTAGAGGACTAAGCCTGCCCAGTAAACGTGTGGTTCGGTAAACTGACCGCGCTCGACATGACCCATTGGGTTGACTGGGCCGTAAAACGTCAACACAAACAACGGCTATTAAACCCCTTGGCCTGAGAATACAACCGTTACTTGAAGAGGCCAATATCAATATTAAAAATGTTCAGCATTTTTCTTTTCCATCAAAAGAGCCATGGACGTTAAACCCTCCAAAGATTATTTTAGACCTTCATAAATATAAAAAAACAGAAGTCGAGTCGCATATTTTTAAGAATGAATTTTTAGAAATCAAATCAAATTATAAACATTACCTGTCAATTTATACAGATGGTTCAAAACAAGATGAGAAAGTTGCTTGTTCTGTTATTAGTCCAAATTTTACTGACAGTATCAGATTACCTGATAATAGCTTCATTTTTACCGCCGAAGCCAAGGCAATTGATATTGCACTTTACCATATCAGAGATCAGTCTGAAAAACAGTTTATCATTTATTCAGATTCTCTTTCTGTATTAAAATCTGTTAAAGATTTACACCATAGAAACCCATTAATTCAGCAAATTCTTAAAAAATATTATCTTTCCGCTTCAAAAGAAATTGTATTTTGTTGGCTTCCCAGCCACGTTAATATTCGTGGAAATGAATTAGCAGATTCAGAAGCCAAATCTGCATTATCCTTAGTAATAACCAATTTCAAAATTCCTCACTCCGACTTTAAATCAAACGTCTGTCAATACATCAACAACAAATGTCAGTCTGTTTGGGAAACACAAACTTATAATAAATTAAATGAAATCAAACCAAATTTTAACAGCAAATGCACAGTCTCTAATCTCAGCAGAAAAGAACAAACAAAAATCACGAGATGTAGACTTGGACACACTAGAATTACTCATTCTTATATTTTAAACAATGAACAAGCTCCATTCTGCATTCCTTGTAATGAACCTTTCACAGTCAAACATTTTCTTATCACTTGTGCTGAATTTAATCACATTCGCACAAAGTATTTTAATATAAAAACTATAAAGGAACTTTTTGATATGCCAACTCAGAAAATACTCGACTTTCTTAAAGAGATCGGACTTTTTAATAAAATATGATCAGTATTTTTAATCACTTAAAATCATTGATACTTTATCTCTTTAAAATAAATACATCAATCCTAGATATTTTTAAATTTCTCATTAAATAAAATCATCATATAACATAAAACTTATTAGACGCTATATGCCCTTTTAGGGTTGAGCGTCTATAAACAAAATATCCATCCATCCATTCTGCATTCCTTGTAACGAACCTTTTACGGTCAAACATTTTCTTGTCACTTGTGCTGAATTTAATTTTATTCGCACAAAGTATTTTAATGTAAAAAATATAAAGGAACTCTTTAATATGCCAACTCAAAAAATACTCGACTTTCTGAAAGAGATCGGACTTTTTAATAAAATATGATCTATATTTTAATAACATAAAATCATTGATACTTTATCTTTTTAAAATGAACTCTTCAATCCTAGATATTTTTAATTTCTCATTAAATAAAATCATCATATAATATACAACTTATTAGACGCTATATGCCCTTTTAGGGTTGAGCGTCTATAAACAAAATATCCATCCATCCCTTTCTCTGGGAGACGACACAAAATGACCCTCAAGGGTTGACGTGTCGTTAAACCCCAACACAATCAATCAAAAATTAGAATACTTGTCTGGGTCTTGGGAGGTGTCATGCGGCTCTGGAAAATATTTGTTTTCCATCATGATGACTCCTCTTAGTAGGAATGTACTTAGCTCTTGTTCTCCTGTTGTGGTATTTCATCATCATTGTTGATTAAGATGTTGTTTGTGTTGTTGTTGTTGTTAATTGGTTTGCATGAAATGATTTCATTTTGTAACGATAAGTAGATTCTATACAAAAAAGTGGTTATAGCAGATAGCAAGGAAACTGGCAAATTCCCATATTACAAGAGTTGTCTTTTTTTTGTCCCCCGCCTTTTCGAAGAAAAGCGAGGGGTCATGGTATTCGGCTTTCCGTGGTGCGTGGTGCGTGAAGAGTGATGCGTGGTGCGCGGTTCCGAGTTTGTAGTAGGTACCTTGTGAGCGTAACTCCTCTTACAGTTTTGGACCGATCCTTTTGAAACTTTACAGGTGTTTTAATCATGTTCTGAAAATATGCATGTGCTTTTTACAGAATCCTTAAGTTAATTCCTTTTTACTTTTTTTCAGTCTAATTTACTTTTTTTCAGTTTAACAGACATTGTTTGCATGGGTCCGAGTTTGTAGTGGGAACGATGTGAGCACAACTCCTCCTACAGTTTTATACAGATCCTTCTGTATCTTAATCATGGTCTGAAGATATGCATGTTTTTTACAGAATCTTGAAATTTGTATCAAATTTTTCACAATTTTAAGACTTTTTCATGCTTCAATACTATGAAAGTGTATATGTAGAGGTACCTTGTGAGTGCAACTCCTCCTGCAGTTTTATACCATACCCCCTGAAACTATACTATTATATAATTTGTTAATGTTTTGTTGTTGTTGTTGTTGTTGTTGTTGTTGTTGTTTTTTTTTTTTTTTTGTTTTTTTTTGTTTTTTTTTTCCACATTTTTAGCTTCAAATTTTTTCGTGCTCCAATACTTAGGTAAGTGATATAGGACCAATGGTCCTGTGGTTAACACTCATTTTTAACAGCTCAAATAAAAATAAGGCGGAGGGATCTAAATTCTCTATGGAATTTACTTTTTTTCTTTTTTTTTCTTACGAATGATTGTATTCTTTCGTAGAGATTGATCATGAAATATTTTCTACGGTCATTCTCTCCCTTCCGCTGATTCAAGAAGGGCAGTTGTCAGTTTCTGGCGAAAGAATGTGCACAACACTGGTTAACTGCTAAGAGGACTAAGCCTGCCCAGTGAACGTGTGGTTAGGTAAACGGACCGCGCTCGACATGACCCATTGGGTTGACTGGGCCGTAAAACCTCAACACAATTATTGCATTACCAGATTTTACACTTACCTTTAGATTTTATTCTTCTATCCTCACAGGTGTGGTTTCATTTGATTGCTGACAAACTTTCGTGTTTACCAGCCTCAGAAATGATAGAAATTGGCCTCTTATGACGGGTTCCTTTTATATTTGATAGATATCTTGCTACATGTTAGGCCTAAAATACAAGGTGGTAAGTTCGATTTTCGATTTTTTTTCTTGCAACATTATGGTGGCATATTTCTGCCACGAGGTAGCCAGATAGCTATCGCGATAATATTCTTAATTTTCCAGAAAATATAAAAAAATAAAACATATCGCAATAACTTCAATTATCTAGATATGTTTTTTAATTTCCAGAAAATATTTTAATGCAAAATTTAGTGATACTGCTCGGAACTGACATTAGTATCTAGATAAAATTATCGCGATAATTTTTTCATGATAGCGAGGTAGCTATAAATAGAACTGCGATTACCTAGTTTAAACTCTTGGGTACAGTGAACTATTTTTTTTTTATTTCATAGAGCTCTATGGTAATTAAACCCTTTTTGGTGTTTAAGGGTTCATTTCAGGGTATGGCTGGGCTTCTAAATTTTGCTTTAATTCAAAGACCAGGCTTAGCACAGCAAAATAAAAATGGAAAAATAACACCATCACATGCACTTTCTGGGACGTTTTGGAGGCTGAATGTAGCAACTCCTCAATTGGCAGGTGTCAAAAATTGAAACTTTGCAATTTCACCACTTCTTCATTTGGCTCCAGCAAACACTCACACAGAAACATATTTCTTTGAAACAATCAGAAAATTACACAATAACATTTTTTTCTTCAAATTACAATGATCAGGTCTGATTCATCTTTACCATTAAGCAATCACAGGTCGCCTTACACAAAATAACTACCCCCGGGCTTTTTTGCCCCAATCAGCAGTCCTGTCACAATTGGTTCCCTGTGCCCCTCATCTTAAAAGTCGCTGGTGAATACCCTCGGTGAATTTTCAACAGTATAATTGAAGGTATTTCCGATATCGGTTCTATTTATTGATAACAGAAAATAAATGGCAGCTCTGGGCACTAACACAAAAAATATCGCGATAATACTGTAACTTTCGCGATAATATTTCCAGGAAACTTTAGATTATTAAGATAATCTTTTCAGGAAACTTCGAAATATCAAGATAATTATTGAAAGTATCGTGATAGCTACCTAGCTATCTCGTGCCAGAAATATGCCACCATACAACATAGATTTAGAAATTGGACTTAAACCTCAGCAGGTGTCCGAGTTAAGCCAACACAATTTTTGTATTCAGGGGTTACTTCCCTTCCATAGATGACCTAGAGGAACGTACTGTTTGATTACCAATTGTCATATGAAAATTGAGCTGTTTTGAATAGTCTCTAGAGACTATTCAAAATGTTTGAATCATCTCAATGAAGAAATTCTAATGAGTACATTACATGTAAGTGTACAACTGAAAAAAATTCGGTTTCATATTGACTTTTCACCCAAATTACTGTATTTACCCTAAATATTTGGACATATAGTCAATTGTATTTATCCTAAAGTTTGAATCTTATTTAACCTATTGTTTTGGACTGGCATGACTCAGCACATGGTGTAGACCAAGATCAGACAGCACAAAATGTCTGATCAGGGTGTACACTGCTGTTCACAGCCAGGAATACACAACAGCAAGTACTGAAATGGACTTGTTCAAACTTTTGGACGACAAAAAATTACCCACAAGGGCTGACGTGTCGTTAAACCCCAACAGAATGTTCAAACTTTAGGACAAGTATGGTAAGGAGTTGATGTGAGTCATACGAATACTGTTTGTGGTAAATATGTGAATATACTTAGTTAGCTTATTGTAGTGAGCTCCAGGTAAGCTGATGCTGTGGGTTGCCAGCCGTCTGTCCGTCAACTTTCCACATTTTTGACATTTCCGGAATTGTAGTTGGACTGAGCTGAAATTTGTTCGGAGGCATTGGGGCTACATGGAGAATCAGAATTGCTAAAATTGTTGCGTTCTGATAGCAAAGCCGTGGCGGCCATAACCAAGCCGTGGTGGCCATCTTGAAAATTTTCAAAGGACATCTGCTTCCGAAACATGGTGGTTTATTCGTGATACCTTTGTTAAAAAAGAACATGTAGTAGCTGTATTTTTTTACCTTGAAAAGGCTTACGATACTACTTGGAAACATGGCATCATGAAAGATTTACATAAATTAGGCCTTAAAGGCCGATTACCACTTTTTATTCAAAAATTTTTATCAGATCGAACATTTAATGTTCGAATAGGTAATACGTTATCGGACATATTTAAACAAAAACAAGGTGTACCACAGGGAAGTATTTTATCACCTACCTTGTTTGGCATTAAAATTAACGATATTGTTAAATGTGTGAAAGACCTTGATTGTTCGCTTTTTGTTGACGATTTTGGAATATTTATTAGATCGAAAAATATGGAAACCATTGAATTCAAACTACAACGATGTTTAAACAATATAGAAGATTGGGCAACAGAAAATGGTTTCAAATTTTCAAAAACAAACTCAGTGCGTTCATTTTTGTAAAATACGTCAGCTACATTTAGATCCTCATCTTACCATATACGGTAGTCCTATTCCAGTCGTCAGTGAAGCAAAATTCCTAGGTCTTTTGTTCGATAACAAATTATCTTTTATACCACACATCAAAGCTTTAAAAGCTAAATGTCTTAAAGCTCTTGATATTCTTAAATTTCTCTCCAGTTCCGACTGGGGAGGAGATCGTACTGTTCTTTTAAATTTTATAGATCTTTAATTCGATCTAAACTGGATTATGGATCCATAGTTTATGGATCCGCTAGAAAATCTTATTTGAAATCTTTGGATACTATTCATCACCAAGGTTTACGTCTGGCTCTAGGGGCTTTTCGTACTTCCCCTGTCGAAAGTTTATACGCTAAATCAAATGAACCATCACTATATATAAGAGAAAAATTGTCTCTTCAATATGTTACTAAACTAGCCGCCAATCCACAAAATTCAACTTATGATTGTGTTTTTAACCCGAAATATGAAAGATTTTACAACAACAAACCAACGGCTATTAAACCCCTTGGCCTGAGAATACAACCGTTACTTGAAGAGGCCAATATCAATATTAAAAATGTTCAGCATTTTTCTTTTCCATCAAAAGAGCCATGGACGTTAAACCCTCCAAAGATTATTTTAGACCTTCATAAATATAAAAAAACAGAAGTCGAGTCGCATATTTTTAAGAATGAATTTTTAGAAATCAAATCAAATTATAAACATTACCTGTCAATTTATACAGATGGTTCAAAACAAGATGAGAAAGTTGCTTGTTCTGTTATTAGTCCAAATTTTACTGACAGTATCAGATTACCTGATAATAGCTCCATTTTTACCGCCGAAGCCAAGGCAATTGATATTGCACTTTATCATATCCGAGATCAGTCTGAGAAACAGTTCATCATTTATTCAGATTCTCTTTCTGTATTAAAATCTCTTAAAGATTGACACCATAGAAACCCATTAATTCAGCAAATTCTTAAAAAATATTACCTTTCAGTTTCAAAAGAAATTGTATTTTGTTGGCTTCCCAGCCACGTTAATATTCGTGGAAATGAATTAGCTGATTTAGAAGCCAAATCGGCACTATCCTTAGTGATAACCAATTTTAAAATTCCTCACTCCGACTTAAAATCGAACATCCGTATATACATTAACAATAAATGTCAGTCTGTTTGGGAAACACAAAATCAAAATAAATTAAATGAAATAAAACCAAATTTTAACAGCAAATGCAATAAAACCAAATTTTAACAGCAAATGCACATTCTCTAATTACAGCAGAAAAGAACAAACAAAAATCACCAGATGTAGAATTGGACACACTAGAATTACTCATTCTTACATATTAAAAAGTGAACAAGCTCCATTCTGCATTCCTTGTAATGAACCTTTCACAGTCAAACATTTTCTAATCACTTGTGCTGAATTTAATCACATTCGCACAAAGTATTTTAATATAAAAAACTATAAAGGAACTTTTTGATATGCCAACTCAGAAAATACTCGACTTTCTTAAAGAGATCGGACTTTTTAATAAAATATGATCAGTATTTTTAATAACTTAAAATCATTGATACTTTTTCTCTTAAAAATAACACATCGATTTAGATATTTTTACATTTCTCATTAAATAAAATCATCATATAACATAAAACTTATTAGACGCTATATGCCCTTTTAGGGTTGAGCGTCTATAAACAAAATATCCATCCATCCATCCGAAACATGGTGGAGGCATTTGGGAGACATGAAGATTCAGAATTGCCTAAATTGTTCCATTCCAACGGCCATCTTGAAATTTTTCAAGCCACATCCCCTCCCAAACCGCAAGTTTGAGTGAGCTTTGACCCTAACCCTAACCCAAAACTTGATGGGAGACATCAGAGCAACATAGATATTCAGAATTGCTAAACTTGTTCTGTTCCGATATCCAAGATGGCTGCCACGGCGGCCATCTTGAAAATCTTCAAACCACATCTGCTTCAGAATGTGTCAGATTGAGCCAAAACTTGATGGGAGGCATTGGGGCGGCATGAGACTAATAATTGTTAAAATAATTTTGTTACGATATCCAAGATGGCCACCATGGCAGCCATCTTGAAAATTTTCAGTTGTTAATTATCCTAGAGCAGTAAGTTGGATTGAGCAGAAACTTGGTGGAAGGCATAGGGGCAATAAGGAAATTTAGCATTGCTGAAGGCAATTTGATCTGATATGTAACCTACCATAACGCAGGGGATGAATTTCTGGCTCACTTGGGAGTCATGTGCTGGAAATGGCAAACAGTGCGGACCCAAATCAAATACCTTTAGGAATGACCTTTGATCATGGTCTGCACTGTTCTTGCTGGCCTGTTTGTCCGAATACTTTTCTTGGCTGCATGCCACAGTGTAATTTATTATGAAGGCTCGTACAAGTAGGAATGTCTTGTATTTCTAGTAGAAAACGGCTTCTTTTTGCAAAACTAGATGACAGATTCCTTTAATATTTAGATGACAAATGTCTTCATTTAGGGCCTAAAGAACAAGAGAAGTTTGAATTTTTCTTTTGCAACATGGATTGAGAACTTGGACATTAACCACAGCACCGGTCTGGGTTCTCATGAGACTATTCAAAGCATATATTAGATTCATCTCGCTGAGTTCATTTTAAGGAGTATCTAGAACATTTTACCTGTAAGTGTAGAAATGTAAGATCTGCACTGTTAACAGTCCTTCTAAAGTAACCCTGTGACACCTTTAAATATACCATTGTACAATTTTCAAAACTGAAAATTATCCCTTAGTCTGGCTATGGTATTACTTGTGATACAGCTCAATTTTACTCATTTACCATCCAATATTTTTTCTTTTGCATGCTAAAAATTTAACCTTGACGCTTTTGGTGAAATGAGTAGTGGACAGAGAAGTGACATTTTACCAAACGCTTCACAATTCATTATTGCATGAAATGTCAAGGCATATTTTCTGTGAAAAATAAGAAAATGTCCTCCGTATATATTTATCTTCTGGTGGTTAAAGTTTTATACTAGGAAACTATGCCTTCCTGCAAGACAATTCAAATAAACTATTTGCATTCTCTGGGCAGGTTGACGAGAGAATCATGACATAGATGACTGAATGTTTGATTTATCATTCTGATTTTGTTTTAGGTTCCAACTCGGCGGCCCCAAAAATGGTTGGGTATAATTTGCAGACCAAATCATGCAGACCAGTTGACCATGGACCGGTCTGCAGTGGACATAAAGGGGACATTTTGCAGACAACTGCCTTGCAGATCAGACTTTATGCGAACTATACAGTGAATAATTCTCATAAAATTTCATTATTTATGACATGCGTTTTGATTCAGAACATTGTTTTTAACTATATTTAATCGATACTGTTATTTATTCCTTCTGGGGCTGGTTGGGTGAGGCAAAGGTGTTGTGTATCTTGCATCACCGGAGCGTCAACTGATATTGGCTTACAGTTGGGCAAGGCCTGCTATCTTTGCAGCAACTAAGGGTAGAGGGGGAATGTTTTTATTTCTTCTGTTTCACTTTCCTTCATTTTCCTCTTTCTCTTCTGTTCCTCTTTCATCTCCTCTACTATCTCCTCTACTATCTCTTCTATCTTTCTTCTCCCTTTCTCTGAGAGACGAAACAAAATGACCCACAAGGGTTGACGCGTCATTAAACCCCAACATAAACACTTACTTATTCCTTCTGGAAAATGGAAGAGCAAGCTGCACTTATTATAAATAAATTGGTCCACATGTCGGAATTCTTTTGATCTCCTATTGTGTAAATAATTTTTTTCTTTCATTCTTTCAATCATTGTTTCTTCCAATGAATTTATTTATGTATTAGTTATTTATTTCATTTGTATATTACTAAAAACATAATTTTCTTGCATAATTGTTTTTTATTTCTTCCATTTTTTTCTGTTACGTTTTTATTTATGTATTTATGTAAAAGGGAGTTTGCCTAAATAATATAATATTGATTTAATTACTGCTCTGGCCGGCCTCGATGAGTCGGTGGATGCGCGTCAGACTGGAGACCAGGAGGTTGTGGGTTCCAAACCCGCCAAGGTCGGCAACCTTATTTCGTGGAGATTGATCATGAAATATTTTCTTTGGTCACTCTCTCCCTTCCGCTGATTCAAGAAAGGCAGTTGTCAGTTTCAGAATGTGCACACTACTGGTTAACTGCTTAGAGGACTAAGCGTGCCCAGTAAACGTGTGGTTAGGTAAACTGACCGCGCTCGACATGACCCAATTGAGTTGACTGGGCCGTAAAACCTCAACACAAACAAAAATGTTTTAATGTTTAAAAACCAATGACTAGAATAAAACTTTTTTTACAAATTGTTTTGTATGAAATCATGACAAAGTTTGCAGATTTACTTTTTTGTGAAGCGCCAAGTAAGACTTTCTGGAAAACCTCAAAAGCACAGTTAATTAAATTGTTATGTAAACAAAATAAATTTGTTTTTATCATAGCATAACATAACATAAATTTTATTTTGACTTAAGCATGGTACAGCTCATTGCCATACAAACACATTTACAATATGAAATAATACATATAAGAGTCTTATTAACAAACAATTATGACAAACTATAAGTTTAAAGCCCTGAAGCTTTATCACTATAATAAATGGGTTCGATCCCCGCCGAGGTCGGCAACATCGTTTTGTGAAGATTGATCATGAAATATTTTCAACGGTCATTCTTTCCCTTCCGCTGATTCAAGAAGGGCAGTTGTCAGTTTCTGGCGAAATGTGCACAATACTGGTTAACCGCTTAGAGGACTAAGCCTGTCCAGTAAATATGTGTTTGGGTAACTGACCGCGCTCGACATGACCCCATTGGGTTGACGGCAGTAAAAGCTCAACAAAAACTATAATAAGCCCTATTGCAGAAAAAGCAAAGGTTGTAAAGAACAATCAACCAAAAAACAGCAGTAGCAGTAGAAATACTAGTAGTAGTAGTAGTAGTAGTAGTACAAATTCTAGTAATGGAAATAGTAGTTGAAGTAGTAGAAATAGTAGTAGTAGTAGAAATAGTAGTAGTAGTAGAAATAGTAGTAGTAGTAGAAATAGTAGTAGTAGTAGAAATAGTAGTAGTAGTAGAAATAGTAGTAGTAGTAGAAATAGTAGTAGTAGTAGTAGAAATAGTACTAGTAGAAATAAAGGTAGTAGTAGTAGAAATAGTACTAGTAGAAATAAAGGTAGAAATAGTAGAAATAGTACTAGTAGAAATAAAGGTAGAAATAGTAGAAATAGTACTAGTAGAAATAAAGGTAGAAATAGTAGAAATAGTACTAGTAGAAATAAAGGTAGAAATAGTAGTAGTAGTAGTAGTAGTAGTAGAAATAAAGGTAGTAGTAGTAGTAGTAGAAATAAAGGTAGTAGTAGTAGTAGTAGAAATAAAGGTAGAAATAGTAGTAGTAGTAGTAGAAATAAAGGTAGAAATAGTAGTAGTAGTAGTAGAAATAAAGGTAGAAATAGTAGTAGTAGTAGTAGAAATAAAGGTAGAAATAGTAGTAGTAGTAGTAGAAATAAAGGTAGAAATAGTAGTAGTAGTAGTAGAAGAAATAAAGGTAGAAATAGTAGTAGTAGTAGTAGTAGTAGTAGTAGTAGTAGTAGTAGAAATAATTGTAGAAGTAGTAGTAGAAATAATTGTAGAAGTAGTAGTAGAAATAATTGTAGAAGTAGTAGTAGAAATAATTGTAGAAGTAGTAGTAGAAATAATTGTAGAAGTAGTAGTAGAAATAATTGTAGAAGTAGTAGTAGAAATAATTGTAGAAGTAGTAGTAGAAATAATTGTAGAAGTAGTAGTAGAAATAATTGTAGAAGTAGTAGTAGAAATAATTGTAGAAGTAGTAGTAGAAATAATTGTAGAAGTAGTAGTAGAAATAATTGTAGAAGTAGTAGTAGAAATAATTGTAGAAGTAGTAGTACAAATAATTGTAGAAGTAGTAGTAGAAATAATTGTAGAAGTAGTAGTAGAAATAATTGTAGAAGTAGTAGTAGAAATAATTGTAGAAGTAGTAGTAGAAATAATTGTAGAAGTAGTAGTAGAAACAATTGTAGAAGTAATAATTGTAGAAGTAGTAGTAATAATTGTAGAAGTAGTAGTAGAAATAATTGTAGAAGTAGTAGTAGAAATAATTGTAGAAGTAGTAGTAGAAATAATTGTAGAAGTAGTAGTAGAAATAATTGTAGAAGTAGTAGTAGAAATAATTGTAGAAGTAGTAGTAGAAATAATTGTAGAAGTAGTAGTAGAAATAATTGTAGAAGTAGTAGTTGTAGAAGTAGTAGTAGAAGTAGTAGTTGTAGAAGTAGTAGTAGAAATAGAGGTAGAAGTAGTAGTAGAAATAGAGGTAGAAGTAGTAGTAGAAATAGAGGTAGAAGTAGTAGTAGAAATAGAGGTAGAAGTAGTAGTAGAAATAGAGGTAGAAGTAGTAGTAGAAATAGAGGTAGAAGTAGTAGTAGAAATAGAGGTAGAAGTAGTAGTAGAAATAGAGGTAGAAGTAGTAGTAGAAATAGAGGTAGAAGTAGTAGTAGAAATAGAGGTAGAAGTAGTAGTAGAAATAGAGGTAGAAGTAGTAGTAGAAATAGAGGTAGAAGTAGTAGTAGAAATAGAGGTAGAAGTAGTAGTAGAAATAGAGGTAGAAGTAGTAGTAGAAATAGAGGTAGAAGTAGTAGTAGAAATAGAGGTAGAAGTAGTAGTAGAAATAGAGGTAGAAGTAGTAGTAGAAATAGAGGTAGAAGTAGTAGTAGAAATAGAGGTAGAAGTAGTAGTAGAAATAGAGGTAGAAGTAGTAGTAGAGGTAGAAGTAGTAGAGGTAGAAATGGTAGTATGGTAGAAGCAGAAATAGAAATGGTAGAAGTAGTAAAAACATTAGTAATAGTAGTAGTAGAAATAGAAATGGTAGAAGTAGTGGAAACAGTAGTTATAGAACTAGAAAAAGAAGTGGTAGAAGTAGTAGAAATAGTTGTTTAGTAGAAATTAGAAATAGAAATGGCAAAAGTAGAAATAGAAATGGCAAAAGTAGAAATAGAAATGGCAGAATTGGTAGAAATAGAAATGGCAAAAGTAGAAACAGAAATGGCAGAATTGGTAGAAATAGAAATGGCAGAATTGGTAGAAATAGAAATAGTGGTGGTAGTAGAAGTGGTGGTGGTAGAAGTAGAAATGGTGGTGGTAGAAGTAGAAATGGTGGTGGTAGAAGTAGAAATGGTGGTGGTAGAAATGGTGGTGGTAGAAATTTTATTTTGACTTAATCATGGTACAGCTCATTGCCACACACATTTTACAATCTGCATGAAAAAATACATAAGTCTTATAAACAAACAAGCATGACATAAGTTAAAGTAGGAGTAGTAGTAGTAGTAGTAGTAGTAGTAGTAGAAGTTATATCTGCAGGTTGAAGAGGTAATACAAAACCTAATATGTACAATATATATATATATATATATATATATATATATATATATATATATATTATATATATATATATATATATATATTATATATATATATAATGTACACACATACAGTACATGTATATACATATCCATCAAATGTATCTATTTTAAAACACAGAAAGATTTGCACTCGAACCGTGATATCCAGACCTGCATGATTACCAACACTGCGTGGTCGATGTCCCTGCCGGTCACAATGTGCTTGTAGGTTTCGAAACTGTAAGGCACTTTGCGAGGATATGCAGCCATCGACGACCCATTCCAGCTCCATCTGCTTAGTCTGGTCTGGACCCTCCATGCCAACAGTGTACGTGTACATTATAAGATGCATATATAGTACATACGCAAAAAGGCAATAACGTTTTAATCAGTGCAGACCTGGATCACCCTACTCGCCTGTGTAGGCTGGTTCGGGCATAGACTGTACACGAGTGCATTTATCATTTTTAGAAGCTAAATTCAATAAATATTCTGTTATATGTATATATAAAACCAATGTCTGTCTAAATTAGCATGCACATCACGTTGACTATATTAGGGGTTGAATGACGTTGTGATATTAACCACGAAGATAGACAGAACCGCACTTCAGTGCAGCCCGTTCAATATCCTCGGCTATGTTTGTTTATTCGCAAACAGCAACAACCCCGTATCTACGTCAACTCTATATCCATACAGACCAACTTTTGTCTCAATTATATATAGGAATGTGTTAGCGATGATCCGGACCTCGCTGTGCATTCACACAGACTGGTCCGGGCATACGCTGTGGCAAACAAATATACTACATACAAGAAACTGCATTGTAAATGTAAAAATATGACAAAATGCATTGTAAATGTAAAAATATGACAAAGTATGAATAAAAGTCCTGAGGCTATATCATAAGTTTAGACAGCAGATGAATAGGGCAGCACCATGCAAAACCATCTATGGGCACAATGCAGCAGCAAAGGTCCAGATCAGCCTGCACATCAGCATAGTCTGAACAGGCCCTTCACTCCCACTTTGTTGAGTGAAGGCATAAGCAGAGGAAAGCACCTATCCTCTTCAGGTATTAAGAAAAAAGTACAATCTGAAAATTTGTTTATCCCTTGATCTTTGCAGGACTCTTCATTAATTTCGCTAATCAAGAAAAATTTAAGTTCATTGAAAAGCTTGTCATCAAAATAAATGATTTGTTTATGGAACTATAATAAAAACTGATAAGCACAGGAAAAAAATGACACAAATATTCTCTGTATAGTCTGCACAAAGTCTGGTCTGCAAGGTACTTGGTCGGCTTAGACTAAGCCTGCCCAGTACAATGTAGTTAGGTAAACTAACTACGCTCGACATTACCCCATTGGGTTGACTTGGCCGTAAAACCTCAACACAACCTTGGTCTGCAAAATGTTCCCTTTCGGGCCACTGCAGACCGGTCCATGGTCCACTTGTCTGCATAATTTAGTCTGCAAATTGTACCGAACCCCAAAACATTGAACCATGACAGCCATGTCACCAGACTTGTAAAAAACAAGATGTTATGGCAGGTAAGTTTTAGTTTTACTCCTGTACATCTAGTAACACAAAGGTAAAAAGAAAAGTCTAGGGAGTGCTATAATCACAAGTCGAAGCCGATCCTTGACACCAAGAAAAGAAACACAAAAGACTCAAACCAATTCGCGCAACACAAACGCATGAAAAGCACACAGACCAGCTTGCTCTTCTCCAATTGAGGTAATATCAATGCTAAAATGACTGAAAACAGGGACTTGATGGATTTTAAAATTTCTTTCCAGAAATGTTAACCATCATAAGTTGATGTGTTGCGTGTAAGATTCAGGGCTCCAAGGTCAAAGTCTTGCTTATAGGTCAAAAGTAAAAAATAGTGTCTAGTTTTGGTGTGCAGTCCATAACTTTCATTCTTTGATGGATTTAGAAATTACTTTGCAAAAATGTTTGCTCTAGTACTCCTGTTGTTGGTAAGAATCATAATTATTGTTTGAATTGTTGTTAATTGCTTTGCATGGAACGACTTAATTTTGTAATATTTGTCAGACCCCATGCCAAAATAAAACAGTTATAGCAGAAGGGAAGGAAATTGGAAAACTTACAGGAAATTCCCATGTTACAAGAATTGTCTTTTTTTTTGAAAAAGGATAAATGGATCTCTTCCAAATTTTGGAATCGTCTTAAAATTTTATTCTTCTATCCACACAGGTGCCCCGTGCTGGTTCCGGGCTTAGAATAGGCCAGACGTACCCTCTACGTGACGTACGAGCCGTCTAAAAGAGGCCGCCCGTGACCACCCGGGCCCTCGAAATAGGTGGCTGCCTTCCGCTTCTGTGGCAGTTGGGTAAAACCCCTAACATAACAGAGCAACTGTCCGTTCAACCAGTATAATTCCAGACTATAAAATTAAATTTACTGAAATGCATCTTAAATTGGAAAAAACAAATTTCGCGAGATCTATCCTTTTAAACCTTTCCTATCTCATGTTACTAACATGCTTCATTTGTTTGTGTATCATTCTGTGCCCGTGGGTCGCACATGGGACGAAGATTATAACCTCATCTGTATTTAACATATGTGTTTGTCTTGTGTTTGTGTCATTTTTCCGAACTCTAGCATATTCTACATTGAAAAGTAAGATGCATTTAATATTGTTAGATAAAAAACTAAACGTTTTTCAAGATATGAAAGCTACGTATCATTTGAAAGCTACATATCATCTAACACAGCTTGTTTGTTTGACTCTCTTAAAAAATGAATCCAAAATGAATCCATCTTTCTTTAATAAACTGTTTATTTTGAATATGGATCTCCTAATGTTAAAAATAACCTTTCAATTTCCCAGACGTTTTCGGCCTCCCTTGTCTGTAGGGAATAAAATCTACAGATCACTTTCCTTCTGTAGTGGATAGGGTGTAATCCCCTATTAAAACAGGAACCACCTGTTTGCCGTGGGTGGCGTCTCGTATGCTGGGAGAGGGGAACCTGATGATTGAGGAAAGCCCAGGGATCTCCAGCTTTTCAACACATCATTTTGGCCCTTATTTCAGATAGAAGAGCGGTCTGGGTTAGATCCGGCCTGGATCAATCGGCTCAGTCGTGCCAAGCTCTAGAAGCGCACAACTTGTTCTTAGCTTCTTTTTCATACGTATCTTTATGGTACCAAACCGGGCTTATTTTTCTCATGTTCCTCTAACTTTAAGTGAGTTTCAATGGGCGGCGGCTGAAGGGTCAATTGGTGGGCTTGTATTGGGGCTTTGGCGGATACCTCTGTGAGTGGAGGCTGTGGATAGGGGGATGAACTCAACTGTTCATAAATTTTTCTATGGAAATTTAGATGAATAGGGGGGAAATCATCTAAGCATGAGGCCGAGCTGAAGACTCTGATCTTGACACCGAGTATAATAGCAATGTAGCCTTGACGTTAGAAATAGGAGATCCATTTCTGTTAAACGTCCCCTTGTAGGGCTCCATGGAGGGTGGGGCGCATAGCTATCGAATCAAGAATTTCATCACCATGGCCTCTCGAGAACGATTTCTGGCGTTCGACTCTTCGGAGGACGACACGCAACCGACTACTTTTACTTTCAAAGCAAATGAACTTCGCTAAATTTTTAGTGATTTCGAGTAAAGAGGACAAACCTATTACTTCACTGTCACCTTTCATTATAGAAAAGCAAATAGAATCAATTATAGGTACTCCAAAAAATGTAAAAAAAAAAAAAAAATAAATAAAAAATGGAACTCTTTTGGTCGAAACAAACAGAAAATCTCAAACTGATAATCTTTTGAAACTTACAAAATTTTTTAATATTAATGTCACTGTCACGGAACATAAAACTCTCAACAGTTGCAAAGGTATTATCCGTGACAGAATTCTAAAACATGAAACTGAAGAAAATATCACAGAATATCTTAACACACAAGGAGTAACAGCTTGCAAACGTTTTAAAATTAAAAAAGATGGAAACTTTATAGAAACTAATACACTTTTACTAACTTTCAACACCACAACTTTACCGAAATCACTAAAAATCTTTTACCGAATTATACCGGTTGAAGTCTACATACCAAATCCTCTGCGGTGTTTCAACTGTCAGAGGTTTGGACATCATGAAAACGGCTGTCCGGAAGCACCTGGATCAATATGTGAAAAATGTGGTATGGGTGAATTTGATCACCCTACAAATGCTCGTAAAAATGAAGCCAAGTGTGTGAACTGTCACAAAAACCATCAATCAAAATCAAATCAGTGTGAAATTTGGAAAAATGAAAGAAATCATGAAAATTAAAGTTACACAAAAAATTACTTATTTAGAAGCAAAAAAAATACAAGAAAATCAACCTGAAATCACCTTTGCAAAAGTTGTTCAATCCCTAAACACTAAACCTGAAACCAAAGAAAGTTCTACCCACTTTAACGAAAAAGATTCTGTCATCAAAGCAAATTCAAAAGTTATTACTCCTACTCTAAAACCTAAACCTAAACCCACATCTACTCATCAGTCTAGACCACCAACAAAATCTCAAAACAGTTCACAAACACAGCCGACTAAAACAAGTGGATCACAACAGAGATCCAGGTCCAGGACAGCTGACCAGAAAGGAAAAAATGGAAAAGAAAAAGATAAAGATAAAGAACCAAATCCGTATAGTAAAGGGGCGTCGGCCGATTCGATCAAGTTGGTCAATCGGTTCGATTCCCTTGAGAACATGGAGTTAGACATTGACTCCTCCATGTTCTCGCAGTCTCAGAGAAAACAAAAGGATTAAGTTCCTTATTTTCAAATCATCTCTCCATTTATCATGGATAAAAAATCAATTATTCAGTGGAACTGTCGAGGACTAAAAGCAAATTATAATGAAATTTTAATTTTAACAACACTACTTTCTCCGACTGTCTTTTGTCTCCAGGAAACCTTTTTAAAAAATACAGATAATATTAATTTTAAAAATTATAGTTTATATAATCATATCGCAACTGAAAATCAGAAAGCCTCAGGAGGTTCATCTATCCTTGTAAAATCAAATGTTCCTCATAGACAGATAGATATAAATAGTAATTTACAAGCTGTTGCTGTAAATGTCACTCTGTCTAAATCCATAACAATTTGTTCTCTATATCTTCCTCCACACTGTAAATTTTCTAAACACGATTTAGAAAATCTTATAAACCAGTTACCTCGTCCTTATTTATTATTAGGTGACTTTAATAGTCACAGCAAACTATGGGGTTGTCTGGATACAAATGACAAAGGAGAAATAATAGAAAATTTTATTGCAGAAAATGATTTATGTTTATTTAACAATAAACAACCAACTTATCTTCATTCTCCAACAAGAAATTATTTTGCTTTAGATTTGTCTATATGCTCTCCAAATATTTACTTAGATTTTGATTGGTCAGTTTTAGATGATGCCCTTCATAGGAGCGATCATTTTCCAATTAAAATTGAAGAAATTGAATCGACAAATGAAGACCATCATTCCCGATGGAATTTGAATAAAGCAAACTGGGAGATTTTATGGAGCTATGTAATGAAAAATTAAATCCTGAAATGTTTAAAACAGCAGATGATATACAAGCTTTTACTGATACATTAATTCATGTAGCCGAAAAATGTATTCCAAAGTCCTCGACACGTTCAAAAAGAAATAGACCTTGGTTTAATAAAGATGTTAAAAATTCAATAAATAAAAGAAAATCTGCCTTACGAAAGTTCAATAGGCAGCCAACAAAAAAAAATCTAATCCATGCCAAACAAATGCGAGCAAAAGCTCGCAAGACAATAAAAACGGCTAAAAGAACATCTTGGCAGCAATACTTCTCCAAACTTAATTCTAGAACTCCAGCAAAGAAGATATGGGACATGATTCGAAAAATTACTGGCAAAAATAAAAATAACAAGCATGTCCATATTAAATCAAATGGAAATATATGCTCAACGACTAAAGATATTTCCAATGCACTAGGAGAGAATTTTCAGAAAAACTCTTCTAGTGCAAATTATTCCGAAACCTTTCAAAACATAAAACAGGAACGAGAGAAAGAGCATCTAAATTTTACATCACTAAATCATGAAAAATATAATGTACCATTCACAGCTTCAGAATTATTAGATGCTCTTCATAAATGTCATGATACAGCTGCTGGTCCTGATGACATTCATTATCAAATTCTTAAACATTTACCCGATAACGCTTTAAAAACTTTATTAAATATTTTAAATGATATTTGGATCACTGGAAAATTTCCAAAAGACTGGAGTAAAGCAACGATTATACCTATACCAAAACCAAATAAAGATCATACTGAAGCTACTAACTACAGACCTATTGCTTTGACAAGTTGTTTATGTAAAACAGTGGAGAGAATGATTAATGATAGACTGGTTTGGTTCTTGGAATCAAACCAGCTTATAACAAAATATCAAGCTGGATTCAGAAAAAATAACTGTACAAACGATCATTTGATTCGTTTGGAATCCTTTATTCGTGATGCCTTTATTAAAAAAGAACATGTCGTAGCTGTATTTTTTGATCTTGAAAAAGCTTACGATACTACATGGAAACATGGCATCATGAAAGATTTACATAAATTAGGCCTTAAAGGCCGATTACCACTTTTTATTCAAATTTTTTTATCAGATCGAACATTTAATGTTCGAATAGGTAATACGTTATCGGACATATTTAAACAAGAACAAGGTGTACCACAGGGAAGCATTTTATCACCTACCTTGTTTGGCATTAAAATTAACGATATTGTTAAATGTGTGAAAGACCTTGATTGTTCACTTTTTGTTGACGATTTTGGAATATTTATTAGATCGAAAAATATGGAAACCATGGAATTCAAACTACAACGATGTTTAAACAATAAAGAAGATTGGGCAACAGAAAATGGTTTCAAATTTTCAAAAACAAAAACTCAATGCGTTCATTTTTGTCAGATACGTCAGCTACATTTAGATCCTCATCTCACCATATACGGTAGTCCAATTCCAGTCGTCAGTGAAGCAAAATTCCTGGGTCTTTTGTTCGATAACAAATTATCTTTTATACCACACATCAAAACTTTAAAAGCTAAATGTCTTAAAGCACTTGATATTCTAAAAGTTCTCTCCAGTTCCGACTTGGGAGGAGATCGTACTGTTCTTTTAAATTTTATAGATCTTTAATTCGATCTAAACTGGATTATGGATCCATAGTTTATGGATCCGCTAGAAAATCTTATTTGAAATCTTTGAATACTATTCATCACCAAGGTTTACGTCTGGCTCTAGGGGCTTTTCGTACTTCCCCCATCGAAAGTTTATACGCTGAATCAAATGAACCATCATTGTATATAAGAAGACAGAAATTCTCTTCAATATGTTACTAAATTAGCCGCCAATCCACGTAATTCAGCCTATGATTGTGTTTTTAATCCTAAATATGAAAGATTTTACAACAACAAACAAACGGCTATTAAACCCCTTGGCCTGAGAATACAACCGTTACTTGAAGAGGCCAATATCGATATTAAGAATGTTCAGCATTTTTCTTTTCCATCAAAAGAGCCATGGACGTTAAACCCTCCAAAGATTATTTTAGACCTTCATAAAAATAAAAAAAAACAGAAGTCGAGTCGCATATTTTTAAGAATGAATTTTTAGAAATCAAATCAAATTATAAACATTACCTGTCAATTTATACAGATGGTTCGAAACAAGATGAGAAAGTTGCTTGTTCTGTTATTAGTCCAAATTTTACTGACAGTATCAGATTACCTGATAATAGCTCTATTTTTACCGCCGAAGCCAAGGCAATTGATATTGCACTTTACCATATCAGAGATCAGTCTGAAAAACAGTTTATAATTTATTCAGATTCTCTTTCTGTATTAAAATCTCTTAAAGATTTACACCATAGAAACCCATTAATTCAGCAAATTCTTAAAAAATATCATCTTTCCGCTTCAAAAGAAATTGTATTTTGTTGGCTTCCCAGCCACGTTAATATTCGTGGAAATGAATTAGTAGATTCAGAAGCCAAATCTGCATTATCCTTAGTAATAACCAATTTCAAAATTCCTCACTCCGACTTTAAATCAAACATCTGTCAATACATCAACAACAAATGTCAGTCTGTTTGGGAAACACAAACTTATAATAAATTAAATGAAATAAAACCAAATTTTAACAGCAAATGCACATTCTCTAATCTCAGCAGAAAAGAACAAACAAAAATCACGAGATGTAGACTTGGACACACTAGAATTACTCATTCTTATATTTTAAACAATGAACAAGCTCCATCCTTCATTCCTTGCAATGAACCTTTCACAGTCAAACATTTTCTTATCACTTGTGCTGAATTTAATCACATTCGCACAAAGTATTTTAATATAAAAACTATAAAGGAACTTTTTGATATGCCAACTCAGAAAATACTCGACTTTCTTAAAGAGATCGGACTTTCTAATAAAATGATCAGTATTTTTAA
Source organism: Anodontia alba (assembly GCA_964016985.1). NCBI lineage: Eukaryota > Metazoa > Mollusca > Bivalvia > Lucinida > Lucinidae > Anodontia > Anodontia alba. The sequence goes on along the minus strand of OZ024838.1, from coordinate 66,500 downwards.
TCACTTAAAATCATTGATACTTTATCTCTTTAAAATAAACACATCTATCCTAGATATTTTTAAATTTCTCATTAAATAAAATCCTCATATAATATAAAACTTATTAGACGCTATATACCCTTTTAGGGTTGAGCGTCTATAAACAAAATATCCATCCATCTATCCACACAGGTAGTTTGACTGGATTGCTGACAATAGATTTTTTTATACCAGCCTCGGAAATGGTAGACATTGGCCTCTTATGAAGATTCCTTCTATGTCGTAGATTTCTTGCTACATGTCGGGACTGAAATACAAGGTAAGTTTGATTTTTGTCTTGCAACATATAGAAATTGGACTAATCTTATCAGGGGTCTGAGTGAAGACGCCAAAGCAATTTGTATATGTTGGAATTACTTCCCTTTCATAGATTTCCTGATAGAGGAAGGTACTGTTTTGATTAACAGTTAAAAATAAAATTGAGGTGTTTGAATTGTCTCAGGAGACCATTCATAATGTTTGAATTGTCTTGAAGCAATTCTAATGAGTATCCAGAACATTAAATGTAAAGTGAAAAACAATTGATTTCATACTAAATTTTTACCCAAATTACTGTATTTACCCCGAAAATTTGAACATTTAGCCAACTACCATACTTAAAAGTTTGAATACCTTAATAACCCTAAAGTTTTGGACTGGCGAGCCTCAGCACACAGTGTAGACCCAGATCAGATGACAAGAAAGTGTGATCAGGGTGTACACACTTTCCCATTCAAATGCAGGAAATGAAGACCATCATTCCCGATGGAATTTGAATAAAGCAAACTGGGAGAATTTTATAGAGCTATGTAATGAAAAATTAAATCCTGAAATGTTTAAAACAGCAGATGATATACAAGCTTTTACTGATACATTAATTCATGTAGCCGAAAAATGTATTCCAAAGTCCTCGACACGTTCAAAAAGAAATAGACCTTGGTTTAATAAAGATGTTAAAAATTCAATAAATAAAAGAAAATCTGCCTTACGAAAGTTCAATAGGCAGCCAACAAAAGAAAATCTAATCCATGCCAAACAAATGCGAGCTAAAGCTCGCAAGACAATAAAAACGGCTAAAAGAACATCTTGGCAGCAATACGTCTCCAAACTTAATTCTAGAACTCCAGCAAAGAAAATATGGGACATGATTCGAAAAATTACTGGCAAAAATAAAAATAACAAACATGTCCATATTAAATCAAATGGAAATATATGCTCAACGACTAAAGATATTTCCAATGCACTAGGAGAGAATTTTCAGAAAAACTCTTCTAGTGCAAACTATTCCGAAACCTTTCAAAACATAAAACAGGAACGAGAGAAAGAGCATCTAAATTTTACGTCACTAAATCATGAAAAATATAATGTACCATTCACAGCTTCAGAATTATTAGATGCTCTTCATAAATCTCACGATACAGCTGCTGGTCCTGATGACATTCATTATCAAATTCTTAAACATTTACCCGATAACGCTTTAAAAACTTTATTAAATATTTTAAATGATATTTGGATCACTGGAAAATTTCCAAAAGACTGGAGTAAAGCAACGATTATACCTATACCAAAACCAAATAAAGATCATACTGAAGCTACTAACTACAGACCTATTGCTTTGACAAGTTGTTTATGTAAAACAATGGAGAGAATGATTAATGATAGACTGGTTTGGTTCTTGGAATCAAACCAGCTAATAACAAAATATCAAGCTGGATTCAGAAAAAATAACTGTACAAACGATCATTTGATTCGTTTGGAATCCTTTATTCGTGATGCCTTTATTAAAAAAGAACATGTCGTAGCTGTATTTTTTGATCTTGAAAAAGCTTACGATACTACATGGAAACATGGCATCATGAAAGATTTACATAAATTAGGCCTTAAAGGCCGATTACCACTTTTTATTCAAAATTTTTTATCAGATCGAACATTTAATGTTCGAATAGGTAATACGTTATCGGACATATTTAAACAAGAACAAGGTGTACCACAGGGAAGCATTTTATCACCTACCTTGTTTGGCATTAAAATTAACGATATTGTTAAATGTGTGAAAGACCTTGATTGTTCACTTTTTGTTGACGATTTTGGAATATTTATTAGATCGAAAAATATGGAAACCATTGAATTCAAACTACAACGATGTTTAAACAATATAGAAGATTGGGCAACAGAAAATGGTTTCAAATTTTCAAAAACAAAAACTCAATGCGTTCATTTTTGTCAGATACGTCAGCTACATTTAGATCCTCATCTCACCATATACGGTAGTCCAATTCCAGTCGTCAGTGAAGCAAAATTCCTGGGTCTTTTGTTCGATAACAAATTATCTTTTATACCACACATCAAAGCTTTAAAAGCTAAATGTTTAAAAGCTCTTGATATTCTTAAAGTTCTCTCCAGTTCCGACTGGGGAGGAGATCGTACTGTTCTTTTAAATCTCTATAGATCTTTAATTAGATCTAAACTGGATTATGGATCCATAGTTTATGGATCCGCTAGAAAATCTTATTTGAAATCTTTGGATACTATTCATCACCAAGGTTTACGTCTGGCTCTAGGGGCTTTTCGTACTTCCCCCGTCGAAAGTTTATACGCTGAATCAAATGAACCATCATTGTATATAAGAAGACAGAAATTGTCTCTTCAATATGTTACTAAATTAGCCGCCAATCCACGTAATTCAGCTCATGATTGTGTTTTTAACCCTAAATATGAAAGATTTTACAATAATAAACCAACAGCTATTAAACCCCTTGGCCTGAGAATACAACCGTTACTTGAAGAGGCCAATATCAATATTAAAAATGTTCAGCATTTTTCTTTTCCATCAAAAGAGCCATGGACGTTAAACCCTCCAAAGATTATTTTAGACCTTCATAAAAATAAAAAAACAGAAGTCGAGTCGCATATTTTTAAGAATGAATTTTTAGAAATCAAATCAAATTATAAACATTACCTGTCAATTTATACAGATGGTTCGAAACAAGATGAGAAAGTTGCTTGTTCTGTTATTAGTCCAAATTTTACTGACAGTATCAGATTACCTGATAATAGCTCCATTTTTACCGCCGAAGCAAAGGCAATTGATATTGCACTTTACCATATCAGAGATCAGTCTGAAAAACAGTTTATCATTTATTCAGATTCTCTTTCCGTATTAAAATCTCTTAAAGATTTACACCATAGAAACCCATTAATTCAGCAAATTCTTAAAAAATATTATTATCTTTCCGCTTCAAAAGAAATTGTATTTTGTTGGCTTCCCAGCCACGTTAATATTCGTGGAAATGAATTAGCAGATTCAGAAGCCAAATCTGCATTATCCTTAGTAATAACCAATTTCAAAATTCCTCACTCCGACTTTAAATCAAACGTCTGTCAATACATCAACAACAAATGTCAGTCTGTTTGGGAAACACAAACTTATAATAAATTAAATGAAATCAAACCAAATTTTAACAGCAAATGCACATTCTCTAATCTCAGCAGAAAAGAACAGACAAAAATCACGAGATGTAGACTTGGACACACTAGAATTACTCATTCTTATATTTTAAACAATGAACAAGCTCCATTCTGCATTCCTTGTAACGAACCTTTTACGGTCAAACATTTTCTTGTCACTTGTGCTGAATTTAATTATATTCGCACAAAGTATTTTAATGTAAAAAATATAAAGGAACTTTTTAATATGCCAACTCAAAAAATACTCGATTTTCTGAAAGAGATCGGACTTTTTAACAAAATATGATCTGTATTTGAATAACATAAAATCATTGATACTTTATCTTTTTAAAATGAACTCATCAATCCTAGATATTTTTAATTTCTCATTAAATAAAATCATCATATAATATACATCTTATTAGACGCTATATGCCCTTTTAGGGTTGAGCGTCTATAAACAAAATATCCATCCATCCATCCATCAAATGCAGGAACAGCAAGTACAGAAGTCGGCCTCGGTGGCTCAGTTGCATGCGCCGTTCCACTAGAGACCAGTAGGTTGTGGGTTCAACCCCCGCTGAGGTCGGCAACATTCTTTCGTGGAGATTGATCATGAAATATTACCTACGGTCATTCTCTCCCTTCCGCTGATTCAAGAAGGGCAGTTGTTAGTTTTTGGCAAAAAAATGTGCACAATACTGGTTAACCGCTTTGAGGACTAAGCCTGCCCAGTAAACGTCTGGTTAAGTAAACTGACCGCGCTCGACAAGACCCCATCGGGTTGACTGGGCCCTAAAACCTCAACACAAACAAACGCAAGTACTGAAATGGACATTAAAATTTTAGGACAAGTATAGTAAAGAGTTGAGGGGAGTTGTCCAAATATTTAGGGTAAATATTGGTAGCCACTTTGGCTACCTAAACTCATATTATATTATTTCGCTTGATTTTCGGTGTTAACCTTTTTATTATGTCTCCGCGACAGGGGTGGAGATGTATTGTTTTTGCCTCGATTGTCTGTCCATCTGTCACGCATTTGTGTTGGCTTATAACTTAAAACTTTCAAGATATTTTCATGAAACTTTCATAGAAATATAAAACATTTAACGGACCACGTGCAGAACACATGAACCATAACTCTTGTCTGTAGAGTTTAGGAGTTATTCTCCTTTGAAATTTGACAATAGTAAATTTGTCTGCTTCATAATTTGAAAACCATTCAAGATATTTTCATGAAACGAAAAAGATATATAAAGTATAATCTTATATGTTCAGAGCACAATAACCATAACCCTTGTCGATAGTATGGGAGTTATTCCCCATTGAAATTGGACAGTGGTAATTTTGTGTCCACTCTATAACTAGAAACCGTTCAAGATATTTTCATGAAAACTTCATAAAAATATAAAGCATTGTCAGATAGCGTTTAGAAAACTAACTCTTGTCTATTTTTAGCTCACTAGAGCTGAAAGCTCAAGGTGAGCTTTTGTGATCACTCACCGTCTGTCGTCGTCGTCGTCGTCGTCCGTATGTCCGTCCGTCCGTCCGTCCACAATCTTTAAACATCTCCTCCTAAACCACTGATTGGATTTTGACCAAACTTCACAGGAATGATCCTTGGTTGGTCCTCTTTCAAAGTTGTTCAAATGGTTCCGGTCCGTTGCATATCTAGGTCACAGGAGCTAAAAATAGATTTTTTAACTAAAAACTTAAAAAAATCTTCTTGTCAGAAACCACTGGACCGATTTCAATATAATTTTGCAGAAATGTTCCTTTGATGATCCTCTACCAAGATTATTCAAGCCATTTGGATTCGTCAAAAAACATGGCCGCCAGTGGGCGGGGCTTATTTTTCCTATATATCTATATAGAAAACTTTAAAAATCTTCTTGTACGAAACCACTGGACCGATTTCCATATAATTTTGCAGAACTGTTCCTTTGGTGATCCTGTACCAAGATTGTTCAAGCCATTTGGATTTGTCAAAAAACATGGCCGCCAGGGGGCGGGGCTTATTTTCACTGTATATCTGTATAGAAAACTTTAAAAATCTTCTTGTCAGAAACCACTGGACCGATTTCCATATGATTTTGCAGAAATGTTCCTTTGGTGATCCTGTTGCAAGATCACCAAAAATTGAAGCAGGACAGTCATGTTATCTGAATTGTAAAAGTCGTCAAGTTGTTCTGACAGGTAATTTTTTTTACTATTTTAAATCTAGTGACACATAAAGGTAAAAATAAGTTCAGGGAGTGCCACAATCACCAGTTGGAGACGATCCCTGACACCAAGAGGTGGGAAAACACAAAGCAATTTGTGCAAAACAAAAAAAAATGCATGAAAAGTACAAAGACCAGCTCACTCTTCTGGACTGGAGGTTTTGGCTCTCTGGCAGGTAAAATTATTTACTCCTGTACTTCTGGTGACACAAAAGGTAAAAAGCAAAGTCTAGGGAGTGTCAGTCACAGGTCGCAGATAATCCCTGACACCAAGAGGTGGGTAAGAGACGCTATTTCGTGCAAAACAAATGCACAAAAAGCACTGACCAGCTCACTCTTCTTGAATGGAGGTAGAACCTCCACTAACGGTCACCTCCGAGGAGCGGTCACCTCCCCTCCTCTGGGTAATGGCCATTTTTATTCCCCCTGAGGTATTTTTCTGTATATTTTCCCTCGGATAACCAGTCACCTGGTCAGCAGCTATAATTTATGATTTTATGGCCAAAAAAAATTCCCTCTGTTAATGGTCAAAATAATGGAGGATCAGAATTTCCGTCGACATAGATATCAAAAGTTGAAAAACAAAAAATAATGGAAATCGCATCTCACATCAAAAAAGGAAAGAAAAACATTGTTTATTTATCGAAAAAAAATAATAAATTATTTTGGTATGTACCTATTTCAAAAAAAAATGTAATAAGTGAAATAATTTGTTAGTCGTAATTTCTTTTCAAGTACCATGTGACATTGGCCTTCCTTGATCAGATACCACAGAATGTCAAAGACCATTCACTTGAAATGTCAAACATTGTTTTCTCAAATTTATAACAAAGATAAATTTAGAATGTTTTGTGCTACAGTTCTTTAGTGCACTTTTACTATTACCAGTCTGTAGACTAAAGATGACAAATTGATATTTTTCTAAACCCAGGAAAATAGGATTTGACATTTCCTGCTAATTACATGAAATATGAAATCTTGTCTGAAAATTAAAAATGAAAAAACGAATGTCAGCTGATAAAATTTGGGAAGTAATATGTAAGAAATATCATTCTTTTTTCTGCTCAATATGTTGTCCACTGAAAATTTTGCCAAGCATGCTAAGCGTTAAGGGTTAATTTCCTAGACTAAACAACTTTCCGTCCATCTGAATATAGATGAACCTAGTGTACTAAATGTTGATTGACACTTCTTGGTTTTCTTGGTATCTCCCCTGAACAAATTTCTAAGCCAAGGTCTTGTAAAGTCAGTTCTTGAGTTTGTTTGATAATATTTGGCTGGCTTAGATGAGGGCCAGAAGGGGCGTGTATTCAAGGGAGGACACCTGTCATTTTCTTCGCTATGTACTATTTATCGCTTAGCACTTTAGTAAAGTTATCAACAGACATTTTGAAATAAATTTTTTAAAGGAAGTTGCTGTTTGACATTTCATGCAATGGAGACAATTTGCATGAAATGTCGTCCTTTTTCTGGGGGAAGAAAGATGTCACCAATTTGTCTGCTGAATTAGGCCATAGAGTGGTTGAGAAATAGCGGGTTCTATACCCATGAGCATGAAATGGTGACCTTCAGCAAGATACTTTATCAACATTTAGTATGTTTCTTCCCAGGAAGACCCTGCAAAGAGTGCCTGCGAGAGTACATTACAATAGACATATCATTTTGATGATGATCGCCCACGGATGCGGAGTTTATTTACGCATCTCACTCAGTATACTGATACATAAACATAAATATTTTACTGGTGTTTTCCATTAATTTTGCCTAAATTGTGACATGGATGACTTTGAATCTTTATTTGTTTTTATTTATCATTCTGATTTTCTGTTTGCAGTTCCAACTTGGCTTCCCCAAAAATTGAACAAGGACAGCCATGTCGCCTGATTTGTAAAAGTCAAGTTCTGGCAGGTAAAACTTTTTTACTCCTGCACATCTAGTGACACACAAAAAGGTAAAAAGAAAGTCCAGGGAGTGCCACAGTCACAAGTTGCAGACAATCCCTGACACCAAGAGGTGAGAAAGAGACACAAAGGAATTTGCGCAAAACAAACAAATGCACGAAAAGCACACAGACTAGCTCGTTCTTTTCCAATGGAGATACTGGAAATGCTTAAAGGACTGAAAAACACAAGGACCAAAGACCTGGCAAGAGCAAACAGTGAAGGCACAGATCAGACACCACAAAATGTCAAAGACAGTTCACTTGAAATGTCAAACATTGTTTTTCTTTTTCAAAAATATATAATTTACCATTACCAGTCTCTGGACTAAAGATGACAAATTTATCTTTCTTTTAATACCCAGGAAAATAGGATTTGACATTTCTTGCAAATTGTTTCTGAGAGACAATTTGCATGAAATATGAAATCTTGTCTGAAAAAAGTGAAAAAATGTCAGCTAATAAAATTTGAGAAACAATGTGTAAGAAATATCAAATCCTTTTTCCTGCCAAAAAAATTCAGTATGCTGTCAGCTGAAAATTTTGCCAAGCATGCTAAGCGTTAAGGGTTAATTTCCTAGACTAAAGGACTTTCCGTCCATCTGAACATAGATGAACCTAGTGTACTACATGTTGATTGACACTTCTTGGTTTTCTTGGTATCTCCCCTGAACAAATTTCTAAGCCAAAGTCTTCTGAAGTCAGTTCTTGAGTTTGTTTGATAATATTTGGTAGGCATAGATGAGGACCAGTAGGGGCGTGCATGCAAGAGAGGACACCTGTCATTTTCTTCGTTATGTACTTTTGTCCTCTGAAACCAAAATTTTATGCAGACCATAGCTGCCATACTGTTTGAGATGATTTGATAATATTTGGTAGGAACATGAGGTCAAGTAGGAATGTCACATGCAAAGACAACTCTTGCTTAATTCTTTTTACGAGTGATCTTCCTTGATTGAATTTCTAGGCCAAATTGTTGTGCGCTTCATAGGTTAATTGTTTGAAATATTTTGATAGTACTTGTAGAGGTATAGATAAGGACAAGTAGGTGTGTCATGTGCAAGAGATACAACTCTGACGTTCTTTGTTATGTACTTGCCTCCGCTGAAGTCGAAAGCTTGTGCAGTGCACGACTCCCCTACTGTTTAAGATAATTTGTTAATATTTGGTAAGGACATATATCAGGTCAAGTAGGAGTGTCGCATGCAAGAAGGATAACTTTTGCAGTGTTTTTTAGCTCACCTGAGCCCAAGGCTCAGAATGAACTATTGTGATCACTCACCCTCTGTCATCCGTCTGTCTATCCGTCGGCTGTCTGTCTGTTCGTTCACAGCTTTGAACGACTTCTCCTCTGAAATCCCTGGGCCAAAATTCTTCAAACTTTATATGGAGCCTTGTGTTAAAGTGGGATTGATATTTGTAAAAATGGTCACTGTTCGTAAACCAAGATGGATGCAATGCCGGGATATAGCTTCCATAGACTTATAATGGGAAAAACATAAAAAAAATCTTCTCTGAAACCATGAGGCCCATAGCTTACATATTTAGTATGTAGCAATGTTTAGTGGTCCCCTACATAAATCCTGCCAATCAAGCCCCTGGTGTCCAAACTGGCCATGCCCCGGGGGTCATTAGCTCGCATAGACTTATAATAGGAAAAGATTAAATCTTCCCTGAAAGCATGGTGCTCAAATCTTACATATTAAGTATAAAGCAATATTTAATGGTCCCCTACATAAATCCTGCCGATCAAGCCCCTAGGGTTTTAACTGGTTTTACTTATGACCCTTTGAAAATTTCAGCATTTTAACCTTGTAAGCAAGATATCAAAAACTGTTAAAGCCATTGCCTTGAAACTTGACGGGCTAATAGGGAATGATGAGTAAATGACCTGATGAACTTACAGGAATTAACTCAGGTGACCATTGTTGCCCATGGGCGTCTTGTTTTAGTTATCTCTCCTGAACAAATTTCTTAGCCAACTTCTTGTGCACTCCATTACTTCCTAATGGTTTGAAGTGTTTGATATTTGAAGATGCATAAGTTATAGATAAACCATGGTTATTGTCGAGGTTTTGGGTATACTGTAAATAATACCATAGTTTGGTGACCTTTCACTGTCTGACCCCAAACGGGACGGAGCCGAGTTTGGGTCAGACAGTCAAAGGTCACCAAATTATGATATAATTTACAGTATTCCCAAAACCGAGACAATAACATGGTTTATCTGTTTTAACCAATGTATGGGACTGTTTTTGTTTTTGTTTTTTTTTTTCTTACAAAAACTATACTTTTATTTATTTAGTATATCTTTTTCTACTTTTTTACTTTTATTTCTCTTTTTTTTATATTTTAATGGTAAAGTGGTAACAGGCAGTCTGATGAAATGCTGTACCAATTGACCTTGTGTACTAAAAGGATGAAACACCCCACCTTTTTTGAATTAAACTAACTGAGGCACTACTGCTAAAATCTGATTGGTTGCAATCTTGTCAATCACAAGAAATTACATCAGCATCTTAATTTGGTCAAACTGTTGCAATCTGGTTGGTCAGCTGTAGCCTTGGTCATTATAATATACTCCAGACAGACTGTCTGGTTTCATGTGTTTTATAGTCAACAAAAAATGTCATTTTTAAATAGAAAGTTGCTCAGTGCAGAAGTAAATTTGAAGTTCCCCTAACCTTTACCACTCTCTGGATAATATCAGCAGACAATATATTTGATGATACTTTCTTAGTTTTTCCAGCCAACAGAATTTGACATTTCATGCAAACTGTCTCTAGTTGAGACACTGTACATGAAATGTCAAATCTAGTTACCTGAGAAAAATTAAGAAAACTATTTAAAAAATGTCATCTGATAAAAATTAATAGTTAGCACCCTGGACATTTTGAGCAGACAACATATTGGTGATAGTTTATTTTTTTCCAATAAACATTTGACATTTGGAGACAATTTGCAATTTGTCAAATTCTGTTTTCTAGAAAAAAATACGAAAATGTTCAAATTGTCTGCTGAAACAAAATTCAACATACATTTTGAAATATTTTTCTTATTTTTCCCAGAAAACAAAAACCTGGTTTTTCTTAGGGACAATATCAACTTGTCATCGCCTGCGGAATTAGCCCAGAGAGTGAAAAAGGTTAAAATGCACTGAGTTGACAGTCATTCTAAAGTACACCTGTGAGATCTATAAATAAAACCATGGATTAATTTTCAAATCTGAAAATTATCCCATGGTCCAGCTATGGTATAATTTTCGGTTATTGAGATTTAACCTTAGTTTTATTTACATAGAGACAATGGAACATCCGTTGGTTAAGTAAAGACTAGTAGGTGTGTCTTGTGCAAGAGAGACAACTATTGACTTTGTTCATTATGTACTTATATCCCTTGAAGTTGAAATCTTGTGCAGATCATAACACCCATATATCAGCTCATTGAAGTGTCACATACAAGGACAACTCTTGTTTTGTTTTTTCTGGTTATCTCCCCTGAATAAATGTCTAAGCCGAATTGTGCACTCCATAACTTAATTTTTTTTTTTTTTTTTTTTTTTTTGGCCCTACCCTAGAGAAGGGCCAGTACTTGTGTCGCATGCTCATTTTTTTTGTGTACTTAACCAATGGATGTTCCATTGTCTCTGTATATAAAATTTTCAAAAACCAAAACTTATACCATTGCTGGACCATGGGATAATTTTCTGTTTTGAAAAAATTATCCCATGGTTTATTTATAGATCTCACAGGTGTACTTTAGAATGATTGTCAATCCATCTGTGCGCCTTAATCTTTATCATTCTCTTGGCTAATTCCGCAGACGATGACAAATTGATATTTTTTTTTTTAATTTTTTTGTTTTCTGGGAAAAATATTTCAAAATGTTGTATGTTGAATTTAGTTCCCACAGAGTGCTAGAAATCAACTTTCAGCAGACATTTTGAAATATTTTCTTTTTTTTTCCAGGAACAGGATTTGACATTTCATGCAAAATTGTCTCCAAATGTCAAATTGTTTATTGAAAAAAAATGTATCGGCAATGTTGCCTGCTTAAAATGCCCAGAGATTGCTAATTTTCAGCAGATGACATTTTGAAAGTTCTTATTTTTTCTTAGTAAACTGGATTTGGCATTTCATGCATATTGTCTCCAGTAGAGACAGTTTGCATGAAATGTCAAATTATGTTGGCTGGAAAAAAAAATAAGATCATCAACTATATTGTTTGCTGAAATTGCCAAGAGAGTGGTAAAGGTTAGAGGAACTTCAAAATTACTCCTGCACTGAGCAACTTTCTGTTTAAAAATGACACATTCATTTTTTTTTTTGTTGAATAAAACGCATAAGACCGGACAGTTTGTTTGGAGTATATTATAATAACCAAAGCTACAGCTGACCAACCAGATTGCACCAAAATTCTACCAAATTAAGATGCTGATTTTCTACGTGATAGCAACCATTCAGATTTTAGCAGTAGTGCCTCAGTCAGTTTAATTAAAAAGGGCGGTGTTGCATCATTTTAAGTGCATGTACACAAGGTCAATAGGTCTTAGCATTACATCAGACCCAATGCTACCACTTTGCCAGAAAAATATACAAAAAAAAAAAAAAAAGTAGAAAGTTCTACTAAATAAATAAAAGTATATTTTTTGTAAGAAAAACAAAGCAGTCCCATACATTGGTTAAAACGGATAAACCATGTTATTTTCTTGGTTATGGGAATACTGTAAAACATATCAGTTTGGTAATCTTTCACTCTCTGACCCAAAATTCGGCTCGTTTGGGGTCAGACGGTGAAAGGTAACCAAACTATGGTATAATTTACAGTATACCCATAACCTCAACAATAGTCATGGTTTATAACATCTCACCTGAAGCCAAAATGTTATGCAGGCCATAACTTCCATACTGTTTGAGATTTAGGGTCAAATAGTAGTGTCACATGCAAGGACAATGGGTAATCGGCCTCGTAAGTCCTATTCAGCACAAATATTTCAGTCCTCGGAGCAAATGCTTGGGAAATTTAGCATCTTATGTATTTCAACAGACGTATGTTGAAGTATGTCTGGTTTGATATGTTAAATAAGCATTTCATAGCTTAAATAGCTGAAAATACTTTCATTTTGCACTGGAAAAATGTCAAAACAGGAATATGGGACTACCCTTCTCTGGGTGAAATTAAAATTTAATAAAATTTGCAGCTTGTTTTTTCAAGCCCACATCTGTCTTTTCCGACGTAGAAATGAAAGTTGTTGCATTGTCCAATTTTTCAAAATGTCTATGAAATTGACTGAAAATCAGGAGAACTTACCAGTTTGACATTTGGAGGTCTTGTGAGTGATGGCAGGAAGTTTGCATAAAAATTGAGTGCATAACCACCGGCTATCTGTTAAGAGATTATACCAGGTGTATTTGAAATGTATTGATATTTGATAGAGGCATAGATAAGGACCAGTAGCTATGTCTGTTCAAGAGGGACTTTCTCCATTATGTACTTATCATCCCTGATACCAAAATCGTTTGCTGGCCATACTGTTTGAGATAACTTTAATTTTTGGCAGTGACAATTATATCAGGTCAAGTAGGAGTGTCGCATGCATGAAGGACAATTTTTGCTCTGTTATTTGTTTTTTTTATCCCAATAAATATACCGGATAAGGCTGGCTAATCAGAGCTGAAAAGATGATCGATTATCAGTCCTGCCATTGTGATTGATAATCGATTAGTAATCGCTGAAGATTTGATCTTAATTTTACCTATTTGAGCATGACCCTTGCATATGTTATACTTTATTGTATGTATTTTGTCAGACATGCCTGAGCAAACAGTGTAGACCCAGATGAGACGCCGCAAACGCGGTGTCTCATCAGGGTCTACACTGTTTGCCACTCACACAGCTATATTAAACACAACATTGGATAGTAAATTGGACTTGTTCAAATTTTACATAAAGTATGGTAAGGAGTTGAGGTGTCTGATTACTAAGGGTACATACGGTATAGTAACACAAAAATCCAACAATACATTATTAGCAAATCTATAATCAGTCATTTTTGTGATATTTATCGTTCAATCGATTATCCGATTAATCGTGCCAGTACGGGCCCCCGTAGCCTAGTGGATAAGAGAGTTTGACTCTTAATCCATTAGGTTTCTCACCGCTGTGGTTCGAGCCTCGCTCGGGTCATATGTGGGAAAGCCAAGTTCTGCTTACGGATGGTCAGGTGGTTTTTCTCCGGGTTCTCCGGTTTTCGCCCACCTTCGATGAACGATCGGCTCGATATAAGTGAAATATTCTTAAGGGCCGTAAAACCCAATCAAAAAAAAAAAAAAAATAATAATAATAATCGTGCCAGCCTTAATACCGGAAATACGATACCTTTACAAGGCATTAATTTTATACGCCCGTTTGAAGAAAGGGAAGTATTATGTTATGCCAAGCAGTGTCTGTGCATCTGTATTTTTTATTTCCGGATAACTCCTACTGTTTACATCCGATCAAGCTGAAATTGATATATAGTTAGATCTTGATGTGGCGCAGCCCACATTATCTTGAGGTTACAGTCCACCAAATGTTATAGATAAACCATGATTATTGTCGAGGTTTTGGGTATACTGTAAATTATACCATAGTTTGGTGACCTTTCACTGACTGACCCCAAATGAGGCCGAGCCGAGTTTGGGTCAGAGAGTGAAAGGTTATCCAAATGATGTAATTTACAGTATTTCCAAAACCGAGACAATAACATGGTTTATCTATTTTAACCAATGTATGGGACTGTTGTTTTTTGTTGTTTTTTTTCTTACAAAAACTTTACTTTTATTTGTTTAGTAGATGTTTTTCTACTTTATTTTTGTTCTTTGTATATTTTTATGGTAAAATGGTAACATTGGTCTGATGTATTGCTGGACCAGTTGACCTTGTGTATTTAAAATGATGCAACACCCTGCCTTTTTTTTAATTAAACTGACTGAGGCACTACTTCTAAAATCTGATTGGTTGCAATAATGTCAGTCATAAGAAATTATATCAGCATCTTAATTAGGTCAAATGTTGGTGCATTATGGTTGGTCAGCTGTAGCTTTGGTCATTATAATATGCTCCAGACTGTCTGGTTTTATGTGTTCTATTAATAAAAACTTGAATGCATCATTTTTAGATGGAAAGTTTCTCAGTGCAGTAGTAATTTTGAAGTTCCTCACCTTTACGACTATCTGGGCAATTTCAGCAGACAATATATTCGGTACTTTTCTTAGTTTTCCAGCCAACAGAATTTGACTTTTCATGCACAATGGAGACAATGTGCATGAAATGTCAAATCCAGTTTCCTGAGAAAAACAACTATTTCAAAATGTCATCTGTTGAAAATTGATGGTTAGCACTCTCTGGGCAATTTCAGTGGACAACATATTGATGATACATGTTTTTCTTCCAGAAAACAATTTGACATTTGGAGACAGTATGCATGAAATGTCAAATCCTGTTTCCTGGAAAAAAATAGAAAATATTTGAATTTGTCATCTGTGGAATTCACCCAGAATGATAAAGGTTAAGTGCACTGAGTTGACAGACATTCTGAAGTACACCTGTGAGATCTATAAACCATGCGAAACTGAAATTCTTCCTATGGTCCAGCAATGGTATAATTTTTGGTTATTGAAAATTAACTTTAGTTTTATTTACACAGAGACAATGGTACATCCGTTGGTTAATAAGTTATCCCCCTTTGAAACTTTTTGTAAACATTTCGTTTCTGGCTGACTCCTCCTACAGTTTACATTCAATCAAGCTGAAACTTGATATATAATTAGATCGTAATATGGAACCGTGCATATTATCTCAAGGGTACGGCCCACCAAATATTAAGAGACTGTTATGCCCTTTTGAAAATTTCTGTAAACATTTCATTTTCAGCGAAATCCTAATAGATTACGTTTGATCAAGCTGAAACTTATTTTATAGTTAGATCATCGATGTGAAGCACATTGTATAAAAGTCAGTCCACCAAATATTAAGTTATGGCCCTTTGAAAACTTGTAAACATTTTGTTTCCGACTAACTCCTCATGTGGATTACATTATATTAAGCTGAGTCTGTTAATAGTTGCACATAATGTGGAGCAGTGGATATTATTTCAAGATAACAGTCCACCAGAAAGTAGCAGTTATGTCCCTTTGAAAATTTCTTTAAATGTTTTATTTCTGGTTAACTCCTGCACATTACATTTGCTCAAGCCCAAACTTGATTTATATGTTAGACCATGATGTGGAGCAGATATTGTTTGGAGGTTAGTCCACAAAATATTAGCAGTAATGCCCCTGTTAAAATTTCATAAACTAACTTCTCCTATAGATTATATTAGTTCAAGCTGAAACATTGAAAAATTTACACTATGAGGTGAAGTACATTTTGGTCACATTTCATACTATCTTTTTATCTTATTACTTTGCACTTTTTCAATAGTCCCATATTTTATTGAAAATATAAACCAAATTCGGAAGTGGTGGTTTGATCGAGGGATTTTCCATATCTTCTAATGGCTATTTTTGTTATTATGAATATTGAAACATAAGTGCATAAATGTAAATTTTATTTGTTTATCCTTTCAGTGTTACTGCTGTCAACAATAGTCGTTTCCAATGAAGATCGTAAGTTAGTAGCTGTGTGAAGGATACTTTGATAAAATATAAAAATATTCTTGTAATATCAGACATCTGGTCAGAGTAGATTGGCATACATCAAGCTGTCCTTCACTGTCAAATCTTTAGTTTTCATATGAATTGATTGTTTTCACTGAAAACCCAGACGTGTTCATTTGAACATCACTGAAAACCCAGACTTGTTCATTTGAGCATCGGGAATAGTGGACGTAATTTGCATGTGAAGTGAACCTGGCGGAATGTCATCCTTCGCATACATTTGCTGTTTTCTCACCTACGGTATACAGAACATAGTTATGAATAAATGTGTATGTCATTGTAAATGGTCAAGTGAACAAGCCGAGACCAAACATTGTTTGGCCTTAACCTGTGAATCGACCTCCTTTGTTGATTTACAAAGATACTTACAGTTCATGTTCCACTTCATGACATCATCATTAGCAAGTGTGAGACCTAGTTTTAATTTGCTTTTTTTCCAAGTAGTTTTTTGACAGCTGTCAGCACTAAAAATGAAATTAACTCTCTCATATAAAAGCAGTTTATGAATGAATTTTGGTCGGGTATTGATTTTAAGAAAAAGGTCTTCAGGATTAACATTGTGCGGATCACAAAGGCTTATGTCAGTGTATCCCTGTAAATATACAACCTGCTTATAGTGCAGATAATGCCTAATGTTACCCATGAGCCAACGCCCAGATCCGACTCTACCAGTGCTGCTATAAGCTTTCAGTATTTAACAAATCCAAGAGCATTTCCTCATAGTGTTGCATGTTTTCAAATGAGGGGTGTGATAGACTATTCAAATGCAATACATAAACAATGAATGTGCAATAGATCATCCTGCACATTTCTCGCAGTTTCATCGGTCTTTGTTGGCTGCTTACAGAATCGATGAAACTTTAGAATGTAGCACTAAACAGTGATGATTGTGAGCAGACTGCTAGAATGCACAGGTCTTCACTTACTGAATATAGCATACTGGTTATTTATGTATGTATTTACTGTAGCATGGTAGTACTACCCAATCAGGGTCATTTCAGAACAAGGGTCACAAGACCAAGACTGTGGGCAATGGGGCAATGGAAAACTATACAATCATGTAAAAAAAGGTTAGAGAAAAGTCCAGGGAGTGCCACAATCATAAACTGTAGCCCTTCCCAGATACCAACACTCTTATAGTTATGCGCTATGATTACGCTGTACAGATACAAAGTCGGCAGGATATTAATTCCGCCAATATTGGGATTCAAACGCAGGACAAGATGAACAGTAAATGACCTCTAAATTCTAAATGCAACTGATAAACTTGTGTTGTGTATATCCCAAACATGCCCTAAAAGCAGCTCTAAAGCCCATATTTTGTCATTGTTGATAACAAGAGCATGAGTGAAGCTCTGTGCTAACTGCCATACAAACATGATTTTAACAATGATCAGGAATCAAACCAAAGCCAATGACATTCACTGGTATTGTTATTGGAGAACGGAAGAAGTTGGCACAGCAAAATTAAGGAATCAGTGAGTCATTGTTAGGACTCTTGTTAAAAGAAGGGTAACTCTGTCAGTCTTCATATTCTAATATCTACCTTCACGGCTGCTTATCTCCACACAAGCAACACCATATTGTGAAAAGAAAACCCATGAGCAGATCTTCCGGAGGTGGTTGTGGAGTCAGTTTAGATAGCTTTAAAGGTTGATGTCAGTTGAAATAAGGTTTTGTAGTCCTTTAAGCGAACATGAAACAAATCCTTTTGTTGTAGAGACCTGTATGTAATTATATTGGTGTTGTAGAGAACTGCATGTAATTATATTGGTGTTGTAGAGAACTGCATGTAATTATATTGGTGTTGTAGAGAACTGCATGTAATTATATTGGTGTTGTAGATAATTATATTGGTGTTGTAGAGAACTAACTTTATGTGCAGTGCTGACACTTGATTACATTAGGCAATGATATCTTGACAGTGGCAGCAAGGTTCATATTATGAAAACAGTAAATATACAGAAGAGAGAAACTAAAAAAATATACCTCGGCAAGTTTGCCCAGATAGTGGTACGCTCAGTGATTTAAGTGTCCTGTTTATTATATTCTCCAGAACTGCCTTCAGGCTGAAACTTTGCACAAATCATTAGGGATGAAAGGCCAAGCAAAGTTGCTAAAATGATGGTTGTACGTTGATTAACCCTATGGCAAGGTTGCTGCCTTGGTGGTTCGGATGCGCATCCTACTGGTGATCAGGAGTTTGCGGGTTTCACTCCCGCTGGGTTAGCAACATTGTTTTTGGTCATGAAATACTTCGTAGTACGGTCATTCTCTCCCTTCCGCTGATTCAAGAAGGGTAGTTGTCAGTTTCTTGAGAATGTGTGGTTAGGTAAACTGACTGCGCTCAACATGTCCCCATTGGGTTGACAGGGCCCAAAAACCTTAACACAAACAAACAAGATCAAGCTTGCTTCCCAATGCATTTGTATGGGCTCCTTAATGTGTATGGGAAACGTATTGAATTTAAAATGACTTAGAAAGTAGCTGGGCCAGTGTTGCTCAAATTTCATGTGGAGATTCCTTGAGGTGGTGAAATGAAAGATTACTAAATTGGTTGCGGTCCATTGACCAAGATTACTGCCATGCCCATATATGGTAAAAACCTTTAAAATTTAAATCTTCTCCAGAACCAAGTAAACCCTCGTGCCTAATCTTTGCACAAATCATGGGGGTGGGGTGCCGACCAAAATTGCTAAAATGAGTCCTACGTTGACGTTTGACCTTTTTACGGCTAGATCAAATTTGCTTCTCCATGCAGTTGTATGGGCCTTATACATTTTATATGGGAATGTTGACCTTTTTACGGCTAGATCAAATTTGCTTCTCCATGCAGTTGTATGGGCCTTATACATTTTATATGGGAATGTTATTCTTATTTTGGACATCTCCTCTAAAGACTATGATCCAAATGAGTTGAAACTTGATGAGCAATAGGTTGAAGTTTACATGAAAAATAGCTTAAATCCTGTTGATTGGAAGTCCAGAATAGCCGCTATAGATGCCATCTTAAAATCTATTTTTTGAGTTCCTGCAGACCATTAGGCGGTTTGAGTTGAAGCCTACACTGTAGGAACAGGATGACCTGTAGATCGAAAAATACCTAAAATTGTGTTGATCAGAAATCCAAGATGGCCATCACCGCCTCTATCTTGCTTTTTTACCTCAAGCAAATTTCACCAGATTTCACATGGGGCTTTCTGTTGAAAGGCTATTGACAATTTGTTCAAATGGTTCTGCGCCAGTGCACAAGATTGCCACAATGCCTATATATGGTAAAAAAATATATGGTAAAAAGACTTTAACATTCTTCTGCAAAACCATGAAAACTTTGAGGGTGAATCTTGGTATATTGCATCGGGGACTCAAGATCTACTTAGTTTATTCAAATGATGATCGCAGGTTGATATTTGACCTTTTTACGGCAAGGTCAAATTTGGGCCCCCATGCATTTGTGTGGGGAGAATGTTGAAAAATCATTTTCTCAGTGGATAGTAAAGACCAATTGATGAAACTTACAATGTTGATTAAAGCTTAGCACTCTGGGTAAAATTTTCAGCAGACATTTTGAACTTTTTCTTTTTCCCAGAAAGCAGGATTTGACACTTCATGCAAATTCTACGAAAAGTCAGATCTTGTTTTCTGGGAAAAGGAGACAATTTGCATGAAGTATCAAATCTGTTTTCTGGGAAAAATAAAGAAAATATCACGTGTCGTTTGCTGAATTAACAGACAGTGGTAAAGGTTAACGTAGTCAAATTGTTCAACTACTGTCAAAATTTGGGATGCTATCTGCACTTTCCCTTGAGAATAGTTAAATGTCTTCTCTGAAATAGCTTGAGCAGTTTTCACTGGATTTCACATGGGGCCTTCTGTGGAAAGGATGTTGATAATTTGTTGAAATGGTTCTTTGCCATTGAACAAGATGGCTGCCATACCCACATATGGTAAAATACTTTAAAATCTCCAGACCTAATAAATCGCTGAGGCTAAATGTTGGTATATAGCATCAGAGTCGGTCTAAGTTTGATGAACAGATGATACTAAAATTACCTTTGACCTTTTTATGGCATGGTCACATTTGTGTCCTGCTTGTTGAGGCAATACTGGAAGCAGTTGCATGGCATGTGCGGATATGCAACAGCTGTTTTTGTCAGGTGAGCCAACCAGGACTCATGGGCCTTTTGTGTTTGGTTGCCATGGCAAAAGTTTAAAGAAAGAAATTTGTATTGCACCTGCAGGGAAGTAAGTCCATATTAAATAACAGCAGGGAAATAAGTCCCTTTTGCACACCAGCTTGGAAAGACCCTGTTGCAACCCTTTAGGTAAAGACCCTGTCTGCACCAGCAGGGCAAAATTACCGGTTGAGCTCGTCTCCAGTCCAGGGTTGGTAATTACGGAACTACCCCAAAATTGCATCAATGGAATAGTGTCCTCTCCTCATAACGGAACTGAAGATAGTACCAGCGACTGAAAACTGTTAAACGTACTTCTCATAGTTCTATGCTTAATTATTTTATCATCGGAACATGAAGAAATCTGGCAATGTTGTTCCGTGTATGTATGATTTTATTTTGTCTCGGTTAGAATTTTCTGTGGGAATCTACAGGCCTTTAACAGAAACCTCATAAAACTAATGACAAAGAAATGAAAAGAAGGAAATTTGGGCCTACCAATTTTCATTTACTATTAAATCTACAACCCTGAAACTCACTAAAGCACCAGCCCGAGTAAAATAATCACCAAATATTATAAATAAGCCGACCGCTACTGCTACATTATATTATACAGACCAAAACTGACCGATTTTTTTTCAGCTCAGCTAGTTCCATCAATAGAGGTAGGTCCATCGACAAAGAGCTGGTGCATGTAATGAAGATAAAAAACCCTCATACCACACTTTTATAAAGTAAAACAAGGGGCTTTTAGGGGCATTAATAATTTTTGCTTCGAGCCAGATTCTCAATGAAACGGTTCTGTTGAAAATCCACAATCTATGATTGTAGCAGAAATAAGTAAAGTATCACAACTTTTCATGTGAAAAATTACTTTTTAGCCATAGAAATTCTATATCATAATGAAGTGTCCATGTAATATTTTACAGTAAATGTTATCTCTGTATCTTTTTCTTGGGGAATTATGTCTATGCATAATCTGGGGGACACAATGCTTTCCACTTCTGACTAGTTTCCTATCCAGTAATGAGGGGTGGTTGGGTGGTGCGAAGGTGTCATGTAGCTTGTGTCATTGGGGCGTCCAACTGATATTGGCTTACAGTTGCGCAAGACCTGCTAGCCTTGTAGTAGGTAAAGGTAGTGGGAGTGTTTTTATTTCTGTTTCTTCCCTTTCATTTCTATTCTTCCCTGTTCCTCTTACTTTTCTACTACTATCCCTTCATTCTCTTTTCAAGGTCTGATCAGACTGTTCAGATTTGCAAGCTGATCTAACTCTTTGCTCATTATAGAATTCTTATTGTTGGTTTTAATGCACAGACCGGTGTACTGTTTGTGCAAACTATTCGTGTTAGCACTCTTAGTAAAATTTTCCATGGTAACATTTTTAAATATTTTTTGTCCAGAAAATAGTTCTGAAGATTCTATAAGCCAATGAATATAATGTAAACTGTATAGAGCGAGTCGATTGCCTGTCATCACATATCCACGCGCTAGTGTCATCGTATATCTCCACGCATTTAAATGCGTTCCTACAGTTCTATTATCTGTGACAGTTTCAAGGTTCTACCTCAAAAAGCCTAGGAGGGGTTGTTACAATCAAAAAAGGACCACAAATTAAAAGCTTACTTTTTTCACCTCTGGTGACCCCCAGACATGCCCCCCTGGGGCAAAATGTATTCTACTCTTCATTACCTTGGATTTGATATGCAAAATGGCTATGTTTATACAAAATGGATTTTGGGCCTTTCGTGGCCACATTCCCCTGCCCCTGCCCCCAGGAGTTACATTAAAATTCCGAATGTGTTCCTCCTATCCTCATCCATAGGGCTTTTGCCTGTGAAAGTTTCAAGATTCTAGCTTAAATGGTGTGGAGCAATGGGGTGACATTACATACAGACAGATGGACAAGTATCACAATATGCCCTCTTTTTAGCTCACCTTGAGCACTTCAAAGTGAGCTTTTATGGTCAGTCAATATCCATCGTTAGTCGCCTGTCTAGCGGCGTCAACAATTGCTTTAAAAGCCTACTCTTCCCACACCCCTGGGCCAGTTGACTCGAAACTTTGAAGGAAGCATCAGGGTGACTTGTAGCTAAAAAAAAGTCAAACTTTAATGGCTCGAACATCTTTGGGACCATGGAAATTTGTTCAAGAGATGGGTAGTTCGAGCCATTGAGATTTAATCTTGGCGCCAGGTCAGGAAGCAAATGGCTATAATTTATGGAAATGTTTTCAATCGCCAACAAAATAATGTATGTTGTGTGTACTTATTAGAATCGCCTCAGTGAGGTGATTCTTATGAGTACACACAACATACAATTTCATAATAAAATAAGAATTTTCCTCTGTTTGTTTTCTTAAGCTATTCGGAAAATTCCGCAGGGACTCAAAACTGAGTTCGAATAAGCCATGGTAAACGAGCCGTCGGTGCTTGAGCCATTGAAGTTCGACTGTAGCTAAAACCGTTCCGATCGGATATCCAAGATGGCCACATGGTGGCCATCTTGAAAATCTATTTTTCGCTTCTTCTCCTGAACCAAGAGGCCTATTGACTCAAAACTTGGAACCATCGGGGTGACGTAGATTAAAAATAGCTAAAATTGTTGCAATAGGAAATTGAAGTTTCGCTTCTCCTGAACCGAAAGACCAAGATAAAAAAAAGGTAAAATCGTTCAGATCGGAAATCAAAGATGGCTGTCATGGTGGCCATCTTGAAAATCTAATTTTCGTTTCTCCTGAACCAAAAGACTATTGGACTTGAAACTTGTACGGAAGCATCGGGGTGACTTGTAGTTCAAAAGTAGCTTAAATCGTTCCAATCGGAAATCCAAGTTGGCCGCCATATATTGCGGCCATCTTGAAAATCTATTTTTCGCTTTGCTGAACCGAAAGGCCAGTTGACTTGAAACTTGGTAGGTATCATCAGGGTAACTTGTAGATCAAAAATACTTAAAATCGTTCCAATCGGAAATCCAAGATGGCTGCCGCCATCTTGAAAATCTATTTTTCTCTTCTAAACCTAAAGGCCAATTGACTTGAAACTAGGTAGGAATTATCAGGCTGACTTGTAGATAAGGAAAAAATAAAATAGTTTCGATCGGAAATCCAAGTTGACCGCCATGAAATCATAAATGGCCGCCATCTTGAAAATCTAATTTTCATTTCTTCTCCTGAACCGAAAGGCCAATTGACTTGAACCTGGTTAGGAAGCTTTGGGGTAACTTGTAAATCAAAAATAGCTCCAATTGTTCCAATTGGAAAGCCAAGATGACTGCCATGGTGGCCATTTTGAAAATCTATTTTTCACTTCTCCTGAACCGAAAGGCCAATTGACTTGAAACTTGGTAGGAAGCTAAGGGGTAACTGGTAGACCAAAAATTAGCTAACATCATTCCGATCAGAAATCCAAGATGGCTGCCATTGCAGCTATCTTAAAAATATATTTTTCACTTCTTCTCCTGAACCGAAAGGTCAGTTGTCTTGAAACTTGGTAAGAATCATCGAGATGACTTGTAGATCACAAATAGCTAAAATTGTTCAGATCGGAAATACAAGATGGCCACCATAGTTGCCATCTTGAAAATTTATTTGATAGGAAGTATTGGGGCTGACTTGTAGATCAAAAACAGCTAAAATCATTCTGATCAGAAATCCAAGATGGTCGCCCTAGCAGCCATGTTAAACATGTATTTTGAACGGTTTCTCTTGAACCAAAAGGACAATTGACTCAAACTTTATTGGAAGTATCGAGGTGACTAGTAGATCAAATAGCCAAAATAGTCTCCATCTTGAAAATCAAAATTGAACCTCTTGAACCGAAAGGCCAATAGACTCACATTTGTCTCGTAATCAGGTGAGCGATAAACGGCCATCTTGGCCCTCTTGTTCTTTGAAAAGCACGGGGATAAAGAATATTACTAATATTGTATCCTGATAAATGCGACGTAAGGCACTTTACTGTTTTAAGGGAGCCAACTGCATATGCCTTGATAATTCAACCCACTTCATGGGAAATATGATGGGGAATAGCATTTTTATGAATCATGGAAATAAACAGTGACATATTTGAGTCTATTATTATATTGGGGGTAGGTGGGGGCGAGTTTTTGGGTTATCAATAGGTTAGGTTTTTATGGTCTTTGATTTGGTCTATTTTCTCCCAGCTCTGTATATTATGTCCCCCACCCCCTACCAAAGGGTCGGGGGACATATTGCTTTTGGAACAGATTGGCACCTGCGTCAGCATCGGCATAAAATTTCTTGACTGCTGTGTAACTGGAATAACCTTTGGAATATTTGGATGATACTTGGTTGAAATGTAGAACAGGATGAGAAGTCGCGTACAAAAATGACAATTCTTGCTTTCTTACTTTTGGAGTTATCTCTCTACTTTTGTTTGAAATAGATTTCTTTACTCTAATACCCTTCGGAAAATTTTTATGGTACTTGGCAGAAATATAAAACAGGACAAGACGGCCTGTCGCATAAAAGAATGGCCACTCTGTCTTTCTTACTTCTGGCATTTTATTGTATTTTAGTCTTTTTAATCAGTGATTACGCATTGATTTTGTGTCCGCTCTCCTTCAGAATATTTTGTTGGTACTTGCTAAAAATGTAGACCAGGACAAGACATGTCCCGTACAAGAATGACATTTGTGGCTTTGTTACTTTGGGAGTTATCTCCCTTTGTTTTCTTTTTGAAATTGATTTTGTTCCCTGAAATATTTTGATGGTTCTTGGTAGAATTGTAGAACAAGAACGAGACGGGACGACGTGTAGAGGTAGAAGAATGATAACTCTGCCTTTCTTACTTATGGCTTTCTCTTTCTTTGATGTTAGCGTCTCGCACAACGTAGTAGTGAGGGGATATAGGGTTTGTCCGATACGTAAGTTGGTATGTACGTTTATACGTACGTGTGTTTACTTTTTGTCATTGCTCTAGTACCTATATTTATTGATGGATTTTAATATAACTTCACACAAATGTTGGGTATGATAATATCTAGAGCAAATACGACTGTCGGGGTCCTGGGCTCAAGGTAAAGGGACTGACTATTTTTATAAGCCCATTTGACAAACTGGACATTATGTTATGCCCCTCGGTCTCTGTCCGTACATCCCTCCATCTGCAAACGTTTCGTTTTCATATAACCCTTCTACAATTTACATCTGAAGCTGAAGCTTTATTTAGACCATGTTGTGGAGCAGAGCATATTAGTTTGAGGTTACAGTCCACCAAATATTAACAAAGTTACGTTCCTTTGATCGTTTTGTAAACATTTTATTTTCGGTTAACTCTTCAACAGTTCACAATCTGAAACTTGATGTTTTAGTTAGATCAAGGAGCAGAGCTTATTATCTCGTGGTTAGTCCACCAAATATTAACAGTAATTTCCCTTTGAATATCATTGTAAAGATTTCGTTTTACATCCAGTCAAGCTCAAACTTTTCAAAGAGACATAACTTAATATTTGATGGACTGTAACCTGGAGATAATGTGCTGCTCCACATCACGATCTAACGATATCAAGTTATGTCGCTTTGAAAATTTATGTAAACATATCATTTCCGGCTAAATTCTTCTATAGATTACATTTAATAAAGCTGAAACTTGATTTAATTTGACCATGATGTTTAGCAGCACATAGCATATTGTTTTGAGGTTGCAGTCCACCAAATGTTGAGTTATGTCCCCTTAAAAATTTCTGTAAACTTTTCGTTTTCAGCTAACTCCTTCTACAGTTCCCGTGGGTCGCACATGGGACGAAGATTATAACCTCATCTGTATTTAACATATGTGTTTGTCTTGTGTTTGTGTCATTTTTCCGAACTCTAGCATTCTCCACATTAAAAAATAAGATGCATTTATTATTGTTAGATAAAAAAAACTAAACGTTTTTCAAGGTATGAAAGCTACATATCATTTGAAAGCTACATATCATCTAACACAGCTTGTTTGTTTGACTCTCTTTAAAAATGAATCCAAAATGAATCCTTTCTTTAATAAACTATTTATTTTAAATATGGATCTCCTAATGTTAAAAATAACCTTTCAATTTCCCAGACGTTTTCGGCCTCCCTTGTCTGTAGGGAATAAAATCTACAGATCACTTTCCTTCTGTAGTGGATAGGGTGTAATCCCCTATTAAAACAGGAACCACCTGTTTGCCGTGGGTGGCGTCTCGTATGCTGGGAGAGGGGAACCTGATGATTGAGGAAAGCCCAGGGATCTCCAGCTTTTCAACACATCATTTTGGCCCTTATTTCAGATAGAAGAGCGGTCTGGGTTAGATCCGGCCTGGATCAATCGGCTCAGTCGTGCCAAGCTCTAGAAACGCACAACTTGTTCTTAGCTTCTTTCTCTCTTTCATATGTATCTTTATGGTACCAAACCGGGCTTATTTTTCTCATGTTCCTCTAACTTTAAGTGAGTTTCAATGGGCGGCGGCTGAAGGGTCAATTGGTGGGCTTGTATTGGGGCTTTGGCGGAAACCTCTGTGAGTGGAGGCTGTGGATAGGGGGATGAACTCAACTGTTCATAAATTTTTCTATGGAAATTTAGATGAATAGGTGGGAAATCATCTAAGCATGAGGCCGAGCTGAAGACTCTGATCTTGACACCGAGTATAATAGCAATGTAGCCTTGACGTTAGAAATAGGAGATCCATTTCTGTTAAACGTCCCCTTGTAGGGCTCCATGGAGGGTGGGGCGCATAGCTATCGAATCAAAAATTTCATCACCATGGCATCTCGAAAACGATTTCTGGCGTTCGACTCTTCGGAGGACGACACGCAACCGACTACATTTACATTCAAAGCTAATGAGAACTTCGCTAAATTTTTAGTGATTTCGAGTAAAGAGGACAAACCTATTACTTCACTGTCACCTTTCATTATAGAAAAGCAAATAGAATCAATTATAGGCACTCCAAAAAATGTAAAAAAATTAAAAAATGGAACTCTTTTGGTCGAAACTAACAGAAAATCTCAAACTGATAATCTCTTGAAAATTACAAAATTCTTTAACATTAATGTCTCTGTCACGGAACATAAAACTCTAAACAGTTGCAAAGGTATTATCCGTGACAGAATGCTAAAACATGAAACTGAAGAAAATATCACAGAATATCTTAACACACAAGGAGTAACAGCTTGCAAACGTTTTAAAATTAAAAAAGATGGAAACTTTATAGAAACAAATACACTTTTACTAACTTTCAACACCACAACTTTACCGAAATCACTAAAAATCTTTTACCGAATTATACCGGTTGAAGTCTACATTCCAAATCCTCTGCGGTGTTTCAACTGTCAGAGGTTTGGACATCATGAAAACGGCTGTCCGGAAGCACCTGGATCAGTATGTGAAAAATGTGGTATGGGTGAATTTGATCACCCTACAAATGCTTGTAAAAATGAAGCCAAGTGTGTGAACTGTCACAAAAACCATCAATCAAAATCAAATCAGTGTGAAATTTGGAAAAAAGAGAAAGAAATCATGAAAATTAAAGTTACACAAAAAATCACTTATTTGGAAGCCAAAAAGATTCAAGAAAATCAACCTGAAATCACCTTTGCAAAAGTTGTTCAATCCCTAAACACTAAACCTGAAACCAAAGAAACTTCTACCCAGTTTAACGAAAAAGATTCTGTCATCAAAGCAAATTCAAAAGTTATTACTCCTACTCTAAAACCTAAACCCACATCTACTCATCAGTCTAGACCACCAACAAAATCTCAAAACAGTTCACAAACACAGCCGACTAAAACAAGTGGATCACACCAGAGATCCAGGTCCAGGACAGCTGACCAGAAAGGAAAAAATGGAAAAGAAAAAGATAAAGATAAAGCACCAAATCCATATAGTAAAGGGGCGTCGGCCGATCCGATCAAGTTGGTCAATCGGTTCGATTCCCTTGAGACCATGGAGTTAGAGACTGACTCCTCCATGTTCTCGCAGTCTCAGAGAAAACAAAAGGATTAAGTTCCTTATTTTCAAATCATCTCTCCATTCATCATGGATAAAAAATCAATTATTCAGTGGAACTGTCGAGGACTAAAAGCAAATTATAACGAAATTTTAATTTTAACAACACTACTTTCTCCGACTGTCTTTTGTCTCCAGGAAACCTTTTTAAAGAATACAGATAATATTAATTTCAAAAATTATAGTTTATATAATCATATCGCAACTGAAAATCAGAAAGCCTCAGGAGGCTCATCTATCCTTGTAAAATCAAATGTTCCTCATAGACAGATAGATATAAATAGTAATTTACAAGCTGTTGCTGTAAATGTCACTCTGTCTAAATCCATAACAATTTGTTCTCTATATCTCCCTCCACACTGTAAATTTTCTAAACACGATTTAGAAAATCTTATAAACCAGTTACCTCGTCCTTATTTATTATTAGGTGACTTTAATAGTCACAGCAAACTATGGGGTTGTCTGGATACAAATGACAAAGGAGAAATAATAGAAAATTTTATTGCAGAAAATGATCTATGTTTATTTAACGATAAACAACCAACTTATCTTCATTCTCCTACAAGAAATTATTTTGCTTTAGATTTGTCTATATGCTCTCCAAATATTTACTTAGATTTTGATTGGTCAGTTTTAGATGACCTTCATGGGAGCGATCATTTTCCAATTAAAATTGAAGAAATTGAATCGACAAATGAAGACCATCATTCCCGATGGAATTTGAATAAAGCAAACTGGGACAATTTTATAGAGCTATGTAATGAAAAATTAAATCCTGAAATGTTTAAAACAGCAGATGATATACAAGCTTTTACTGATACATTAATTCATGTAGCCGAAAAATGTATTCCAAAGTCCTCGACATGTTCAAAAAGAAATAGACCTTGGTTTAATAAAGATGTTAAAAATTCAATAAATAAAAGAAAATCTGCCTTACGAAAGTTCAATAGGCAGCCAACAAAAGAAAATCTAATCCATGCCAAACAAATGCGAGCTAAAGCTCGCAAGACAATAAAAACGGCTAAAAGAACATCTTGGCAGCAATACGTCTCCAAACTTAATTCTAGAACTCCAGCAAAGAAAATATGGGACATGATTCGAAAAATTACTGGCAAAAATAAAAATAACAAACATGTCCATATTAAATCAAATGGAAATATATGCTCAACGACTAAAGATATTTCCAATGCACTAGGAGAGAATTTTCAGAAAAACTCTTCTAGTGCAAACTATTCCGAAACCTTTCAAAACATAAAACAGGAACGAGAGAAAGATCATCTAAATTTTACGTCACTAAATCATGAAAAATATAATGTACCATTCACAGCTTCAGAATTATTAGATGCTCTTCATAAATCTCACGATACAGCTGCTGGTCCTGATGACATTCATTATCAAATTCTTAAACATTTACCCGATAACGCTTTAAAAACTTTATTAAATATTTTAAATGATATTTGGATCACTGGAAAATTTCCAAAAGACTGGAGTAAAGCAACGATTATACCTATACCAAAACCAAATAAAGATCATACTGAAGCTACTAACTACAGACCTATTGCTTTGACAAGTTGTTTATGTAAAACAATGGAGAGAATGATTAATGATAGACTGGTTTGGTTCTTGGAATCAAACCAGCTAATAACAAAATATCAAGCTGGATTCAGAAAAAATAACTGTACAAACGATCATTTGATTCGTTTGGAATCCTTTATTCGTGATGCCTTTATTAAAAAAGAACATGTCGTAGCTGTATTTTTTGATCTTGAAAAAGCTTACGATACTACATGGAAACATGGCATCATGAAAGATTTACATAAATTAGGCCTTAAAGGCCGATTACCACTTTTTATTCAAAATTTTTTATCAGATCGAACATTTAATGTTCGAATAGGTAATACGTTATCGGACATATTTAAACAAGAACAAGGTGTACCACAGGGAAGCATTTTATCACCTACCTTGTTTGGCATTAAAATTAACGATATTGTTAAATGTGTGAAAGACCTTGATTGTTCACTTTTTGTTGACGATTTTGGAATATTTATTAGATCGAAAAATATGGAAACCATTGAATTCAAACTACAACGATGTTTAAACAATATAGAAGATTGGGCAACAGAAAATGGTTTCAAATTTTCAAAAACAAAAACTCAGTGCGTTCATTTTTGCCAGATACGTCAGCTACATTTAGATCCTCATCTCACCATATACGGTAGTCCAATTCCAGTCGTCAGTGAAGCAAAATTCCTGGGTCTTTTGTTCGATAACAAATTATCTTTTATACCACACAACAAAGCTTTAAAAGCTAAATGTCTTAAAGCACTTGATATTCTTAAAGTTCTCTCCAGTTCCGACTGGGGAGGAGATCGTACTGTTCTTTTAAATCTTTATAGATCTTTAATTCGATCTAAACTGGATTATGGATCCATAGTTTATGGATCTGCTAGAAAATCTTATTTGAAATCTTTGGATACTATTCATCACCAAGGTTTACGTCTGGCTCTAGGGGCTTTTCGTACTTCCCCCGTCGAAAGTTTATACGCTGAATCAAATGAACCATCATTGTATATAAGAAGAGAGAAATTGTCTCTTCAATATGTTACTAAATTAGCCGCCAATCCACGTAATTCAGCTCATGATTGTGTTTTTAACCCTAAATATGAAAGATTTTACAATAATAAACCAACAGCTATTAAACCCCTTGGCCTGAGAATACAACCGTTACTTGAAGAGGCCAATATCAATATTAAAAATGTTCAGCATTTTTCTTTTCCATCAAAAGAGCCATGGACGTTAAACCCTCCAAAGATTATTTTAGACCTTCATAAAAATAAAAAAACAGAAGTCGAGTCGCATATTTTTAAGAATGAATTTTTAGAAATCAAATCAAATTATAAACATTACCTGTCAATTTATACAGATGGTTCGAAACAAGATGAGAAAGTTGCTTGTTCTGTTATTAGTCCAAATTTTACTGACAGTATTAGATTACCTGATAATAGCTCCATTTTTACCGCCGAAGCCAAGGCAATTGATATTGCACTTTACCATATCAGAGATCAGTCTGAAAAACAGTTTATCATTTATTCAGATTCTCTTTCTGTATTAAAATCCCTTAAAGATTTACACCATACAAACCCATTAATTCAGCAAATTCTTAAAAAATATTATTATCTTTCTGCTTCAAAAGAAATTGTATTTTGTTGGCTTCCCAGCCACGTTAATATTCGTGGAAATGAATTAGCAGATTCAGAAGCCAAATCTGCATTATCCTTAGTAATAACCAATTTCAAAATTCCTCACTCCGACTTTAAATCAAACGTCTGTCAATACATCAACAACAAATGTCAGTCTGTTTGGGAAACACAAACTTATAATAAATTAAATGAAATCAAACCAAATTTTAACAGCAAATGCACATTCTCTAATCTCAGCAGAAAAGAACAAACAAAAATCACGAGATGTAGACTTGGACACACTAGAATTACTCATTCTTATATTTTAAACAATGAACAAGCTCCATTCTGCATTCCTTGTAATGAACCTTTCACAGTCAAACATTTTCTTATCACTTGTGCTGAATTTAATCACATTCGCACAAAGTATTTTAATATAAAAACTATAAAGGAACTTTTTGATATGCCAACTCAGAAAATACTCGACTTTCTTAAAGAGATCGGACTTTTTAATAAAATATGATCAGTATTTTTAATCACTTAAAATCATTGATACTTTATCTCTTTAAAATAAACACATCAATCCTAGATATTTTTAAATTTCTTATTAAATAAAATCATCATATAACATAAAACTTATTAGACGCTATATGCCCTTTTAGGGTTGAGCGTCTATAAACAAAATATCCATCCATCCATCCTTCTACAGTTTACATCACTTCAAGCTGAAACTTGATTTATAGTTAAACCATGATGTGGAGTAGGGCATATTTTTTTAAAGGTCACAGTCCACTAAATATTAAGTTATGCCCATTGAAAATTTCTGTAAACTTTGTTTCCGGCTAACTCCTAATTACATTGTATTAAGCTGAAACTTTGTAAATTTTTACACCATGACGTTGAGCAGTAGATATTATTTCATGGTAACAGTCCACCAGATAGTAGCAGAGTTATGTCCCTTTTAAGATTTCTGTAAATGTTTTGTGGCAGGCAAACTCCTGTAGTTTACATTCGATCAAGCAGTGCATTTTGTTTCGAGGTTAGTCGACCAAATATTAAGTTATGTCGGTCTGTCTGTCCCTATAAACTTTTCAGGCTAACCTCTCCTACTCAAATCAGAAAAGGGGTTACATCTGATTATTACCAGGGGCCTATGATGCCCCACTTGCAGAACTCTTGTTAGAAAAAATGTTCATCACTGTAGCGGCTACATTTATTGATGTATTTTAATATAACCACAATATTTCAAGCAAGTTGCACTTCAGGGTCCTGGGCTGAAGGTCAGGGTCACTGTGGGTATTTTTAGAAAAACTTTGTCAATACTCTTGTGCCTACATTTATCAATGGATTTATGTCCATCCTCCCCCACCCCCTCCTCCTACTGAAGAACCTTTTGGAATATTCTAATGGTACTTGGTAGAAATGTAGAACAGGACGATGTGTCGCGTACTTGGGAGTTATTTCCCTTTGTTTTGTTTAATAGATTTTGTGTCCGTTCTGTAACTCAAATACCCTTCGGAATATTTTGATGGTACTCAGTAGAAATGTAGAACAGTACAAGATGACATGTTGGGTACAAGAATGGTAACTCTGCATCCAACAAGAATAATAACTCTGCCGTTTTTACTTTTGGCGTTCTCCCTTTGTTATATTTGACTGAGGTTGTGCATTTATTTCGTGTCTGCTCCGTAAGTTGGAATATTTTGTGATATTTGGTAGAAATGTACAACAGGTCTAGACGACATATCGTGTACAAGAATGACAACTCTGGCTTTCTTCCTTTTGGCGTTATCTCGCTTTGTTATAAATGACACTGATAATGCATTGATTTCGTGTCTGTTCTGTAAGTAAAAACCCCTTTGGAATATTTGATACTTGGTAGAAATGTATAACAGGACTAGACATGTGGCGTACAAGAATGTCAACTCTGGCTTTCTTACGTTTGAGTTAACCCTGTTTTGTTTTTATGTCCCCCCCCCTCCCCCCCACTACCAAAGTGGAGGGGGGATATTGTTTTTGGGACGGATCCCGTTGGCATTGGCGTAGCATCTTGTCCGCTCTGTAACTTAAATACCCTTTGGAATATTTTAATGATACTTGGTTGAAATGTAGATGAGGACAAGATGTGTCACATACAAGATTGACAACTCTGGCTTTCTTCCTTTTTGCGTTATCTCCCTTTGTTAACATTGACACTGATAATGCATTGATTTCGTTGTCTGTTCTGTAAATAAAAAACCCTTTGAAATATTTTGATACTTTGTAGAAATGTATAACAGGACTAGACATGTGGCGTACAAGAATGTCAACTCTGGCTTTCTTACGTTTGGAGTTAACTCCCTTTGTTTAGTTTGTATGTCCCCCCCCCCACTACCAAAAGGGGGGTGGGGGTATATTGTTTTTGGGACGGATCCAGTTGGCATTGGCGTAGCTTCTTGTCTGCTCTGTAGCTTAAATACCCTTTGGAATATTTAAATGATACTTAGTAGAAATGTAGATGAGGACAAGATGACGTGTAACATACAAGATTGACAACTCTGGCTTTCTTACTATTGGAGTTATCACCTTTTTTGTTTTATTTGAAAGATTTCGTGTCCGGTCTATAACTCGAATACCCTTTGGAATATTTCGATGGTACTTGGCAGAAATATAGAACAGGGCCAGACGACGTGTTGCGTACAAGAATGACAACTCTCTTTCTTTTGGCGTTATCTCCGTTTGTTATATTAGACAGTGATAATCCATTGATTTTGTGTCCAGTCTGTAAAAAGACACTTTGGAATATTGTTATGATACTTGATAGAAATGTAGAACAGGACCAGACGACATGTCGCGTACAAGAATGGGAACTCTGCCTTTCTTACTGTTGGCGTTATTTTCCTTTATGTCTGACGGTGATTATCCATTGGATGTCTGCTGCATTCAAGAGACCAGATACCGTGGTGGCAACTGTCGCACAATTAAGGGCAAGGACACCAGGTACTGGTCAGGAAACGACAAAGGCACTGCTTGTGTAGGAATGTTTGTGGCAGAAGAGTGGATAAAGTTTTTGAGGTTCAGAGGGTCTCCGACAGAATCATCTTCGTGAAACTCAGTCGGCCAGCGTGTGGTTACCTTTCTCTCTGTGTATGCCCCACAGAGTGGTCTAAGTGATGAGTTTAAGGACCTGTTCTTTGATCAGCAGCGTGCTGTGACTGCCAGGATCCCAGCGTCAGAATTTCTGATCCCATGTGGAGATTGGAACGGCCGTGTAGGCCGTGCAGGCACTGGATACAGGGAAGTGCATGGTGGGATGTATGGCAGGTCGGTGTTAGATGGTGAGGGTGAGAGAATCCTGGAGTACGCCCTAGCATTTGACCTGCTTCTTGGGAACACTTGTTTGAAGAAACGTGACAGCCATCTCATTACATACAAGTCGGGAAACATAGCCACACAGATAGACTTCATCCTTTTCCGTAGGACCATGCGCAAACGTCAGATGTAAAAGTGATCCCAGGCAAGACAGTAGCTCCGCAACATCAGCTTATTGTATGCGACATGAGGATTGATGCCACCAAAATCCAACCTTAATTTCACCCCTCGCCTCAAAGTTTGGAAGCTTAAAGAACCTCAGACAAGCAATCATTTCCAGAAGAGCTTCAACTTGCATGTGAGCACATCTGCAGGTATAGCTGATGGGGCTACTGAGGATATCTGAACATCAAGACTGTACTGCTCAAGACAACTGAGGAGGTGGGTGGTACAACTTGACCACACCATTGGTGTCGTGAAACCTGGTAGTGGAATGAACACGTGGAAAAGGCCATTGCTGCCAAGCGGAAAGCTTTCAAGGCCTGGAAGGCTGGTAAAGCCACTAGGGCATCATACGATGCAGCCAGACTAAATGCCAGACATGCAGTGCACCATGCTCGTCAAGAACTCGACAAGGTCTACGAGAATATTGACCCCCCCAATTCTTCAGAAGTCTACCGCCTTGCTAACCAGTTTAGAACAGAACACTGATGTTGTTGGTGACAAACCTGTGAAGAATGATGCAGGAGATGTCAATGAGGGAAGACTCAAAGCAGAAGGCCTGACTAGAACATAACCAAAGGCTTCTCAACGTTTGACTGGGACCCAGACCACCTGTGTTATCAACCACCAGTGGAAGGCCCGCCCATCCCAATCACCATTGATATGGTTAAGAAGGCTATCTCACAGATGGAGGCTGGCAAAGCACCGGGCCCATCAGGCAAAGTGGTGGAGATGACACAAGCAGCCGGTGACATGGGCGCCTCCAGGATCAGTGACCTCGCAGCTGCAATCATTCGTGAGGGCAAGGTACCCTCTGACTGGGAGCAGTTTCATTGTCTGCCTCTACAAGGGAAATGGGCATATATTTGAAAGGAGCAACTACTGCGGTCTCGAGCTGACAGAGCAGGTTATGAAAATCCTGGAGAGGATTGTGGACGGCCTCATCAGACAGTTGGTGTCAATCGGATTCAGTTTGGCTTCGTCCCAGGCAGAGGCACTACAGGCGAAATCTTTGTTGTCAGGCAGCTGCAAGAGATCTAGCTGCCAACAAGACTCTGCATGGCTTTTATAGACCTGGAGAAGCATTTGATCGAGTACCTTGTAAGGTCATCTGGTGGGCACTGAGAAAACTTAGTGTGGAGGAGTGGATTGTGCGTCTGGTGCATGGGATGTATGCAAATGCACGGAGCCGTGTCCGTGTTGGTGAGGGGTACAGTGACGAGTTTGAAGTGAAGGTTGGTCTTCATCAAGGATCAGTACTCAGCCCGCTGCTGTTCATATTGTGCTTAAAGCCTTATCACGAGAGTTACGCTCTGGGGTCTCCTGGGAGGACCTCTATGCCGATGACCTTATCATCACTGAATCGCTTGAGGAATGTGTCAGGAGCTCTTGACTTGGAAATAAGCAATGGAAAAGAAAGGACTGAGAGTAAATGCATGAAAGACAAAGATCATTATCTACTGCACGGGACTGGACCTCCTGCAGAGTTCAGGCTAGTTTCCAGGCGCAGTCTGTCGCACTGGAGTGGGCAGCAACAGCATCTTCTGCAATAGTTGCAAGCACTGGGTGCACAAGAAATGCAGTGGGCTAAAGCGCTTGACAAAAGATGTACACGATGCCAGGTAACTGCACGTCCCTTGGATGGCAGACCACAGAATGAGGTCCAGGTCGGACCTGGCAAGCTATAGGTGGTAGCTTCCTTTTGCTATATAGGCGACATGCTGTCAACAGCAGGTGGCTGTGAACTTTCAACCACAACACGTGTGAAAAACGCCTTGAAGAAGTTCAAGGATCTGCTACCAGTTCTCTCTTCACGCCACCTCAAAACGTGTGGCCGTGTGTACAGCTTTTGTGTACCTAGCGGAATTCTCCATGCCAGCGAGACTTGGCCATTGACACAGCCAAACCTCCAGCGTCTGGAGCGAAATGATCACAGATCTGCAATGTCAGGCTGCAAGACATAGTCACCACCAGGTCCAATGAGCTACTTGTGCGGCTTAGCATTGAGGATTTGGACCTCATTTTGAAGGATAGAAGACTCCGATGGTATGGACATGTGGAACGCTCCAATGGTGCAGTAACGACAGCCTTTGACATACAGGTTGATGCAAAGCGTGGGCCTGTGAGGCCTAAGATGACATGGAAACAGCTGACAGAGGGGTTGCAGAGAGTGGAAGCTCTCGGCTATCAACCCTCATAGACATACCTGGAGATCTGGTGTGAGATCTGCCATGCGTGCAGCAAGCCAGCTATCTGAAAGGGGGCCCACTGATGTGGATGCTGCCCCTGCACCTGCACGTTAATCAAAACTCTGATTAGGATATGATGACGATATGATTTCGTGTCCGCTCTTCAAGTCAGACCCTTTTGAATATTCTTATGATACTTGGTAGAAATGTAGAACAGGACCAGACGATGTGTTGTGTACAAGAATGACAACTCTGCCTTTCTTACTGTTGGCATTATCTCCCTTTGTTATGTCTGCCAGTGATAATCCATTCATATTTTGTCCGCTCTGTAAGTCAAAGACTCTTTGGAATATTTTATGATACTTGGTAGAAATATAGAACAGGACTAGACGTGCCGCATACAAGAATGGCAACTCTGCCTTTTTTTTTTTTTTTTTTTTTTTTTTTGCTTTATTTCACTGTTATATTTTACAGTGATTATCCATTGGTATTGTGTCCGCTCTGTAAGTCAAAGACCCTTTGGCATATTTTTATGATACTTGGTAGAAATGTAGAACAGGACCAGACGACATATCACGTACAAGACGCAAACTCTGGCTTTCTTCCCTTTGTTTTGTTTGAAATAGATTTCTCGTCTGCTCTGTAACTGCAATACCCTTTGGAATATTTCAATGGTGCTTGGCACAAATGTAGAACAGGACCAGTTGACATGTCGCGTACAAGAATGACTACCTTTTTTACTTTTGGCTTTATCTCCCTTTGTTATATTTGACAGTGATAAGCCATTGATTTTGTGTCCACTCTGTAAGTCAAAGACCCTTTGGAATACATTTATGATACTTGGTAGAAATGTTGAACAGGACCAGATGACGTGTTGAGTACAAGAATGACAACTCTGCCATTCTTACTTTTGGTATTATCTCCCTGTTATGTCTGACTGTGGTTATCTATTGATTTCGTGTCCGCTCTGTAAGAATATTTTTGAAGATACTTGGCAAAAAAACAAACTAGAAATGTAGAACAGGACCAGATGACTTGTCACGTACAAGAATGACAACTCTGGCTTTCTTGCTTTTGGAGTTATCTTCCTTTGATATGTTTGAAATAGATTTCTCATCTGCTCTGACACTGGAATACCCTTCTGAATATTTTGATGGTACCTGGTAGAACTATAGAAAAGGGCAAGACGACGGGCAAGACGACGTGTTTCTTACAAGAATGACAACTCTGTCTTCCTTATTTTTGCTGTTCTCCCTTTGTTATATTTGACAGTGATTATGCATTAATTTAGTGTCCGCTGTGTAAGTCGAACACTCTTTTAAATATTTTGATGATACTTGGTAGTAACGAAGAACAGAAGAACAGGACCAGACTACATGCCACATACAAGAATGACAACTTTGGCTTTTTGTTGTTTACTTTGGGAGTTATCTCCTGGTGTTTGAATTTGGTTTCTTGTCTCTGCTCTGTAACACGAATACCCTTCGGAATACTTTGATGATGCTTGGTACAAATGTAGAACAGGACGAGATGACATGTTGCATACAAGAATGACAACTCTGGCGAGATTGAGGGGGGGGGGGGGACATTACTTGTTTTTTGATTTTTTTTTTTTTTTTTTTTTTTTTTTTTTTTTCTAAAGCCTTTTTAGTTGAAATTGATTTCGTGTCCGCTCTAACTCGCCCTTCAAAATGTTTTGATGGTATTTGGTAGAAATGTAGGACAGGATGAGACGTGTCGCATACAAGAATGACAACTGGCTTTTTTACTTCAGGTGTAATATCCCTTTGTTTATTTGACAGTAATTATACATTGATTTAGAGGGGTTAGCTCTGTAAATCGAATACCCTTATTTTTATGATAATAGGTAGAAATGCAGAACAGAACTGTGGATTACCTGTCACGTACAAGAATAACAACTGTGTTTAAATTCGATTTCTTGCCCACTCCATAACACGAATACCCTTCAATATATTTTGATAACACTTGGTAGAAATGTAAAAGAAGACGAGACGACGTGTTGCGTTTAAGAATGACAACTCTGGCTTTCGTACTTTTGGAGTTATCTCCTTTTCTTGTGTTTGAATTTGATTTGGTGTCCGCTCCATAATACAAATATCCTTTGAAATATTTTGGTAATACTTGGTAGAAATGTAAAAACGGATAGAATGACGTGTTGCATACAAGATTGTCAACTCCTGTTTTACTTTTGGAGTTATCTCCGCTTGTGTTTGAATTTGATTTCGTGTCCACTGTTTCAGTAGTGCTGATTCATGAGAAGCTGCAATCTACTAGCAAGTATACTGATCAGTGCATTTGTGCACATGCTGATCTGAGTCTTCTCTTCTTGCATGTGCCAGTTAGAGTTCCGAAAACCTAACTCTTTTGAATAAAGTGTTTTCAATGAAATAGGCGAAGCAAGAAACCTTAGGAAAAGTTGCAAATACATTACTGAAAAAATGGGGTATTTTGAGGTGCAATAGGCAGTTCTGCTTTAATTATTTTGCAAATTATTATTATTATTATTAT
Organism: Anodontia alba; assembly: GCA_964016985.1. NCBI lineage: Eukaryota > Metazoa > Mollusca > Bivalvia > Lucinida > Lucinidae > Anodontia > Anodontia alba. The sequence continues at coordinate 26,603 of OZ024838.1, read as the reverse complement.
TATTATATGCAGCAAATGCACCCTATTCAGGCATATTCACACCTGGGCGTCCTGAAATATAGAATGATATAATGATACTTAATCCCTTCCACAATTTAGCTGTTAATCTTTTCCACTCAGGGGATGGTAGTTGTGGCGAAGGTGTAGTGTATCTCATGTCACCGGGGTGTCTAACCGGTATTGGCTTAGAGTTGGGCAAGGCCTGCTATCCTTGTAGCAGCTAAGGGTAGAGGGGAAATGTTTCTATTTCTTCTGTTCACTTTCATTCGTGTTCCTTTTTTCTTCCCTGTCCTTCTCTTTCATCTCCTCTACTATCTCTTCTATTACTTTTCTCCCTTTCTCGGGGAGACGGGGGGTGGTTGGGTGTGGTGAAGGTGTTGTATATCTTACTTCACCAGGGTGTCCAACTGATATTGGCTTGCAGTTGGGCAAGGCTTGCTATCCTTGTAGCTGGTAAGGGTAGCGGGGGATGTTTTTATTTCATTTCTTTACTTTCATTCCTGTTCTTTCTTCTCAGTCCTTCTTTTATCTCCCGTACTATTTCTTCGGTCTCTTTTCTACCTTTCTCATAAGACACAAAATGATCCTGAAGGGTTGACGTGTCGTTAAACCTAACAATCAAAGCTTTTCCACACAATGTTGTGAGCTTGTGTTCACCGTTTGTCATTCTACGTAAAAACTCACGCAATTTCCATGCATTGCCCACACAAATCTTGCTTGGATTCTGAGGATTTTTTATCGTGTAGCGTGAGCGGTATAATCTTCACACTGACCGTATGTACTCTTTTAAAATTATACGGTTTGATTTATGTTGCCTTGTTTTCCATCTTAAACTAATCAGAAACAACTGAAACGGTGGTTTGTTGATCTATGCATATTTTAATCAGTATGTTTCGATACAGTTTAGGCACAATGATTACGATAGAATTGTGTTGATGGCACTATTTCTTTGTCGATTGGCCTAGCTCTGTATTGATAAAACTAGCTTGGCTGGAAAAATCATTATTTTTGGTCTGTATGATGTAATGAGCTTATTAGCTCACCTGAGCATGACTTATTAGCTCACCTTGAGCACAAAGTGCTCAAGGTGAGCTATTGTGATCGGACAAGGTCTGTCGTCTGTCGTGTCGTCCGTTGTGCATCATGCGGCATCAACAATAAGTTCTAAAAGCCTACTCATCTTACACCCTGGGCCAATTGACTCAAAACTTAGTAGGAAGCATCTGGGTGACTTGTAGATTACATATTTAAAATCGTTTCAATGGGAAATCCAAGATGGCCACCATGGGGGGGGGGGGGGGGGGGCCATCTTGAAAATCTATTTTTCGCTTCTCCTGAACCAAAAGGCCAAGTGTCTCGAAATATTTTAGGAAGCATCTGGGTGACTTGTAGGTCAAAAATAGCCCCGAAATTCAAGATGGCCCCCATGGCGACCTTCTTGAAAATCAATTTTGTTTATTCTAAACCAAAAGCCAATTGAAACTTGGTAGTAAGCATAGCGGTGGCTTGTAGATCAAAAATAGCTAAAATCATTCCAATCGGTATTCCAAGATGGCCGCCATGGTGGCCATCTTGGAAAATCTATTTTCCGCTTCTCCTGAACCCATGGGTCAATTGACTGGTAACTCAGTAGGAAGCATTGGGGTGACATATATCAAAAATGGCTAAAATCGTTCCTATCGGAAATCCAAGATGACCATGCCGGCCTCGGTGGCTCAGTTGGTGGCGCCGTCCGACTGGAGACCCGGAGGTCGCGGGTTCAACCCCCGCCGAGGTCGGCAACGTTCTTTCGTGGCGATTGATCATGAAATATTTTCTACGGTCATTTTCTCCCTTCCGCTGATTCAAGAAGGGCAGTTGTCAGTTTCTGGCGGAAGAATGTGCACAATACTGGTTAACCGCTCAGAGGTCTAAGCCTGCCCACTAAACGTGTGTTAGGTAAACTGACCGCGCTCGACATGGCCCCATTGGGTTGACTGGGCCGTAAAACCTCAATACAAACAAACCAAGATGACCTCTGTACTGGCCAGCTTGAAAATGTATTTTTCGTTACTTCTCCTGAACCAAAAGGCCAACTGACTCTAAATTTGGTAGAAAGCATCGGGGTGACTTGTAGATCAAAAATTGCTAAAATCGTTCCGATCTGAAATCCAAGTGGTGGCCATCTTGAAACTCTTATTTTTCGGTTCTTCTGAATAGAAGGGCCAATTGACTTGTAACTGAGTAGGAAGCATTAGGGCGGCTTGTAGATCAAAAATAGCTAAAATCGTTCCGATCGGAGATACAAGATGGCCCCCATGGCGGCCAGCTTGAAAATAATTTTTTTTTTTTTTTTTTTTGCTTCCCCTGAACCAAAAAGTCAATTGACTCAAAATTTGGTAGGAAGCATCGGGGTGACTTGTAGATTAAAAAATATTTAGATAGTTCCAATCCGAAATCCAATATGGCTGCAGTGGTGGCCATAGATCTTTTCTTCTCCTGAACCAAAAGGCCAGTTGACTTGAAACTTGGTAGGAAGCATTGCAGTGACTAGTTAATTAAATGAAGCTAAAATTATTCCAATATGAAATCGATGATGGCCGCCGTGACAGCCATTTTGAAAATCTATTTTTCACTTCTACTCCTAAAAAGAAAGGCCAATTGACTTTAAACTTCGTAGGAAGCATCGGGGTGACTTGTAGATAAAATAAAATGATAAAATGGTTCTAATCGAAAATGCAAGATGGCTGCCATGGCGTCCATCTTGAAAATATATTTTTCGTTTCTTCTGAACCGAAAGGCCAAGTGATTGGAAAGTTGGCAGGAAGCATTGGGGTGACATATATAAAACAATAGCCGAAATTGTTTTTGATGGGAAGTCCAAGATGGCTGCCATGGCCGCCATCTTGAAAATCTATTTTTTTTTTTTTTTTTTTTTTTTTTTTTTGCTTCTCCTGAAACATAACGCTGACTTGAAACTTGATAGGAAGCATCGGGGTGACTATTAGATAAAGTCATTCTGATTGGAAATCCAAGATGGCCGCAGCAATGGCTGACATATTAAAAATCTTTCTCTTCTCCCGAGCCGAAAAGGCCGAAAAGGCCAACTGACTCCAAACTTGATAGGAAGCATCAGTTGTGACTTGTAGATAAAAAAGCTAAAATCATTCCAATCAGAAATCCAAGATGGCCTCATGGTCGCTATCTTAGAAATCTATTTTGCACTTATTCTCCTGAAGAAAAAGGCCAATTTATCTAGTAATCATGTGAGCTGTACAGGGCTATCTTGGCCCTCTTGTATATAATTTCATTATTTTTACACTGGCTAGTGCCATAGTAAGTGTCAGGGCTGTAGGTTTAACAGAAAATGAAAATTGTTAGGTCCAAATGTCCTTGTTGACGGAAAACTCAGAACATTTCCATTCCTTTGTCAATAGTTTTGAGTTTCCTGTTAAACCCCTGCAGACGCACAGATAAGTCTATCTGGTGATAAAGTGAAATCATACCTACATGAAATAGCAATGTCAGATTTTTTTTTCAGGTTTCGATACTAATAAAATAATTAGACATAAAACTGTAAGATGCCTATGTTTATTTACTTGAATTCGGTAGGAAGCATCGGGGTGAGTTGTAAAATGCTTTAAACCCCCGGTGGTTTACTCTACTGACCGTTCTAAGGCGGTGGTCCCGGTGTTAATCTTATTGTTTGTTGCTTTGTGGTTTATTCTAGGAGGCGATTTGTCTTACCTTGTTATTTTGTTCTTGTTCTTCAGTCCTTTTAGCATTGCGATTACCTCATTTGGGGAGGAGAAAGCTAATCTTAGTGCTTTTCATACGATTGTTTGATATGCGCTTGTTTGGTTTTGTCTGTTTTTTCCTCTTGGTGTTTGGGAATGGCTGAGGTTTATGATTTTGGCACTCTCTGGACTTTTTCTGTAGATCAGAAATAGCTAAAATCGTTCTGATAAGAAATCAGGATGGCCGCCGTGGCTGCCATCTTGAAAATCTATTTTTCGCTACTCCTGACCTAAAAGGCCAATTGACTGTAAACTTGGTAGAAAAAAAAGAGCTAAAATCGCTACCATTTTAATCTAATGTATTTTTGGCTTCTTCTCCTGAACCAAAAGGCCAGTTGATTGAAAACTTGCGGGTTAGGCCTCCGATTCTATGATGGTTCCAGAGTAAAGGCTTACTTGAAATTTAATTTTGGGTAATGTTGGTTGGTACTTGATGCTCTATCTTTGGTCTGGCCCACCGGAGTCTTACTGTTGGTTTTCTTTTGCCCTAGCATTTCGGTTGTTTCGTGCTGTCGAGTCCCCATCGTTGTTTCATCTCTGTAATTTGTTTAATTTGTTGATCTTTTATTGTGTTCTCGGAGATGTAGCACTGAGTTAGGAAGCCTTCATGCGGACTGAATAAATTGTGTGTCTAAACCGCGGCAGAAGAAAGTGGCGAGGATTGTGGCCACGTAAAATCGATTTAAGCCCCCCCAGTGAAATACTTTTCACTGACCGTTCCAAGGCGGTCCTTCTGTCATGGTTTTTGTTAGTTTGTCATTGAATGTGTGTCGCTTACATATTTTTGTTTTTGATAGCCTTTCGGCCACTTTGTGGGAAAGTAACTGTCCGTTTTGTTTTGTGCTAGTGATGTTTCCATTAGGGTCCACTTATTTCGTGGCCATTTTGATAATCTATTTGTTCCTTCTGGTTGACTTGTAGGCTACTTTTATTAGCTCACCTGAGCACAAAATGCTCAGTGTGAGCTATTGTGGTGAGTCAATGTTCGTCGTCCGTCGTGTGTTATTTTTTGTGTGGCATTACCAATTGCTTTAAAAAGTCATCCTACAGCTCAGGGCCAATCGACTGGAAACCTGGTATGAAGCATTGCTGTGTTTTGTAGATGCAAAATAGCTAAATTGTTCCGGTCTGAAATGCAAGATGGCCCCGATGGCCGCCATATTTTTCAATTCTTGCCCTGAGTGAAAAGGTCAGTTGACTCCAAAACTTGGTATGAAACATCGAGGCGACTTATAGGTGAAGAAATAGCTAAAAGTTTTCCGATTTGAAATCCAAGATGGTCGCCATTGTGGCCATCTTGAAAATTGTTTTTTGTTTCTGAATTGAAAGGCCAATTGTCTCTAAAGTTGGTAGGAAGCATCAAGATGACTGATAGATCAAAAATAGCTAGAATCGTTCCTATTAGAAATTTAAGATGGCCGCCAAATGTAATTTGGTGGGAATTATTGGGGCGACTTGTAGATCAATTATAGCTGAAATGGGTTTGATTGCAAAATGCAAAATTGCATAATGCAAAATGGTCACCATGGCCTCCATTTTGAAAATGTATTTTGGCTTCTTTTCCTTAATCGAAAGGCCAGTTTACTTGATGTTTACGTGTGAGAAGCATCGGTGTTACTGGTAGGTTAAAAATAGCAAATCTCGTTCCTATCTGAAATCAAAGATGGCCACCCTGGCAGCTTGACAATGTATTTTTTTACTTTGCGTAGAAACTGGGTAGGAAGCATTGGGGTGACTGGCTGATCAAAAATAGGTAAAATGGTTCCGATTGGAAATCCAAGATGGCCGCCATGGCAGCCATGTTGCAAATCCATCTTTTTGTTTGTTCTCCTGAACCGAAAGCTGAATTGACTCAAAACTTGGTAGGAAGCATTCTGATGACTTATAGATGAAAAATTACTGAAATATGTCCTATCTGAAAGCCAAGATGGCCACTATCTGAAATATATTTGTCCCTTTTTCTCCAGAACCGAAAAGCAAATTGACTTGAAACTCAGTATGAAGCATCGGGATGAAATGTAGATAAAATAGCTTAAATACTTCAAATCGGAAGTCCAAGATGGCCATTATGGGTGCCATCTTCAAAATGTATTTTTCACTTCTCCTTAATGGAAAGGCCAATTGACTGGAAACTTGGAAGGAAGGATTGTGTGGACTTGTAGATCAAAAGTAGCTAAAATCATTCTGATCAGAGATCCAATATGGCAGTATGGCATCCAGGTTGAGTCTATTTATTGCTGCTTCTGAACCGAAATTCCAATTGACTGAAAACCATTGCAAGTATCGTTGACTTGTAGATGAAGAAAAGTAGCTAAAATTATTGTGATTGGGAATCGAAGATAAGCTTCATCTTCTTTATTTTTTACAGGTTCATCTTGTTTAGTTTCTAGATCCAAATTAAGTTAAAATGTTGCTGTGCAATATCCAAGATAGCCGCCATCTTGAAAATGTAGTCTGAAGTATTTCTCTTTAAGGAGAAGGCGAACTGATCTGAAACTTTATTGGAAGTATCGGGGTGACTTGTTGATCTAAAAAATTGCTTGTTGAAAATCCAAGATGTCCGTCTTGTTTGCCATCTTGAAAATCTATTTTGAACAACTTTCTGAATAGAAAGGGTACTTGACTATACTATATTGGAAGGATCAATTTGACGGGTAGTTGCTTTCGACGGGACCGCGCGGAAAAAAACGGGACCAAAAAACGGGACCAAAGTTTTATCGCCCAGGAAAAGCCGTTATCCTTCTTGGAATTAAATAGCTTTTTAGCAGGCGTATTAGTTACAGCGTCTTCTTCAAAATTCATATTCAGAATTGCAAATATTTCCCTTTATTAAAGAAATATTGGCAGTTGAATAGGCCCAATAAATATAATTTAATTCCATGAAGGATAAAGGCTTTTGCTGGGCGATGAAACTTTGGTCCCGTTTTTGGTCCCGTCTTTGTACGCGCGTTCCCGTCGAATGTAACTACCCCAATTTGACGTAATGAAATAACAGCCCTGTGGTGAAAATGTCTTCACCCAGTGGTCACTTGTCTGGTACTCGGTTTAGCAATACAGGGCCATATTGGCCTTCTTGAACTACTGTTGTAAGTTATTTATGAGTGTATGTTTTGCATGAAAAGCACATAACTGCATAATTTATAACTGTAAAAGAATGATATTTTGTGTTTTTAAAAAATAGAGATTTGATTATTAATGAGAGGATTTTAAGAAAATAAAAATGACATGGAGTGGATTTAAAGCACATGTGGTAATCTTGTAAGGGGTAGCCTGTCGTTATGCACTCGTCTTTACGAACTTCAGGCCATTACTTATTAGACATCCAAATGTAACCAAACGGGTAAGTTCGTCTAATTTATTGATTTTTTTTGTTCAATTTCATAGACATATTTTGAAAAATCAGACAATGCACAATGCTATTCCCAGCAACTTTCATTTCTTGGTCTGAAAAGATGTAGACTTGAAAAAACGAGCAACTATTTTTTATTTGAATTTCACCCAGAGATAGGGGTGGTTGGATGTGGTGAAGGCTTACAGTTGGGCAAGACCTGTGGTCTTTGCAGCAGGTAAAGGTATTGGAATATTTTTATTGTTTCTTTACTTTCATTCAGGTTTTTTCTTCCCTGTCCTTCTTTCATTTCCTCTATATCTTCCTTTCTGCCTCTCTGGGAGACGACACAAAATGACCCACAAGGGTTGTCGTTAAACCCCAACACAATCAGTTCACCCGGAGATTGGTAGCTAGGTTTTCCTGTTTTGACTTCTTTTCCAGTGCAAAATGAAGATATTTTCAGCTATCTGGACTATGAAATAATTAATATATCAGATAAGACGCACTACAACCTACGTCCACGTTGAAATACATAAGATGTTAAATTTCCCAAGCATTTGTTCTGGGGACTGAAATATTTGAGTTGAATATGACTTACCAGACCGAATACCCCTTAAGGGGGCATTAACCCTTATGGGGACAAGAAAGTAAAATGTCAGGTGTCTGATTACAAGACCCGATCTCTTATGGGAACATTAGTCATTATCATATTGCCCCGCAGTTAAAAACATACAGATTTTAGACCAATCCGGTTTAAAAATATTCTCATTTACATGTTTTGCAAATGTGTTAACAGGGTCGTGTAACAGGGTCGTGTATGAAACCCACAGACCAGAACCCCTTGACCGAGACCAAACTTTCCATCCTGGATAGTAATACTAATGTTTATAACTTTGTTAAATTGTGTTTATATTATGAGGTACTAAATATTGTCCAAGAGGAAGAAAATTTAGATCGGACGTTATTTTTTAAACTCAGATTTATCGTTTCAATGAGTATAAAACGCAGACCAAACTTTCAGGTTTTTTTTTTTTTTTTTTTTTTTTTTTTTTTTTTTTTTTTTTTTTTTTTATAATCTTTGATAAACAATCAATTTCTTTGTTACATAGGTCTTTCAAATACAGAAGTAAATTATATATGCCTATTACTGAAGCTATAACAAATGTTAGAATGTTGAATTTTACGATTTTTATATATTTTGGTTGTAAAAAAATAACAGGTAGAAAAATGGATAATAACGACAATGTCCATAATCTATAGGAATGTACCGATAAGTAAATACTCAAAATAGCCAGTGCATATAAGTGCCACATGCTCAATTCAAACATTGTATATAACAGAATTAGCGTATTTTCATTTGTGTGCACTGGCTGTAGGAGTACTAGTATTTACTTGTCGGTACATTTCTGTAGATTATGGATAATGCCATTATTATCCTATTTTCTACTTGTTCTATTTTTAGAAACCTAATAAACATATGAAAATCGTAAAATTCAATACTTTAACGTTTCTGTTAACCTTCAGTTAGCAATGTATAAATTATATCTGTATTTGAAAGACCTGTGTATCAAACAAATTGATTACAGAAGATTATAGAAAAAAACTTAAAAAAAAACCGGAGAATGGTCTGTTTGGTATGTTGGTTTCATACCCCTTGAAACGATAAATCTGAGTTTAAAAATTAACTACAAGTCCGATCTAAATTTTCTTCCTCTAGGATAATATCTATTTATTACCTCTTAGTATATACTCAAAATGAACAACGTTAATAGCATATTAGTCTTGTTATGCATGATGGAAATTTTGGTCTGTCTTGGGTCTCGATCACGGGGTTCCAGTCTGTGGATGTCATACCTGACCTGTTAACAAGGTTTTGCATATATTTGAAGCTCTATTATTTGAGCAAAATCATATACAAGTTTCGTTATACTGCCGTAAAAATTACTATTTTGTCCCCGTAAGTGTCAATGCCACCCATAAGGGGTAGTGCTCCTCGTAAGTCATATTCGGTCGGGTATGAAACACAGATCGGAACCCCGTGGCTGAGACCGGAGACCGAGACCAAACTTTTCATCAGGGATAGTAAAGACTATGTTTTATTTGGGGCTTATACTATGAGGTATTGAATAGATATTATCCAAGGAAATTTAGATGGGACTTATAGTTATTCTTTTAAACTCTGATTTATCTTTTTTAGGTATGAACCCACAGAACAAACATTCTTTTTTTTTTTTTTTTCTTTTTAAAGTTTTTTTTTTTCTATTATATTCTATAAACAACCAATTTCTTTGGCACTTAGGGCATTTAAACACTGAAATATATTATATTGCTAACTGAAGCTATAACAGAAACTTAACTGTTGAATTTTACGATTTTCATATATTATGTTTGCGAAAATAGAACAGGTGGAAAATTGGATAATAAAGAGTTGATAATCAACAGAAATGTTCCAAGTAAATACTAGAACTCCTACAGCAGTGCATACAAATGGAAAATATGCTAATTGTTATATACAATGTGTGAATTGGGTAATTGGGTATGTGGCATTTATATGCATTGGCTGTGTGAGTATTTACTTGTCGGTACATTCCTATAAATTATGGACATTTTCGTTGGTATCCAATTTTCTAGCTGTTCTATTTTTAGAAACATAATAAATATATGAAAATTGTAAAATTAAAAACTTTAATGTTGCTGTTATTGCTTCATTTAGCCATATATTACTTATTTTTGTATTTGTAAGACCGGTGTAACAAATTATTGTTTATCGAAGATTATAGAAAAAAAAATGTTTAGTCTGTTGGTTTCATACCTGTCAATGATAAATCTCGGTTTAAAACACTATTACAAGTCTGATCTAAATTTCCTTTTCCTTGGATAATATTTAATACCCCATAGTATTAACCCAAAATCAACACCCTAAAAGTATTGGTATTGCTATTCAGGATGGAAATTTGTCTCGGTTTCGGGTCTCTGTCACTGGGTTTCGGTCTGTGGGTTACATACCCTACTGTCATATTCAAAAAGATATTTCAGTCACAGGAACAAATACTTGGGAAATTTAGCATCTTATGTATTTCATAGTGGACGTAGGTTGAAGTATGTCTTTGATATGTTAAATAAGTATTTCATAGTGGAGGTAGCTAGAAATACCATCATTTGGAAAATTCAGAACAGGAATATTGAACTACCCTTCTCCGTGTGAAATCAAAATAAAAATTAGCTACTTGTTTTTTAAACGGTTAGGGACTAAGACGTTAGGGTTAGGGACTAAGACGTTAGGGTTAGGGACTAAGACGTTAGGGTTAGGGACTAAGACGTTAGGGTTAGGGACTAAGACGTTAGGGTTAGGGACTAAGACGTTAGGGTTAGGGACTAAGACGTTAGGGTTAGGGACTAAGACGTTAGGGTTAGGGACTAAGACGTTAGGGTTAGGGACTAAGACGTTAGGGTTAGGGACTAAGACGTTAGGGTTAGGGACTAAGACGTTAGGGTTAGGGACTAAGACGTTAGGGTTAGGGACTAAGACGTTAGGGTTAGGGACTAAGACGTTAGGGTTAGGGACTAAGACGTTAGGGTTAGGGACTAAGACGTTAGGGTTAGGGACTAAGACGTTAGGGTTAGGGACTAAGACGTTAGGGTTAGGGACTAAGACGTTAGGGTTAGGGACTAAGACGTTAGGGTTAGGGACTAAGACGTTAGGGTTAGGGACTAAGACGTTAGGGTTAGGGACTAAGACGTTAGGGTTAGGGACTAAGACGTTAGGGTTAGGGACTAAGACGTTAGGGTTAGGGACTAAGACGTTAGGGTTAGGGACTAAGACGTTAGGGTTAGGGACTAAGACGTTAGGGTTAGGGACTAAGACGTTAGGGTTAGGGACTAAGACGTTAGGGTTAGGGACTAAGACGTTAGGGTTAGGGACTAAGACGTTAGGGTTAGGGACTAAGACGTTAGGGTTAGGGACTAAGACGTTAGGGTTAGGGACTAAGACGTTAGGGTTAGGGACTAAGACGTTAGGGTTAGGGACTAAGACGTTAGGGTTAGGGACTAAGACGTTAGGGTTAGGGACTAAGACGTTAGGGTTAGGGACTAAGACGTTAGGGTTAGGGACTAAGACGTTAGGGTTAGGGACTAAGACGTTAGGGTTAGGGACTAAGACGTTAGGGTTAGGGACTAAGACGTTAGGGTTAGGGACTAAGACGTTAGGGTTAGGGACTAAGACGTTAGGGTTAGGGACTAAGACGTTAGGGTTAGGGACTAAGACGTTAGGGTTAGGGACTAAGACGTTAGGGTTAGGGACTAAGACGTTAGGGTTAGGGACTAAGACGTTAGGGTTAGGGACTAAGACGTTAGGGTTAGGGACTAAGACGTTAGGGTTAGGGACTAAGACGTTAGGGTTAGGGACTAAGACGTTAGGGTTAGGGACTAAGACGTTAGGGTTAGGGACTAAGACGTTAGGGTTAGGGACTAAGACGTTAGGGTTAGGGACTAAGACGTTAGGGTTAGGGACTAAGACGTTAGGGTTAGGGACTAAGACGTTAGGGTTAGGGACTAAGACGTTAGGGTTAGGGACTAAGACGTTAGGGTTAGGGACTAAGACGTTAGGGTTAGGGACTAAGACGTTAGGGTTAGGGACTAAGACGTTAGGGTTAGGGACTAAGACGTTAGGGTTAGGGACTAAGACGTTAGGGTTAGGGACTAAGACGTTAGGGTTAGGGACTAAGACGTTAGGGTTAGGGACTAAGACGTTAGGGTTAGGGACTAAGACGTTAGGGTTAGGGACTAAGACGTTAGGGTTAGGGACTAAGACGTTAGGGTTAGGGACTAAGACGTTAGGGTTAGGGACTAAGACGTTAGGGTTAGGGACTAAGACGTTAGGGTTAGGGACTAAGACGTTAGGGTTAGGGACTAAGACGTTAGGGTTAGGGACTAAGACGTTAGGGTTAGGGACTAAGACGTTAGGGTTAGGGACTAAGACGTTAGGGTTAGGGACTAAGACGTTAGGGTTAGGGACTAAGACGTTAGGGTTAGGGACTAAGACGTTAGGGTTAGGGACTAAGACGTTAGGGTTAGGGACTAAGACGTTAGGGTTAGGGACTAAGACGTTAGGGTTAGGGACTAAGACGTTAGGGTTAGGGACTAAGACGTTAGGGTTAGGGACTAAGACGTTAGGGTTAGGGACTAAGACGTTAGGGTTAGGGACTAAGACGTTAGGGTTAGGGACTAAGACGTTAGGGTTAGGGACTAAGACGTTAGGGTTAGGGACTAAGACGTTAGGGTTAGGGACTAAGACGTTAGGGTTAGGGACTAAGACGTTAGGGTTAGGGACTAAGACGTTAGGGTTAGGGACTAAGACGTTAGGGTTAGGGACTAAGACGTTAGGGTTAGGGACTAAGACGTTAGGGTTAGGGACTAAGACGTTAGGGTTAGGGACTAAGACGTTAGGGTTAGGGACTAAGACGTTAGGGTTAGGGACTAAGACGTTAGGGTTAGGGACTAAGACGTTAGGGTTAGGGACTAAGACGTTAGGGTTAGGGACTAAGACGTTAGGGTTAGGGACTAAGACGTTAGGGTTAGGGACTAAGACGTTAGGGTTAGGGACTAAGACGTTAGGGTTAGGGACTAAGACGTTAGGGTTAGGGACTAAGACGTTAGGGTTAGGGACTAAGACGTTAGGGTTAGGGACTAAGACGTTAGGGTTAGGGACTAAGACGTTAGGGTTAGGGACTAAGACGTTAGGGTTAGGGACTAAGACGTTAGGGTTAGGGACTAAGACGTTAGGGTTAGGGACTAAGACGTTAGGGTTAGGGACTAAGACGTTAGGGTTAGGGACTAAGACGTTAGGGTTAGGGACTAAGACGTTAGGGTTAGGGACTAAGACGTTAGGGTTAGGGACTAAGACGTTAGGGTTAGGGACTAAGACGTTAGGGTTAGGGACTAAGACGTTAGGGTTAGGGACTAAGACGTTAGGGTTAGGGACTAAGACGTTAGGGTTAGGGACTAAGACGTTAGGGTTAGGGACTAAGACGTTAGGGTTAGGGACTAAGACGTTAGGGTTAGGGACTAAGACGTTAGGGTTAGGGACTAAGACGTTAGGGTTAGGGACTAAGACGTTAGGGTTAGGGACTAAGACGTTAGGGTTAGGGACTAAGACGTTAGGGTTAGGGACTAAGACGTTAGGGTTAGGGACTAAGACGTTAGGGTTAGGGACTAAGACGTTAGGGTTAGGGACTAAGACGTTAGGGTTAGGGACTAAGACGTTAGGGTTAGGGACTAAGACGTTAGGGTTAGGGACTAAGACGTTAGGGTTAGGGACTAAGACGTTAGGGTTAGGGACTAAGACGTTAGGGTTAGGGACTAAGACGTTAGGGTTAGGGACTAAGACGTTAGGGTTAGGGACTAAGACGTTAGGGTTAGGGACTAAGACGTTAGGGTTAGGGACTAAGACGTTAGGGTTAGGGACTAAGACGTTAGGGTTAGGGACTAAGACGTTAGGGTTAGGGACTAAGACGTTAGGGTTAGGGACTAAGACGTTAGGGTTAGGGACTAAGACGTTAGGGTTAGGGACTAAGACGTTAGGGTTAGGGACTAAGACGTTAGGGTTAGGGACTAAGACGTTAGGGTTAGGGACTAAGACGTTAGGGTTAGGGACTAAGACGTTAGGGTTAGGGACTAAGACGTTAGGGTTAGGGACTAAGACGTTAGGGTTAGGGACTAAGACGTTAGGGTTAGGGACTAAGACGTTAGGGTTAGGGACTAAGACGTTAGGGTTAGGGACTAAGACGTTAGGGTTAGGGACTAAGACGTTAGGGTTAGGGACTAAGACGTTAGGGTTAGGGACTAAGACGTTAGGGTTAGGGACTAAGACGTTAGGGTTAGGGACTAAGACGTTAGGGTTAGGGACTAAGACGTTAGGGTTAGGGACTAAGACGTTAGGGTTAGGGACTAAGACGTTAGGGTTAGGGACTAAGACGTTAGGGTTAGGGACTAAGACGTTAGGGTTAGGGACTAAGACGTTAGGGTTAGGGACTAAGACGTTAGGGTTAGGGACTAAGACGTTAGGGTTAGGGACTAAGACGTTAGGGTTAGGGACTAAGACGTTAGGGTTAGGGACTAAGACGTTAGGGTTAGGGACTAAGACGTTAGGGTTAGGGACTAAGACGTTAGGGTTAGGGACTAAGACGTTAGGGTTAGGGACTAAGACGTTAGGGTTAGGGACTAAGACGTTAGGGTTAGGGACTAAGACGTTAGGGTTAGGGACTAAGACGTTAGGGTTAGGGACTAAGACGTTAGGGTTAGGGACTAAGACGTTAGGGTTAGGGACTAAGACGTTAGGGTTAGGGACTAAGACGTTAGGGTTAGGGACTAAGACGTTAGGGTTAGGGACTAAGACGTTAGGGTTAGGGACTAAGACGTTAGGGTTAGGGACTAAGACGTTAGGGTTAGGGACTAAGACGTTAGGGTTAGGGACTAAGACGTTAGGGTTAGGGACTAAGACGTTAGGGTTAGGGACTAAGACGTTAGGGTTAGGGACTAAGACGTTAGGGTTAGGGACTAAGACGTTAGGGTTAGGGACTAAGACGTTAGGGTTAGGGACTAAGACGTTAGGGTTAGGGACTAAGACGTTAGGGTTAGGGACTAAGACGTTAGGGTTAGGGACTAAGACGTTAGGGTTAGGGACTAAGACGTTAGGGTTAGGGACTAAGACGTTAGGGTTAGGGACTAAGACGTTAGGGTTAGGGACTAAGACGTTAGGGTTAGGGACTAAGACGTTAGGGTTAGGGACTAAGACGTTAGGGTTAGGGACTAAGACGTTAGGGTTAGGGACTAAGACGTTAGGGTTAGGGACTAAGACGTTAGGGTTAGGGACTAAGACGTTAGGGTTAGGGACTAAGACGTTAGGGTTAGGGACTAAGACGTTAGGGTTAGGGACTAAGACGTTAGGGTTAGGGACTAAGACGTTAGGGTTAGGGACTAAGACGTTAGGGTTAGGGACTAAGACGTTAGGGTTAGGGACTAAGACGTTAGGGTTAGGGACTAAGACGTTAGGGTTAGGGACTAAGACGTTAGGGTTAGGGACTAAGACGTTAGGGTTAGGGACTAAGACGTTAGGGTTAGGGACTAAGACGTTAGGGTTAGGGACTAAGACGTTAGGGTTAGGGACTAAGACGTTAGGGTTAGGGACTAAGACGTTAGGGTTAGGGACTAAGACGTTAGGGTTAGGGACTAAGACGTTAGGGTTAGGGACTAAGACGTTAGGGTTAGGGACTAAGACGTTAGGGTTAGGGACTAAGACGTTAGGGTTAGGGACTAAGACGTTAGGGTTAGGGACTAAGACGTTAGGGTTAGGGACTAAGACGTTAGGGTTAGGGACTAAGACGTTAGGGTTAGGGACTAAGACGTTAGGGTTAGGGACTAAGACGTTAGGGTTAGGGACTAAGACGTTAGGGTTAGGGACTAAGACGTTAGGGTTAGGGACTAAGACGTTAGGGTTAGGGACTAAGACGTTAGGGTTAGGGACTAAGACGTTAGGGTTAGGGACTAAGACGTTAGGGTTAGGGACTAAGACGTTAGGGTTAGGGACTAAGACGTTAGGGTTAGGGACTAAGACGTTAGGGTTAGGGACTAAGACGTTAGGGTTAGGGACTAAGACGTTAGGGTTAGGGACTAAGACGTTAGGGTTAGGGACTAAGACGTTAGGGTTAGGGACTAAGACGTTAGGGTTAGGGACTAAGACGTTAGGGTTAGGGACTAAGACGTTAGGGTTAGGGACTAAGACGTTAGGGTTAGGGACTAAGACGTTAGGGTTAGGGACTAAGACGTTAGGGTTAGGGACTAAGACGTTAGGGTTAGGGACTAAGACGTTAGGGTTAGGGACTAAGACGTTAGGGTTAGGGACTAAGACGTTAGGGTTAGGGACTAAGACGTTAGGGTTAGGGACTAAGACGTTAGGGTTAGGGACTAAGACGTTAGGGTTAGGGACTAAGACGTTAGGGTTAGGGACTAAGACGTTAGGGTTAGGGACTAAGACGTTAGGGTTAGGGACTAAGACGTTAGGGTTAGGGACTAAGACGTTAGGGTTAGGGACTAAGACGTTAGGGTTAGGGACTAAGACGTTAGGGTTAGGGACTAAGACGTTAGGGTTAGGGACTAAGACGTTAGGGTTAGGGACTAAGACGTTAGGGTTAGGGACTAAGACGTTAGGGTTAGGGACTAAGACGTTAGGGTTAGGGACTAAGACGTTAGGGTTAGGGACTAAGACGTTAGGGTTAGGGACTAAGACGTTAGGGTTAGGGACTAAGACGTTAGGGTTAGGGACTAAGACGTTAGGGTTAGGGACTAAGACGTTAGGGTTAGGGACTAAGACGTTAGGGTTAGGGACTAAGACGTTAGGGTTAGGGACTAAGACGTTAGGGTTAGGGACTAAGACGTTAGGGTTAGGGACTAAGACGTTAGGGTTAGGGACTAAGACGTTAGGGTTAGGGACTAAGACGTTAGGGTTAGGGACTAAGACGTTAGGGTTAGGGACTAAGACGTTAGGGTTAGGGACTAAGACGTTAGGGTTAGGGACTAAGACGTTAGGGTTAGGGACTAAGACGTTAGGGTTAGGGACTAAGACGTTAGGGTTAGGGACTAAGACGTTAGGGTTAGGGACTAAGACGTTAGGGTTAGGGACTAAGACGTTAGGGTTAGGGACTAAGACGTTAGGGTTAGGGACTAAGACGTTAGGGTTAGGGACTAAGACGTTAGGGTTAGGGACTAAGACGTTAGGGTTAGGGACTAAGACGTTAGGGTTAGGGACTAAGACGTTAGGGTTAGGGACTAAGACGTTAGGGTTAGGGACTAAGACGTTAGGGTTAGGGACTAAGACGTTAGGGTTAGGGACTAAGACGTTAGGGTTAGGGACTAAGACGTTAGGGTTAGGGACTAAGACGTTAGGGTTAGGGACTAAGACGTTAGGGTTAGGGACTAAGACGTTAGGGTTAGGGACTAAGACGTTAGGGTTAGGGACTAAGACGTTAGGGTTAGGGACTAAGACGTTAGGGTTAGGGACTAAGACGTTAGGGTTAGGGACTAAGACGTTAGGGTTAGGGACTAAGACGTTAGGGTTAGGGACTAAGACGTTAGGGTTAGGGACTAAGACGTTAGGGTTAGGGACTAAGACGTTAGGGTTAGGGACTAAGACGTTAGGGTTAGGGACTAAGACGTTAGGGTTAGGGACTAAGACGTTAGGGTTAGGGACTAAGACGTTAGGGTTAGGGACTAAGACGTTAGGGTTAGGGACTAAGACGTTAGGGTTAGGGACTAAGACGTTAGGGTTAGGGACTAAGACGTTAGGGTTAGGGACTAAGACGTTAGGGTTAGGGACTAAGACGTTAGGGTTAGGGACTAAGACGTTAGGGTTAGGGACTAAGACGTTAGGGTTAGGGACTAAGACGTTAGGGTTAGGGACTAAGACGTTAGGGTTAGGGACTAAGACGTTAGGGTTAGGGACTAAGACGTTAGGGTTAGGGACTAAGACGTTAGGGTTAGGGACTAAGACGTTAGGGTTAGGGACTAAGACGTTAGGGTTAGGGACTAAGACGTTAGGGTTAGGGACTAAGACGTTAGGGTTAGGGACTAAGACGTTAGGGTTAGGGACTAAGACGTTAGGGTTAGGGACTAAGACGTTAGGGTTAGGGACTAAGACGTTAGGGTTAGGGACTAAGACGTTAGGGTTAGGGACTAAGACGTTAGGGTTAGGGACTAAGACGTTAGGGTTAGGGACTAAGACGTTAGGGTTAGGGACTAAGACGTTAGGGTTAGGGACTAAGACGTTAGGGTTAGGGACTAAGACGTTAGGGTTAGGGACTAAGACGTTAGGGTTAGGGACTAAGACGTTAGGGTTAGGGTTAGGGTTAGGGTTAGGGTTAGGGTTAGGGTTAGGGTTAGGGTTAGGGTTAGGGTTAGGGTTAGGGTTAGGGTTAGGGTTAGGGTTAGGGTTAGGGTTAGGGTTAGGGTTAGGGTTAGGGTTAGGGTTAGGGTTAGGGTTAGGGTTAGGGTTAGGGTTAGGGTTAGGGTTAGGGTTAGGGTTAGGGTTAGGGTTAGGGTTAGGGTTAGGGTTAGGGTTAGGGTTAGGGTTAGGGTTAGGGTTAGGGTTAGGGTTAGGGTTAGGGTTAGGGTTAGGGTTAGGGTTAGGGTTAGGGTTAGGGTTAGGGTTAGGGTTAGGGTTAGGGTTAGGGTTAGGGTTAGGGTTAGGGTTAGGGTTAGGGTTAGGGTTAGGGTTAGGGTTAGGGTTAGGGTTAGGGTTAGGGTTAGGGTTAGGGTTAGGGTTAGGGTTAGGGTTAGGGTTAGGGTTAGGGTTAGGGTTAGGGTTAGGGTTAGGGTTAGGGTTAGGGTTAGGGTTAGGGTTAGGGTTAGGGTTAGGGTTAGGGTTAGGGTTAGGGTTAGGGTTAGGGTTAGGGTTAGGGTTAGGGTTAGGGTTAGGGTTAGGGTTAGGGTTAGGGTTAGGGTTAGGGTTAGGGTTAGGGTTAGGGTTAGGGTTAGGGTTAGGGTTAGGGTTAGGGTTAGGGTTAGGGTTAGGGTTAGGGTTAGGGTTAGGGTTAGGGTTAGGGTTAGGGTTAGGGTTAGGGTTAGGGTTAGGGTTAGGGTTAGGGTTAGGGTTAGGGTTAGGGTTAGGGTTAGGGTTAGGGTTAGGGTTAGGGTTAGGGTTAGGGTTAGGGTTAGGGTTAGGGTTAGGGTTAGGGTTAGGGTTAGGGTTAGGGTTAGGGTTAGGGTTAGGGTTAGGGTTAGGGTTAGGGTTAGGGTTAGGGTTAGGGTTAGGGTTAGGGTTAGGGTTAGGGTTAGGGTTAGGGTTAGGGTTAGGGTTAGGGTTAGGGTTAGGGTTAGGGTTAGGGTTAGGGTTAGGGTTAGGGTTAGGGTTAGGGTTAGGGTTAGGGTTAGGGTTAGGGTTAGGGTTAGGGTTAGGGTTAGGGTTAGGGTTAGGGTTAGGGTTAGGGTTAGGGTTAGGGTTAGGG